>OY744541.1:16822126-17022126 GCA_963556195.1 Sepiola atlantica | reverse complement strand
ACTGTGGAATTTCCACGGGTCCCGCTAATCTTTATATTAATAGCATTATGATACAACTTTGCAAATGGCTGTGGGTGTATATTTGTCACGACTGCCTGACTTACACATAGAATTCGTTTTACTTACTTATTTATCAATTTATTTATTTATTTATTATAATTATTTTTATTTATTGAATTCAAAAATGCGGTCGCGATTTTTAAAAATCCTATTTAAAAATGATTTACTCACGAAATTATAGAACTAAAATATTTGTGGTGCCGCTTTTTATTATGTCTGTTCTACAACAAAATTTCGAACACGTCGGGGCCACCAGTGTAGAATTGAAATATTGGATATTCCATTTTATATCTTTTTATGGCGACGCACACGATGGACATCCTACTCTAACACAGATTAGATAAGTATTTACTTGGGTAGACACGAGGGTCGGAAATAAATGGGAGAACGTAATGATAAAGAGACGATTACATCTACATAAATAAACATGCATATATTTTCATACAGAAAAGACGAACATACGAGAAACATAATACATGATTCACAAAAAGGATGTAATTTAACAGACATAATTATTATGATAAAAGTCAAGACACGGTGGAAAATATCTATGTGTTGCCGGGGTAGCACGGAGAATTTTGAAATAAAGGAATTTATTTGAATTCATTCACACATTTTTTCCTTGAATTTGTTCTTTTTAAACTTGGCGGGAAATCCTTAATCCTAATTGTAAACGAAACCCGGTGATTATATTAGGCAACTGAACTAAAATAAATCTGATTACCGAAACTTGGGTGTTTACGGAACTTTAAAAAAAACAGGCGTTTTTATGTTTTTATTTGAATCTATTATGAAGTATTTTACTGGGTCTAGGGATTTTGGTCGCTTTTCAGGGTCGGCACGTCATGTGGCGACGTTGGGTCTAGATATATTTCTCACCGGAGCTGGAACACCAATAGAATAAGAAGGCGTCCATTTTTACATAAACATAAATTATGATATTTAACTTAGGATATTTGATCGTTGATTATGGGTTGCCTCTGGTTAAATCACTTCAAGGGATGTTATCAGCGCCATTATCTAGGACCTTAACTTCTTTTTTTAATTATTACTCTCTGCGTTTTTTATTTTACTTATATTCGCCCCCAAACAAGACGCATTGCCACTGAGACGTAAAGAGCTACTGTGAAATTAGGGGCCAGATTTTAAAGGAAGCATTCTAAGTGGGGAGTTGCGCAGCAAGTTGTTTGTTCACATTACATTTAAATTTCTGCATGTTGGTGTATTCGGGAAAACAGGGAGCATGGGGGGAATTCCAGATACAAGCCGTTCGAGGATACAAGCTATTCGAGTATAAAGCTTGTCGATATTTTGGAACCTCTACAGTGAAGGGGTGTGATTTTGCTGATTGCCGGGTTGGTCTGGGGTATTTACGTCGGGGGCACAAGTGCAGCAAGTTCGTCGTAGCACATTCCATTGAAGTTCTTGTAAAACAAGCACAATGATGCAACATTGCTCGGATGAGACAGGGGTTGGAGCTTGGTAGACAGTGTGGGATCTATGTAAACAGCAACTGACATTTTCTATATCAATTCGGATCTCACACGACAAAATCCATTTTTTTTTTTCGTCTGTCCATTTTTTATCACTTTGGACTATTAAAAATACAAATATGGATATAAAAAAATAAAAAAATACTCAATATAAATTTAGTTTATTTCTACTCACTATATCTCCCCTTTCCCTCTCTCTCTCCCCCTCTTTCCCTTTCCCTTTCTCTCTCTCTCTCTCTTTATCTCTCTCCCTCTCTCTTTTTATCTGTTTTTCTACAGCTACGGGTTAAACAATATTACTACCTCAGGTGATGTTACCTTTTTAATGATTTCTTCCAATCTTTTTTTAATTATTTCTTTAGTAGTTAATACTTTCGACTGTTAATAAACAGAAATAAATAAAGTTACTGAAGCGAGAGTGATATAAACTGCATAAAATCAGAGCGAGGGGTTCAAACAACATATAGTGAGAGAGGGTAAGAGTAATTGGCAGAAACTTAGTAAGAAATGGATGACTTGTATTTATGCAATACATGATTATTATTGTTGATACAGAATCGTTTTCATACAAATTATTTCTTCATATGTGTGTCTTACCACTCACAAAATACTGCTTTATTTATATACTAAAGCTGAGTTGATAAACGTTTGTTTTCTTTAAGGTTTTTGTCTATATATTTTAATGACACAAAATACATACTAAAATATTCCTCGGTTTTGAGAATGGGTTATGTTTAAAAAAAATGTTTAATTATTCTAATTAGCCTCAATTTGCAATCAATTCACCAAGTGACTCATCTCTTACTAAATTTATATCACTCTCATATATTCTCACTGTATGGGGTTTGACCTACTCCCCTAATTAGAACAAATGGCTAATTAGAACAAATAAAATGGATTTTTAAAAACATAAATCAATCCCAACACTAAGTAATATTTTAGAATGTATTTTTTTTAATTTAAAATATATATGAAAAAGCCTTAGGATAACAAACGTTGATTAACACAGGTTTAGTATTATAATAGATCTAGGGGTCTATCTATCGAAATTAATGTCATAAAAACCGTTTTCCACGCGAACAATTATAAAAAATATAAAAACACAACAGAAATAGAGTTCATAAGTCACGCCAGAAAAATAGGAGATGACGGTAGCTAAGTGGTTAACGACACTGACTGACAATCTTGGTGTGCTAAGTTCGAATCCAGTTCGTTCCATAGAAAAACTTTCGCTTAGAATGTTGGCAACCTTCACGTGTAATTATACGAAGTCTTTCTAGAAAGAATTCATTCAATGCCAAGAAAAGAATCATCTGATTCAGACGAAATGAATGAATGGACTGAATTTGCCTCAGTCAAAAATAATGCGGATCACAAATCACTGGACATGTTTACCGCAAAGATAGCACAAAATTGCTCAACAATAAGCCATCCTGATGGTATCGGAACGACTGTCGATCCATGCACTCAAAATTTCATAATTACTGGTTCTCATCGACATACGGGTCAGAATATTTTAATCATAATGGATATTTGGTGTCTGTCTGTAACTGGAACTATGTCACATTTTACAGATATTATGTTATATTGTGCACGCCTTAGTTTTCTCTTTGTTACTTTGAAAAAAGGTTTTAAACTCAACCAGAGAAACGTTTACACTCTGACTTCAATTGGACCCTTAAAGCTCAATTGCACTGGATTTAATGACCGTGGTTAACGGCACAGACTGACAAGCTGGGTGTTCCAAGTTCGAATCCAGTTCGTTCCACAGAAACACTTTCACTTAGGATGTTGGCAACCTTCACGTGGTCCCTCCTGTAAGTACCCGATGTCTGACTAGAAAGATGTCAGGAAAACCAATGCCAACAATAGAATCGTCTAATTCGTACGAAATTGAGTAATAAATGAATAAACCCGCAAAAAGGGTTGGTGTAAGGTGAATCTTTTCCACTGTTTTAGGATCAGAACTGCAATTAGTGATTTAAAATAACATATTTAATTAATATTAATTTGCAATTAGTAATATAAAATAACATATTTAATTAATACATAATTTAACATTTGACAAAATATGAGTAAAATTTAAAAAGCTTATATTTGAAACATCAGGAAATTTCATCTGATGTTCTGCTGGCAGGCCGAGAGCAGGCTCAAGGCGTATCCTAGAATAGTGACGATGAAGAGGCGCTCGTCAAGCCAAGTCAATTCACCATGACCCCCGGGGTAGCGCGTGATTGTTAGACCAAGGCTGTTGAGGGAATCCCGCGTTGCAGGACCAATCGCTCCACTCGTCTCCACGGTTGAGATACAGCTGATCGCTTATGGTCCTCCACTGGCGCTGCTACATGTTCCTTTGTAACTCAGTAGGAAAATCTTAATCTCAATTTAAAAAGAAAACTGTAATAATTTATTTAAGCAACCGGACTCGTTATATAAGTATAGAAAGATGGGAGCGCTCAAAAACTAATAGCCTTGTGTTAGACTAGTGGAAGTGCAAAAACCAAAAATACGAAACTGACCTGTAAAACATGATACAAACTTGAAAGTCACAGAATACACGAACCTTCTCACACTTGTCAGTATTCTGTATCTCTATAAAGCCAGTGCATGGAGTATTATTGCCACATCGGAGCTGGTTCACCAACCCTCGGCTCTCCCTCTTGGATAGGGTGCAAAAACGAATATCTAACCTAATAGGACCCGCACCGTCTGCCAAGCTCTAGCCCTTGACACAACGCCGCAATGTTGCATCCCTGCACTTGTTTAACAAGTATTTCAACAAAATGTGCTCCGATGAACTTACTAAACGTATACCCCTCAACGTAACTATACCCAACTATCAGCAAAATCCTACCCCTTCATTATAGAGGTTCCTAGATGCCAGAAAATTTCCTGCTCTTAAAGCTTCTTTCCTTGGACGGCTTCTCTTTGGAATTTCTTCCCTGTTTCTTTGTTTTCAAGAGCGTACCAACAAGCAGAAATTTAAATTTAAACAAATATCTTGCTGTCAACTCCCCACCCAGATTGACCCCAGTAAATATAGCCCCTAACACAGTAACCATTTACGCCTCGGTGGCAATACGTCTTGTTTGAGGCGAACAAAGTTAATCTGAATCCCACGCGTGGACTACGTAGCGATATTAGAATCTATTCTTTTTAGCTATTATATTTTTTTTGTTGATAGAACACAGACACGCCGAAGATTCACAATACCAATTTATTAATTCTCTCGTCAGTCGCAGAATAGACTCTTAGAAACATTCTGTTAACATGTCTTTCTATGTGTGTCACGAGCACAGTAGCCTATCCGTTCCAGGCACCACCTTTTACTAAAGTCTATTTCAAAAAAGGCTACTTCTTCTAACACGTGATTTAGCTCAGCCAATCAGAGAATCTAGAATCTCTCACCTCATCTTTTTTACGTAACAGACGTTTGTCTTTTTTACGTATAAAAAAAACTGATGAATTGTCAAAACGACACACACGAATAATCTACACATATAACATATTTAAATACGGTAAAATCATCGGCAAAAACGTAGTATAGATAGCAACGTTGTTAGGACAATAGTCCGAAGAGAAATAATGAAAATGAAAATAAACTCCTCACCCTAAAAATTCCGAAAAAAAGGAACATGTCTGAAAATGAATACTTGTGTAAATATTAAGATGTTGACTAAATCATATTCATACTCAAAAATACACATACTTTTACGCATATATATGCGTGTGTGTATATGTGGGTGTACGGCTATAGTCAAATTGAAAAAATTACTATTTCTTTAATCACCAAACATCAGTGGATCCTGTAGTTTAATGAGTTTTTCAGCCGTCGTTAATTAATGAAAGCTCCATAAACTGCACGGCTTATTTTATACGAGGACTTAATGGAAATATTTTATTTTAGGTTAAGTTACGTAACCTCAATTACATTTCCGGTCAATTATGCTACATTTTCATTCATTTCCCAGCAGATTTTACATTTTCATGAAGATAAATCCCAGAGGATATAATCAATGAAAACTTGTTTGATATTAGTGTAGTATATATATATATATACTAATATAAAAATATATACTAATATAAAAATATATACTAATATAAAAATATATTGTGCGGGTGTAAGTCATAAACAGGATGTATGGTAGACAAAGGGATGATGGATATAATCAATAAAAACTTTTTATATAATCGTGTAGTATATATACTAATATAAAAATATATACTAATATAAAAATATATACTAATATAAAAATATATTGTGCAGATGTAAGTCATAAACAGGATTATGGCAGACAAAGGGATGAGGATATAATCAATGAAAACTTTTTATATAATCGTGTAGTATATATACTAATAGAAAAATATATACTAATATAAAAATATATTGTGTAGATGTAAGTCATAAACGGGATGTATGGCAGACAAAGGGATGAGGATATAATCAATGAAAACTTGTTATATAATCGTGTAGTATATATACTAATATAAAAATATATACTAATATAAAAATATATTGTGCAGATGTAAGTCATAAACAGGATGTATTGTAGACAAAGGGGTGAGCAGAGTTTTAACGCGTGAGCTTTAAATTATAGGCTGTATCGTGATAATCGAAAACTGAGAGACTTAGCCGGAAGTTACGTCAGATGATTTTTACGAGCGTATTAGTTTCAATCGGGCAAACTGGTGTGGAAGTTTCGATCGAGAAAACTATCTTTAAGATGGTATAACGATGTATAATAATTAAGATATGCGCTTATCACATAAGCAATTCTCTGTTTTTCTCTCTGGCCTGCTTTAAGCTTAACAAAGCGAACATGGCCGAATAAACTATATTCCTTCTGTAGAAAAATGTTGAGTTGATTGATATACTGATGAATTAGTGTAACAAGAATGCAGCAGACTTTTGATTTCAGCTAGCAACATGAGAAGCCAGCTGAAAAAGGTCACGGTATTTTTTTTTTTAATTAAGTTTGAACTACCGATTTATTAATGAGTGAAATGATTTTAAATAAAGGGTTGATATCTAGCAAAATTATTATTATTATTATTATTATTATTATTATTATTAAATATATTACTCACAAATTAGTTAAAACAAGCTGCAAAATCGTAAAAACAAAGTCAATAAAACTCTTAAAATATTTCTTGTAACGAATTAGGGTTAGGGTTAAGGTTAGTAATACTTATTACAACATACCCTTTATTCGTGATTTTAACTATAAAACGAGGTTTGATTAAAAATTTATTTGGGAAATATTCACTTCTAATGTTGTTATATAATTTTAAACTAGTTTTCTTAGCGGTGAATTATTGCAGATATATTACTATATGTATCAGACAGCAATTAATGAATATTCCTGAAATATCAGTTTCTTTTGAGTATTTAAAGGTGTTTAGAGAGTATAATATAGACATGCTCTGGTACCCCCACGGCGTAAATTCACTAGACCAACCCGACAATCTGACAAATCCCATCCATTCACTGTGGAGGTCCCCAGATGCCGAAGGGCTTTCTACTCCAAAAGCTTCTTTCCTCGTGCTGCTGGAATCTGGAACTCCCTCCCTGCTTCCTGTTTTCCTGACAGTACTGACATGCAGAAATTTAAAACTGATGTAAACAGACATCTTGTTGCGCAACTCGGAATTTAGGCTGACTCCCCCCCCCCAAAAAAAAACGTTCTCACCCTTTTTCTCAGTAGCTCCTTACGTCTACAGTGGCGGCCTGCCTTGTTTGGGGTGAACTATGTTAAAAAAAATGATTTCTCATTTACAAATTCAAATATTTTAGATTTGCATTGAATTTGATCCATAGTTATTAGACGCCAATTAAGCAAGATTCCCTGAATTTTAATGTTCTTAATGGGAATTGCTCCAGACAAGGCATGAAGCCACTTGATGTAAGGAGTTAACAAGAAAATAGTACTTCAAGGTCAAAAACTAGCCAACGATAAATGTTAGATGGATAGATTTTGACCCCAAAACAGCAATTCTTCCCCTTTGTCAGAAACATTGCTCATTGAATGTGAGGACTAAAGGATAAGGAAAGCAAGAGTTACGAGGTTGCTGAAAGTAAACACAAGGTCAACTTTCTAATTTCCTTCATTCCTAATTTCTTCTTAAGAACACTTAAGCTTAAGCCATAAATGTTAAGCATTTTCTAGAATCAAAATCATGTAATTGATTTTGATCAAAATTGGCAAAATAAACTTTCTAGACATAATGGATCAAATATGATCCCCTCGACACGGTTATACACTGGCTCATACGAGGAATGATACACATTCACCTAGTCTCTCAAGTAAAGGCACAGCTTAATACTCCACCAGACTAGATGAATTCTTGTCCAAGAATCCGGTAAGACCAAAAAACCACAAGAAATATATACAATAACATAGTCAGCTGGTCAATTGAGTATTGATTTACTCCTCTTCAGGAGTTAGGCACAAGGCCAGTTTTTATCTTACTCCCACAAGTAAGATGTGACCCAAGGTCTGGTCGGGAAAGTGGGGTTTAAAAATTGCCTGGGTAGCCCCGTCGGCATTCCCCGGTAGGGGCGCCTCAGACAGTAAGCAATAAACTTACTCCTCTCCAAAGAGGGGAGGCAAAGCCTGGGAGGGTGGACCTCCTAGCCCATAGACCGGCGTAAATCAAGTCCCAAAGGCCAAGACAATACCAGTCTATGGGGTGCAGTATCCATCTGAACAGATACTACACTTTGATCTTAGCCAAAAGGGTCAAGAAAATGAGCTGGTCAATTGAGTAGAGGAAAATTAATGTTCTTCACTCCTTTACTAACTCAACGTTTGAGAGGTAAAGGAGAACTTTAGTTGAACACTGGGATATCTATATATCTCATGTAGAGATCCGGTATTAGCCCCAGTAAGGGGGGGGGGCTTTGATTTCTGGGATTTTACTCTGAAGTAAAATTAAATATATATATATATATATATATATATATATATATATATAGAGAGAGAGAGAGAGAGAGAGAGAGAGAGAGAGAGAGAGGTGCTGAGGTTTTATTGCCAACTCAACATCCGCATTCTTGACTATTCTTGGTCTTTCCCCATCTGACAATAGAAAATACATAAAAAAAAGATACAAGAAACGGCTCTATCTGCATCAGCGTGGATATGGGAGGTGACGGTGGTTAAGTGGATATTTACACTGACTGAAGACCTGGGTGTTCCAAGTTCGAATCCAGTCGGTTCAACAGTACCACTTTCACTTAAGGATGTTGGCAACGTTCTTGTGGTCTTTCCCGTAAATACTCGACGTCTTTCCGGAAAGATTTCTAACTAGAAAAACATCGGGTAAACTAATGCCAACACCAGGCGTGGATATACCAATTAAACAGTTACGAAAATCCAACAAAGTTTGATAGTACCGTGAGATACCGCTGGCCTCTCTGAGCTAGTGGTAATGATGCTTCGGCCCCGAACCTATGCCTGAACCCAGAGTCATCATCTGATGATGGCTTTGTTTGGAATGTTGGTAGCAATTCTGCCGTATAAGTCACAGCTGTTGCATAAACATTTTACACACACACACACACACACACACACACACACACACACACATATATATATATATATATATATATATATATATATATATATAACATTCTCATAAATTTAAGTGTAGAAATAAAATCCAGATTTGCTTTTTCTCTGTTACATGCACTTTAGAGGAAGTGTTATTGGTAATGAGTCATTGAATTTCAAGTGCATCTCAGCATTAACAAAATTACCAGAGAAAACGGTTAACGACATAAAACATTTATAGTCGATATACACACGAGAAGAATAGCCGACCATGGACGGGTACAAACTATGAATATTTGTTTAATCTAGTTCATACTTTTATATTTTTCTCAAGCAAACGAAAACCGAATAAACTTATCTATGTTATAATAATACACTAAGGCACTTTCATGTTCGTATGTACGTCATCGCCCGCCACCCTTTTTTTAAATATGGGATCACCCAATCGCCGAAGATGCAAAGCAAGATAAGTATTTTTTTTTTAATTGCATCTGATGTCGCTGTTGTGTCGAACGTGAAACTCGAACTAAAATACACTTTCGAGCTAGGATAAAAGTGTAGTATCTGTTCTGTCCAAGAATGATACAATAACATTGTGAGGTCTACGTTCGCGCCGGACGTAAATAGAATGAAAATCGTTCACAAACTCATACACGCGTTTTAGAGATAGAACGACATAACCAGATATATTCTGAAATTATATTAACCGGAGTATTTATGTCATAAGTATGTTTCAATTTGAATAAAAGTTGTTCAATAATATCGTGGGGTCTGCGTTCGCACCGGACGTCTATAGAATGGGAATATTTGTAAAAACAGCAGCAACATTCAACAAATAAAGTATACAACTGTGGAATTTCCACGGGTCCCGCTAATCTTTATATTAATAGCATTATGAGACAACTTTTCAAATGGTTGTGGGTGTATATTTGTGACGACTGCCTGACTTACACATAGAATTCGTTTTACTAACTTATTTATTTATTTATTTATTTATTATAATTATTTTTATTTATTGAATTCACAAATGCGGTCGCAGAAAACAAAACGATTTTTTAAAAATCCTATTTAAAAATGATTTACTCACGAAATTATAGAATTAAAATATTTGTGGTGCCGCTTTTTATTATGTCTGTTCTACAACAAAATTTCTAACACGTCGGGGTCACCAGTGTAGAATTGAAATATTGGATATTCCATTTTATATCTTTTCATGGCGACGCACACGATGGACATCCTACTCTAACACAGATTAGATAAGTATTTACTTGGGTAGACACGAGGGTCGGAAATAAATGGGAGAACGTAATGATAAAGAAACGATTACATCTACATAAATAAACATGCATATATTTTCTTACAGAAAAGACGAACATACGAGGAACATAATACATGATTCACAAAAAGGGTGTAATTTAACAGACATAATTATTATGATAAAAGTCAAGACACAGTAGAAAATATCTATGTGTTGCCGGGGTAGCACGGAGAATGTGTTGAGCAATGTAAAATACAACTAACTTTGTTTTAAAAATACCATGCTGAAATGGTCAGTCTTTGGAGAGTCCAGTCTCACTGTCCAGAAGCTACACCATCTAAAAGACGGAGAGTCGAGCACTTCGATGGCCTCGGAGCCCAGCAAAGGAAACAATGGAAAGCGGGACAAACCACATCTGGTCAGCATCCTGCCCAATGCGAAAAAGAGACAGCGCCTCGATTTCTAATCTCACACTACGCATGTGCGAGTCCTTTTAGTACTCCAAATACTGAAGATTCGTATTTTATTCGTGGTCAGTATAGTTCAGGGGAGATAATTTGAAATGATCTCAAGGGATGTAACTCCTGACTATTATTATACAGCAAAGCTTTTTTTTATTAATTACTAGGAAACTAATTAGTTTTCCTACGCTGGAATTTAGATTTTAAAAGTTTTACATTTTGTGCCGTTTTAATTTTTGTTATATTAAAGAACTTTTTATAACCTCGTAATTTAGGTTAATTATAAATGATAACTTGTAAATAAATGGATGAACTATCAAGAGAAACGTTTAACAGTTTTATTAAAACTGAACACAGAATTAATTAATGAGTTAATTGGCCGTTGGATGCGATTGATATATTCACAGTCTGACGCCGTTGTCTTTTGTTTTCTTTTTCTCTGGGCAGACGACCCTTTTCCAAGGGCGATAACTCTTAACTCCCGAAATGGTTAAAGGAAGGTAATTCCGTTTTCGTTAGGTGTCCTAACAGAACTCGAATATTTATTTTATATTATCGACTTTGTAATAAAATTAGAAAATATTTTCATGTTGTTATATTGCTGCTTACCTTCGCCGTGAGTACCCGGATTTCGTCTTGTTGTTCGGTGTATCTCGCTCTTCCGAACAATAACGCGGGGAAATTGTATGATTTTAGAAGTTTTATTTTGACACAGATTTAGTATTTTTGTATTGGAAAAAGAGAGAACATGGGAATTATTTACGGGGGATTCATCATCAACAGCTATGACAGTTTAGGCTACAGTGCGCACTGGCCCCTGCTACTACAGAGACCCTCGCTTCGCCCGTCTTTCTTTCTCGGTGGTCAGGAACAAGAAAAACCCAAACAACCTTTACCGGACGTGACGTCACTTCCGATTTCCGCTGCTACTCCTACAACTTTTCTTTTACCAACTATCTAACAATATTTAAACAGTCGATTTTAGTGGAAAAGTGTATGATAAATGCATTATAGTTTGTCAAATAATATCTATATTCATTTCTCTTTTCTGTTTTGGTTTATATACTGTCACAAACACTATAAGAAGATATATTATTTTTGTTGGTTTAAATTATTTGGGGAAATTCTGTGGACAAAAGGGGTTCACGGGGTTAGAGTTAGGGTTGTAAGAATAACATCCAAGATGAGAACAGTAGTCCGAATAATTAAAATACAAATTACCAATCCTCATCTCAAAAATTCTGAAACATAAGTAATGTCGTCTTATATGATTTAAAAACTGTCTTGATTTTTGATCCGGGTCCCTGTTCCTAACATTTAACAGATTCCAGCAGGTCATTTGCAGTTTGATCTCGGGATGAATGGACAATTTTGAAATTGTATAGTGAACTTCCTTTGAATAAGCAGACGATAATGGCGTTGATCTTTTAAGGTTCTCGGCTGACATATAAACTTACAAATGTCCGTAAAAGTACAATATTGGACTCTTAGGACACGAAACAAGAAACGCATGTGAAATGAAATACTCGACGATACCTAAATGTAATGCTGGATACAGAAGAAAAACAAAATGTTTATTGCACTTAAATGTTAAAAAATATGTGTATCGGGCTATTTTCTCTTCTCTTTTATTTCTTTTATTTTCTGCATACACTGAGTTTCAATTGGTTTCTCTTAAATAAGACTAACGCTCTCTAGCGCCTATTTACTCCCCCCTCCGAGGGCAGAGTTAGATACGGTCGTTTATTAATATAAGACAAAGCCAGCTCCACCAAAAAAGGGGCATTCTAGATTGGGAAAAAAATTGAAATTACCTCAGTCTAGAAAGATTCTAGACTGAGGTGATTTATATTGTTGTCCCAATACCGAGTGCCTCCTTTTGAGGAATTGGATTTTACCCCACATTAAAAACTGTCCTTGTGTCTAACTCTGTCCTCGTGAGGAAGCAAATAAATAGGGAGTTCCTTCAAAGATTAAAAAACAAATGTAAAATGTTTTTAGATCTCGCATCTCTATAAACGTTTTTTTTTTTTAGATCTCGCATCTCTATGAAAGTTTTTTTTTTCTGTTTATCTGTTCGTCACATTTATTTTTGAAATAGCATTTTCAAAAGTCCGTCACATTCATTTTTTAAATAGCATTTTCAAAAGTCTGTCACATTTATTTTTGAAATAGCATTTTCAAAAGTCTGTCACATTTATTTTTGAAATAGCATTTTCGTTGCGAAACGCGTTGATTTAATGAATACATCTCAACCCTTAAATGCATTTTGTTTCAAATATGACACATTCTAAACAAAATCTTTATTTAATGTAATATTCAACAAAAATATGTAAAACTGCAACTTGTTTCACATCTGCAACGAGACTGTTGACAAGTGTGAGTAGGTATTAGTATGATGTTGCATCAGCACACCTGTTAAATAGGTAATCAATCTCTTCGATGTCACGGTGAAGTGTCATCGGTGTGTTATCTGCCTAATTCATAAGCCTATTTTTTATCTTTATAATTATAAGCAAAAATTATTTTATGATTCTCTAGTGTATTATGATTATTTAGATGCATATATTGTAGTGTTTTGTTATACATGTAACATTTTATGCCATTTGTTGCACATTTGCAATATAATTTATTTTATGATTCTCTAGTGTATTATGATTATTTAGATGCATATTTTGTAGTGTTTTGTTATACATGTGCAATTTTATGCCATTTGTTGCACATTTGCAATATAATTTATTTTATGATTCTCTAGTGTATTATGATTATTTAGATGCATATATTGTAGTGTTTTGTTATACATGTAACATTTCATGCAATTTGTTGCACATTTGCAATATAATTTATTTTATGATTCTCTAGTGTATTTTGATTATTTAGATGCATATTTTGTAGTGTTTTGTTATACATGTAAAATTGTATGCCATTTGTTGCACATTTTCAACGTCATTTATTTTTGTTCAATAAATATATTTTTTCAAAAAAATATTTATACTACTTTATATTACCCCTATGAAATGTTTTTCACTTTTTTAAACCATTTAAGAGTTACGGATAACAGTTCTTGTTTTCTTTGTAATTAATTATCTTAACAAAACATTCTTTGGGCGAATTCTGTAACTATTTATGTAATTGCATCCTATATTTTTCAAATAACATTATCCGTAAATATAATATACACGATTCGACATCCTTTTTTTTAATTCTGACGTTTGAGAATAATTCATGTGAATAAAAAGGGAGAATAATTTTCACTGATTTTACATTCACAGAAACTTTGGGTCGTGCGATAAACACCATCACCATCATGGTTTTTTAACCACTCCTAAAGGAGGAACCCCTCTCTGGTTTCCGTCTATCTTTTTGGCGGCAGTCATTCAGGGGTTTTGTCATAGTCGCCACGGGTTGGCGACGCTATTTGCCCATAGCTAAGTTTCCACATACAGCACCTGGTATTCCCAAATGGTCACCCATTTTAGTACTGATCAAGCTCAACGTCGCTTAACTTTGGGAACCGGTGTGTCAACGTGATTATGCCGTATATGATATATATATATATATATATATATATATATATATATATATATATATATATATATATATACATATATATACATATATACACATATATATACACATATATATACAGATATATATATACACATATATATATATACATATATATATACCTGGTGATACCAGATCAGGCTGCCCTGTGGCTCCCTGAGACGAAATTCACCTACATTGACGTTTTGTTTTTGTTTTTTTGGTTTTTTTTGTAAAACTTAATTATGTTCTACAAAACCAAAAACAAAAACAACAGCCCCTCTCCCTTTCTCCCTCCCCTTTTTTATTTTATTTTTAGAACTTGAAGCATAAATCTTTTACTATAATGACCAGATTCGGCATTAAATAACCCAAAAAGGGTTGATATGCCGTAAAACAAAACTACCAAACCAAAAACGATGATTAAACATTTGAAGATATAAAGAACTTGAAGCATAAAAACTTTTACTATAATGACCAGATTCGGCATTAAATAACCCAAAAAGGGTTGATATGCCGTAAAACAAAACTACCAAACCAAACCATATATATATACATATATATACACATATATATACACATATATATACACATATATATATACATATATATACATATATACACATATATATACAGATATATATATACAGATATATATATATATACACATATATATATACACACATATATATACACATATATACACATATATATATATATATACACATATATATACACATATATATATACACATATATATACACATATATATACACATATATATATACATATATATACATATATACACATATATATATACAGATATATATATACATATATATATATATATATATATATATATATATATATATATATATATATATATATATATATATATATATCCTTAATTGGTAAGCAAACAGGTCCAAAAATGACATTTATACGCATTGGGTGTCCAGATAGTTGAATTAACACCTATTGCTCCAGAGTAACCTAGCCACTGCGAATCTTTGGTGTAAGAAAATGGTGTAAGTATACTGTGAAATTGTAGAGATCTCTGTGGTGTAACGTGTTAAAAATCGGCCATGTAAACCAAGTGGAACGGATTCGTTAGGTTTATTGTCATTTTTCTTTTCAGTCAAGCGGATCCAAAAATGACATTTATATGCATTGGATGTCCAGATAGGTGTAATTAGTTTCGATTCGTTAAATTTATTGTGATTTTTTTTAAAAAATTATCCGTAGTGTTACAGCGGGAAACATTCTTTTTATTTTTTTTTTCTCTAAAGCTTCTTTTTATCAATAAATAAAACATTTTTTCTGTAAATAGATGAATAAGACACAGACGTCACTTTTTATTCGCCATAAAAGCCAACCTCGTATATAAACACTGTCAGCTGTCATTTCGGCGTGATTCATAACAGTCTGTTCATGAATTGCATATTTAACTAACCAAAATCCGTGTGTATTTATTTTCTTGTATTTTCTTTCTTCTTTTCCAATATTTACTTTATTTTATTTCCAAGTTCTGTTTCTTTTATCGCATGCTTATGCATCAGCGAAAGGTGCAATTCTATTCTTGCAAATGTACCCGACCCTTACTTTAACGTCTGTCTCTGCTGGTAGAACAACGAACGAAAACTTATTTACATAAGTAAATAAAAAAAACTATGCAACTACACTATATAACACTACTATATAATACTATATACTATTATATAATTTATTTGAAAACTATATGTTACATATTTCAGAAACGTGTCGCTGTTTCATCCAGATGGGCTGACGTTTTACATTTTCTTATTTTAATCTTTATGCCCAGTGGAATCGTCGGCGTTCTGAAATTTTTCTCATCGTGGTTTCACCTTATTCAGAACGCCGACGATTCCACTGAGTATAAAGATTTTTTTTTTACATGTAAAAAGTCAGCCCATCTGGATTAAAACGAGGCACATTTCTGAACTATGTAACATATAGTGTTCAAATAAATTATATTAGCTCTCACTCCTCTGCGATCAAGCACTTTATTGATTTCGTTTCAATATAACCTGACATACTATTATATATGTATAAAACTATACGGGGATGGCACGGTGGCTAAGTTAACGACGCGGACTGATGGCCAAACACCATCATAACATCACACGGATGTTCAAACCAAAAATGGCTAAAAATATGTTACAAAAAAAACTTATTGAATGTCTTGCAGTTTCTGATGAAGACGTTATATCGTCGAACAATTGAAAGTCTAAAATAAATATAAAATATTGTATTAAAAAATAAATCGCATTGCTTCCATTACTCTCCGCTTGCTTCGATCACGATTGCAACACTTTGCATTCTCGCACAAGCCGTTTACTAATGCTGATAACAGCCGGTGCGTTTCTAGTACGCTCCATCCACTTCGAGTCACGGTCGAGGTGATACTATTCTTTCCAGGACTTTCCATGCTCTCCGATCCGCCATGGATATTTTCTTTGATACCAACCGATGGTAATGTTACCGCGTTTATCTTTTGTGGGTTTTTTTTTGTGTCAATTTGAAGGATTTGTCTGATATGTTCTACCCATGCAGTTGTTTCTAGAAATATACATTGAAGCAAGTGGGTCAGATATCACGATTTGATGCTTGTCGGCTCTCTTAAAATTTATGTTATCAAGGTCATACATCACAAACATCAAGTTAAAAACAAGTGTCGAGTCATGAAAAAAGTATATACTACACTAAACAAACGACACAGTTCAGATTGTAAAAGAAAATGAATAGCTTCTCATTTAGTTCATTTAGACTAGGGGCGAGCAACCTCCGGCCCGTGGGCCATATCCGGCCCGCGAAAGCTTAGCGTCCGGCCCACCACCCTGCTATGCTTTATTATTGCAATCCGGCCCGCGAACCTCCCAGTAAAACTCATATAATTTTGTGACATAGACGTAAAAGTAGGTTTCAATTAAGATTTACATGGGGATGAAAAAGTATAAATATCAGCGAGCGATGATGCATGTATATTTTATTTTTCTTTAACTATTAATTTCAAATCTTTGGCCTGAGATAAAAATAGAAAAAGAGAAAGAGAGAGGCAAAGAGGAAACGAGAGACGAGGAAAGAGCATGAAACATAGAACTTATGTGAGGTGTGTCAAAACGAATGCTGGATGAACTTGCTACTTCCCCCGCCATTATTTTTTATGATTCCAAAATAGCTCTTCGTCAGCGCCTTTTATAACATCACATACAGAAGTCTCTTGAGAAAAAATATCAGATTTGTAGAGTGTTCAATGCAATTTTTGTACAATTTATTCATGTAAACAAAATATAGTAATTCTGAGATTTCGTTTTCACACCGGCCCATGATCTCCTTTCAAAAGTCTCATCTGGCCCTCACTCTGAAAAGGTTGCCGCCCCTGATTTAGACGAAAGTAAGTTATATAATTTGATTTGATTTCACATCCGACGGAGAGATTTTATTCTGTATGGATTAAACCAATTAGTACGCATGATCCTTTTTTTCTTTATTTTCTTTTACTTCAATTCGACCCAAACAAGGGGACACTGCCACTGAAGCGTAAGGAGCTACTGTAAATTAGGGCCAAGATTTATAGGGGCATCCTAAGTGGGGAGTTGGCAGCGAGATTCTTGTTAACATTACATTTAAATTATTGCATGTTGGTACAGTCAGAGAAATAGGGAGCAGGAAGAGAATTCCAAACGCAAGCTATTAGAGTAGAAAGCCTTCTGACATCTAAACACCTTTACAGTGTAGAGGTATGTCGGGGGTATTTTCACTGAGGGGTGCACGCGTGCAGCAAGTTCGTCGGAGTACATTCCGTTAAAGTACTTGTAAACAAATACAGGGGATGGAGTTTGGTAGACAGTGCGAAACTTATTAGGTTAGAGACTTTTTTAACCCTGTCGAAGAGGGATAGACTCATGGTTGATGCACCAGCCTAGATGTGGAAACAATACTCCATGCATGGGCGAATGGTGGCTTAATAGAAATATAGGATACCGGTAGGATTGATAAGTTTTCTAGCTCAGTAGAAGGGCCCCACTTACTTTACAGCAAATTTGACTAAATATAATTTACCATATTTCAGCAACATCTGTAGTTTTTTGGGGATATCTATAGTTCGTCATATATATTGGTGTAAACGTAGGAATTTCACATGTTGGCCAGTCATAATTCAGGAAGGGGACATTTTGTATTCAGCACCGTCCTCTTCCGGAAGACATGCGCACGGGGTAACTGTCGTGCCTCTACACCGCCTGCTCGCCCAGAGGCGGTCTTTTCCAATCAGTCAACATGGGATTTGGACGTTTGTTCCGCTTGTGATAGACGTCGGCTCTGGGGCAAGTAGCTTGGCAAAAATAGAGGTAAGCAACGCATAGTTCTCTAAACCTATTTGAATTTTTACTCTTTTATAATTTGCTTTGTTTTGTCTTAGAACATGTTTGTAAGACTTGTTTATTTTCATGTATTTCCAGTTTTACGGTGAAAAAATAAATACATATTCATCAGTATAATTCGTGTCCGAAATTTTTGCT
The DNA here is from genome assembly GCA_963556195.1 of Sepiola atlantica. Lineage (NCBI taxonomy): Eukaryota > Metazoa > Mollusca > Cephalopoda > Sepiida > Sepiolidae > Sepiola > Sepiola atlantica. The sequence continues at coordinate 17,003,217 of OY744541.1, read as the reverse complement.
CCAGTTTGATTGCTGTTACAATTGGAGTGTCGTTCAAATATTACACTTACTCTCTGATGTATATTGACAACACTGATGGCTCAGTTTTCAATATATAGTGAACATCTAGAGTGGAAGGATACAATCAATTTCATCTATTATTCAATCAATTGTATTTGGTAAGTGGTATAAATTAATGTTCTACCTAACCTTAACTCTACTCTCTGATGTATATTGGCAACACTAATGTGTCAGTTTTCAGTCTACTGTGAAAATCTAGAATGGAAGGATACAATCAGTTTCATTTAATATTCAATCAAAAGCCTTTTTGATAAGTAGTGCTTATAACCGACCGACATTTGTATATATAGTATAAATGAATGCTCTAAATATCTTGAAAAGCAAATTCAATTTTTGAACGTAATTTTGCTCAAATATAATATTATATTTACAAAACGTTTTTGGTAATAGATAAAAGAGAAAAAGAATTGGATACAAGTGACTTAAAAGCCGATGTCTACGCAGTCTATGAAGTGCGTTCTTACGACTTTGGTTCATGCAATTAATAAAAGAGTTTAGGATAATTTCTTATTTAAATAAGCTTAATGAGTAAACGATTATTTTTTATGTTTTTATCATACATAAAATCTATATAAATAATACGTTAAGGCATTTTTTTGTTCGTGCGTACGTTATCACTTTTCACACATACACTAGCAAAATGAGATCGTTCGATCAGCAGAGATGGTGACTAGTGATTAACCTTTTTTTAACTTAGTTCACTCCAAACAAGGCAAGTTGCCACTGTACCCGTAAGGGGCTACTGAGAATTGCCTGATAGATAGATAGATAGATAGATAGATAGATAGATAGATAGATAGATAGATAGATAGATAGATAGATAGATAGATAGATAGATAAAGACTGGAATAGATAGATAGATGGATAGATAGATAGATAGATAGATAGATAGATAGATAGATAGATAGATAGATAGATAGATAGATAGATAGATTAGACTGGAATAGATAGATAGATAGATAGATAGATAGATAGATAGATAGATAGATAGATAGATAGATAGATAGATAGATAGATAGATAGATAGATAAGACTGGAATAGATAGATAGATAGATAGATAGATAGATAGATAGATAGATAGATAGATAAGACTGGAATAGATAGATAGATAGATAGATAGATAGATAGATCGGAACAGAATGAGATAGATAGATAGATAGATAGATAGATAGATAGATAGATAGATAGATAGATAAAAGTGTGAAAGTGCTCTCGTGTTAGGAGAGTTTTAGTATCAAATAACGCAGCGACATTGAGAAATGACATGAGCCAGACACGCATACAAAAGCATCGTTGAGATGCAACGAAAGTGATGGGCGACAGAGATGATATAAAGGCACGTCAAGATGAAGAGCAGACACTCCCATTAAAAGAATGGGAAAATGATGATGAAACCGTCGCCGATGGATGAGCCATGACCTTTGTGTGTGTGTGTGTGTGTGTGTGTGTGTGTGTGTGTGTGTGTGTGTGTGTGTGTGACCGACAGAATAAATCATGGTGGCTCTATGGAAGGGCGTCTTCAAATCAACATTTCCTCGTCGAAAATGACCTAACAGTCAAGGAATGTTTGCAAAAACAAGCAGTTTTCTTTGTTTTGGTCGCCTTTTTTGTCTGCTTTTGGGCTGGAAAACCTTGTTGTGTCGACATCTTTTCACTCACTACTTTTTAACTATTTATTTATTCTAACGATTCGTTTTGTTTTTGTTTTTCACGTCGTAATCATTCGTTTATTCACTTTCGTCTTTTATTTAGTATGTGACTCTTTAGAAAATCTGTCTAAAGTCGGAGCTTAGACAAGCTTTTATGGGCTGAACCGAACTATCTCTCAGTGACAGGACGCTAGTCTGTCGCCGGTTATACTTCTTAAGTAATGTGTGTACTCATTTATACACTTGGGAGGAATATCCTCCTACAGTATCTACAATTCTCAAATGGTTACCCATTTAAGTTCTAATTTTTTTTAGTTGAGAGTGACATTTAAAAAGTTAGTTATTTTTATGTTAGCTAATACGTCGATTCTAGGTCTACTCTTTTAATTTCCATATATATAATCTTTTGAAGTTTTCACTGTTGACCTTGAGGGCGGTGAGAGTAGATATATGCGTGAGAGTTCAAATTCCTGCGACCTTCTCTGTAAACAACTGTGTTGGGAGAAGCAGATTGCCCGACAAAATGTAATAAAGTTTAAAAGAGAACAGAAACGCGCATCTTTTGAAGTGTTCAATCTTTATCTTGTTAGATTCCCTTATTATATCCAATCAAGTATCTCCATTCAGGGCGATATCAGTATTATCAAATATATTTGTGAAAGTATACAGAATATATAAACCTACAAGATCTGCAGTACTGTCCAGGGCAGCAATCGCCAAATCAAAGGAATTTGTCGTTTTGCTTTTGTTTTTTCATAGATCATTATTGTTGATTTAAAACTGATCTTCTACACTTTTTAATAATGTAGATTTCATCTTTATATATGTAGGTATACATCTCTGCGAACTCTTGGACGAAGAGTTCTTCAGATATCTATTCGTAAATTATATTCTGACGATCCTTTATTCTTAAAAGTCTGTAAATAAACGAAAATCGAGAAGAAAAGATGAAAAACATGCAAATATATAATGTTATGCGGAAATGTAATTGTTGCTGAGGTGTGAAAATATTTAAATAACTACATTTAATGTAATGTATTTTTTTCATAATAGTAAACCGCTATTCAATCTTTCTCAAATAAGTCCGGAAAGAAGAAAGGGTACTTTAAGGGTGCGACCTATATTTAGATTTAAAATCTAGTGTAACCTATAGACAATAGTAAAAATAAAATATAAAATAATAGCGACGATTTAGCAAAGGGTCACTCTCTTAAGGACATCCACCGGTGACACTGAGGACGGTGAGAGTAGATATATGCGTGAGAGTGCAAATTCCTTCGACCTCCTCTGTAAATAACTGTGTTGGAAGAAGCAGATTGCACGAAAAAATGTAAGAAAGTTTCAAAGAGAACAGAAACGCGTATATTTTCTGAAAACGCGCATCGGGAATTGGCCTAAGCGGTTGGCAGAACGAATTAGTTATTTGGGTTCGAAAGCTATAATGGTCAATGAAATAGGGGAAAAGTGAGGTTATATCATTATATAAGTAACAGCATTTTCATTTAAAAATGTAGATTTTGGTGTAGATAGGCGCTCACTGAGTGCTTTTTTCGTGCGGTCTTTTGTCTGGGTTTTTATTTAATCTTTTCTTTATTTCTTCGTCTAGAAATAATGTATTTTTTTCATATTGTCTACAAAACCCTTCTTTTCTTTGCTTTTCTTTTCTTTATCTAAGGTTTCATCTTTTCCACTGAACCAACACTCTTAAAAATCTAACCGCTAGATAAGCCGCCATGGCCTGCTTGTTTTCATCGCCATCTTCTTATCGGCGACGAGTGAAGGCGATGTTAATTCACATCGACTCCTTGACTCATTTGCAACTCATCATTTAAGAGTCTTGTTTGTTGCTAAGCAACGTCGTTTCCTTATCTTTTCGGGGATGCTGCACAAAATAAAGATCAAAGCCAGCCGACAAGCCTGTTTTCGAAAGATGTTTAATAAACATGCTTCATCCATCATGAACCTGTGACGACGGTTCTATAAGCACGGAAGCAAACGGTTATGGGTTTAAATAATGTACAGTACCTACATCGTATTTACCATTAGAAATTCGGAAGCAAACGGTTATGGGTTTAAATAATGTACAGTACCTACATCGTATTTACCATTAGAAATTCGGAAGCAAACGGTTATGGGTTTAAATAATGTACAGTACCTACATCGTATTTACCATTAGAAATTCGGAAGCAAACGGTTATGGGTTTAAATAATGTACAGTACCTACATCGTATTTACCATTAGAAATTCGGAAGCAAACGGTTATGGGTTTAAATAATGTACAGTACCTACATCGTATTTACCATTAGAAATTCGGAAGCAAACGGTTATGGGTTTAAATAATGTACAGTACCTACATCGTATTTACCATTAGAAATTCGGAAGCAAATGGTTATGGGTTTAAATAATGTACAGTACCTACATCGTATTTACCATTAGAAATTCGGAAGCAAATGGTTATGGGTTTAAATAATGTACAGTACCTACATCGTATTTACCATTAGAAATTCTGAAGCAAACGGTTATGGGTTTAAATAATGTACAGTACCTACATCGTATTTACCATTAGAAATTCGGAAGCAAATGGTTATGGGTTTAAATAATGTACAGTACCTACATCGTATTTACCATTAGAAATTCGGAAGCAAACGGTTATGGGTTTAAATAATGTACAGTGCCTACATCGTATTTACCATTAGAAATTCGGAAGCAAATGGTTATGGGTTTAAATAATGTACAGAACCTACATCGTATTTACCATTAGAAATTCGGAAGCAAACGGTCATGGGTTTAAATAATGTACAGTACCTACATCGTATTTACCATTAGAAAGTCACTGATAATAAGATTTTCATAGTATTTATTATATGTGATGTAATAATATATTAAAACTTGATCAGAATCAGACAACTGAGAAAGTCGTATCTTCAAGATGGCGTCGAAGGTAGTCGCCTGTAAAATTCTTTAACTGATCATAATTTGTTAATTAACACTTTGTGAGGTGACAGTGGCTAAGTTGTTAACGACACGGACTGACAACATGGGTATGCAAAGTTCAATTCCAGTTCTTTCTACAGAAACACTTTCACTTAGGATGTTGGCAACCTTCACGTGGTCCCTCTTGTAAGTACCCGATGTTTTTCTAGAAAGAATTCGATATCAAGGAAACCAATGCCAAAAATAGAATTATTTGATTCATACGAAATGAATAAATGAATTAACACGCTAAAAAAATATTCACTAATAATAATGTATAAAATAGAAAAGTTATTAGTAAAGTTAAGAAACAATAATTAATTTAAGAGTAATTGACATAAGAATTGATTTGGCGGCCATCTTAGAGCCATATTTTAAAAAGGCAGTAGGTGGAAACTTTGGGATTTTTGTTATTTCAAACAACCTCGTAACAGTCACATATTCTAATTGTATTTTGTACCATATTCCTTTGGCGTAAATGTACAGATGTATCACCGGAGTGATTGGCGCCCAGCCAATCAGAAGCTCTGGCGTAGGAACACAGACCGCCAGACTTCTTTTTTTATAGCAACGATATGGTAAATCTACTTTAGTAGCATGTAGATTGGTCGTCTAGTTGTTTATTTACTTTTTTAAACGCAGACCTATACAAGCGATTTTCATTTAAAACTACGATATCGTCTGACAATCAATTGTTGGAGTCAGACAAATTTCCCATGTCAGCTTACAATTGCTTTAATTGTAATTGAGAACAATTCACCTCATTATAACATCATGGATAAATTCTGAACATGTTTTCAGCATTTGCTTCCGGTTTGAATACGAATTGACCTGGATGATAAATATATACATTAGAAAAGTGAAGGAGGTAAAAAGGTCATTACACGTGGGTCATTTTTTTCTTATCTGACCTAAGTAGGTCGCATTTAACAGAAACATCAGTACTTAAGGGTCAATCTTTGAGCGTATATCAACGCTCACACTCTTCACTGTTTAGTCACTGAATACAAATGCTACATGGAGTAAGCCTTTTGGCTAAGATCAAAGTGTAGTATCTGTTCCGATGGATACTACACCCCATAAACTGGTATTGTCTTGGCCTTCGGGGCTTGATTTACGCCAGTCTATGGGTCGGTCCTGTGCAGTTCTAGGAGGTCCACCCTCCCAGGCTTTGCCTCCCCTCTTTGGCGGAGGAGTAAGTGTATTGCTTACTACCTGAGGCGCCCCTACCGGGGAATGCCGACGGGGCTGCCCAGGCAATTTTTAATGGCCAGAGTGCTCACTTTCTCGGGCGCTGGTTTTTCAGATCCCACTTTCGCGACCCGACCTTGGGTCACATCTTACCTTGTGGGAGTAAGATAAAACTGGCCTTGTGCCTAACCTCCTGGAGAGGAGGTAAATAAATACATGGAGTAAAAACGAAGCTTATTTTTAAGCTTAAAGTCTCTGAAGACGGACGCTTACCCCAGGTTTTATAGTCTTAAACATAACGCGTAGCTCAAACCTTCGAGTTCAATTCATCTTACTCTGTGACCTGTTATATTCCCAACAAGCCTGATGTTCTTAGTATTCCTAGATGGTCATCCATCCAAGTACTAACCAAGCTCAGCGTCGCTGAACTTCGATGATTTGCTGAGAATCAATATAACATGATCTAGTCGTAAACAAAAGGTAAAGCTAGATCATGTTGCCTTATTCGGTAATAATTTATTTTTATGAACTAGTCAGTATTTACTTGCCTCCCCACGAGGGCAAAGTTAGACATATTTAATGTGAGGAATATCCAGCTCTACAAAAGTAACACTCTAGATGGAACAAAAATTATTATTTTTCGTTTTACGAAAACTAGTTTGTGGCATAAAACAAATACATTTGTTTTATAAACGGTCTCTTCTGTTCAATGTAAGGACGATCCTGGTGCTTCGAATTAGGGTTAGGGTTAGGGTTAGGGTTAGGATTAGGGTTAGGGGCAAGCATGCTTTTTAGACCTTCCATTTTTCTCGGACAGAGAATTCCTGAATTCTCAACAGAAACTCGTCCGCTGATATATCATTGTTTTGTGTATGTCTATTTTGAGAGCTAACGTTCTTCAGCCGTGCGGGGGGGGGGGAACGTTTTGGGGTCAACCGATTAAAATATAAATAAAGGAGATTGTATAAAAGAAGTAACGTCCAAACAAACTGACATGTGCGTCCTAAACAGTAACTTAGACTTATATGCGGCGTCCCAAACAATAGCTTAGATCCACACGTGGTGTAAGAATAAATAACATAGGCCAACACGTGACGTACCAAACAATAACTTAGACCAGTATGTGGCGCCCCCAAATCCTAACAGACCAGCATGTGCGTCTCAAACAAAGACCTCCATGTGGCGTCTAAAATAATAACTTAGACCAACATGTGCGTGCCAAATAATAACTTAGACCAACATGTGGCGGCCGTAACAATAACTTTGACCTATATGTGTCGGGCTAAAAAATAACTTAGACCGACATGTGGCATCAGAAACAATACTTAAACAAACAATGATTTAAACCGACATGTGATGTCTAAAATAATAGCTTATATGTGGCGTCCCAAACAATAACTTAGACCGACATGTTCTAACTAATATTGTAATTAATATTCTCCAAATTTCATTTTCTTTAGAGCATTTTTAAAAAAGATTTAGAGGGCATAATATGGACACAACTTCCCATTTGAAAATTCAAATATTTCAGATTTGTATTAATTTGATCCGTGACACCAATTAAGCAAGATTCCCTTAATTTCTATTGCTTGTTAAGACCTCTTAACCTTAAGCCTTAAATTTTAGACATTTTCTAAAATCAAAATTGGAATAAGGATTCTAGACATAATATCGGTATATCTTGGTTTTAATCTTCGTAGGGACACATAAAAGTGATACGAAACAATCAATGATAAAACATCCTGGTTCGGATATTCTTAAACAACCTACAATTAATAACATTATGTATGAAACTAGTAACATCATTTTAAATAGAATTTCTATATTTACTTATTTTGAAGAACTGGCACCTTCTGTGACCTTGATATTTCGTCCGTCGCTCTGAACTTCCAGATTTTAATGAATTTCCAATACGTGTTTTCCTCTTCTTTTCAGACTGAGTCATGGGGTTTCCGTGTGTGCCACGGCTAGTTTAGTAGATGCTTTTTTTTCTGCTTTAGTTTGCTGCGGAGAGAAATTTGATATACATCTACAGTTTTATTTTATTTTGAGAGGGTGTCCGACTTTTTGTCTTGTTTTGTTTATGTTGTATTTTAATTGTTGTTTTGTTTCTTTCTGTGTTCCGTTCATATTTCAATTCAAGCAAATACACAATTTGACACGACGATTCTGTCAGGTTGTATAACAAGCTTTTATTCCTGAACCTGATGTCATTTCAGGCTATTTATTTATTTATTTATTTATTTAGTTCTTCATTTCTTCATTTCTTTATTTCTTTAGTTCTTCAGTTTTCGCTTTTTTATTGTTGTTTTAGTCCTTGTTTTTTTGGCGATGGTTTTTGTAAATGTATTCTATGACAGTTCCACCTGTCACACAATGGTGATAAGTATTTAAGTTGACTTGAAACTTGAGTCATTGACAGTGAATCATTAACAAAGTTCGTGCATCACGATGCCTGCTCACTCATTGCGGCCAGAAGCTCCCAATCCGAGAAGTCAGTGTTCTTTCTCCAGAAATGTCTTGATCGTAATATGAGATCTTCCAGCTTGTCAACGTAAAGGAGAATCTTTAAAGCGACAACCTGGGGTGGAACAAATAAGTAGTTAGAAACACATGTATATGCAAAATTGTACTTATCTATGTTTTCTCACTCATATATCTACTCCCACCGCCCTCAGTGTCACCGGCGGATGTCCTTAAGAAAGTAATATTCCTACAGTCATGCAATGTGTTATTCGCTTGACTTGGGATTCTTATTTTGGAAAATTTTTACTTGGTTGTGACGAGAAAGATTCCTTGTAGATTAATAAGCCTCTCGGTTGGATAGACACTAACTATTTCACTCTACGAACTCGGAATACGCTTTCTGGACAGTGCTGTTGTGTATTAGAATATCTATGTAATTACTGCGTTGCGGGTTAACCCCGTTCAATTTTGCTGAACTCTAGGCTTGGTTCTATTTATCTTCCTCGCACAAGGTAAGACACAAGGTCGGGAAAGTGGGATTTGAAAACCCAGCGCTCGAGAATTTGAGCGCTCTTGTGATTTAAAAATTGCCTGTGCATCCCCGTCAGCCTCAGGCGATTAGCAATAAACTAACCCCCTTCTCAAAGGGTGAGAAGGCAAAGCCTGGGAGGGTGGGCCTCTTAGAACTGCACAGGACGGAGAACTGATAGACCGGCGTAAATCCAGACCCAAAGGCCCAGACAATACCGGTCTATTGGGTGGGGTAAAAACTCCTACTTCCTCCTTGAAGTCTCAGACATCAGGACGCTTTAAACACATTTCGTGTATATGAGATATTATATTTTTTTAAACGGTGAGTTGAGATTGAACTTAATTATGCCTTATCTAGAGGCTCATTGTATATGTGTTATGCCAAAACTGCATATAGTGGTACACAACTAGTTGGAGACTCGATGCCGTCCCATTGTCAAATATATATGATCATCTGCGAGGTCATACTGTTTTCAGAACCTGATCATCAGTTTTTCGATGAATGCAATGAGAACTACTGCTACCCGTGGAATAGCAGTGTGACAATAAAGAGGAACACTCACCATCAGGAAAAAGAATGAGGTGCTTAGCATGTCGTGTATGCAGATTAAAAAAGGGCTTCTCTTCATAGGTGCAGGTGTTTATGGTGGTCTGATTTGCATATGTGGATATCAGGTGATATAAATGAAGAGGACAGCTGGGAAGGAGGAGAAGCGATTTTGGATTGGCGAGAGAAAGGCAGAGGGAAAGTGGGTGGCACGAAATTTGGTTGGAAATTGAATGACAGTCAAAACTTTTGGAGAAAAAGGCAGAAAGTGGGTTGCACGAGATTTGGTTGGAAATTGAATGACAGTCAAAACTTTTGGAGAGAAAGGCAGAGAGAAAGTGGGTTGCACGAAATTAGGTTGGAAATTGAATTACAGTCAAAACATTTGGAGAGAAAAGCAGAGAGACGGTGGGTTGCACGAAATTCGTTTGGAAATTGAATGAAAGTCAAAACTTTTGGAGAGAAAGGCAAAGAGAAGGTAGGTTGCACGAAATTCGGGTAAAAATTGAATGACAGTCAAAACTTTTGGCGAGAAAGGCAGAGAGAAAGTGGGTTGCACGAAATTCGGTTGGAAATTGAATTACAGTCAAAACTTTTTTTTTAATTCTGTTATTTTTCTGGCACATTAGTTAACAAGCAGGAATTCTGGTCACAGTTTACTCCTCTAGATCCGCCGTGTTCTGTCTATAATTTTTAAAAATCAAGCTTATTCGGATTCACATATGCACACACACACACACATTCAATATCTTATCATATAATTTTATAAATAACTTTTGTTTTCCCTTTAGGCTTATTGTATATGTGGTATGCCAAACTTGCATGTAGTCCATGGAGCAGTTATGTCTTCCCATTGCCAAATATATATAACTATCTGCGAAGTAATGCTGTTTTCAGAACCTGATCATCAGTTTTTCGATGAATGCAATGAAAACTACTGCTACCATACAAATAGCAAGACTTGTGGTCAAGGTTTATTCTTCTAGATCTGCCGGGTTCTCTCTATGCCCATGCATATTACAGGGAAAACCGACCTTGTGTCTAAGTTTTCCCTCGTGGAGAGGCAAGTAAATAGGAACCATTGTTGGATCATTTTATGCCGAACGTGTTCATATTTTTTGTATACAATGTATTTATAGATCACTTTGAATTTGAAGAGCACCTGTTATTCCAAAATGGTCACTCATTTAGTACTGGCCTGGCTCAACGTTACTTAACTTCAATGATATTATGGTAACCGGGATGTCGACGCGATTATAGCTGTATATGATGAAATTGTAGTTTAGATATTCAATAGTAGCTCCTTAGAAAGCTTTTCTCGATAAACGTGTAAAAAGGCATACAAATTGTACATTTTCGAAAAGCGTATGTCAAAACAAGAAAGTCAATAGAAAAAACATAACAGTTACGCCCTTCCATAGATGACTGATTCGTTTCTCTGAACTCAGCGGTTTTGTGTTTTTTTTCTTTATTTTCAACTTTAAAACAAATTACGAATAATACTATGATGGCAGAAATAAGTGTTCGCATTTAAAACAAAACAAAAGTTGTGCGGCTGCATACCTCCGCCTGACAACGTCTTATCTGGGCCTTACTTCTCCATATTATGTGAAGTATTCCCGATGTTAGGCCAACTATTTATCTGATCAGGCTGATGTGGTGGTTACTGTTATCGGAGAGCATCAGATCCAGAAACGCAAGAGTCGACATCAGGATCTGTCCTCCTCTGGTCGTCCTCTACTTCTGCATATAGCAAGCAAAGATGAACCGCAAGTCAATGGAATGAAAGTGGCAAAGTTGTTTTTGTGCCATCCGTTTGTGTGTGATTTTAGACAAACCTTCCCCGAATTTGCATGCAGCCGCTGAGCTTTGGTAACAGTAGGAGAAAATAAGTTAACTGTGGAAGATGTGTGAGGGGAAATTGGTAGCAGTCGGAGTTATTTAAACCATGAGGGAGGAGGAGGAACTGTGTGTCATGTTTATTGAGGTCATATAGTTGGCGATCGAAGCAGGTTAACGAATCACTGCGACCAACGAGGACTTCATGCAGACCAGACAACCCTGAGGCACAATCTTTGTGAGCTCGATGCAGAAGTCACATTCGTCTAATAAACAAATAAAGATAACCGTCCTACTGGATGTGATATAAAGTTGTTCTCAAACTAAAATAAAAATGTATTAGAAGGGGAGTACACATCTTTAAGAAAACGCTTTTTTAAATGTATTATAGAATTTTTTAAAAAACCAAGAAACATTATTTTTTATAATATAAAAAATATATAAATATTTATTAAATGAATAAAATCACTTTTCATAAATATATATCTCTGAGACTTTCGCCGTAAGACGGCCTTAACGAAGAGTTATTGACTTTCTTTTTCTTCTCATTTTGCTGGTGTTAAAATCGCAAGTAAATCCACACGTGGTTCCAAGAGGGCATGCCTCGTCTGATCTCACAGACGATTCTGAAGACAGTGAACATTTTGGTGCTTGTTCAGTGTTTCGTGGAGACGGAAAAATTATTTATGTGTGAAAACAATATTATGTACTTACTCACTGGTATTTTATTGTTCAATGTTGTAAAAAAGTAGGAAAAATTATCCACTAAAACTTTAATTACAAATATTTTTCCATTTTCCGTATCGTACAAGTCACTTTGATGACTATGCCTCCATCTTCTTCCGTGTGACACAAGTCAAGGGCAGATAATTTGTAAGGGCAGGTAATACGCATTTTAAAAACAAACAACAAAAAAAACTGATTCCAGCAATAAGCCACTGCGACTGCAGAAAATCAATTTCTTGACATCGCTACATAAATAAATAATGTCTTCCATGTTCAACCGGTTGACATCCATTTTCGGAGAACTTCTTATTTCTATTACATCATTTTTGCATAACCCTTTGCATGATTACCTGCCTTGCAAATTATCTGCCCTTGACTTGTGTTCAACGAAACAAGATGGAGGCATAGTCATCAAAGTGACTTGTACGATATGGAAAATGGAAAAAAATATTTGTAATTAAAGTTTTAGTGGATAATTTTTCCTACTTTTTTCAACATTGAACAATAAAATAGCACTGAGTAAGTACATGATATTGTTTTCACACATAAATAATTTTTCCGTCTCCACAAAACACTGAACAAGCACCAACATTTAAGATACGCTTATTGGCGCGGTTAACGCTTACATGAATTTGAAGGGGTGTACACAGAAAACGCTTTTTGAAATGTATTATAGAATTTTGAAAAAAAACAAGAAACGTTATTTTTTATTTTTTTTATATATATTTATTAAATAAATAAAATCATTTTTCATGAATATATGTCTCCGAGACATGTATTATTTTTTTTAATATTATGGAAAACGTATACATTTTTTTTTTCTAAATATTTAATTGGATCTAAATGCTTTCTGTCTCTGGGGAAATTTTCTCGGGGAAATTTGTCTTGAATTACACGCGTACATTCATAAAAACTATTTCCTGTCGGCCCAGATCGGTTATTTTTATGATATCATTTCGTTATTTAAAGAAATAAGTAAATAAATGTTTTAAACAGTAATCCCTCCAACTAGAAAAAATAAAATAGAAAATACAAATAAATAAAAAAAAATTAAAAAACATTCCCAAATTAAAATGTCATTTCCTGTTTTCAAACCAGATTCGTTCACCCTTGGCGGTTCACATTTTAATGAAGCATTTTAAAATCGCTTACAGAAGCGAGTTCACTTTAGTAACGTGCCGTCTGAGAACTTCTATCAATTGAAATTCTACAGAGAAATATTGACAAAATTGTTTCTCTCTCCCCCTCTCTCTTTATATATATATATATATATATATATATATAATAAAAACTACATCAATACGAAAACTTAGAGAACGGATATATTTTTCCGGTCTGAGATCATAGCTTTGAAACATTTCTCCGGATGTGTAGCCTTGATATGTTTGTTTAATTTAAACTTATATATATATGTATATATATTATATATATACTAGAAGATTACCCGCACTAGGCCAGGTAAAATTAATTTCTCGAACACCAATTTTACGAAGATTGAAATCAAGATATAATAATACTAAACCTTATGTCTATAATCCTTATTCCAATTTTGATCAAAATCAAATTACATGATTTTCTTTCCAGAAAATATCTAGACTATAAGTCTTACGTTTAAGGTGTCTTAAGAAGAAATTGAAATTCAGGGAATCTTACTTAATTGTTGTCTAATGACTGTGGATCAAATTCGATGCAAATCTGATATATTTGAATTGTTGGTACTCTTATAGATGACGCACCATGTTTGCGTGACTTCGCGTCGTTAACGCTCGGACAGGTTACGGAAGCGTCCGAAAGTTGACGAGCGAAAACGAGGCGAAAATTGCCAAACGCTAAATTGAAGACTGGCAGCCGATAAATTATGACCAAGAAATTCAAACTAAAATACATATATCAAAATAAAGAACGAACAAACAAACCATAGCTAAACACCTGTTATTAATTAGATGTTTATTTTTGTTTGTTTTATTAAAAAAAACAACATTGTTAATCAAATGTTTTTAAATAATGTTGTTTTTGTTTGTGCACAGGAAAGTTTCAAAAGATGATTTTGTTTCATTTGTTAAGCAAATGTGTTTGTTTTTTTTATATTTTTCTTAATATTTTTTTTTCATTTTTCGTCAAAAATGTTTTCTTGTTAACATAAACACTGAATAAGCAAATTATTTTTGTTTTTTTGGTTTTTTTTGTCAACGGAACCATTGTTAATCAAATGTTTTTAAATAATGTTGTTTTTTGTTTATGGACGGGAAAGTTTCAAAAGATGATTTTGTTTCATTTTTTAAGCAAATGTGTTTTTTATTTTATATTTTTTTTTATATATTTTTTTTTTCATTTTTCGTCAACAATGTTTTCTTGTTAACATAAACACTGAATAAGCAAATTGTTTTTGTTTTTGACATATACGTTGACATTTATCGCATTTTTTTTTTTCATTTTTCGTCAAAAATGTTTTCTTGTTGACATAAACACTGAATAAGCAAATTGTTTTTGTTTTTGACATATACGTTGACATTTATCGCATTTTTTTTTGTTTTTTTTGTTTCACAAAAAGAGACCTTTGCTGGCAAAACTCAATTAGTGCTTCAGGAGATTCAACAAACTCACAGATTGGTTAATAGTTTCGTCAACTCTCGAGTGCTTCCGAAACCTGCCGGAACGTTGAGGACGCAAGTTTACGGAAACATGGTGCATCATCTCTAAGAGTACCGAATTTTTAAATGAAGGTTGTTCGCATATAATGTCCCTTTTAAATCACTTTAAAATACCACAAAGAAACTGAAATTTGGGGATATTTATTAATTCATGTTTAATAACTATTGTTAACATTTCACAAAAATCGAAAGTATCTGATTTTAAAAAGATCGGGTTTCAACACCATTTACTCCCTTTACATATAATTAAATCTAACTAAATATAGCCAACATTACACACCCTTGCGCCTAGTAGCTGTTTTCTAAAATTAATAATGATCTGTTAATTAGTTTAGGAGTTTGGTTGTTTTGTTTGACGGCATATCAACTCTTTTTGGGTTATTTAATGACGAATCGGGTCATTTTGGTAAAATTTGGTTGTTTTGTTTTATGGCATATCAATCGTTTTCAGGTTATTTAATGGTGAATCCGGTCATTTTGGTGAAGGTTTTTATGCTTGAAGTTCTTTATATGTTTAAGTATTTATTCATGGTGTTTGGTTGAGTGAAAGAAGGGGAGAGGAGAGGGAACGGAGGAAGGAGAGAAATTATTGTTTTTAGTTTGGGATTTTGCAGAACATGATTGAGTTTTGCAAAGAGGAAACAAAACAATAAAACATCAATGTTTGGTGCATTTTGAGTCAGGACGTCAATAACTTCAGACAGCCTGATCTGGTAGCGCCAGTAGGTTCTATTTAACCCATAGACGGAGCCCTTATAGGTACTACCACTCCGGGTCAATGTGGACCTGGGAGCAATGGCAACTAAACGGCCACTCCACATTCCCCCCCAGCTCCCAAATGGAGGCCTCACCACTGGATGTCTTTTAAGGTCATACCCAGGACCATTTATTAGTTAATCTGGTATATACAAATATATAAACATATAAGCATGCTTATTTTTTATATATATATATATATATATAAATAAAATATTCAAGTTCAAATATATTTACATAATGAACACAAAACCAATATATTTTACAAAAGTGCTCAATACAAAGTAGAGCTTTTATAAATTTAGATAAACATTGGTGACGCTAATCAATTATCGGTTATATGTAGATACTGGAAGCTATCTACATAAAAACACAACAACCTACAATTAATAACATCACGTATGAAACCAGTGGCAAGATTATAAAATGCTTAGCGTAATACGATTTTATTCTGTGATGCCACTCCGGCGTTGCTAAATTTCAATCGTCAACGTCTTTTCAGGAACAATGCTAAAACGTTCTCTGCGCATTTTTCTGCTGTCTTTTTAAAAAATTTCCTCTTTCTCCAGCTTTTTTGTTTATGACACCTGAGGATGATTCGACAAAGAATCGAAAACGTTTGTGAAACCTGTGAAACATTTATTCATTTTTTTTTATTTAAATACAAAAAAAAACATCAGAAAAATTGAAAAAATAAGAAACGGTATAATTAAACAGACGAATTCCGTTATTTTTAACAATGTTTGGATAAATGAGAAAATGCTGCTTTAATACACACAATATATATATATATATATATATATATATATATAGAATAAAATAATATATGAGATTAAAAGTAAACTTTTAGTAGATAGAACCAATAGTGAAATGGTTAAAACTCAATATACGAGATAGAGCAATTATAAAGATAGGTGAAAGAAGAGTGATAAACATGTACGAATGTCCAGATTTATTTCAAACTTCGATTGTTCAATGCAAGGTATATTCTGTAATAAAATTATGTTTATTATTCTTTCCTTAAGCCAAGACTTTTCAAAGATTAAAATCTTATCATCAGAGGAATTACATAGATGGATAAGTTGGCAGTGGAAAAGCCAAAATTCAACCTTGCATTGAACAATCGAAGTTGAAATAAATTTGTCATTCGTACATGTTTATCCCTCTTCTTTCATCTATCTCTATAATTGCTCTATCTCATATATTGAGCTTAAACCATTTCTACTATAGGTTCTATCTACTAAAAGTATACTTTTAGTTTCATATTTTATATATATATATATATATATATATATATATATATATATACAAATAAATACACATTGTTCATTATTAAAAATTGGAGGATATTCACTTGCATGAAACTTCTGTCAACAACTTTAAACTTCTTTATTCATTCGTGAAACAAGAAGTCAAGTCTCATTAGCTGTTTAACCAGTTTATTTTTTTTAGCTCGGATATCGTTTTTGTTTTGACTTTTTGAACTTAGCTTTAAGTTTAGCATAAACAATGTCCGTTATTAACACAGTGACAATGAGGTTTTCCTGGCTTTCATCTGGAACAGCCGATAAAATGGTGGCTTCTTTTTCTAACCATCTGAAATAAAAAAAAAAATGGGAAAATATTTTTTTTATTTGTTTTTGATTTTTTTTTGTTATTTTTAAGATAAAATTTTTTTTTTATTAAAAACAATATAAAGGAGTTACATGGAAAATATGCAGAGAGGAGTGCGCCAAGCTTGCATGCCAGCAGGTAAAATGAATGTTAAACAGCAGAAGAAGAAGAAGAAGAAGAAGAAGAAGAAGAAGAAGAAGAAGAAGAAGAAGAAGAAGAAGAAGAAGAAGATGATGATGATGATGATGATGATGATGATGATGATGATGATGATGATGATGATGATGATGATGATGATGATGATGATGATGATGATGATGATGATGATGATGATGATGATGATGATGATGATGATGATGATGATGATGATGATGATGATGATGATCAATCTTCTGTTTAACATTCATTTTACCTGCTGGCATGCATTGGACGGCTTTTAGAAATTGACTTCTAACAAACCTATCTCTGGTCATGTCTTTATTTATCCTTCTTTCTCTCAAGTCCATTCTTATCATTTTCTTCCATGTTTTGCTTGCCCTTATGAACTGAACCTGTTACCTTAACTGTTCTACATCTACAAACCCAACAACTTTCATCCATTCTTTCAATGTAGCCAAACCATCGAAGTCTACTCTTCTGCACATATCTCCCTATACTGTCCAGATTTAATCTTCCTCTGAGGTTATCAGATCTAAGCTTGTTTAAGGCATTACACCTCCATCATATCATTTTCATATCATTTCTCTCCATGCAACGCATGTCCTCAACCCTAACTAACCCGGTCTCACTTCCATACATCATCACACTGCATTCACATGCCCATTTTAAAAAACAAGAAAGTGAAAGCAGTAAAAAATTAATTTTTTTCTTCATACCAAAAATCTCTCTATTCATTTCAAATCACTTTTCCACGGGTAAAACTATAAATTGATATTTCACAAGCTGCTGCTGCTGCTGCTCCTTCATCTCCTCCTCCTCATCATCATCATCATCGTAATGTCCATGTTACATGCTGGCATGCGATGGACAGCTTTTAGAAATAGATTTCTAAACTAATCCATCTCTGGCCAGGTCTTTATTTATCCCTCTTTGCCATTATTATCACTTCTTCCCATGTTTTCCTTATCCTTCCCCCATGAACTGAACCTGCTACTTCAACTGTTCTACATCTACTGACTCCAAAACTCTCATCCATTTTTTTTTTCAACGTGGTCATGCCATTGATGTTTACTCTTCTGCACACATCTCCCTATATTGTCCAGATTTAATCTTCCTCTGAGGTCATCAGATCTAAGCCTGTCTTTAAGACTCGCATTACACATCCATTGTATCATTCTCATATAATTTCTCTCCATGCAACGCATGTCCTCAACTCTAATTGGTCAGGTTTCACTTCAATACATCATTACACTAAGTACACATGCCTGATAGACTCTTGATGTACAGTCGTAATGCACTGATCAACTGTCTTCAAACTCCACTCTGTACGGGCTTGTTCAATCACCTCCTTGTTCAGCCAATCTAAATAAACGTGATGGTTTCCAAATACTATTTTTTTTTTTTTAATTATTTATTCCTTTACTAATTTATTTTTAATAAGTAATTTGCTTTAATAACAAAAACACTATCTGTAATTGTCTGGTAGTGTTTTTTACTTGCAATCTAAAATAGTGATGAGGCGATTCAAATATTTTTCCCCGATTCCCATACAATTACTCTTCTATTCTAAATTCCCGATTCCAAATCAATTACCGATTCCGATTCTTTTAACACCTCTGAATATTTAGCTATTGAGTTGTTGTTGTTTTAATTTTTGGATTACCGTTAAAACCCATGTGCATATATTTTCGCAAATGTAAAAATACACTTGTGGGGAGTTATAGATTTTAGTTTTGCTGCTAGTTTAAAATCAATCAATAAATATTTAAAATCAATAAATATTTATTATTTTATCATTAGTATCAACAATGGAAGATTAAGTTTTAAACAAATCAAAAACAAAAACAATTAAAAGAATTGTTTTTGGCATCGGAAAATAGGCACAAATTTTTCCGATTCTGATACCGATACCCCAAAAAAGATCCGATTTTTACGATTCCCGATTCTGATTCAAATTAATCGTCCCAACACTAATCTAAAAAGAAAATCTTTTTGAACCATGCAGCTTTTTCCCACAACTATTATTGTTTTGTTCCAACCAAGGGGAAGTAATTTACATCTCCAAACAAAATTATGACACCTGTTTAAAACAAGTAACAGAAGTTTTATTTTGAGGGATGTTACAATGATACTTGTTTTCTTCTACTGGACAACAGACTTGAAAATCAAAACTCCTCGCCCAACCGAATTAAAACACAAGTCCAAGCGAACACAATCTATTTGTTTAGAGCCCAAAGGCCCATATGGCTGTAGGAAGCACACAAACCCAACTGAAACCCCCTGCCTCTCTGCTGGAGTATATATAGATATTAGTGTCCTTTGTGGTAGATCACCCAGGCGAACACTTGAAAAATAATGGACCAGTTTTATCTATGGATATAGAAAAACCTACTGTTTAGGAAATCCCGTATCTGGATAGACATTAGTTTTTCGAGTACTTTAAATGGTCCAATCTCTCAGCATGAACCCCCGTTTAATGAGACACTAACTCTTCCAAGTGGAGAAATCAAATTCTGGGTGGTCTACCCTAAATCAGACATATTTCCAATTTTATGGGTTGTTTCTCTTCTTTTAGTTAAATATTTCTCTCCTAGCAAGCCTATTATTCACATGCATTGCAACTGTAAACGTAGGAGTTTCACATGTTGGCCGGTCATAATTCAGGAAGGGGACATTTTGTATTCAGCACCGTCCTCTTCCAGAAGACATGCGCACGGGATAACTGTCGTGCCTCTACACCGCCTGTTTGCCCAGAGGCGGCCTTTTCGAATCAGTCAACATGGGAGTCGGACGTTTGTTCCGCTTGTGATAGACGTCGGCTCTGGGGCAAGTAGCTTGACAAAAATAGAGGTAAGCAACGCATAGTTCTCTAAACCTATTTGAATTTTTACTCTTTTATAATTTGCTTTGTTTTGTCTTAAAACATGTTTGTAAGACTTGTTTATTTTCATGTATTTCCAGTTTTACGGTGAAAAGATGTTATAGTTCAGCGTTGGCCACGTGTGCGAAAATAAATACATATTCATCAGTATAATTTGTGTCCGAAATTTTTGCTCCAGTTTGCTTGCTGTTAGAATATGCATGAATATATTAGCATAGCTGGGCACCATTTTTGTGCCCATGGCGGTACCTCTGATTTGTAGGTTATGTTTATTATTAAATTGAAATTTATTATATGTTAAGATAAATTGGATTATATTGTATAAGTCTTGTACTTTTTTATTCGGGAAATCATTGCCTGTAAATAATTCTTTGCAAGCTTAGATACTCTCATTATGTGGAATGTTAGTATTATGGGGCAGAGACATCCATCATTAGCAAAATTGCTCTGTTTGAAAGAGTATTTATTTCTATTCGTTTGTTGAGGAAGTGGGTAGGATCTTTAATATATCCTGGTATGTTTGTAAGTTCAGTATATGGTCAACGTATCATGATATTGATTCTGTCGGTGTATTTATTGCTAATACTATAAGTCTGCCTGGAGGTGTTATGTTAAGGAATTTTGAAAGTGCGTAGATGTAGTGATATGAAGAAAAGAGGTTGTCTCTAGGTGCGTCTTTCTTCTCATTCACATTCCAACTGCTGCTGATTCAGCCTTGTCTCGCAAGTGCTTTTTTTCTACCAGCTGCGGTACTTTTCATTACCACCATACAATAACGACCTTCTTCAGGTGTACTTTCTTGAACTCGGGAACATTTCTGTCGAACTCGGGAATCTGGACGGAATTTCGAACGGAACCCTTTATTAAATCCACGGAAGTAGCATGCTCTCATTCCATCTGCAATGACTGGGAAGAAGTCTTCAGTAATTCGCAATTCTTCGTATCGCCCGCACTGAGGATTGAACCTTCAACTTCAGATGACTGTCACTTAGAACTGAATTATACTTAGTACTATATCCACTGCGCAACGCAAGGACTCGTGGTGCAGTGGCTATAGTACTAGATGAGGATTGATAATTTGGATTATTCAGATTATCGATTTTGACATTTCTGTCACGGCAAGAAAGAGGGTTCTGCACGACACCTCCCCAAATGTGGCAGCAGTACTCCATCTTATAATCACTATTATTATTATTATTATTATTATTATTATTATTAATATTATTATTATTAATAGATTAAAGGTCTCTGAGATGGGGTCATTTCAGAATGTTAGAAATCAAACGCAACCTATTGAAATAGACTTACTGTAGCAATGGACTTCCTTGGAAGATACGGAATTTCTTCTCTTTCCACATGGTAGTTAAAAGGAGAGCTTTTTGAATAAACATTTTGAGATCAGCAATGCCTTGACCATTGACAGCATTAGTAAAGAGGGCACCTTCTTTGGTAGATGTTAATTCTTGTCTGAAAATATAAAATTTCTAAGAAAACCATGTTCCTCAAAAAGAAGGCGCCATACATTTTATCAAACTGTCATATGAATTGAATAAAGTTTATTTCACATGAGAATATTTTTTATCAAAATGTCATATGAATTGAATAAAGTTTATTTCACATGAGAATATTTTTTATCAAAATGTCATATGAATTGAATAAAGTTTATTTCACATGAGAATATTTTTTTATCAAAATGTGATATGAATTGAATAAATTTTATTTCACATGAGAATATTTATTATCAAAATGTCATATGAATTGAATAAATTTTATTTCACATGAGAATATTTTTTTATCAAAATGTCATATGAATTGAATAAAGTTTATTTCACATGAGAATATTTTTTATCAAAATGTCATATGAATTGAATAAAGTTTATTTCACATGAGAATATTTTTTATCAAAATGTCATATGAATTGAATAAAGTTTATTTCACATGAGAATATTTTTTATCAAAATGTCATATGAATTGAATAAAGTTTATTTCACATGAGAATATTTTTTATGGACAGAATGTAAATAGAAAAAATAGTTTTCAAAATAATATTGACCGATTTTGAGATTTTTGCATCAAAAAAATGGAGTGCGAGGACAGTATTGGGGGTTTTCAGATAAAAAATTTTTAAAGAATCTAAACTCAGGAAGTTTCGGAATTTTTCAGATGAGGAGGATTGATAATTTGAATTATTTGGATTACCCATTTTCAGATTTCTGTCAAGGTAACAAAGAGTGCTCTGAGTGGCACCTCCCAGATGTGGCAACAGTACTTCATCTTATAATAACCAGTATTATTAATAATATTATCTATATATTAATACGATAGTGTGTGTGTTCGTGTGTCACGCTTCCGGTAAAAGCTCTGTGCATGCGTGCCGCACCTAAATTTTGAACAACATTCCACTAGTCTGCGTTTAATAATATTTGAATGTGTTTCCCTCTGGCGCAATGGTTAGCGAGGTAATACTTTTTACTTCGGCCCGACTGGTTTATAGTTCGATCTCAACCAACCTCTAAGATTTTTATTCTACATTTCGAGGGGAAGGGGAAGAAATAATACATTTTTTTATCACCTGGTTAAAAACTACTTTTTGTGTTGCTTAAAACTATTTTATGTTGGCGTTTTTAATGGCATTGTCTATTTAATTACGTTGACTGCTTAAAAAGTAGGGTATCGGCCAGTATTATTTTGTTGTTTTTTTTTTTTGAACGGATGGCATATCAACCTTTTTAAGTAGATATGCGCAGTGTCCATCGTACACAAGTTACTATTTTAAACAATTATTTCACTCTTATCCAGAAGGGGGGGGGGGGGGATGGCTCATAATAAAGCAAGCGTAACTTACTCACAAATAGAGGGTGCTTTGTTACATTAGGACCCGTATTGAAAACATCATTTCGTGTAATTTACACGGGTTCCGCTAGTTATTATTATTATTATTACTGATATTTATAAGTACTAACATGATTCCTTGAAAATAGTTAGTGAAATATCCGAAAGTGTTAGAACAAATCTAAATATAAACAGAAACAAAATATAAGACAAAGATTCAACTTAAACGAGCCACACGTGGGGAGAATCAATATTTCGCTTCTAATTTTGTCATGAATAAGCTTCGCTCAAAATACTGATTCTCCCTCCATGGCTTGTTCGAGTCGTGTTGAATCTTTGTCCATTATATATATATATATAGTAATCCAGGTAAGGTTTGTATCTACAGGGTAAAAATCCAGAGAATCTTTACGTTGTGTATATAATAGTGCTCAATAATAAATAGAGCTATTTATATATAATAAAAGTTTAATTTTTCAAACATAGCATGGCTACACACTCAGAACATGTTTCAATCGTAGCTTTGATAAACATGATTTCCTCATGCCCAAAAATAAGTTCTTCAATATTAAAACAAAAAACTAACACTTATTTTGGAGCCTGAGGAAATCAAGCTTATCAAAGCTACAATTGAAACATGTTCTGGATGTATAGCCATGTTATGTTTGTATAAATAAAACTTTTATTATATATATATATATATATATATATATATATATATATATATATATATATATATATATATATAAGATAGATGGACGAAGAGTGATAAACATGCACGAATGTCCAAATTTATTTCAAACTTCAATTGTTCAATGCAAGGTATATTCTGTAATAAAATTATGTTTATTGTTCTTTCCTTAAGCCAAGGCTTTTCAAAGATCGAGATCTTATCATCAGAGGAATTATACAGATAGATAAGTTGGCAATAGAAAAGCCAAAGTTCAAACATTTGAAAAAATATTAAGAAAAAAAATATAAATATATATATATATATATATATATACATACACAAACTCGTAAAAATATGCTCCCTCTGGTCGCATATTTTTGCTAGGCTGGGAGGATATCATGAACGAACTACTTACACTGCCCCCCCCCATGGAGGAACTAATGACTGAGAGAATGATATAACGAACATATATTACACTACTCAAAGGAGGAGGTAATGCCTGGTAGGATAGTATCATCACAACAGAACAGATACTACAATGCCTCCTCCAAAATAGAAAAGCTAATACATGGGAGGATGTCCCCATAAAAGGAGAAGGTAATGCCTGCGAGTATTGTATCATGGCAACAAGAAAGATACTACACTACCCCTCCCACTCAAAACAAGGAAAAGGTAATCCCTGGGAAAATGGTCTCATGACAACAGAACAGATACTTCATTACTCATCCCTAGAAGGAGGATGTAATACTTGAGAGGATTACCTCCATCAACGTAAAAAAGAAGAAGGTAATTCCTGGGAGGACGGTCTTATGACAACAGAACCGATACTACACTACCCACCCCCATTAAAAAATAATACAACAATAGATTAAATCAGGTTTTGTTTCATTTATTTAAAAATGCCTAGTCATAAAAACATTTTTTGATAGTTCCTTGGCCTTTTGGCTAAAATCAAAGTGTAGTATCTGTTCTCAGCTTCCCAGCAACGTAAGACTTTATAGATAACCATATTTATGAAAAATAAAATTTTCAAACCAATTGGGGACATTCTAAGTAGGACGGAACCTCGAGTAAATGTGATATTGTGGTAACGTAGATGATTCTAGTTAACAGTAGGATAGACATCTTCATCACTTTAGATCAAGGATGACCAACAACACACATTTTCCCCACACATTTGATGGCCTTGTGCCTAATTTGTTTCGGATGTAAATTTATTTTTATTTTCTACGAATAAATAATTCAAAGTATAGTATCTGTTCTTAGCATCCCAGTGACATCATACATTTTACTCTCGCTGAAACTATTGCTTCAAAAACAATCAGTGAGTTTAAAAACAATAAAAAATAATATGGCATCGTTAACGGGAGAGAGAAGGGGAGAGAGAGAGAGACAGCCAACCCCCTCTCCTACTGTTAATATCGGCAAAACTATTGCACATATATAGAGAAAATAAGACAATAAAATTAGAAATGAATAACACAAAACATTAACTTATTATGAACTGTGTAAAAAATAGTTATACAAATTAGGCATACAAAGTTCTACTTTTAGATCATTTGTCTCTACTATATATAGAGTATTTAAAAATTCTATGTTGCATTATTGATTTAAATTACAGTAACCTGCTTTGATGGTAATATAGGAGTGATAAATGAAAAAAAAACTTTTGCATTCATTCATTTCGATATACTTACCCGATAGGTAACAAATCTACTTTGTTGTTTACTTCAATCATGCTTTTAAGTTGATCAGATGACACCATTGCACTCAGTGTTTGGTGGACATTTTTACTTTGAGCTGCCGTATCATCGTGGCTAATGTCCCGTACATGGATCAACAAGTCCTGTTAGTATAAAAAAAGGAATTTTTTTTTTTAAATAGAATCTTGTTTCCCTCTCATTAGAAAATGATTTTACCCCTAGATTGACACACATGTTTATATGCTTTGATGCCAAGAAGAGTATTGATTTACTCCTCTCCAGGAGTTAGGCACAAAGCCAGTTTTATCTTACTCCCACAAGTAAGATGTGACCTAAGGTCGGGTCGGGAAAGTGGGGTTTGAAAAGCTAGCGCCCGAGAAGGTGAGCACTCTGGCCATTAAAAATTGCCTGGGCAGCCCCGTCGGCATTTCCCGGTAAGGGAGCCTCGGGTAGTAAGCAATAAACTTACTCCTCCCCAAAGAGGGGAGGCGAAGCCGGGAAGGGTGGACCTCCTAGAACTGCACAGGACAGACCCATAGACCGGCTTAAATCAAGCCCCGAAGGCCAAGACTATACCAGTCTATGGGGTGCAGTATCCATCGGAACAGATACTACACTTTGATCTTAGCCAAAAGGCCAAGAGTAGCTAATATATATTTTAGGTTGTAGCATCACTATTGGACCCGAGATTCTACGAGTCTAACTACTGTCACCATTTTCCCTTATATTAGAGCATATCAACTAGGGGGTACTTTGTTACATTAGAACACGCGCTAACTTTGACCATAACCCTAAACCCAACTTTGACCCTAACAATGGGGTCAAAGTTACCAACTAGGGGTATGATGTCAAGTGAATATTCAAATAGTGAGAAGTAAAAGTTAAATAGTTCTTACACTTGAAATAATTTAAATCAGAAAACTGAACATTATAATTACTAAGTTAATCGTTTAATATAGTGTAAAGAATTTACTTTCAACTTTAACTATAATCTGCTTCATTACCAAGTCAAAACATGCACTCTCTGTTCGATAGTAATGCGGAGGTTGGGCAGGTTTGAAAGATACAAAGCTGTGATTGGTCAAACAAGATCACCTGTTAATTTTAAAGAGCGATTTTTGAAATGCTCAGTTAAATTAAAAGCAGCAGATGCTCTTCTCGTGGCCACTTGGTGTTGGCTATTCAAGTGGATGAGTTAGCTAGTGCATATTAATGGTTGAGTTATGCAACAGCAATTGTGGTAGACAGGTAGACAAGAGGTCAACAAAACGATAATGATGACTGGGAAGCCAGTATCGTAATAACAGAAGTATACGATATGAGTAAATAAAAATGACATCATATATGCAATGGAGAGGGGACTCTGGGAGAAGAATATCTCTTATCCCCAATAGAAGTAATGAAAAAACAAGTGCTGTTAAAATGATTTAATTAACATGTAATCTAACAAGTTTGAATCTCTCTCTCTCTCTCTCTCTCTCTCTCTCTCTCTCATGAGATGACAACATCTTGACATAATTAATTGTATCATGATTAGTGGCGCGCAACTCAATAAACCTATCATCTTCTCGACCTGACATTTGTCAGATAATTATTTGCCTGCATTATAAAAAAAAAGTGTACATGACGTAAAGCATTTTCCGCGCTACATTTCAACAATACATCTGTACAGATGCATGTAGCAAACGTGCCCCCAGTCCTTGCAGGAGCAACAAACAAATTATGGGTTTCGATAATCGTTCAGAATTGCCTGCACGATTGACATAAGATACTTAACAACGAGGCGATTATACGACATTGGAAAAGGATATGAACAGCATAAAGTCCGAAGAATGCATGACACTCCCAAACAATCGGTGATCGTTTTAAGACGTAATAAATCAATATTTTAAATATTCTAAAGCATTCATAGTGATCATCCCAAAGAATATTCTAGCTATTGTTAAATATTACATGGCAGTAATATACTTTTACCTTCACTGGTTTTACTTCCATACACAATCACACTGTGTGCACACGCCTTATACCTTATAGACTCTTCCCTTGGTCAACAGTGGTAACGCTCTGCTGGTTAGTAATGGCAGAAGTTTCTTAAACTTACTTCATCCACTCCTAACTCTTGCAATCCACATTAGTACCAGCTCCTTCCTGTGCTCCAATGTTATCACCAAGGTAACAAAACTTTTGAACAACCTCAATAGCTTCACCATCCAGATATACTTTCTCCACATCTGAGTTCTCATGCGTCTCCATTGTCTTATACTTCTTACACAAACTGGTTATCATCTCTCAACCTACCTGTAATTCCACTGCATTTGTGTACTCAAGGTTTACAAGAACTACAAGAAATGAGTTGCACTCAACTTCCTTCTCACAAAAAATGAGTTGCACTCAACTCCCTTCTCACAAAAAATGAGTTGCACTCAACTCCCTTCTCACAAAAAAAATGAGTTGCACTCAACTCCCTTCTCACAAAAAATGAGTTGCACTCAACTCCTTTCTCACAAACTGAGCAGGGGAACTTTGTTCTTTCTGACGGCTTTCCAAAACCACTGATAATCACTTTGGTCTTGGTAACATTGACTCTCACACCTTCACTTTTCATCACATTCCTGTCTTTAACTTAACAAGTAGACCTTCCATTGTTTCACAGCTAAGTACTAAATCATCAACATACAGCATCTCTTTCGGACAACCCGTATGAAACTCCTTGGACAATGTTGCAAAGACACAAATGAAAAGCAACGGACTCAATACAGAACCCTGATGTCCTCCTACTTCAACATTAAAGCTGTAACTAAATGTGCTGTTAATTCTAACACGGCTTTAAGCATTTCTGTACATTGTTTGAACAACCTTCACGAATCACTCACATGTCCCCAATTTATGCAAAGCCCATAAGACAAGAGATGTTCTCTTGGCACTTTGTCAAAAGCTTTATCGAAATTCACAAAAAGCAAAATACAGGTTCTTCTTTTTACCAAGATACTTCTCTTGTATTTGTCTCACGATAAATATAGCATTAGTAGCACTTTGCGCTGGCATAAAACCAAACTGCATTTTACATATGTTACTTATTTGCTGCTCAATTATTCTCTCAAGCACTTCCAGGACCTGATCCATCAACTTTAAGCCTCTGTAATTACCTTTATTCAAAGCTCCTCTTTTAACCTTGCAACAGTTCACAACTGTACTACGATGTCAGTCTTTCAGAACAACCCCTTTGTCAAGTCTGTAATCATCTCAATGCCTGTTTCACCTGCAGCCTTCATCAGTTCTGCAACAATAGCCAAGGGTCCTGCAACCTTACCCTTACTCACAGCTTCCAATACAATTTCGTTCTCAATTCTTAAAAGAAGGTAAAAAAGTTAACTCACGGCAATCATGGCATCTTCAAGTGTAGCTGCAAATGCATCAATAAGTTTGGTCGGAATATCCGAGATGAAACCGACAGTATCCATGTAGATGACTTTCATGCGATTCGCTAAAATGCCAGCATGCGCAGTCACATCCAAAGTGGCAAAAAGTTGATCGACAGGTTCAAGGCCAGCATCATCGGTCAAAGCTTTTATCATGCTTGTCTTGCCTGATGGGGGAGACGAAGAAAACAAAAACATTCATAACACGTGTCCGTTCGATCTGCACTTTTAGCAAGGAATATTCTCTTTCAAAATTAAACAGACAAACAGACAAACTGACATCTAAAAAAACCCTTCTAGACTCGAGGTGACACATCTAAAAATATAAAATAAATGGATTGACCATAGTCAAGGGTGACACAAAATTTTCCTACATTGAAGACATTGCCAAGGCTGCTGCAAAAGAAGGTGGGCTCCCTCTACCGTGCTACTAAACTCCTCACACCTGACATTATCCTGTATCTCTACAAAGCCACCATCCACCCATGCATGAAGTATTGTTGCCACATATGGGCTGGTGCATCATCTACTAGTCTCTCCCTCCTTGACAAGGTCCAAAAAAGAGTCGTCAACCTAATAGGTCCCTCACTGTCAACCAAGCTCCAGCCCCTGTCCCATCGCCGCAATGTAGCATCCTTGTGCTTGTTTTACAAATACTTCAATGGATTGTGCTCCGATGAACTGGCTACTCTGGTGCCCCCTCAACGTAAATTCACTAGACCAACTCGACAATCAGCTAAATCCCATCCATTCACAGTGGAGGTCCCCAGATGCCGGAGAGCCTTCTACTCCAATAGCTTCTTTCCTCGTGCTGCTGGCCTCTGGAACTCCCTCCCTGTCCCCTGTTTCCCCCACAGTACTGACATGTAGAGGTTTAAAACTAATGTAAACAGACATCTCGCTGCACAGCTCCCAACTTAGAATGACACCCTAAACTTTCACCCTAATTCTCAGTAGCGCCTTACGTCTACACTGGCGTCCTGCCTTGTTTGGGGAGAAATATCATAAAAATCTGTGCATTTAGTAGTGAAGATACAACAGACGAAGCCTCTCATAGAGACGTGAGGATGCATCTCAGATGCCAAGATATGTTATCTTGTATTCTATATATCTACAAAACCACCATTCGCCCATGCATGGAGTATTGTCACATCTGGACTAGTGCACTATCCACTAGTCTCTTCCTCTTAGACAAGGTCCAAGAAAGAGTCTCTAATCTAATAGGTTCTACACTATCCACCAAGCTCCAGCCCCTGTCCTATCAAAGTAATGTTGCATCCTTGTGCTTGTTTTACAAACACTTCAAAGGAATGTGCTCTGTTGCCACTTGACGTAAATACACTAACCCTAACCTGACAATCAGCTAAATCCCATCGATCCACTGTGGAGGTCCCCAGATGATGGACATCCTTGTAGTTTTTTTCCTCAAGCTGCCTGCCTTTGGAACTCCCTACTCTGCTTCCTGTTTCCCCGACAGTGCCGACATGCAGAAATTTAAAACTAATGTGAACAAACATCTGGCTGCACAGCTCACAATTTAGGATGAACCCTAAACTTTCACCGTAATTCTCAATAGCCCCTTAAGTCTACAGTGGCAACTTGCCTTGTTTGGGGGTGAACTAAGTTAAATAAAAAAAAAAAGATATACATGGTAAAGGGATCTAAAGGACATACGCTATTTTAAACTAATGTGTGACAGACCAACAATCATTGATGTGTGGCTGCATCTAAAAATTATATTTGATAATTTAAGTGTGACAGACAAAAACAATGTTATTTCCAACATAATTTTGACGGACCAAATAAAATGCTATTTCTTACATAAACGTAGCAGACTAAAGAAAATCCTGTTTTAAACTCAATCGTGACAGACCAACGACAATTCCATTTCAAATTTAAGCGTGACAGACTGAAAGAAAAAGCCTCTGATAGTAATGTTAGCATGTTTCTAAAAACCTACAACTCATAACTATTTCGAATACAACTATTTTCTCTATATAAAGTTAGGTATGTGTATATGTTTATATATTTGTATGTATAGGATTCACTCCTAAACTAGTTAACTGATCATTAAGAATTTTGGAACACAGCTGCTAGGGTGGATAATGTGGGCTATATTTAGTTTAATAGAGTTTTATACAAAAGGGGTAAAGATGTGTGAAAATTCAAATACTGCTGATATTTGGTGAAATATTAACAATAAGTATTATTATTAATAATTATTAATAACTATTAATAACTATTAATAATTATTAATAACTATTAATAATTATTAATAAATATTCTCCAAATCGTCTTCTTCGGTCAAAGGCTTTATTATACTTGTTTTACCTGATGGGGAGACGAGGAAAATTAAAACAGTGTGGTGAACAATTAAGTTTTGTATTTTCTCATTCAAAAAGAACCCTGACCGATAAAAAAAATCGGAGAAACTTATTTCTTTTCTAATAACAAGGGAGAGTGAGGTGAGATTCCTACTCCCCCCCCCCTCCGTCTTCATTGTAAAAATAAAATACATAAATAATTTAAAAAATTAAAAATTAAAATTAAAATGTAAAAAAATTGGAAAATCTTATTTCTTTTCTAATAGCAAGGGAGAGTGAAGTGAGACTCCTACTCCCCCCCCCGTCTTCATTGTAAAAATAAAATACATAAATAATTTAAAAAATAAAAAAAAATGTAAAAAAAAATAAAATAAATAAAAATGTAAAAAAAATAAAATAAATAAAAATGTAAGATATAAAAAATATATATTTTGGCCTATGCACTTTAATTTCAATTTACTGCCACTAAAATTTCTAATAGCAAGGGAGAGTGTGGTGAACAATCCTATCCCCCCTGCCTTCAGTGTAATAATGGACTGCCCCTGATTATAAATAGTCCTGTTTTTTTTTAATAACAAACACATACTCTTAAAATTGGACCGACAGGATTTCTTATAAAGATTCAAAGAAAATAAGGTTCGTCAATTCCAATCAGTGCATTTAGAAATGAAAATGCTCTTTCAAACTTAAGCGTCATCAAACAACAAACATAAAAAGCCCTTCATAGACATCTAAGAACACCTTTAAAAATAAATATAT
Organism: Sepiola atlantica; assembly: GCA_963556195.1. Classification (NCBI taxonomy): domain Eukaryota; kingdom Metazoa; phylum Mollusca; class Cephalopoda; order Sepiida; family Sepiolidae; genus Sepiola; species Sepiola atlantica. The sequence continues at coordinate 16,971,463 of OY744541.1, read as the reverse complement.
GAAAGCACGTAGCTTGAGTGGGGTGGGTTCATACATTTCCCAATGGTATTTCAATGTAAATGATTCAATAGTCTGTGTTGATATCCATTATACCACCTATGTCTCACTACATATACCAGCACGTATGTGTGTATGCACACAAATATAAGATATCTATATTGTAAATTATACAAATCTACACTATTTTCTTTATTAATGTGAAAAAATATGCATATATATATATTAACAAAGTTCACCCCAAACAAGGCAGGCCGCCACTGTAGACATAAGGGGCTACTGAGAAAAAGGGTGATAGTTTTGTTTTTTTTTGGGGGGGGGGGGAGGGTTCAACCTGAATTGGGAGCTGCGCAGCGAGATGTCTGTTTATACAAGTTTTAAATTTCTGCATGTCAGTATCGTCAGGAAAACAGAGAGCAGGGAGGGAGAGCAGGGAGGGAGTTCCAGAGTCCAGCAGCACGAGGAAAGAAGCTTTTGGAGTAGAAAGCTCTTCGGCATCTGGAGACCTCCACAGTGAATGGATGGGATTTGGCAGATTGTCGGGTTGGTCTAGTGAATTTACATTGTGGAGGTACCAGAGCAGCAAGCTCATCAGAGCACAATCCATTATATATATATATATATATATACATATATATGTTTGATTAAATTTTTTTACACTCCTTGGATTATAACATCAAATCCGTCGTACAAAGACTAGAAAAAAACGGATCAAAAGCTGAATAAGCAAAAGTTGGCACTCCTGTTTGATTAAACATGTATAAGGGAGGGAATGCTGCCCAATTATACAAAAAAAAATCTCTATATATATTAACTTGATGTTTTCCTGCGGGAATAAAACATGAATGTTTTTGTTTAGCTTACTTGCCATAAATATATTTTCATATTACTGCTAAGCTCTACTCACATATTGAGCACTGTTGAAGTAATTACTGAAAAATATATATACGTAATATATTATATTATTTTATAATAATATACGTGTGTATATACATAGAAAAGTAATTACAGAGATATATACATTATTATATGGTTATTATGCAAATCACATAAACTTCAATAACGCAAAAAGTTTGTGAACTAATCTAATGAATTTCTATAATCATTAAAATCCCTAACTTAATTTCCAGACACTTTTAACAGTTATTGTAAACGTAGGAGTTTCACATGTTGGCCGGTCATAATTCAGGAAGGGGACATTTTGTATTCAGCACCGTCCTCTTCCGGAAGACATGCGCACGGGGTAACTGTCGTGCCTCTACACCGCCTGCTTGCCCAAAGGCGGTCTTTTCGAATCAGTCAACATGGGAGGCGGACGTTTGTTCCGCTTGTGATGGACGTTGGCTCTGGGGCAAGTAGTTGGCAAAAATAGAGGTAAGCAACGCATAGTTCTCTAAACCTATTTGAATTTTTACTCTTTTATAATTTGCTTTGTTTTGTCTTAGAACATGTTTGTAAGACTTGTTTATTTTCATGTATTTCCAGTTTTACGGTGAAAAGATGTTATAGTTCAGCAATGGTCACGTGCGCGCAAATAAATACATATTCATCAGTATAATTCGTGTCCGAGATTTTTGTTCCAGTTTGCTTGCTGTTACAGTTATTATTTGAGATATCTTTGTCAAACATGGGAATATATATGGGTTCAGTTTGAAATTCCGTATAGATTGGACATAAAGATTCCCGAGTTTGAAAAGATGCGCCTGAAGAAAGTTGATGAAAATAGTAGTCCAAACAATACAAATGTTTGTTTTTTTGTTTCTGAATGAATCAGCTTAATTTTAAAACAGAAAATAAATAGAATTCTTTGGGGTTCGAAAGGAAGAGTGGTTCATACCTTACCCAATGATATTACACTGTGAACAAATGTGCAATAGATCCAATTATGATTGCATAGTCCACACTGGTATCTATTACGCCACTCGTGATCTGCCCCCCCCCCCCCCGATGTGAAATAGGTAACATATTTCGATGGTTATTCAACGCACCTGAATTTGTATATCCGACGACTGCAATGATGGGAATTTGTCTTTTCAACCGATTCTTACGCAAAAGTTCGCGCTGTCTTTTCACTTTTTGCAGAGCAAGTTTTAACTTCATTTCTTGTTCCTGCAATAAACGAGAAATGGATTTTCTTTTTAAATTAATTAGTTGAATGTTCTGTTCAGTTCTTAAAACAGACATTCAAACATTTTTTTTTTAGTCATTTATGCTGAAGTTTAGGGGAAAAAAACTCGTGAAATCTGTCCATTTTTATCTCGAAATACTGTATATCATCATTAGAAGTAATAACAGCGTTTGAGCCGCATGACACACCGGTTCTGTTCAAGGGTGGCCTTCATAAGTGAATATGGCCAAAATGCAGTCCCAGACCAACTAGCAGATGCGTCTTCATGAAATGCACCAGACGCTTGTTGCAAAGGAATTCACGTGGGCGGGTAATAGGCGCCTGAAAACATAACTGACTCGGTCGAATGCAGCCTGTTGAACATGGTTGGTAACTCACAGAGGTTTTGTCTCAACAAAACACACAGACTCAGTGATCTGTAACAGGTTAGCGTTACGAAGGGCATCCAACTGTAAAACCCGGCTTCAATTCTAACTCTATGCCAAAATTGGTAGAATTTAGTTCAATAGCTTTAAATGGATAAATGTTTATTATTATTATTATTATTAGTAGTAGTAGTAGTAGTAGCAGTAGTAATAGAAGTAGTAGTAGCAGTAGTAATAGAAGTAGTAGTAATAGTAGTAGTAGTAGCAGTAGTAAAAGTAGTAGTAGTAGTAATAGTAGTAATAGAAGTAGTAGTAATAGTAGTAGTGATAGTAGTAGTAATAGTAGCAGTAGTAATAGTAGCAATAGTAGTAGTAATAGTAGTAGTAGTAATAGTAGTAGTGATAGTAGCAGTAGTAATAGTAGTAATAGTAGCAGTAGTAATAGTAGTAATAGAAGCAGTAGTAGTAGTAATAATAGCAGTAGTAGTAGTAGTAATAGTAATAGTAGAAGTAGTAGTAGTAGTAGTGATAGTAGTAGTAGAAGTAGTAGTAATAGTAGTAGTAGTGATAGTAATAGTAGTAGTAATAGTAGCAGTAGTAATAGTAGAAGTAGTAGTAATAGAAGTAGTAGAAGTAGTAGTAGTAGTAGTAGTAGTAGTAGTAGGAGCAGCAGCAGCAGAAGCTGGAGCAGCATTAATAGTCGATGTATCAGAATGTTCATCACCCTATGGCACATTCAGCATATCAAGGGTTCTTGTAATTGGATGCAATTTATCAAGTAGTTTTGGAGCCTATAAGTGTTAATTAGTTTTAGTATTAGCAGTGGTAGTAGAAGTAATAGGATTAACATGTCACCCCTCTAAGATGGCTCTGGCATCTAAAAGATGCTTTATGTGAAATTTTGTACAATCCTGTTCAGTAGTGTTGGAACTTCTAAGTGATGAACAGACAAAATGCTCATTTGAAACAGAGACTATAAAAAATGTGCGCCTGCAACGCATATTTCTTCTTTTTCTTCTTCATTCAGTTCCAGTATTCAGGGTGCTGCAAGGGTTCTGGACTCTGGGTTGAACAACACCAGGTAATGTACCATGCCTGCTTTCAATGCAATTCAGTTCAAAAAGTTGACATCAGTCAGGTTACATGCAGTCATGTTACTTCTTATGCACTCAAGCCATTTCTTCCTTCGTCCACGCATTACGGAGTCGATGCGAGAGATGGCATATTGTACTTGGCTGAATCACCTGAGAAGCTAAGCTAGTAATTTTTTTTATAGTAATCGCTCCAGACAAGGCATGAAGCCAACAAGAACGAAATATGATTATCGCAAAGACAGGAGATGCCTATTGGCCTTAGTCTTGAAAAGACCAAGATTATAGGTAGGAGGAAAACAGTCAGCAGGAAGAGCGTTTCACAAGCCTGCGATTCTTGGAAAGAAGCTACTGGAATAGGAAGATGTATTACAATGAGGTATCAAAACAGCGAATTGATGGAGACTACTAGACCAACGAGTCAAACGAGCTGAAACAAAGGAAGCAGGGAATAGATCACATAATTCTGAAAAACACATGCCATAATAGTACTTATAGAAAAGACTGAGACTAGCAACATCACGTCTGTGAAAGAGAGAGAGTGCAGAGAAGAAGAAAGGGTAGGGCCAATCAAATTGCGACATATTTTGGGTTACAGACGCACAAACAAAATCTCCATTATATTTTCCTTGTTTTTTTACCAAATTTATGTAAAGACTATTATTTGTAAATGTTCGGCAAGTCACTAAAACTAAAAAGTTGAAAAAAATATGACTTTACTACATAATAAAGACAGAGTTATTAATTATTTGCTCTCTCATAATAATAAAGCAGAGTTCGCTAAAAAGTGAGACGAGGTAAAAAAAAAAACAATATGAACTAGAAATGAATATTGAAAACTTAAATCTTTATTTATTAAAATAATTTAAATAAAAAAGTATAAAAAGTTTAAATTTATATTATTCTTGATTGTTCTATCATTATTATTTTCTATTTGAGCTTCCTTCATTATTTTACCAGCAAATTAACGATTTATTTCACCCTAGTGGTATGCTGTCACATCCGTTTACATTTTTTAAGCTCATTAATATATAAGCATGATTGGGATAAGGTATCCCCTTACAACTTTAGTGACTCTCAGCTTCCTTTATGGGTGAAGTAATGTCTTTTTCAAAGCACGACTCCTTACTAAATCCGTTTGTTGCTAGTACTAGTAAATATGCATTTCCAATGGCAAAGCTGAGCTGTGTTCTAAATATGTTGAAGGGTTTATTAACTAAAATTATTGCATTTATTTTGTATTAGACTTTAAAATGCTCCTTGGACTTTTGGCTAGGAGCAAAGTGTTGTATCTGTTCTGATACTACACTTCATCTTTTCTGATGAGAAATCCTTCTAGACTGAATCAATTGTTATTTTTATCCCAATTCAAAGGGTCTTCTTTTGGGGAGCTGGACTTCCCCCCCCCTCCACGTAAAAAACTGAACTCGAGATAAGTAAATAGGGTCTCTAAAATGACATTGTTACATCCATATATGTATGGTAGCAAGGATAGTATAAGAGGAGGAATCAGAATGTATATATTAGGAACAGTGTACGTGGTGGCAGTGGTAGCACAGCTGAGTGTGAGAGTGAAAACTGTTCCAACTTCTTGTATGTATGACCAATTTTTTTTTTTAAATATTGAGCAGGACTAAATATTAAAATCAAAGAAAAGCGAAACTAAAATTTTGCTTTTTAACAACATAAACCGATATGTGGCAGAAATGAGTAACAGAAGACTTATGTATGTGGCGTTTTATACGAAAACTATTGAGCACTCATGTAGGGGGGGGGGGGCTGACTTTGCTTTATAATTAAGATGAATATAGAAAGCCAAAGAAGTATTGCTAATCAAGGGAGGCGCGAGAGCACTCTATCCCTTAATAGACTTCACAAATGGCCTATGCTGGAAATCTCATTTCTTTGATCAATCATAACTCAAAAACCAATAAACCAAATTAGTTAAAACTTTGCACAAAATTTTCATTTGATAGGTTCTATAAGTGTGTAGAATTTCAGCATCATTAGTCAAGGCAACTCAGAGATCCAGAAAGTTCAATCATGAAATCATGTTATCTGTGTGTACGTACGTATGTGCCACCCTGTATCTCATCAATTATTTGATGGATTCAGCTGATTTTTGGAAGAGATAGAGGTTCTAGGGTCTAGTTGATGGCATTTTAATTTCAGTATACCATATACCTTAGTTTTCCAGAAAATTCCAAAAAACCTTAAAAATGACCATTGTATCGAGGCATAGCCTTTACAAAAGTAGTGACATTCCATGATAAATGCCAGTATAACTCTCTATACATGAGTGGATGAATTTTTTATTTTTATTCCAATCCAATGTTCCCCTTTTTTGGGGAGCTGAATTTTTCCCACATTAAAAATCGACCTTGTATCTAACTTAGCCCACATGGGGAGGCAAGTAAATAGGAATAAGCCTTTTATCAAGTTAACTAATTATTTACGTCCTTAACGATACATAGATGATTATTATGGAGTAAAATTCTCTATTGTACACCAATGGTTGTGAGTTGTCATAATTAGGTTTCCCAGTCGTTAGAAAATAATCTAGCCTCAAAATTTCACTCAATTTTAAGGTTTGGTTTGGTAGTTTTGTTTTACGGCATATCAACCCTTTTTGGGTTATTTAATGCCGAATCTGGTCATTATAGTAAAAGTTTTTATGCTTCAAGTTCTTTATATCTTCAAATGTTTAATCATCGTTTTTGGTTTGGTAGTTTTGTTTTACGGCATATCAACCCTTTTTGGGTTATTTAATGCCGAATCTGGTCATTATAGTAAAAGTTTTTATGCTTCAAGTTCTTTATATCTTCAAATGTTTAATCATCGTTTTTGGTTTGGTAGTTTTGTTTTACGGCATATCAACCCTTTTCGGGCCATCTAATGCCGAATCCGGTCATTATAGTAAAAGATTTATGCTTCAAGTTCTAAAAATAAAATAAAAAAGGGGAGGGAGAAAGGGAGAGGGGCTGTTGTTTTTGTTTTTGATTTTGTAGAACATAATTAAGTTTTACAAAAAAAAAAAAAAAAAAAAAAAAAACGTCAATGTAGGTGAATTTCGTCTCAGGGAGCCACAGGGCAGCCTGATCTGGTATCACCAGACTCAATTTTAAAGAAGAAGAAACAGAATATGATTGTTGTAGAGTGAAGAATTGTAACGGTTTTTCTTACCTGTAGAAACTTGTATCTTTGTTCCAGGTACATCTCACCTGGGTAGTTGACCTTTAGTGCCGCCCCTTGAGAATAACTCTGGCTATCTTTATGGATAGATACCAATCGAGACCTTGAAAAATATAGGAGGTAATTGAAAAATCAAAAGGAATAAATTCCTTTGGTTGAGGATATTGTTATATTTTCACTTACCAATGGGTGTATAAATCCTTTATACACCCGTGTCGTCGTTGAGGTCACCTCTGATCTTTAAAGTGTCACTCAAACCCTTCCACACAAACAATGTCTTCGATATCTGTATTAGTCATTGGTAGTATATGCAAGACACCACAAAGAAGATAAAATGTTATATTTTCACTTACCGATGGGTGTGTAAAGGAATTATACACCCGTGTCATCGTTGTGAACCCAGGTTCTTGATTGTCTGTAGATAAACTACTCGGACGCTGATGTTAGTTTATAAGAAAGGTTTATTTAAAAAGAGAGACAGTCACACAAAACATAAGCGACAGTCCAATTGAGAGAGAGAGAGAGAAAGACAGACAGAAAGATAGATATATAGATAGATAGATCGCTTGTCTCGTTGAACCTACCTACATCGTACGCGACCGTCCCCACCCTTGCTGGAGCTCCTCAGGGAACGACCATGTTTCACATCCGCTTTCTAAAGTTGTCAGCCAAAAAAGAGACCGAAATACCCCCAGCCAGATGTCACTCGATTTCATCGACTTTCACTTTGAGGTCACTTCTGACCTTTATGGTGTCGCTCAAACCTCTGACCTTTATGGTGTCGCTCAAACCTCTGACCTTTATGGTGTCGCTCAAACCTCTGACCTTTATGGTGTCACTCAAACCTCTGACCTTTATGGTGTCACTCAAACCTCTGACCTTTATGGTGTCACTCAAACCTCTGACCTTTATGGTGTCACTCAAACCTCTGACCTTTATGGTGTCACTCAAACCTCTGACCTTTATGGTGTCACTCAAACCTCTGACCTTTATGGTGTCACTCAAACCTCTGACCTTTATGGTGTCACTCAAACCTCTGACCTTTATGGTGTCACTCAAACCTCTGACCTTTATGGTGTCACTCAAACCTCTGACCTTTATGGTGTCACTCAAACCTCTGACCTTTATGGTGTCACTCAAACCTTTCTATCAAAACATGGCCTTCGTTATCTAACAATATGTTTCGAGTGTAGCATGAAGACGAGTCGTGAACTGTATGAGGAAAGAGTTGTTGCATAGATATCCATCCTCTAGGCTTTGCTGGGTACTAAGGAAAAAAAGTTTACTATAGATAAGAGGTTTATGTAGTTTGCTTGAAGCATTGTTTATTAGTATATAGAATGCACGCTTGAACTTGAGTTGAGCACAGTTCTGAAGAAAGGAAGAGTTCCCGAAATATTACATCATACGGAGTTTCCACCAGACCATTTTGATACAGATATTACATAACATTGTAAGATTGTGTAGATAAACAGATATATGTGTGTTTGTGAAAAAAAAAAATAATAATAAATAAATATATATATATGTGTGTGTATGTATACATTGTATTAAGGGTGAAACTATTTAATTTGTTCCACCATTATATGTCTTATTTTCTCCAACTTGTGTCTATCCGTCACACCTCTGCAGTGTATTGCCTTCTAAGTATCACATTTATATATACAGGTTACTATATTTTAGTTATAAGGACAAACTTCTTCATTACAATTTAAATCAATTTTATTCATATAGTTTTATCAACATGACAGGCATGGTCTGGAAAGAGTCACGTAGACAAGAATACGAAAATATGTTGAGTTGATAGATATGCATGTACTAGAAACGTGTCGTTGAATCTGAGTCTTTCATCTCGTCTTGATCAAATCGGGGCTTAGGGGCGAAACAGTCTCCTTGTCACCTTGACATTTAAACACTGACTGTTCAAAAAGTGTGCGAAAATGGAAAGGTTTGGCGGAAGTGTCTCTCACACAAAAGCGTTCTGACCAGACAATGAGTGCGGATAAACTAACGCAAAAGAAAATAAACCATAATTTGGCCTTTTGGCTAAGATCAAAGTGTAGTATCTGTTCCGATGGATACTGCACCTCATACTGGTGTTGTCTTGGCCTTCGGGTCTTGATTTACGCCGGTCAATGGGTCTGTCCTGTGCAGTTCTGGAAGGTCAACCTTCCCAGGCTTTGCCTCCCCTCTTTGGGGAGGAGTAAGTTTATTGCTTACTGCCTGAGGCGCCCCTACTGGGGAATGTCGACGGGGCTGCCCAGGCAATTTTTAAACCCCACTTTCCCGACCCGACCTTCGGTCAGATCTTACTTGTGGGAGTAAGATAAAAACTGGCCTTGTGCCTAACTCCTGGAGAGGAGTAAATCAATACACAATCATTAACTTGGAGAAAATCTTTTTTTAAAAAAACTCACTGAATAAAAGAGAAGGAAATTTGTCTAAATCAGTGATGAGAAAGAAGAGGTGATTCGACTTTACCTGATGTAAGGTACTTCTGCGAGTGCCACTTGTAACTTGGATTCCTTTGTCTTCGCATGTTCCTTAAAAATCTGCATGATGATGGTGTACCTGTTCAATATCATAGAATCAAAAAAGAACATTCAAGAAAAGAGTGGTTTTGTTAACATAGTTCATCCCCAAACAAGGCAGGCCGCCACTGTAGACGTAAGGCGCTACTAAGAAAAAAAGGGAGAAGGTTTGGGGGGTCAATCTAAATTGGGAGCTGCGCAGCGAGAAGTCTGTTTACATTAGTTTTAAACCTCTGCATGTCAGTACAGTCGGTGAAAAAAGGGAGGGAATTCCAGAGGCCGGCAACACGAGGAAATAAGCTATTGGAGTAGAAAGCTCTCCGACATCTGGGGACCTCCACAGTGAATGGATGGGATTTAGTCAATTGTCGAATTGGTCTAGTGTATTTACGCTGAGAGGGCACTAGAGTAGCCAGTTCATCGGAGCACATACGATTGAAGTATTTGTAAAACAAGCACAATGATGCAACATTGCGGCGATGGCACAGGGGCTGGAGCCTGGTTGATAGTGAGGGACCTATTAGGTTGGCGACTCTTTTTTGGACCTTGTCTAAGAGGGAGAGAGTAGTAGATGATGCACCAGCCCAGATGTGGCAACAATACTCCATGCATGGGCGCATTGTGGCTTTGTAGAGATACAGGATAATGCCAGGTGTGAGGAGTTTACTAGCACGGTAGAGGGAGCCCACCGTCTTTGCTGCATCCCTTTCAATGTATTTGTTCTAATTCATGTCACCTGTGAATGTTAGGCTGAGGAGTTTGAATGTTGAACTCTTAGGTAGGGTGTTATTTGCCATGACAATCGGTGGTTAAAGAGGTTTTGTAATTATTGAAGGAAAGGAGGTTTGTCTTTGTGGCATTAAAAGTTACCAACCATTATATTGAAAGAGAATGACATGCATCATGTTGATTCGCGCCAGATTAAAAAATTTGAAAATCTTAGCTGCGACTATTGCTCCTTGTATACCGCAAGATGTGAGCTGGAGAATTGTGACGGAGATGTGGATGCAGTGGCTAGCAGGAAGAATTATAACAGGCATTCTGGTTGTGTCTGCATGACAAAATTCAACAAAACACTGTAAAAATAAAAAACCGTGCGACAAGATCCAGGTAAAGTATTGCAGACCTTGTCCAAACAGATGGCCATCGGAGTTGGGACTATGAGGAAAGTACTAAACACGGATGTTCACTACTACGCATACAAGAGTCGCAAGGGCCCACTATTCACCGCCAAAGCTAAATAAAACAGCCTTATGAAAGTAAATAAATTCCTCAACAAGATGAAACCCCCAATCGAATTGGGAGTTGCGGTTGATTGATTGTTTTCTTTTACAGCATATAAGCCCTTTCTAGGGTTATGTAACGCCGACTCCATTTATTTTTTGGGAAAAGGGTTTTATGATTGTTTTATTTGCAAACTTACCTGGCACTTTTGCTAGGCACCCCATAGACTTGTATTGTCTTGTCCTTCGGGGCTTGATTTACGCCGGTCTATGGGATTGTCCTGTGCAGTTCTAGGAGGTCCACCCTCCCAGGCTTCGCCTCCCCTCTTTGGGGAGGAGTAAGTTTATTGCTTACTACCTGAGGCGCCCCTACCGGGAAATGCCGACGGGGCTGCCCAGGCAATTTTTAATGGCCAGAGTGCTCATTTTCTCGGGCGCTGGCTTTTCAAACCCCACTTTCCCGACCCGACCTGGGGTCACATCTTACTTGTGGGAGTAAGATAAAACTGGCCTTGTGCCTAACTCCTGCAGAGGAGTAAATAAACATAATAGATTCTATTTCGTATACGAATCAGTTTTAAATTAATTTATTTCGCATGTGTATATTTTGTAACTAAATAGTCTGCAATTGATGAATTCTATTTAATCCATGGAGGACTTTGGTTTGGTTTGGTTTATTGGGTTTATAGATATTAGATTTTTGAGTATAAGACCACTGTCTTCAAAAAAGGAAACTATAAGTTCCACCCTGATGTCATCAAACAATTTCTTCATGGCGCTAACATTGTAGTATTTTTGTCACATCAGAGCAAAATCAACACATTCTTGCATAAAGTGTCTTACTGTGTATGGGACATGAAACATCTTTGATGTCTATATTGAGTTGCTGTCAACTGTTGTCAAGGGCTGAGTGTTGCTGCGTGGAAAGGGTGTTGCCGCAGGACTCAGCTCGGTGTCATACCTCTGGAAAAACCCAGAAGTGGCTGTCTAAGAATTTCCGTGATTTCACCAGTCCCAACATCTAACTCCCTTAACTCAGGTTCAGATCCCGCTTGGACACTGTCGTAGAGGCCCAGGACAACTTCTTTTAGTAAGCTGTATTTGGCAAGAAATTGAACTCTAAGAATACATAAAGTATTGGTCAAGATGTGACGCTGTTTCTTTCCTTTCCAAAGTGTCAAATCTGTCTTGAACACAGTATATACATATATGGGGTTGTTAGTTCATAGATGTTAATCCCATGAAGCCATGGTGTTTATAAGATAGTGCTCAATAACAAGTAGAGCTGTATTGAAGTATAAATCATGTCACTGATCTCTAGAAAGACATTAAATTGTGTTAGATGCATGTGTATGTATGTGTATATAGATATGTGTGTGTGTGTGTGTATGTATGTATGTATATATAGATATGTGTGTGTGTATGTATGTATATATAGATATGTGTGTATGTATGTATGTATACATATGTGTGTGTGGGTGTTGTCTTATTTTAGTTACGCATGCATGTGTGTGTTTTAGTATTAGTATGAGGGCTTGTAATTGTATGAAAACAGACATGTTAAAATTGCCATATGTGTTTGCTGATGTGTTTGCTGATGCGGGTGGTTGGGTGGTTTTGGTTTTCTCCTTCATCACTTTATTTACTTATTCCTTTTTGCTGGTTTTATCTATTTTTTATTTATTTTATCGTTTATCTGTTGACCTTTTGCTTACCAAATTCTTTTTTGTGTGTATGTATGTATATGTGTGTATGTATGTATATGTGTATACATATATATATAATTAATACCAGAAAGAATATAATTAATTATTTTTGACAAAGGGAAGTTTCTTTTTCCGAAATATTAAATAAATGATTTTATAATCATCCGTACATCACACAAACAGCTAACAACACTCGTGCTGTTATGTAAGATCTTAAGAAAAAATAAATAGTAAGTCACATTTCGTATTCGATTTATTGTTTTTGTTCCTTCCAACTTACATCTTACCCGGAATTTGCATTGCCCACAGCCTTTTAAAAACATACTACTACTATACCCAGCAATGCTTCAAACAAACTACCATTCTCTATTATATATATATATATATATATATAAAATATTTTTTTGAATCAGTTTCAGTTTTACCTGTCATAGACTGGGATATTCCACACATTCTGCAAATAAGACCATTGTTGACCATTTAGCATATCTATGCTTAAAAAGATTGCAGAAACTGCAGGACATTTTCTTATTTGCTCTGTGAGTTCTTCAAAATTTCCTTTCCCAAAAATCTGCATTGTTTGTGGCTTCTTGCAACTGACAACTTTCTGCAAAACAATGAAAACACAAAAAAATTCAATTCATAAAATTAGGGGTGGGACGTAATGGGTGAAAATTTCAGATTCATGCGAATAGCATTTTTTTTGTGTTCATTTATACATAAATAACACTAAACAATCAAACATTTTGAAAATTTTGCAAAATTCAGAAGGTGCAGGCCACTAGTTTTTGGCTATTTTACATTCATGAAAACCCTTTCACAGCCTGAAAGTGGTCCTAAATTCAAGTACTATATCAGATTTAACCATTTATATCCATTCATAGCTTTTGAGGATGTTTTAGGACCTGCAATGTCGCATGAAACCACTTTTTCACCGAAAAATGATGGATTTTGAGTCCCGTGGAACCCTAACGGCTATTTTTGGCCTGCACCTTCTGAAATATTTGAATTTTCAAATGGGAGATTGTGTTCATATTATGCTCCATAAAATCTCTTTTAAAATACTCTAAAGTAACTGAAACTTTGGGAATATTTATTAATGTCTATCCCTAACCTCTCGTTAAAATTTCACAAAAGTCGGAGGTATCTGAATTTTCACGAAGAGCTTCCACCACCTCTTTTCCCCTTTGCATGAAACTAAATGAAAATAAATATAGTCCACATTAATCACTCTTGTGCCTACCAGTTGCATTCCAAAATTCATAATAATCGATTACGTAGTTTAGGAGTGAATCCTGTACATACAAATATATAAACACATACCCAACTTTATATAAATAGAAATTGAATGTATTGCACTGTAATGAAAGTAGGCATGCCTGCTTCGTCAAATTTGAAACAAAAAAGAAAGGGAGTGAAAATCTTAATCTTGGCAAAAGTTGTTTGGGAAAATATCTTTTTTTGGCAAATTGCCGTTTGAAAAATCATTGTTGACCTTCTCAATGTCGGAGAAATGTCCTTTCTTGAAATAGACATGACTGTGTACAATTTGAACTCGCAAAGAAACACTTATATTTATTGATACGCAGGGCTTTACAGAAAGGAGCACGCTCCTTTTTGCTTCGGCCAAGGAGTGAAGGGCTCAGTTTTTATCCAGCATTGGGGGGGGGGGGGGGGGGAGAGTAAATAGGGACTAATTTGAAAATAATGTTGGAAATGTGTTGAATTTTTAATGTGCAGAGCGGATCCTTTTATTTAGGAGAGGGAGCCGCTCCCACTCTCAAACTAGTTGAGCAGGTAAAACCCAGCTGCTATGGTAATAGAATAACTTCTTTTAAAAAAGGAAAGACAGATATTTTTAAGATGTGTCTCTCCAACGTGTGCACTTAATTATGAAAGAGCTATTTCAAACTTAAGTGTGGCATCATCATCATCTTATTCGGTTTAACGACTATTTTACAAGCTGGCATGTGTGGGAGACTTTTAGAAATTGACTTTCGAACTAACCTATCTCTGGTCAGGTCTTTATTTATCCTTCCTTTTCTCGTTTATTTTTATCACTTCTTCCCATCTTTTCCTTGACCTTCCCCTGTTACCTTAATTGTTCTAAATCTACTGACCAAAGCATTCATCCATTCTTTCAATGTGATCGAACCAATAAAGTCTCCTGTTCTGCTCACATCTCCCTATACTGTCCAGATTTAATCTTCCTATGAGGTCATCAGATTCAAGCCCGACTTTAAGACTCATATTCCACATCTATCGTATCATTCTCATATTCTTTCTCTCCATGCAACACATGTCCTCAACCCTCACTGGCTAAGTTTCTACTTCCATACATCATCTCACTGCATACACATACAAATAACGTAAATAAATAACAACATGTCAATTGAGAAGCCGAGAGAGTATGATGGCCGCAACATAATGAATATAACAGCGAGGGCATCTGAAGTCTAAATACTGTTAAAAAACAAAGGTTGTAGAGAACCGTTTGAACTCACATGGTCAACGACTTTCCAGTTTCTTAGTGTCTTCACCAGAGCAATCGATTCTTCAAGTTGGTTTTTGATAGAACTCAGAGGTTTCTGCGGCCCCCATTTGATATCTAAAAACAGGAAAGATAAAATAGAAAGAATCTTCATCATCTTTTGCTGATGTAAAGTCAGAGATGCTGATGGGTAAGGGTTTTAGAAATCTAATGGGTTAGGGTTTTAGAAATCTAATGTGTTAGGGTTTTAGAAATCTAATGTGTTAGGGTTTTAAAGATTTAATGGGTAAGGGTTTTAGAAATCTAATGAGTTAGGGTTTTAGAAATCTAATGGGGTAGGGTTTTAGAAATCTAATGGGTTAGGGTTTTAGAAATCTAATAGGTTAGGGTTTTAGAAATCTTAGAAATCTAATGGGTAAGGGTTTTAAAAATCTAATGGGTTAGGGTTTTAGAAATCTAATGGGTAAGGGTTTTAGAAATCTTATGGGTAAGGGTTTTAGAAATCTAATGGGTAAGGGTTTTAGAAATCTAATGGGTTAGGGTTTTAGAAATCTAATGGGTTAAGGTTTTAGAAATCTAATGGGTTAGGGTTTTAGAAATCTAATGTGTTAGGGTTTTAAAAATCTAATGGGTAAAGGGTTGTAGAAATCTAATGAGTTAGGGTTTTAGAAATCTAATGAGGTAGGGTTTTAGAAATCTAATGGGTTAGGCTTTTAGAAATCTAATGGGTTAGGGTTTTAGAAATCTAATGGGTTAGGGTTTTAGAAATCTAATGGGTTACGGTTTTAGAAATCTAATGGGTATCAACAAAAGTTTCTTCATAAATTGCAGTGTTAAACAGCAGGGTTTTAGACTAAGTTTTTTTATCAATGTTTCCAGAAACGATTTTAATCATCCTCAATCATGTAAATTAATCAAATAAACTTATTTTTAATTTTGATTCACGGAATAGGTGTTACATAACGGAATAGATGTTACATAACGGAATAGGTGTTACATAACGGAATAGGTGTTACATAACGGAATAGGTGTTACATAACGAGGGAGGTGTTTGAATAGAAAAGTTTGAGTGACACCTTAAGGGTCAAAGGTGACCCTAGATGGAGGTCGCAAAACCATATGACTTCTGGGGGAAGATTTCCAATCTCTTTGGCTGGTGAGACTCCAAGCAGAAAAGATGTGTCTGGGTGCTGTATCTAGTGTGACGGATGTAGCAAGACTAGCTATCTGTCTGTCTTTCTCTCACGTTTATAAAAGTAACCCATCTGTCTGATGTTTTCTGTGATTCTTCTTCTCTTTGTAAATAAACCTTTTCATAAAAAACATTGGTTCTCGAGTGATTGTATCCACAGATCATCAACAACCTAGGGTTAGGGGTTAGGGTTAGGGTTTATGGCTAGGGTTAAGGTTTAGGGTTAGGGTTTAGGGTTAGGGTTTAGGGTTAGGGTTTAGGGTTAAGGTTTAGGGGTTAGGGGTTAGGGTTAGGGTTAGGGTTTAGGGTTAGGGTTTAGGGCTAGGGTTTAGGATTAAGATTAGGGTTTAGGATAAGGGTTAGGGTTAGGGTTTAGGGTTAGGGTTAGGTTTAGGTTTAGGGTTAGGGTTTAGGGTTAGGGTTTAGGGTTAGGGTTGGGTTTAGGATTTAGGGTTAGGTGTAGGGTGTAGGGTTTAGGTTAGGGTTAGGGTTAGGGTTTAGGGTTGGGTTTAGGTTTAGGGGTTAGGGTTAGGGTTTAGGGTTAGGTTTAGGGTTTAGGTTTAGGGTTTAGGGTTAGGGTTTAGGGGTTAGGGTTTAGGGTTTAGGTTTAGGGTTTAGGTTTAGGGTTAGGGTTTAGGTTAGGGTTAGGGTTAGGGTTTAGGGTTTAAGTGTTAGGGTTAGGGTTAGGGTTTAGGGTTAGGGTTTAAGTGTTAGGGTTAGGCTTAGGGTTTAAGTGTTAGGGTTGGGTTTAGGGTTTAGGTTAGGGTTAGGGTTTAAGTGTTAGAGTTAGGGTTTAGGGTTAGGGTTTAAGTGTTAGGGTTAGGGGTTAGGGTTTAGGGTTACGGTTTAGGGTTAGGATTTAGGGTTCGACGACGACACAGGTGTATAAGAGTTAATAAACCCAAGTGTAAGTAAAAATATAACACAAATTTTCTTTTAATTCAATTAAATTTAAAATAAAAACAGTCACGTAGGATGATGAAATCCTTGTGTACAGCGCTCAATAAAAATATTGGGTGTTGGTGCACCTTTGAACCAGACAAAATCGACTTTTTGTTCGGCATCAACCGGTCATCGAAGTAAAAAGCCGGAAGATGGCAAAACGCTTGTTCTCTACAATCCTTAGTTTATCAAAGAAAAGAAGCACTATTTCTCTAAAAATAAAAAATAACTTTTAATTTTCCATGAAAAAGAAAAATTTCATCGTAAAAAAATAAGTAAAAAATAAGTAAAAATTCATAAAAGTAAAAGTTACGGTGAGTGTTTTTTTTTTCGATATTTTGTTACTGTGTTTTAGTTTTAAAGCCGGTTCGTTTTCCTCTAAAAGTAAAAAAAATTAACTTTTAATTTTCCATGAAAAAAAAAAAATTTCATCGAATTTCTTCGTAAAAAATAAATAAAAATTCATGAAAATAAAACATACGGTGAGTGTTTTTCTTTCGGTATTTTGTTCTGATGAAAAGTTGCTATGTTTTGATTTTAAAGCCGGTTCGTTTTCCTTTGGCTTTTTATGGCTGTTTACATATTTCTGCGCTCGCAGAAGTCGGTTCTCACAAACAGGGACTTTACTCTAAACTGCAACATATTTTTAAACATCTCATTTACAACGCATCAAAAGTGCACATACATGTATGCATATCAGGGGCGGTCAACCTTTTCAGAGTGAGGGCCAGATGAGACTTTTGATATTTTCTTTACATGAATAAATTGTACAAAAATTGCATTGAACACTCTACAAATCTGATATTTTTTCTCAAGAGACTTCTGTATGTGATGTTATAAAAGAGCCATTTTGAAATCATAAAAAATAATGAGGGGGAAGTAGCAAGTTGATCCAGCATTCGTTTTGACACACCTCACATAAGTTCTCTGTTTCATGCCCTTTCCTCGTCTCTCGTTTCCTCTTTGCCCCTCTCTTTCTCTTTTTCTATTTTTATCTCAGGTCAAGGATTTGAAATTAATAGTTAAAGAAAAATGAAATATACATGCAACATCGCTCGCTGATATTTATACATTTTCATCCCACTGTAAATCTTAATTGAAACCTACTTTTACGTCTATGTCACAAAATAATATGAGTTTCACTGGGAGGTCCGCAGGCCAGATTGCAATAATAAAGCATAACAGGGTGGTGGGCCGGACGCTAAGCCTTCGCGGGCCGGGTGTGGTCCGCAGGCCGGAGGTTGCCCGTCCCTGATGTATATAGAGGGGGGATATCAGGTGTAATTTTGACGCATTTCGGTAAACATGTTAATTGTAAAGGATGCAGTGTCTCGGCAACCAAGAACCGATGCAGGCAGTTTGTTCCATGCTTAAGAAATTCTGAGCATGAAAAAATGTTTCTGAAAGTTATGGCCGCTGTACCGTTTTCTGATTTGTAGGCATATCCACATGTGTTAGACATCTGGAGATAAAAAAAAAGGATCTCCAAATTGCCGTTGGTCAATAATTTTGTGCGTGTTTACGAAGTCAGTTGCAAGATGTTGAAGCTTGAATGTATCCAATCCCATGTGAGCAAAGGGTTCAGAGTATGGCTGGTATATGAAGGATTCGCTTGGTTGCATATCTTTGAGCAGCTTCCAAACAGTCAATGTTCTGAGCAAGATGATGGTTGCAGACTGATGCTGCAGATTCTAAGTGCAATTGGACAATAGGTGTATGCAGTTTTGAATAAATGACTGGAGAGTGGCTAACAAAGGTCTTGTTGAGTGATACCAAAACGGGTGACAGAATTAATTACAAATCTAAAGATAAATATACTTTACAAATTTCTTTAAAAATATGATAAATATACTTTAAAAATTTCTTTAAAAAATATGATGAATATACTTTACAAATTTCTTTAAAAAATATGATAAATATACTTTACAAATTTCTTTAAAAATATGATAAATATACTTTACAAATTTCTTTAACAAATATGATAAATATACTTTACAAATTTCTTTAAAAAATATGATGAATATACTTTACAAATTTCTTTAACAAATATGATAAATATACTTTACAAATTTCTTTAAAAATATGATAAATATACTTTAAAAATTTCTTTAAAAAATATGATGAATATACTTTACAAATTTCTTTAAAAAATATGATAAATATACTTTACAAATTTCTTTAAAAATATGATAAATATACTTTACAAATTTCTTTAACAAATATGATAAATATACTTTACAAATTTCTTTAAAAAATATGATGAATATACTTTACAAATTTCTTTAAAAAATATGATTAATATAGGACTTTACAAATTTCTTTAAAAAATATGATAAATATACTTTACAATTTTCTTTAAAAAATATGATAAATATACTTTACAAATTTCTTTAAAAAATATGATAAATATACTTTACAAATTTCTTTAAAAAATATGATAAATATACTTTACAAATTTCTTTAACAAATATGATAAATATACTTTACAAATTTCTTTAACAAATATGATAAATATACTTTACAAATTTCTTTAAAAAATATGATAAATATACTTTACAAATTTCTTTAAAAAATATGATGAATATACTTTACAAATTTCTTTAAAAAATATGATGAATATACTTTACAAATTTCTTTAAAAAATATGATGAATATACTTTACAAATTTCTTTTAAAAATATGATAAATATACTTTACAAATTTCTTTAAAAAATATGATAAATATACTTTACAAATTTCTTTAACAAATATGATAAATATACTTTACAAATTTCTTTAACAAATATGATAAATATACTTTACAAATTTCTTTAAAAAATATGATAAATATACTTTACAAATTTCTTTAAAAAATATGATGAATATACTTTACAAATTTCTTTAAAAATATGATAAATATACTTTACAAATTTCTTTAAAAAATATGATGAATATACTTTACAAATTTCTTTAAAAAATATGATTAATATAGGACTTTACAAATTTCTTTAAAAAATATGATAAATATACTTTACAATTTTCTTTAAAAAATATGATAAATATACTTTACAAATTTCTTTAAAAAATATGATAAATATACTTTACAAATTTCTTTAAAAAATATGATAAATATACTTTATAAATTTCTTTAAAAAATATGATAAATATACTTTACAAATTTCTTTAACAAATATGATAAATATACTTTACAAATTTCTTTAACAAATATGATAAATATACTTTAAAAATTTCTTTAAAAAATATGATAAATATACTTTACAAATTTCTTTAACAAATATGATAAATATACTTTACAAATTTCTTTAAAAAATATGATTAATATAGCACTTTACACATTTCTTTAAAAAATATGATTAATATATGGCTTTCTTGACAATTTTAGAGATGTGTTTTTTTCCAACACAGTAATGCCGGGGTGACGTTCACAAGAAGATGTTTTGGTATTAGTGCTGTAGAGAGAGAGAGAGAGAATATGTGGACGCTGGAGTATTCTACCCAAAATGCATGGTGGTACACTTGCCCACAGCTAGCTTCAGGTGTAAATCTGTGATCCATGGCTGCATTGTGCCCAAGTCTTATTGCAAGGTCAGTTCAATTAAAAAACTTATCTTTGTAGAAATGATAGAAAAAAGTTGGTTTTATTTAGATTATTCAGAGTACTGTTCTCATCTTGGATGTTATTCTCACGTTTCGGCCAATGTAACGTCCGACCTTCTTCAAGTGCGTCTTATTGAACTCAGGAATTTTTATGCCGAACTCAGGAATCTGTACAGAATTTCAAACGGAACCCTTCGAAATTCCGTAAAGATTCCTGAGTTCCACAAGACACACCTGAAGAAGGTCGGAGGTTACATTAGTCAAAACGTTGTGAGAATAACATTCAAGATGAGAACAGTAGCCCGAATAATCCAAATTATCAATCCTTATCTCAAAAATTCTACAAACCCCAACTTGAGCATCCCAAAACCGCAGCGGTCATTCAGAGAAATTTCACCATAACTAAGTTTAAAATGTGTAGTTTGAGTTGAAAGGAAGCCATTTTTATCTAATGTCTTCACTGTAGAGGTACCCAGATGCCAGAAGACTTTTTACTCTAATAGCTTCTTTCCTTCAACTGCTAGTCTTTGGAATTCCCTCGCTGCTCCCTATTTCCCTGACTGTTCCAAGATGCAGAAATTCTAATGTAATGTGAACAAACATCTCGCTGCACAACTCCCCACTTAAGATGCCCCTAATTCACAGTAGCCCCTTATGACTCAGTGGCAATGTGCCTTGTTTAGGGTGAATTAAATTTTTTTTAAGACAGGATTTAACTTCGGAAAAAGGAAGAGAAGAAGAAAAATCTGTTTCATTGTTTGGTACTCGTACAACTTTTGAACCAGATAAAATCGACTTTTGCCGAAGCCGAACTACGTAAACAGCCGGAAAAAGCTGAATCAAAACGAACCTGCATCAAAATCAAAATGAGGCAGATTTTCAACATGAAAAAAAAACACTCACCGCATGTTTGTTTTTTATGAAGATTTTTTTAATATTTTACGAGAAAGTTAAATTTTTATTTTTTTCGGTAAATTGTGTTCTTTTTAACATAATTTTTTAACAATGATTTTTACAGATTTTTTTGCATTTTATTTTTTGGGTACTGGTACAGCTTTTGAAATGAACAAAAATTGACGAATTTAGGATTAGTTTAGGGTTAGGGTTAGGGTTAAAAAATAAGTTCACTTTTTGTCCAGTTCATTTAGCCTGCCAGAAATGTTAAGAGTTACTCAATTTACAGGTAAATTTGTCGTCTGCTTCTTGAGCGCTTTGAGTGGCTAAGCGCTTCAACATCTTCCAGCTGTTTACGTAAATGGCCGGAAGATGCCAAACAAAAAGTCGGTTTTGTCTGGTTCAAAAACTGTACCAGTACCCATTGTTCAATTCATGCTCTCCCTCTCTCTCTCTCTTTTATTAAGAACATTGCAACAGCAATTGACAAGTTAAAAGAAGAAATATGAAAGGAAGGAAATCGATGCTTATACATGTACTGTTCTCTTTTCTTTACGACAAATTGCACACAACGAAACCATGAGAAAATTGAGTTGCATCCTCTTACATTTGTAAGCATTAAAAATTGTTTCTTTTTCAAACTTTGGCGTGAACCGTAACCCTAAAAATATCGAGTTGTTGTACTGAAAAAGAGAAGCAGAAGAAAAAAAACTTACCTGGTTGAATAAGAAAAACTCGTTGGCCCGTGTTTGGAATGTTGTAATATTCCAAGACACATTCTTGATACTTGGGATCTAACTGCAACAATTCCTCCAGTTTTTCTACAAAAGTATTCGATTAAAGAATGGTACAAAAAAAAAAAGAGAAAATTTACCAGAAATACTAGAATTGCGGAAAAAAATAGAAAACTGATATTTTACAAAATCTTTAAAAAAAAAAAAAATGAAAAAGCAACTGCTATTTTAAGTCTAGGAGGAAATCGATAATTCATACTTTTCAAAACAAGTGAGTACTATTGCAGATAATACGAAGAAACACACAAGTTTGAATATCTCGCACATTACTTTGAAAGTTTTGACATATTATTTACCTCCTCTCCAGGGGAGGTTAGACACATGGTCAGGTGTGGTTTTGACCAGTGCACTAGGATAAGCGCACTCTGGCCTACAAAAAAATGCCTGAGCAGCGCCGTCGGCATTCCCCATTAGGGTTGCCTCAGGCGATTAGCAATAAACTAACTCCTTCTCAGAAAGAAGATAAAGCCTGGGAGGGTAGACTTTCTAGGACTGAACAGAACCATACTTCAGCCTCACAGCAACAAAGCCACTGTCGAACTTTAAATTATTTTAAATTATTGTTATTTAATCACAGTAGATATAAAGAGCTCAGTAAATGGAGTTCAAAATTGTTTGAACTATGGAAATGTGGTTCAAAAAGACCAGAAATTTGGGATTCAAAACTGTTTAAATTATGGAAATGCGGTTCAAAAAAGTTGCGAAATTTGGGGTTCAAAACTGTGTGAATTATGGAAATGTGGTTCAAAAAGCTGAGAAGTTTGGAGTTCACAACTGTTATAATCATGTAAATGTGGTTCAAAAAGCTCAGAAATTTGGAGTTCAAAACGGTTTGAATTATGGAAATGTTGTTCAAAAAGCTCAGAAATTTAGAGTTCAAAACTGTTTGAATTATGGAAATGTGGTGAGAAATTTGGAGTTCAAAACGGTTTGAATCATGTAAATGTGGTTCAAAAAGCTCAGAAATTTGGGTTTCCAATTTGTTTGAATTAGGAACATGTGATTCAAAAAGCTCAAGCATTTGGGGTTCAAAACTCTTTTAATTATGGCCATGTGGTTCAAAAAGCTCAGAAATGTGGTGTTCAAAATTGACACCATTATATGGAAAAAATACTTGCAATAATTGATTAATTCACAACAAAAAAATTATTAATTTGTTCACCGTTTGTCTAGTTTTTTAGCACTTTTGATAGAATTTGGTATTTTTATGTAAAATTGAATGTTATTTCTTATTTTGCACTCAAATTTTATGTATTTCAATGCTGTAACCCATTATTTAGAAAATAAGAGGTATAGATATTGACCGACCGATATTCCCATAGGGGCTGAAGTAGTTCTTCAGTAGAAAGATGAAATCAAGACGCTCTGCAAGCTGGTTGGTCAATGTAACCAAATTGCATAATAGGGGCATTTCTCCGAGAGAGAAAATAAATCTTATTTATGACTGCTACAGTGTTCATGAAGGACATGTTTTTTTTTTATTGTTGTCATTTTTTGGTTTGGGTTCTTTTTGTCTTTGTTTTGTTTATTTTTTATTCAACAATTTATTATCCCTGGCACTCCTGTTTACAACAACCTGTGGCTTGCTTATAATCTCATCGCAAACCTTCCCGTAAACCCTCCTTATGTACATCAGCAGAAGATGAACTCAAGCCAAAATTGCATTGATCCTCATACAATACTGTCCCACATTTCTGACTTGTATAATAAATTGGCACGTCTTTAGTTTAGCTGTGAATCAGAATTTATTTGTTTTCAATTTTGAAAACAGGGGCAGACAATCCACCGGAAGTAATATAGAATTAGAAGTTTTTATCCAAAAAACAGCGAACAGTGTGTTTTTTATTTAATAATGAAAAATTTTATAAAACGAATAGTAAACAGTGATTATTTTTTGTATAATTTAAAACTTTATAAAACTTAAGTTATCATTTAAAAATAATGGTAAAAATAATTTTTACTTCCGGCTGATTGGGTAAATGTAACTCTTCAAAATTGATTTCTGATTCACAGCTAAACTAAAGAAGTGCGAAAATTCAAAGTCTGAATTACTTCCGGTTGATTGGGTTAGGAGTGAATGTAACTCTTCAAAATTGATTACTGATTCACAGCTAAACTACAGAAGTGCCAATAAATTTTCATCAGGAACATTAACTTTTACAATATTTTTTAGGGACCGTTAAAAGTCACTTTCACTAATAAGTTTTGTTTTTTTTTCGTTTTTTTTTTTTAACTTTCAATGAATGATGAAGAAGTTTGACAAAAATATTTTACCTGCAGAATCGTCATCGGAATTTATGCGATTTGTGGTCGATTCATTTGAAAATGTCCGACAATGCTGATGTCTTTCAGGAATAACTTGTCGACATGATAGACTATTGTTGTTAACATTGCGATGGCGTTTCTTCTTAAAATGTTGACTTCTTCTAAGAAATGGACCGTATCGTCGCCTTTGCTGGAAACTGACATTATCAATTAAATAATACCGAGAGAGTCGGAAGAAACTCTGTTTAGGCCATTTGTTAATGAAATTAAAACAATTCATTCTAAAAATACATCGTTTAAACTTAATTTTCAGGAATCGATTTTTAAATTAAACATTTTGTTTCAATTAGTTTTTAAATTTCTGGAAAACACACACAATAAAATAGAATGGACTCTGAAAAAAAAAAAAACAGCTTCTTTCGTAAATTTCAAAAAATAGTTTCGCAGGAAGTTTTAAACAAAACTCTTTTTCGATGGCGCAAGTTGAAAAACAGCAAATAAGTAAATAAATTTAAATAAGAAAATAAATATTGCTGAAGTTTATGACAAAATGTTAATCATGACAACAGAATCAAGCTGAATTATTTGTAAACAAAAACATCTTCACACCGGACACGTGCTGACTTCAGCCATGTTGTTTGTATACTAAGGGAGATAATTAGGCTACTTATAGATTTATCTCCCTTAGAAAGAAAAGACCAAGGGAGATAATTAAATACTAAAATGATAAATATAGATTTATCTCCCTTGGGTTATTTTCCTGGCTTACTTGTATCACAAGGTCAAAAGAACGAATATTATTTATTAACATCGGCGTTGACCAGAAAATCTTTTTACGTTCATTTTTCTTTTGCAACTGTGTAGTTTTTTTTTCTTTACTAATGTTTTAGGTATACGAACGTTCTGTTCGACTCGAATATCCGCAGAAAACGGTGTAGGTCAAAATTTGTTCCTGCTATTAAAGACTTCCTGTTTTGGTTTTAAATAAGTTATCAAATAGGTGATATTGAAAATGAGGAAACGCTTTTATTTTATTTTTTTTGTATGAATGTTGTTTTACATATCGACTCTCAATTGGACAAAATCTCCGATCAGCAATTTTTTTAGGCAATCAAAATAGTGAGGATATTCACTTCCAAATCTTGCACGTACTATAAAAACCCAAATACGCAGCTTTCTTTCTCTCTTTTCTATTTTTCTTTCAGAGACAACACATGTGGGCACGACCTTTTGGCTAGGAGCAAAGCGTAGTAGCTGTTCTGATACTACTCTTCATTGTTTCTGTGAAGGAGAAATCTTTTTTGACTAAGGCAATTTTTATTTTTGTTCTAATCCAGAACTACCCCTTTATGGCGGAGCTGGATTTTCCCCGCATTAAAAACCGACCTTGTATCTAACTCTGCCCTTGTGGGGGAGGCAAGTAAATAGGAACACATGTGCACATGACAGAATCCGACTTCGCCCCTTTGGTCCAAAATGCTCTCTACAATAGCACACACATGACAAAAGACGTGGGCTCCCTCTACCAGGCTAGAAAACTTCTCACACCTGACAGTATCTAATATCTCAACAAAGCCACCATTCGCCCATGCATGGAATATTGTTGTCACATCTGTGCTGGTGCACCAACCACTAGTCTCTCCCTACTAGACAGGGTCCAAAGAAAAGAGTCTCCAATCTAATAGATCTCGTACTGTCAACCAAGCTCCATCCCCTGTCCCATCATCGAAAAGTTGCATCCTTGTGCTTATTTTACAAGTATCTAATGGAATTTGATCCAATGAATTCGCAGCACTGGTGCCCCCACGACGTAAATACTCCCAACCAATCTGACAAGCAGCAAAATCACACCCCTTCATTGTAGAAGTCTCCAGATGCCATAAATATTTTTACTCTAATAGTTTCTTCCCTCAAACTGCTAGCCTTTGGAATTCCCTCCCTGTTCCTTGCTTTTCTGACTGTACCAAGATGGAGAAATTTAAATGTAATGTGAACAGACATCTCGCTGTACAACTCCGCACTTAGGATGTCGCTGTAGGTATGGCCCTCAATTTACAGTAGCCCCTCACGTCTTAGTGGCAATGTGGCCCCTTGTTTGGGGTGCATAAAAGCAAAAAATAAAAATAAAATCAAAACAACTACTAAACAGACTGACAGCATATACACACATACATCTTCATGCCTATCCCATTTACACATGCATAAACGCACACGGCAACAGCCGAAATGAACACATGTAATCAATGTCTTCTTACACACTAAGCAACTCTTTCACTCAGAGCGTTTCTTGGACTCTTTGAACTCTCAATCTTAACCGACCCTTCATTTTCATTGTCTTAACAAGTTCTCAATAAAAATCAATTACTTTTATATTTTGTTATTCTTTCTTTTGATGTTGCGTTTCCCTCTAGAACATTAATGCACAATGGCAGCAAAATGTTCAAACCCCGTAAATCTAAAAAGTACATTATCTTAAAAAATCAACGTCGCAAATCCAACTTTCCGCTAATAATGTACTCTCACCTTCCAAAACAAAAATCGTGCTGACTTTTAATCAAAAACCTACTACATCTCATTTCGAAGACAAGACTTCCCATTGGTAATGCGAGCCAGAGGAGATTAAAAAATGAATAGCGTATAGAGAGTTAATAAAATAAAGACAGAGTTCAAACGGGACGCCGAATTGTCTTTTTTGGTCTTTTCATTACCAACAGTCCAAACACGCACGAGAACGACGCGACGTTTACAATCAAACTTTTCGTCCAGAATTTGATTCCTTTTTTCTTTTCTTTTTATTCTTTCTTTTTCTCTTTGCACTCGACGTAGTCACAACGTCAACCTTTCTCGCTCTGCCCCCAGAGCAAAGTGTCTAAGCTTTTTATCACGACGAGAATTAGCCCATGCAAAACAAGGCTCATTTGCACATGTGAAGTCTCGTCGCGTGACAAAAAGCACACGTTTCTATTTGGTGACTAGAACACTCTGGGTTCAATCCCAGATAGACAATGCACGGTGCAACCTTCACTCTTTTTCCTTCTGGACCTGCATGATGGCTGCTACAAATAGACCAAACAATACTTCAGTTGGCAAGTATTTGAACTTGCTTTCTCTACTGACATCAATTATCGCCGACACTTCTCCCTTGTCATCTTGAGGTAAGCGACATCTTATTTCTTTTAATTTTCAAACTACAAGCCCCATAACTATCAAAGATCATTTGACATTACATAATCCTGTACTCAGGTCGGCACATTGTGCTCTTTCTCTCTCTCTCTCTCTCTCTCTCTCTCTCTCTCTCTTTCTCTCTCTGTAGTCTTTGCATCACCACCGCCTCATATAAATCAGCTTCATGTTCAGCATTCACATCTTCATCATTCACATGAACCATGCGCCTTAAGTCCAAAATATACCACTGCAACACATCAATGCTTAGGTTGTTAGGAGATTGCACCCCAGTAACCACTCCTCTTCCTCATTGTGTCATACACTGCGCATTCGATGACTTCACCCAAATCTCTTCTCCTATTTGGATTCTGGCTGGCCCTTGCTCATTGATATCTGGAAATTTATCTTTTGGGTGTTTCCTTTCATAGTTAAAAATTAATCTTTGCAGCACTATCTGACCTTGGCTGCCATTTTGCTCCACTATTCCATTTGCCTAAGGTATGTAGGCAGTTCTATAGTGCTTTCTTATTCTCTATTTCTTCGATCATTGTCTGGAAGAGATCTAAGCAGAAAACCATGCTATTTTCCATCGTCACCTCCACAAACGGACCTAGTTCAAGCATCAGTAGAGTAATGGTGTTGTTGATTGAGAATGTCGAGACAGGAGATAACCATTTTGCTGAGACGGCCGTGTCTGTATGATCTGACTTGAATAAGAAAAGGGTCTTCTCTACAATAACCTAAATCAATCTTTTATTGGGATATACGGATACAGGAACGTAAACATGTAAGGCAAGTCCCCTGTTAATTCCTGGCAGGATACAAGGAAGGATGGCACAGTGGCTAAGCGGTTAACGATGCGGACTGAGGACCTGGGTGTCGGGTTCGAATCCAGTTCGTTCCACAGAAACACTTTCATCAAAACCCACACCTTTTTTTTTTTTTAAACATAGTTCACCCCAAACAAGGCAAGCTGCCACTGTAGACATTAGGGGCTACTGAGAAGAAAAAAAAGGGGAAAAGGTTGGTGGGGGGGTCAACCTAAATTGGGAGCTGCGCAGCGAGATGTCTGTTTACATTAATTTTAAATTTCTGCATGTCAGTACTGTCGGGGAAACAGAGGGCAGGGAGGGAGTTCCAGAGGCCAGCAGCACGAGGAAAGAAGCTATTTGAGTAGAAAGCTCTCCAGCATCTGGGGACCGCCACAGTGAATGGATGGGACTAAGTTGATTGTCGAGTTAGTCTAGTGAATTTACATCGAGAGGGGGCACCAGAGTAGCCAATTCATCGGAGCATAATCCATTGAAGTATTTGTAAAACAAGCACAAGGATGCTACACCTGACCTTGTGTCTAACCTTCTGGAGAGGAGGTGAATAAAATACAAGGAAGGCAATACAGCGTCCTATCAGATTCGCATCTCGGCTCAAACTGATTTGTATTTTAGCGCCAAGATAAGGCTGGGTAGAATCGGAAATGGGTGAAAGTCACACGCGTGCACAATGATGCACCAATCACCTGTGTATCAATGTGCAAGTTTGGAAGTGCCTGTTTTCGCCAACCAAATCACAACTTATTCTTACACAAACGATTTCTTATACATATAAGAGAAAATAGATCTTTCATCATCTGCTACACATCATTTTCTCCTTTTGGTCAAGATCAAAGTGTAGTATCTGTTCCGATGGATACTGCACCCCATAGACTGGTATTGTCTTGGACTTCAAGGCTTGATTTACGCCGGTCTGAGGTACTGTCCTGTGCAGTTCTAGGAGGTCCACCCTCCCAGGCTTTGCCTCCCCTCTTTGTGGAGGAGTAAGTTTATTGCTTACTGCCTGAAGCGCCCCTACCGGGAAATGCCGACGGGGCTGCCCAGGTAATTTTTAAACCCCACTTTCCCGACCCGACCTTGGGTCACATCTTACTTGTGGGAGTAAGATAAAAACTGGCCTTGTGCCTAACTCCTGGAGAGGAGTAAATCAATACACATTATTTTCTCCAATCCTTCTGTAACTACAGCTGCCGTTTCTGTATGCAATGTTCTCCATATTGCTAGTCTCCTAGGTTCACAGTCAACCACTGATAAGTATGCAGCGCCACAATAGTTTGTTATATCGATAGTTAACCTGGTCAAATTGTGTGCAGTCTCAATTTCACTACAATTAGGCATGCTTGAGGCCGGGTCAATTGATTGACATCCGATACAATTCTTGACCACCTTTCTACGGACTTCCTATTTTACAAGCAGGTCAACTTTTTGCATCAATTTTTCACTCATTTTTCTTTTCGTAGCAGTTGATGAACTATTTTCGTTTGCATAATCTTACGTCCCCACATGGAGTGATTTATCCATTATCCAATCAGAACACTTTGCATTGGATATACTTTCGCTGAACTATTTACAGTTTGTTTTTTTTCCACTCTTTAAGTTTGGATAATTCAAGATGTCAACCCAAGCAGATGTGCAGTGTGCTTTCCCCACCTCTGACCGTCATGGAAACCTTTTTTAACCTTGAACTTCAAACTGGTTCTTAAACTCTTGATATTCTTAGTGGAGTGAAAATTTAAATAAAACTGATTTTAATAAAATGTTAAAGAATAGTTTGTCATTTTAACCACGAGTTAATGGAAATGACAAAATCCCTGATTCCTTACACTTTCTTAAGCTTAAGGCCCGATGCAAGTCTGCCTTGAGGGGTTTTAGAGAACTCCTGCCCATCTTGACAGATAAGCATCTGGCTATCACAACTAGAGGGCAGGTGTACACCAGCTGTGTGGGGAGTGTTATACTTTATGGCTCTGAAACATGGGCTGCATCGGAGAGCACTATCAAGAGACTGCAGCATAACGAAACGGCCATGATTAGATGGATTTGTCATGTCAGGCCAGAAGACGACACTCTCTTCGAGACTCTTCTCTCTAGGCTTGGTATACGGGAAATAACTGATGTCCTTAAGCTGGGCAGGATGAGATGGCGTGGCCATGTCAAGCGAAGCTCCAGCTGGATCTCCCATGTCAGAAACATCTCCATCGCATCAAATCGGCAGGCTGGAAAACCGAAGCTTTCTTGGGATGAGCTGCGTAAACGTGATCGTTCAGCCTTAGGAATTACAAACTTAGATCCTCGTGACCACCAAGCCTGGAGTGGAAGACTTCGATCAAGACAGACAGGCAGGTCCCACCTTCTTATAGAGGACTAATCAAAGGTCCATTCAAAATAAATCGGATGAAGGAGAAGGCCCAGCGCTGCCACTTATTCCAGAGATTCTGACAGCTTTGCTGCCAGTCCAAATCTCTTAAGATGACCCACCACTTCCTCCATCGATGTCTTAGTCACATCTATCATTGTGTTGTTAAATATGAATCAGTGGCCTTGTTCGTCGTACTTCCCTTCATCAATAGTTTTTAGGACGGCTGCCATAGTTTTTGGTGCAACGTTAAGCCCTAATCCTAACCATGTCAGACAGTACAATTACCTATCATGTTGCTAGAGCATTCTGGGTTTTTGAAACTTAAAAAAAAAATCTTTTAGATTTTAGGAGAGGGATTCGGTTTCCTATATAAATTAAATGTAAGCTGATCACCCACTTTTTAACCATCTAAAATATTTTTAAAAAATTTCCCAAAAATTCCCGGAATTCTCTAGTGGCATGATAGGTAATTGTACACAAAGAAAAAAAAATTATGTAGTATTACAAATAAGCACAAAAAAAAAACAATGGTAAACAGCTGTTGCGAGAGTTAAACATGGTTTGCAACAGTTATCGAAAAAGCAGAGAGTACTGGAAATCCTTGGAGACTTGTTATTACCCACACTTCTCGGAACATCCCATGTTTGTTGCCAGTGAGTGATCACTGGTAATCACTTGTGTGAGAACTCCTAGTGAGTATATAAAAATAATTATCACAAATAGACAAAAAAAAAACCCCAAAAAAAACACATCAAATTACTCATTAAACACAATTATTGATTCTGATTCATTTTTATTTTTGAAAAAGTTTATTTCTTCCACGTTTCAAATATTTACATTTCAAATCAATTTTAATACAGAAAAAAAAAAAACGGAAATTAAAGCCAATTTGATCGGAAGAAATCAATACCAAATGTTGACCTCATTGTTTTCATAAATATGGATTTCATGATGTTAGGGTGTGCAAAGATCTACAGATCCGCATGGCTGGTAAAGAGGGACGGTAGATGTGCTCCAAGACCATCTCCACCATCTTAGGGATAACCTTTTCTCAAAAATACGATACATTTTAGATTTAGTTTTTTTTAACATGATACAATGCGATCATCAGTTGTCCTGTGTGTCTATGTAGTATATATATATATATATATATATAGGAAATGAAAAAGGAAAAACCAAAGAGATGTTTTTTTATGTATTCATCAACGTTTCGTCTTTATTTGTAAGACTTCCTCAGGATGATAATTTTAAGAAAAATGTCATACAAGTACATGAAAATATTAGGTTGACATGATGGGTGGGGGTGGGGTGAATGAAATTAATTTCATTCACCCCCACCCCTCCACTTTTTCACGCACAGCCATCCACTTTATTTTCATTCTATGCCACCGACTTCCTCAACCCGGACCTCGGTCCGTTGCTCCCAGTAGTGGCTACTACTTCTTCTCATGAACCCATCATGTCAACCCAATATTTTCATGTACTTGCATGACATTTTTCTTAAAATTATCATCCTGAGGAAGTCTTACAAATAAAGACGAAACGTTGATGAATACATAAAAAACATCTTTTGGTTTTTCCTTTTTAATTCCCCATTATGTCGAATTACCTTCATCCTTCCTTTCTCATATATATATATATATATATATATATATATAGCTTTTTAATTAATCAAAATAAAGTACCATTTACAATTGTTTCAATGTTAATTTATTTTTAGAAAAGAAATTCTATTTCATCATTTTTTATTTTCTTCATGAGTGAATTTAAACGGTTGAAAAATAAATTAGAATTTCTTATTAGAAAAATTGGTAAAATGTTTCAAACATTGGCAAATAAATTATTGGTCAAATTTTAAGTCCACAAAAAATCTTTTAAAATCGACTTAACATTTAAATAGATACAGGCTGGATATTATGAATAAACTTGTGGTTTTTTACAGAGAAAGTCAGTGATCATCAACGTTCGGCCAAAAGCAATAAATTATAAAATCATGTACACCGAATTTATAATTTATTTTATAATTTATTACTTCTGGTCAGACACTGATGATAAGTGAAACTCTGAGTATGAAACCACAAGTTTGTTAATAATATCCAGTCTGTATGTATTTAAATAAATATGTTGGACTCTTATTCTGGTAATTGAGCACTCTGGCTAATTTTTTTTTAAATTGCATACACTCATATATATATATATATATATAAATTGAATAAAATATGTTTATTTAATCAGTCATGAGCCTTGGTTTCACGCCGTGAGCGATTCGTCAGATGATTCTAACACGTTTTAGGGTGTCATACTTTCCTTACTTCCGGTTCTACATAACCGTCTAGCAGAAAATTGCTGCCAGTCACTGGAGTTGTCCAATTTTACAGCGAAAACCTTTTCGATTTTTCTGTCGTTTCTACAAAAAAAATTATTTATTTTTATATAATCCTTTTTTTAATTTAAACATTTTTTTTTTTTAACTCTTTTTGAGTTATTATTTTTAATTAATTGATAATTGCTAAATATATTCAATTTTGTTTGTGGGCAGATAACTCTGTAGCTTTGTTGTTGAGTTATTTCCCTTGCATCGATCATTTTATGTTTTGTATATGCAGACCAACTTCTGTTCTTATTTACTTGCCTCCCCACGAGGGGAGAGAGTAGGAAACAAGGTCGGTTTTTAATGTGGGGAAAAACTCCAGCTTCTCAAAAAGGTTCACTGAATATGAACAAAAATAAAAATTGCCACAGTCTAGAAGAATTTCTCCTTCACTGACCGAGGAGAGAAAAGATGAAGTGTAGTATCAGAACAGATACTACACTTTGCTCCAAGCAAAAAGGACACGCTATTCTGCAAGTGTATGTTGTAGACGATATTTGTTTGTATGACTGCTTATGTGTTATTTGTAACTCTCATATATATATATATATATATATATATATATATTCTTTGTAGTACAAAACTTTATAATGGCTAAAAAGAAACACTATTTATTAATCGTGATGAATTAAGAATTAAAAAGATGGAAGGGCAGCTGACCAGTTTCGTACCTCGCTCAACAGGGCCAAATATCGAGGTATCGTGTAAAAAATATAAAAAAGATGCTATGAGAATTATAGCGAGGGCAAGGGGTAAAAAAAAAGAAAAAAGTTCAATAAAATAGAAACAACATTAAGCCCGAGTAGATTTTCTCTTTGCTTGCAAACAGAAGGTCTCAAGGACTTAATATAGATTGTTTCTAGGATCTTGAGATGATAGGGAGACTGCGACTTACTAAGAATGGAGAATAAGTCGACACTGAAATTAGAGGCACAGGTGCGGTTATTTATAAGATGTTCGGCTATCGACGAACCGTAAGTAGTATGTAAAACGTCCGTTGGTGAATAATTTGCATTGCGAATTTTTGTGGGCACGTGTTGTTTGACCCGGATGTCTAATCTTTGTGACGTCATCCCAACGTAGTGCATACTGCAACTACATTTAAATAAATAATTAATAGAATTATTGTGATGTGGGGGAAGGACATCTTTTCGAATATATATATATATATTCGAATCAAGGCTCACATAAAAAAGATATTTATTTAAATGTCTGCATTGAGCTATGAATTTCTGTTTATAAGAATTTTTTTTTTGAAGAAAGAACAGAAAATTTTTGGTTGTAAAATTGAACGGCTCAAGTGAGCAGCGGCAATTTTGTGCCGAACAGTTATATAGAACCGGAAGTAAACAAAGTACAACACACTAAAACCAATTGTCATGACTGATTAAAAAAACACATTTTATTCAATTATTATAATGCTGTGTCGGAAAAGGCATAGAGCACTGTATATAAGCGTAAATCGAACATTTTGAGCCAGTTTTAAAAGCTGATATTCAACAGCTATCAGTACATATTTACTTTTTCTAGTCAAAACTTCAGTGTTTAAGCTCAATAGTTATTAATATATGATTGCATAGAAAAATAGAACGGATTCCAATCAGCATATCTTTATTCTCCAGCAAAAAAGTTCATTTTTACATCTGTTTCTCCAATTGTCCAACCAATCAAAGTTTCTTTTGGGATCAACCAAATCCTGAGTCTTCTAGACAATGATTCATCAGAAAAAATATCCAAAAAATTGGAATTTACTTTTGAAACGCTTTAGATTAATTTTTTGCCCTCAAGTGTGGTTTGAAAAAAATCAATCTAAAAGAATGGTTTCAAAAGTTTTGATTTTTTTTTTTTTAAAGATTTTTTTTCAGGATTTGGTTGATTCTAAATAAACCCTTGATTGTCTGAAAAATTAAATGAACTATTGTTAAAATGAGTCTTTAGTGGAAAATAAAGATATGGTTGTTGGAATCGTTTTCTATTATCTAAATATATATATATATATATATATATATACACACACAAATATATTGATATCAATTTTGAACATTATACATATTAAAGTATTTGTGAGCCCCCCCCCCCCCCCCATACACTTAGGAATGCCAGCCAATAATATTTAAGGTAAATAGGTTCTGTTTAAAGTCATTGGAAATCATATCAAAAGTCATTGTCATTTTAACTTGTTCGTAAAAACTATTTTGTTTGAAACCAGATGAAAAAGAAGTTAATGTATTAAGAAGATTAAAAAAAACCCACCCGCTCTC
Organism: Sepiola atlantica; assembly: GCA_963556195.1. NCBI lineage: Eukaryota > Metazoa > Mollusca > Cephalopoda > Sepiida > Sepiolidae > Sepiola > Sepiola atlantica. The sequence goes on along the minus strand of OY744541.1, from coordinate 16,936,069 downwards.
CATTTGAATCAAATTAATCTGTTTCAGGGTCAGTTGGTTAATTTATTCAGCAATAAATGATGGATCCGTCATCCGTAACAAGCAGTGTGTAAGGCTCAAGACGATTTTTGAACAGATCTTTTCGGAATTAAATTTCTCAAGGAAAGAGAGAGAGACATAGTGGGAATGAGAAAAAGAGAAAACATGGGGAATCAAGAGTGTGAAGAGAAAAGAAAGAAAAATGAAGAGAGAGAGGGAGGTATCAACACAGGAAGGATTAAGAGAGAAGGGGAATGAAAATAGAGGATGTAGAGAGGAAAGGGGTTAGGGTTAGGGATGTAGAGAGGAAAAGGGGTTAGGGTTAGGGATGTAGAGAGGAAAAGGGGTAGTGAGTATCTTTTGACCCATCAAGATTCAGAGATAGCAGGCACTTCAGTAGAAGTCAATGACAATAGAAAAAAATATGATGCAACTTTGGAAAAGCCTCAATACGGAAAACCGATAATATATAAAATAAAGACATACTGGCAACAAAGATACCGTATACAAAAAATTACGTAAATTGATCAAATAGTTTTTTTTTTTTATCACAGATAATCAAATTTTGTAATTTTTTTTCTATGCTTGCCGGTTAGTTCATCATCTTGAAAAACAAGGGACCTTATTCAGCCCAACGTTATAAAAAAGGGCCAAATCGCTATCAGAAAAGGGCCAAATTTTGTGGATTTGACCTTTTTTGAAGCAGTTTGGTCTTAATGACAACGATATCATCAAAAAAAATAAAATAACGTGAAAACTTTCAAAGGATAACGAAGACGTAACAAATATAAGCAAAAAAAATTTTTTTTTATTAAAATAACATTAAAACTTCCAAAGGAACATTGTAATAAAATAATTTAATTGTGTTATCCGTTGGCCGAAACTGCATTTCAGCTCCACAAGACCACATTTCACAGGCAGAAAACAAATTTTGTGATTGGAGAAAATCAATCAACTTTGCATTAGTCCATATTAAATAACAGTTTCTCCATGTTTAAGTGATTCATATTCATTTTGTAATTTCTGCCTCTTTTCCAATTCTGGAGAATAATACAATTCTACGAAAACCTCAGTTTCATCAGTGACTACCGCCCCTTAAAGAACCCCCCCCCCCCTACTTAAAAAAGGCCAAATCCACAAAATTTGGCTCTTGTTTAGCTACCGTTTACAAAGATGGCGCCTTGACAAGCGAGCGTGGAAAAAAAAAAAAAATTTAACTCTGTGATAAAATAAAAACTACTTGATCAATTTACGTAGTTTTTTTCCGACCCGGTCACATACATGATACAGGTATGTATTTATTATCGGTTTTTCTGTATTGAGGCTTTTCCGAAGTTTCACCAAAAAAATATATAAATCTCAAATCTTAAAAAGACTAGAAAGAAATGAATGGACACAAAGGAACAATTGCGGAAAGAAAGAAATGAGATTTGTGAAAGAAACTGAAATTTATCTGCCAGCAGAGGGGGGGGGGGGAATGATATTGGTGGACATTTGCGGAATGGTTGTGTGGTTCAGTCAGTCTCGTGCCGATCCTTGCTACACCGCAAAGCAAGTTTCATCGACTGAATGGATCCGCCAGAAACTTTGAAGGCCAAACATCCCATCATTATCATCACAACGTATGCAGTGATTATAGTGGCTAGGTAATTCTGCTGGGCTTCAGCTGGATTCAGACCATTTAAGTAAGTCTGAAACATACGGGAACAAAAAGAAAAAGAAAAAAAACTTGTTAAAAAGAGCATAAGACATGATTGGACAACGTTCGGTAAAGGAGACTTTAAACTGTAAATTATTTTCAAGAAAAGAAAATTATTTCAGTCGTGAATTAGTTCAAAACAAATAATCTAACATGCAAAGTTAACTTGTTGGATTTTGAAAGTCAGACTAAAAGCAATGAGTAAAATACCGATGCATTTTCTGTTAATCATTTACGATAGGTCTTGTATTTAGACATTAACGTGTTGAAATGCCATTAAAAAAAAAACAATTCAAAATTTTTTAAAGTAATGATAGATTTGGGAGCAAAAAAAAAAAGAAAAAAAAAAGAATATTTTTGTGTATTCATCAGATGCTGTAAAGCACTTTTTTTAATGGAAATCGCTCCAGACAAGGCATGAAGCCACTTGATGTAAAGAGCTAAAAAAAAAATATATACTACTTCAAAGTCAAAAACTAGCCAACGATAAGTATAAGATAGATACATTTCGACCCAGAAAACAGTAATTCTTCCCCCTTTGTCAGACACATTGCTAATGGAATGTGAGGACTAAAGGACAAAATAAGGGAAGCAAGAGTTACTCATACCTAAAAATATACATAGAATTTAATAGTGATAAATAAATAAATAGATTTATAACATTATTTATTACAGTTCCAAGAATTTAAAGTCAACAATGAAATGGCATACGATCGTTTCAGAGACGATTAGGAATCATATTTAATTTTCTTATTTTTTTTATATATATGACTTCAAATGTGTCTTCTTCAGCGCCTTATACTTAGGTGACCAATAGAAATTCAGTGAAAACATCAACAACTTAAGCATAATTATAAATATGTACTAGTTGATATAGTCATAAGGGCACAGAGAGATGACTAAATAAAAAGAGCTTACTTACCAATGAAGATGTGAACATGTGACTCGCGACAACAATGACGACAAACAAGTAACGTTTTTTGTCCCAGGCCATAAAACAAATGACCCCCCAGAAAGTATGCAGAAACACATACGCCAGAGTCAAGAAAGCTGGATGGAAAAAAATCAATGAAACAATTATTTTGGAAACAAACAAACAAAACCGCTTAAACAATGCGTAACAAAAGCATTTCTTGAAAACAAAGGTATTACATGAAATGGATCATGTATAGATCTGATGACCTCAGAGAAAGATTAAATCTGCACAGTATAGGGAGATGCGTGCAAAACATGAGACTTTGGTGGTATGGTCACGTTGATAGGATGAATGAGAGTTTTGGGGTTAGTAGGTGGAGAGCAGTTCAGGTCGCGAGGTCATTCGGTAGGGGAAAGCCAAATAAAATATGGGGGTAAATGATAAGGATGGATTTGAAAGAAAGGGTTAAATCTGACCAGAGATAGGTTAGTTTGGTAGTCAATTTCTAAAAGCCGTTCAACACATGACAGCATGTAAAACGAACGTTAAACCGATGATGGTGATGGTGATGATGACGATGATGGTGATGATGACGATGATGGTGATGATGACGATGACAATGATGAATGTCACATGTAAGTATTTTGATGGTGATGATGATGACGGTGATGAATGCCACATGTAAGTATTTTGATGGTGATGATGATGATGATGATGATGACGGTGATGAATGCCACATTTAAGTATTTTGATGATGATGGTGATGATGATGACGATGATGAATGCCACATGTAAGTATTTTGATGGTGATGATGACGATGATGATGACGATGATGATGATGAATGTCACATGTAAGTATTTTGATGGTGATGATGATGACGATGATGGTGATGACGATGATGGTGATGACGATGATGGTGATGACGATGATGGTGATGACGATGATGAAAGTGATGATGACGATGATGATGATGAATGTCACATGTAAGTATTTTGATATTATGTTCCGGAATTTTTGAAATGCGGATTGATAATTTGGATTACTCGGACCACTGTTCTCATCTTGGATGTTATTCTCACAAAGTTTTGGCCGATGTAACTTCCGACCTAAATCTTTTTTTTTATCTTCGAAGGGCAACATCCATTCCCTAACTTCATCCCTATTTGTTTTACTCCCAGTTAGAGATTGAGCTGATTTGTTTTTGGTTCAAAAAAACAGGAAAACAGGCTGCGAGGGTCTTACTAATCTACCTGTGATTTTATTTAGTTTCTTTGGTTTTATTTCTTTTGGGGTGTTTTTTGTTGGCGTCCCACTATCCTTTGTAAATAAAATGGATTTTAAACCACCAGAGATATTTTAAGTACCATAGAGTAAATGTGGTATTGTGGCAACTGCTGAAGTGAAAGTGATGGACAACTGGTGAGAGAATGAACGAATTAGTTTATGGACGAATAGGTCAAAATGTGCTAGTTAAGAATACATGAAATACTAATTATATATACATATATACACATGTATATATATATATGTAAGCAATAAAGCTATATCACAAGCAAATATGGTTGAATCCTTCGACTGAAATATCTTGGTCCCACTATATTGACGTCTATTTTCACGATTGTTACTTTGTTCACATTTCCATAACCAATTTTACATTTTGTCTGAAATTTTATTTCATATTTACTCCTTCAATATATATATATATAAAGATAAATGAAAGAAGGATAAACATGTACAGATGACAAATCTATTTCAACTTTGATTGTTCAATGCAAGGTGTACTCGGTAAAAACAGGTTTATTATTCTTTCCTTAAGCCAAGGCTTTTCAAAGATTAAAATCTTATCATCAGAGGAATTACATAGATGGATAAGTTGGCAGTGGAAAAGCCAAAATTCAAAATTTGAAAAAATATTAAGTAATGAAGAATGAGAGTGTGCATGTAAAAAAAATATGGGGTCTGTCCGTTGATAAGGTGTCCAGTGAATTTAGTTTCATATTTTATTATATATATATATATATATATATATATATATATATATATATAATTAAATTCAAACAATTAGGGATATTTAACGTAGGGTGGTGCATGAAGTAAATGTGGTATTGTGGTGACTTCTGAAATGAAAGTAATGGACAAATGGTGAAAGAGAAGGAACGGTGCATGGAGGAATGATTCAAATTGCATCCAGTTAAGAGTAGAATAGACAGAGGATAACCACCAACTCCCCACAATTTTGAGGGATTTGTGCCTAATTTGTAAGTATAATTAATTTTTTTTATTTGCAAATAAATAATTTAAAGTGTAATATCTGTTTCACCTTGGTCCGGGGCTGATTGTTTCCAATCCCGGATATCCTTTGTTTATGGAGCTGGAGTTAAGTTGCCCAGATAGAGAGAAAGAGAGACAGCATTCATTATCCTAGTCAGGAAACAAGTCCAAGCACTGGGTGTCTTTGAAGTATCCCTGCACTAGTACTTCTGCGCTTCACTAATACATAAAGAAGGAGTGCAAAGGCCGTGCGATAGGCAGAGTCCATTTACTCCTTAAGCAATTTTAAGTATTGCAATCCAAATATTTTGTTCGAGACTCCAGCTTTAGGAAAGTTGTCGATCAGGACTGAGGCCTTCCTCTCCCAGTGGTTTGCTGCCAAGACGTGAGTAGTCAGTAGCACAGGTTTTATATCAGAGTTTTCCTTCGGTGCTTGTGCATATCAACCCTGACATGTTAGACCGCTCTTAAAAATAAAATAGCTAAAGAAATGTATAAACTTTGTTATGTACTTACGTGGTAGATGAAAAAAAGAGTGTACACCAAAAATTATGCAAATTCATCCAGTATTTATTCAATTATAAATAAAAAACGATTGTATCACTCGGTAGATATTTCCACCATTTTCCAGGGGTTAAGGACGATAACTCATTTTCACGATTTCGGGGTTTGGGGTCTCCATTGTTTACAAAAATGTCAAAATGTACGTAAAATCATTTTTTTTCTTTTTCTTATAATTTAATAACAACTGGATGAATTTGTGTAATTTTTTCTGCACAATCTTATCTTCAGCTAACACGTAAGTACATAATAAAGTTTATACATTCTTTAAATATTTCAATGTCAGGGTTGATATGCATAAGCACCTTTCCTTCTCCTAGATGGATTAAAAACTGATATTTTGTCTAACTATATCGTTGTGGGAAGCTAAGTAAATAGGGATTCTCCTAGCAGATGTGTATTGCTTGAATTAAGAAAAGGCATTTATGAAATGAACATACCTGATGCAAGGAAGAAATACTGTGAATCTCCTTTGATACCAACTGTTCCAGGTCCTATCATATCAGCGAGGACATTAACAAGTGAGAAAGCTCCACAAATAATTCCAAAACCAAGTCCAGAAACTAAAAAAAAAAAAAGCAGGAAAGGAAAATATTCTTCTTTTACAAAATTGAAGTAGAGAAATTGAATATAAAAGACGGCATAGAAAAAAAAGAAAGACAACATTTGTTTTTTTATAAAATGCTTAAACAGTTAACTTGACATTATATTTATATTTCTACAGCCTATATATATATATATATATATAATAATAATAATAATAATGATAATAATCCAGGTAAAAAATATCCACAGGGTGGTAATCCAGAGAATTTTAACCGGGTTTATAAAAAGTGCTCAATATCAAAATAGATTCTCTCCAAATATGATCTGAGGTTGAGATCGGATTCTAACTCTGCCTGATGAGATCTCAGTTTATAGTAACTGTTGATCGATAACATCGACATGCCAGTGTCGCAGATTTTGTACATGTCTGTGTAAATAAAATTATCATTATATATATATATATATATATATATACACTACTATATATATATATATATATATATATATATATATATATATATATATATACACACACACACAGGGTGATTGGAAAGTTAACTTGGACTGAGGAAGGGTGAAAAAAGGATAAATAAATATTGATACTGTTCGTCTCATATATAAACAATAATTTTATTTTACCTATATATGTATATTTCGGCAATTAATTCCTAATGATGATCGAAAGTGCTAGAGATGGACCAGAAACAAACCCTCAAATCCGTACTCCATGAATTGCAACCAGAAACACAAAAGATTGCTCGCAGAGTCGAGAAAACAATGTAAAAAATACAAAAAGGACGACTCCGTCATTTTTAACAAGACTTGCAGCCAATATATATATATATACATATACATATATACAGGGTGATTGGAAAGTAACTCCCTATTATTAAGTGCTCATAATTTATTACTGAAATATAATTTTTACAAGAAATGAATAGGATAAGAAAGTGTATAGAATGGGATTTCATTCAAAATTTGATATGGGTGCCAGCAATCGCTACCAGCTTCTAAAGCTACCTGGAAACCGCATCAACTGATTTCAAAAGAAACTTTTTTTTTTACTTATGAGTCAACACTTATCAAGGCTAAAAACCCACTCGAAGATGAGGGGAAACAAGATGGATAGATTGACAGATGAATGGTGATGAATATTATGAGTATTGAAAACAACAGCCGACTCAGAAAACAGCATTTTTTTCCCAATTATCAGAAATAATGGTTGTGAAATGTGAGAACAAAAGGAAAAAAATAATGTATAATTCATAACTCTTGCCCCCCACATTCATTTCTTGTAAGAATTATATTTCAGTAATAACTTACAAGTATAAGGCATTCTTTCCAATCACTTTGTAGTGTACACAAGATATAAAAAATAATGTCATATGTTGCGACCTCAAAAGACATTTACACGTAAAATTTTAATAGATATTTAAACGATTAAAACAAATTTCAATATTCGATTCAGTTATCATGTATTTGCATACTACTATGAAAGGATTACTTTTCGAACACGCAAATATTTGATATTATTTTGAAAAAGGAAAACATTTTTTAGAAAATGGATTGTAAATTAAGAAAAAATGAATTACCTTCTGATATCATAATACGTTGAAAAAATATGACAAGTAGCATTTCTCTTTCTATTTCATACATCATAATGAAATATGTTCAATGTTACTGACAAAAAAAAAAACATCTTTATAAACAGAAAGGGATTATATCTATAAAATTCTTTTTCTTCTTTGCATGTCTTTGAAAAATGTAGTCATATGATAGTTTCCCACTTTTTTATGCAGTCCTTTGCAATAGTGTTGCACTCTGAAAGATCTTTCAAGTTACACCGGTTGGGCAGACAATGCAGTGTTGCATCGTAAGGTCCTCCTCTCCACATTCACAGATGATTGTGTCAGTTTTGTAGCCCCAGCTATTCATAGCAACTTTTGATCGCCCAATTCCTGTTCTCAGGCGGTTTAGTGTTTTTAACTGGAGCCAGGTTGATACTGAACCGAGAAGGGATTTCTTCGGAAGCAGGGATTCCCATGTTATTATGAGGAGAGGGGGGGGGGCATCTTGTAACCGTCTGGTTAACAGCTGTAGTCTGGTCTCTTCCTGAGATGTTGTTAGGGGTTCAACATGGCTGAGGATATAATATATATTAGCTGAAGTAACCATCAATATTGGATTTCTCAAACCTTTCTATTCTGCATGTCAGCTCAAATGAAAAACGTTTTTCCTTACTCAAATTCACAATAAAATAGTAAAAAAAAACCAATATTATTCAGGTTTATGATGATGATGATTGATAGCAGCTAGGAAATAACTAAAACGCGTGAGTGTTGACTGTTTTCCATTTTATCCTTGAACATTTTGCATGATCTAACATTCTTATAAATGTTTTTCCTTGAGGTCTCTGATGAGCAGCATGTAATTGCTTCTGATTGTAGTATCTTGCACGTTATGAAACGATTGTAAAACCATCGATAATTCTGTCATTGCAAAACAAATATTATGATTAACGACTGAATTTTGGTCATTGGAATTTAACTAATCACTATATATATATATATATATATATATATATATACAGGGTGGGCCAAAATAAGGGTCCTATCTTTAAATTTGAATAACTTGAATTTGAATAACTTCCACAAAATAAAAGTTAAACTCACCAAACTTTATGTGTGTGTAGACTGACCCTTCCGAGATTTTTTGAAATAAACAAAACAAATTTTAGCCGAAAAACACTTCTTAAAACTTACAAAAACTAAAGTATTGTTTTTTACACTGTTTTGAGTTTTTTAAGCAAAAATAATGTTTTCTAAATGAGGGTACGTTCCTTAGGGCTAATACGGCTCATGCTTGCTTCGGAAGGGGTCCTTTACTTATTCTAAAAAAAATTTTTTTTTTAAATCAATAAATAAAAAAGTTATGAATTTTTAAAAATAGGACCCTTATTTTTGCCCACCCTGTATATATATGATCCCCATTTTTTTTTTTTTTTTTTTTTTTTTTTACTTATATTTTTTCATTTATTAATTTTCCAACGAATGTTAAGTCTGCAATATCTTGGATTTAGTTAGTTTGTCTGGGAATTTAAACTGCATTTTACATTTTTTTTTTTTTTTTTTAATGACTCAGAGCTTCTTTAGACTATATATATTACTTTTCATTCCGACTCAAGATTACATAACCTAACTAGATAAGCATTCTGCAACTAACACCTTTCGATTTTTACCGATATTAAATCTTAAATAACCTATTTTTGTTTGTTGAAAATGTACAGACAATGTTACAGCGTCTTTCTGCATCCACATGAATTGCCAGAGTGAAATGGGGGAAAAAAAAAGAAGAGAATTACCATACGCCATGATGTTTTTATTTGTGATATCCTTTGGAAGAATGTTGGAGTTTTGCCCTTGTTGGCTGACCCTCTGTAGGCCTTCATCAGCTTTCCTGAAAATAAAGACAAGACACCAAATTGATACAAAAGCTTCTATCAAGGAAGAAGAGAAGAAGAATCCATAAGTTTAGATTTGTTCGAGTTAAAAGCATCAAAGGGAAAAGGAACTTTGTCGGCATTGAAATATTTTTTGAGTTAATATAATTTTTATAATTGTTGTAACATGCATTTACATCACAAGAGTTAAATAATTTCACTAATACACCACTCAATAAGCCCCAGTCCTAACTAAATTCGACTTTATTCATCAACATAGTCTTCTTTTCAAGTGATACACTGATTTCAACGATTCTCAAATAATTTGATGCCTTTCTTGTAGAATGATATGCCTTTGGCCTCAAAATACACCTCAGTTTTCACTATCACTTCTTCATTGGAGCCAAATTTATTTCCCTGGAGCATTCTTTGAGGTCTTCAAACAGCCGGTAGTTGCCGGGGACCAAATATGGAGAATAGGGTGTGTGTGAGGAAACAATTCGAAGTTCAATTCATGTAATTTTGCCATCGTTGTGATCCACTTGTGACATGGTGCATTGTCTTGGTGAAACCGCACTTTTTTTCTTCTTCATTTGTCGCTGTTTTTCATTATTTCTTCCTTAAAATAGATGACTAATTCTATATACTATTTGCTATTTATGGTTCTTCTTTTCTCAATGGAAATCAAACAAAATACTTTGTGCATCCCAAAATACAGAGGCCAAAACCTTGCCTGCTGATGTTTGTATTTTTTGCCAGATTGGACGGCTTTCACCTGCTGCTGTCCACTCAGCTGACTGCCGATTTGACGCCAGAGTGAAGTGGTAGATTCACGTTTTATCCATTGTCACATATTGACGCAAAAACTCTTTTTTGTTGCATTGAAACAGTAATTTTTCTCCATCGTAATTCAGATTTTTCCATTGTTTTTCTTTTTTAATTTGCAACAGTAGCTTCTAATACGTGGGAAAAAAGTGCACTGAGAGAGTTATTGCTCTTAGTAGCCACGGCTACTAGTTTTCCATATCAACCCATCATGTCAACCCAATATTTCGATGTACTTGCATGACATTTTTCTTAAAATTATCATCCTGTCGACGTCATACAATAAAGACGAAACGTTGATGAATATATAAAAAATATCGCTTGTTTTTTCCTTTTTCATTTCCCATATATATATATATATAATTTTTATTTCTTATATATATTACACTATATGTACTATTCACATATGCTATGCATTTTATACTTAATTTCTTATATAGATTTGGATTTGCTCGATCAATCTACTTTGATGACTTAAAAGTGTCAGGATGGTGAGTAATTGCCTTATTTAATTGCCTTATTTAATTGTCTTAATATTTTGATCCCTACTTTGTTTAATCCTTCTTATTACTAAACCAGCAACTGGGGGTTATAAAATCTATTAATCTTAAAGTAACACAAGCTATTCTCAAAAATTCGGAAATATTGCTCCTATAAGAAAATATACATAGAGCTGGGACTATTTTTATGCAGCATACGAACAATATGAAAAGGGAAGTAATTTCTTTTATCAAACATTTTATTGATAAATATTTAATCTTCAATTTTTATATCTATCTACATATATATATATATATATATAACTTCTTTGTAAAATGGTAGGAAAAATTCCAGCAGAGTGCTCGATTAATTAAGAATTAAAGTTAAAAATTAAGAGCATAATATTTATTTATTCTGGTACAGAAAAATTAGTACAACATTCGTACCGTCGGTTTCAAGCACGGAAGGTCTTACCCATCCGGCTCTCTTCAGCTTCTGAAGCTGAAGAGAGCCGGATGGGTAAGACCTTCCGTGCTTGAAACCGACGGTACGAATGTTGTACTAATTTTTCCATATCAGAATAAATAAATATATATATATATATATATATATATATATAAAGTTCACGTAGCTATATGGCATGTTCCGACAATGTTCGTTGAACACCCTCTTGATAGTCTACTGTCTGTACCTGCTTGGCATAAATAAAATTTAATTCCCTTTCTTTACGTGGTAATTTCTCGTGGACGTTTGGTTTGAGCGCTTGCTTGTGGAGTCTACTTCTGTAACTGGGGTTGAAACTTGTGACCATCTGAAATTATCATCTCCTACACTGATGATAGTGGAAGCTTGAAATGCCAGCGTACGTAGGTAAAAATAATTTAATGTTTACTTAAATATTGCATATGTGTATGTATATATATGTGTGTGTGTGTGTACAATGTTGTTCTTTAGTATATGAAAAATGTCTAGAGTGCTCAATAAAGTATGAAAGAGCAAAGAAAACTTACAAATATAATTTTATTGACAAAAAACCTTGTTGTGACGATGCGAAATCAATTTTTTTTTTAATTATAGATATTCTAGTTTGAGAGTTTTAACAAGACATGAATACCCTCTATTAATATATAAATATATATATAAATATATATATATATATATATATATATTAGCTAAATATAAAAATGTTGTCGTCGTTTAATATCTTAAAAAAAAAAAACAAGACAGATTTTAGCATTAAACCTACGTCGCGACTTACCTTAACATTTTATAAAAGAAATAGCGGAAAAGTTCTTGAAAAAACACAGAGAAGACGAGTCCAAGTATGAGTGAATAGCGAAGTTGTTTGCCGCTCCAGATTTGTTTCAACGCAAACCACAATATCGAAGAAAGTAGGAGAGAAAGTAACCAAAAGAAACCACTGAAAAACAAAATACATCAGTTTTAACCATCATCATAGCAATATTAATCATCATCAACTCAGTATTAATCATCACATCAGTATTAATCATCATCACAGCAATATTAATCATCATCATCACAGCAATATTAATCATCATCATCACAGCAATATTAATCATCATCATCACAGCAATATTAATCATCATCACAGCAATATTAATCATCATCACATCAGTATTAATTATCATCACAGCAATATTAATCATCATCATCATAGCAATATTAATCATCATCAACTCAGTATTAATCATCACATCAGTATTAATTATCATCACATCAGTATTAATCATCATCACAGCAATATTAATCATCATCATCACAGCAATATTAATCATCATCATCACAGCAATATTAATCATCATCATCACAGCAATATTAATCATCATCATCATAGCAATATTAATCATCATCACAGCAATATTAATCATCATCATCATCACAGCAATATTAATCATCATCAACTCAGTATTAATCATCACATCAGTATTAATCATCATCACAGCAATATTAATCATCATCATCACAGCAATATTAATCATCATCATCACAGCAATATTAATCATCATCACAGCAATATTAATCATCATCACATCAGTATTAATTATCACAGCAATATTAATCATCATCACAGCAATATTAATCATCATCATCACAGAAATATTAATCATCATCATCATAGCAATATTAATCATCATCACAGCAATATTAATCATCATCATCATCACAGCAATATTAATCATCATCAACTCAGTATTAATCATCACATCAGTATTAATTATCATCACATCAGTATTAATCATCATCACAGCAATATTAATCATCATCATCACAGCAATATTAATCATCATCACAGCAATATTAATCATCATCATCACAGCAATATTAATCATCATCACAGCAATATTAATCATCATCATCACAGCAATATTAATCATCATCATCACAGCAATATTAATCATCATCACAGCAATATTAATCATCATCACATCAGTATTAATTATCATCACAGCAATATTAATCATCATCATCACAGCAATATTAATCATCATCATCACAGCAATATTAATCATCATCACATCAGTATTAATTATCATCACAGCAATATTAATCATCATCATCACAGCAATATTAATCATCATCACAGCAATATTAATCATCATCATCACAGCAATATTAATCATCATCACATCAGTATTAATTATCATCACATCAGTATTAATTATCATCACAGCAATATTAATCATCATCACAGCAATATTAATCATCATCATCACAGCAATATTAATCATCATCACAGCAATATTAATCATCATCACATCAGTATTAATTATCATCACAGCAATATTAATCATCATCACAGCAATATTAATCATCATCATCACAGCAATATTAATCATCATCATCACAGCAATATTAATCATCATCACATCAGTATTAATTATCATCACAGCAATATTAATCATCATCATCACAGCAATATTAATCATCATCATCACAGCAATATTAATCATCATCATCACAGCAATATTAATCATCATCACATCAGTATTAATTATCATCACAGCAATATTAATCATCATCACATCAGTATTAATTATCATCACAGCAATATTAATCATCATCACATCAGTATTAATTATCATCACAGCAATATTAATCATCATCACAGCAATATTAATCATCATCATCACAGCAATATTAATCATCATCATCACAGCAATATTAATCATCATCATCACAGCAATATTAATCATCATCATAGCAATATTAATCATCATCACATCAGTATTAATTATCATCACAGCAATATTAATCATCATCATCACAGCAATATTAATCATCATCACAGCAATATTAATCATCATCACATCAGTATTAATCATCATCACAGCAATATTAATCATCATCATCACAGCAATATTAATCATCATCACAGCAATATTAATCATCATCATCACAGCAATATTAATCATCATCACATCAGTATTAATCATCATCACAGCAATATTAATCATCATCATCACAGCAATATTAATCATCATCACATCAGTATTAATTATCATCACAGCAATATTAATCATCATCACAGCAATATTAATCATCATCATCACAGCAATATTAATCATCATCATCACAGCAATATTAATCATCATCATCACAGCAATATTAATCATCATCATAGCAATATTAATCATCATCACATCAGTATTAATTATCATCACAGCAATATTAATCATCATCATCACAGCAATATTAATCATCATCACAGCAATATTAATCATCATCATCACAGCAATATTAATCATCATCACATCAGTATTAATCATCATCACAGCAATATTAATCATCATCATCACAGCAATATTAATCATCATCATCACAGCAATATTAATCATCATCATCACAGCAATATTAATCATCATCACATCAGTATTAATCATCATCACAGCAATATTAATCATCATCATCACAGCAATATTAATCATCATCACAGCAATATTAATCATCATCACAGCAATATTAATCATCATCATCATAGCAATATTAATCATCATCATCATAGCAATATTAATCATCATCATCACAGCAATATTAATCATCATCATCACAGCAATATTAATCATCATCACATCAGTATTAATCATCATCAACTCAGTATTAATCATCATCACAGCAATATTAATCATCATCACATCAGTATTAACGTTAAAATAAAAGTGTACACTTCAGAGATCATAGGTACATTTGAGAATGCAAAACAATACAAGAATGTGTTATTATTATAGTATAGTGGTCCTGTTCCTTTCCAGGATGTAGTACCCCCCCCCCTCCCCGCAGTATAACTGCACTTATTTTAAAATTGATGAAGTTTCAAGAGAAAAGATTAAATTTAATCACGTTTTGGGTCAACAGACAATCTGGCAATTATTTCTTGGACATAAATAATGAAGGGTTTTCACACAGCAGGGAGAATGGGACATTAAGAAAACTAAACGTTAAATAGCCAGACTTGCCGATGTCACCCTATGTATACCTCAGATCTAGAGTTAAGAGAAAGAGGAAAGTCAATTCGAGGAAGGTTCATTTTAAATAAACGTATACAGGTGCAAAACCGACTTTCCGGCACCCTTAGTTCCAGAGTTTTGCCGGACATTCCGATTTCACCTGAACAATAATTCATTAACACACTCTAAAATCATACACTTACTATGTCTCTAAATCACCAGGTACTGCTAGAAACTTAAACAGTTCTTTCAGTAGTTCAACTTTTTCTTTGATGAAAATAGATGAATATTTACATTTAAGATCACGGCTGCCACTTGAAATTAACTGTGAAGCCATAACTAGGGTTAAATTTCAGCAAGAGATTGTTACATAATGGATGGACATATGTGAAGAACGATTACATCAGCTAGTATAGGTTTAGTATCTAGGTGGACCAGTGCAAGTTTACTTCACACGAAAATCTGAAAAACAAGTCTGCTCTCCAGACTAAAATGTAAACAGGCACGAACTGTGGGTTAGGTTCAAGTTGGGAGTTCAAGGAAAGGTCAGACACATAAATGTGTTACGAGATAATACTGCGTGAAAGAAAGACGTTTTTTAGTCAGTCAGTTTTTGGAAACGGAGACGAGCGGACTCGAATTTGGGATGTGATTAAAAAATTTAAAAAAAAAGGAAAATGGGAATTTAATTCCTAAAAATGTTGTTGTATGCCACCCCCCATCCTCCCCTGTAACTAAGTAGTTAACAATTTTAGCAGCTCTCCATTTAATGTTAATGCGTGACTTATTTGTATGACAAGAATTTCTCTCCAAAATAAAGACCCAGTTTAAACTCTGTTGTCTCGCCTTTTTCCTTACTGTGCATGGAAAGTACTTGATTACAGACACGACAACGACGAGGATAATGACGGCAAAATGCAGCCCACTACGATGATGATGATGATGACAGTGCCGGCGCATCAGTATACAAAAAGAGATAAGACCACTGAGAACATTTGAAGTAAGTGACTTTGATTTAACGTATGTGTTTTAATAAACCAAAGACGCAACAATATAATCTGAAAATAAGAGACTACCACCAGCAGGTGCAGTGTCAACAAATTGATGGAGTGCTATACACAGCCCCATCTGTTGGCTGCCCAGTAAACTAGTCTGATGGCAGCAAGATCATCAAGTTTCCTCCCATGATTTTGTCCAGATTAAAAGAGGTGCCGGACCATCTGTTTCTGGAAAATCGGTGTTGTACTTGTGTTTTATTTCTGGAAAAGGCTAAATATAATCGGTAGAGATTTTTAGACACAGGAATAAGTTAGAAGTCCCTAGCACTGGTATGACATCATGATGGGTGTCAAAGGTTGATGAGTGGTATTGATTTGTTTTACTGAAATTTACTTAAATTAATTATGGAAGTAATGTATCACACAAAAAAAAATAAATTACAACACTTTTTGCTGGGAAATGTAAATGAAAATATAATTCTCGGGTGATTAGCGATAAACTAATCCCTTCTTAAAGAGAAGGTAAAGCCTGGGAGGGTGGGCCTCCTAGAAATATACAGGACAATGCCTCAGACTGGAGGCCAAGACAGTACCGGTGTACAGAGAGTATAGCATCCATCGGAACAGATACTACACTCTGATCTTAGCCAAAAGGCCAAGGAGAAATTCTTATTCTAATCACTAAACCAAATGAGCCGGTATTGCTGTACTGTGAGATGACATTATTTCCTCCCACTCAGGTACGTTTGGATGTCACCTGTTTCGTACATTAATGAAGGTGAGTGAGGGTTTAAAAAGCATTAAGTTGTAATAGTATACCTGGCAATGAGAACAATCACTCGCAGTGGGTCCTTAGCAATGGTGAATATAAACATTGCCAATGGAGGTCCGAAGGCAATAAAGCTGCAACCAAAAAATTCCATCATCGTCATCTTGGCAAGTTTGGTGATCAACAACGGCAGCAGCAGCAAACAAGAGAACCTAAATAAAACAAAAACACTTGTAAAAAAGATTCGAATAACATTTTTTAAACGTTCGTTGTTTTTTTTTTTCTTAAATATTGGTGGGTACGTCTGTTGGTAATCATTTGGTTGAATTGTGTTGTACGATGCGTTGTAGACTAGAGAGTGGCAGGGTTCAGGCGGTTAACCCTTTGGGATAATCGGCTCGCATGGGAGCCAAAACATATTGGAAATGATGTCAGATGACAGATGTGAGAGGGCCAAATCAGTCAGTCTGGATGGAACAAGCAAAGAGACCAGACATGTTTGAGATGTCCTGAAATCGGTTTTAACAAAGTGATGCGCTTCTAATAATAATAAATGTTACCCTCTCAGCGGCCAGTCCCAAGAAGGCAAGAAAGAGGAAGTGTGCTTTGAATCACGACTTTTATACCAATCCCTATGTGGCTAAATCAACTAATGGGTGATCACCCTGTGGTCATGTTATCTGGAACTCCATGCATTACGGCGACTCCAACAGTCATGTTATCTGGGACTCCATGCATTACGAAAAGGCGACTCCAACAGTCATGTTATCTGGGACTCCGTGCATTACGAAAAGGCGACTCCAACAGTCATGTTATCTGGGACTCCATGCATTACGAAAAGGCGACTCCAACAGTAGTTATTTGTGTAAAGAAACCTATTCCATAAGAATGTGTTAATTGATCAATAAATTGACATATCTTTTTGTGATTGTTAGGCTTGTTACAACTTTGGATTGCAGCTGGTGAATACTCTTAACTTGGAGAGAACACGTACGTCTTTGAGAAATAGACTGTATTATGATTTCTCTGGACTCTGTTACATCCATATCTATTTCACAGATAAATTATTCATTTCACTCTCTGCCACCGACTTCTCTCAGCCCGGACCTTGGTCCTGCACTCCCAGTAGTGGCTACTACTTCTTCTCATCAACCCATCATGTCAACCCAATATTTCTATGTACTTGCATGACATTTTTCTTAAAATTATCATCCTGAGAAAGTCTTACAAATAAAGACGAAACGTTGATGAATACATAAAAAAAAACATCTTTTGGTTTTTCCGTTTTCATTTCCCATATATATATATATATATATATATATATATTAGTAATTTGAACTAAATTTACTCACTCAACAATGCAAATTTTGAAAATAAAACCTGATAACACATGTTAAGTTGTTATTATTATTATTATATGTTTTAAATAATAATCGCTTAACATTTGTTTTATCTGGTTTGATTTTAAAAAATACACATAGATTGGGTTTTCTAAAATATATTAATGCCAATTTCCACAATGTTTCTTATATAAACCATAACAGTTTATTATTACTTTTAATAAGTTTAATTTTTAAGGGGGAGTTCAGTTTGATATCTTACACTTAGAATTGTCAAGTCTATATATGAATTATAGCTGCCAACTCGTGTGTTTTCAAGTATTATCTACGAACTTACAACAGGCAGTGATTTGAGCGTTCGTTCCCTGGGATATTCTATGGGTTCGAACTAAAGTTTCTTAATAAATTCTAGGGTGTACATAATATACGACAATTATTTTCTTCTCTCAATTTATTTGTCTTTGAAATACGTTGGTGCTGGATTAGCCACACTATTCATCGTCCTCCATATAACACAAAATTTGCTCTCTTTTGAGACCCACAAGGTAAATGAAAGAGGCAGACCAAGAAACATTTGGTGCTGTGACCAGAAGGCAAGTGGGAAGAGGACTGGCCATACATGGGAACAGTTGGAAAAGCTTGCCAAGGACCGGGATGCTTGGAGAACCTTTGCGATCAATACTCAAAACTGAGTGACTGGGCCGTGATGATGACCTGTTTACTGCGACAACCGCGGATTGCCCCCAAAATGTTTGCTTTGTCTGCTTAACGGAAATTTAACACTTTTGCCAACATGCAAAGCACAATACTATTTGTAAATGATTTATTACATTTCTTTTTTTTTTACCTATAGCTGGGGGTGGGTGGGTGCAGGTTCATACCTTTCCCAACAGTATTATTAATGTATAAATGACCATCATAGATCTGACTGGATTTGAACCCAGCTTAACTGATTTCACAGTCGGCAAAAGTATCTATTTGGCCAATCACGCACAACACAAATCTAACATATATAGTTATCGTGTCGGATTTTCAATGCCAGACCAAAATAGCATTTAAGCTAACAAATCAAACTTTGCTTCTGACTAGCCAATTTTCATTTGTTATTGTTGTACAATGTTATTAGCAATAAAATAACATACTTAGCTACAATTTATTTTTTAAATGACTTAGTCCGGCCCAGAGGACTGCTAATATGAAACAGTTTTAAATAATCACCTAAAAATAAAAATTAGCAAGGGAGATAACTCATTTTAAATCGAAGAATATGAGTTGTCAGTAAAATTACAGAATAGTTAACACTTGAGAACTCGTCAACAAAAAAAAACAATCTATATAAAACGCATTAGAATGAAATTCTCTACCGAACTTATCCAATTTTAACGCGCGCAATCGACTTGTAGATTTTTTTTTTCTATTTCATACTTTTTTTCTGTATCTGTCTTCGACAACAAAGGCTACAGTTCCAGCATTTTTAAAAATTTTTGTTAACGAGTTCTCGAGTGTTAACTATTCTGTACATTTATCGTTTAAAAAAGTCTTAAATCTTTTTACCCACGTTAAAACTAAGCGGGTTCGGTAGAGAATTTAATTCTAATGCGTTTTATATAAATTATATTCGTTTTTTTTGTTTGTTTACGAATTTTCGAGTGTTAACTATTCTGTACTTTTATCGGAGTTATCTACGTTAAGTTTAAAAATGTGCAAATAAGAAGTAAAAACTAAAATGACTTCACTTGATCCCGGGCAACGCCGGCTAGGGACAGCTAGTGTTCAATAAAACAAATTAAAAGTTTCTGTAAATAAAATTTTATTTTTATTTACTCGATTCGTTTCGTGTTCTCAGAATTCTTCCTCAGCTATTGCCACAAGGGACAGTTTTTTGCAGACAAAGCAATATCAGTCTTAGCGACTGCAGGTGACTCATCCCTATTTTGTTCGAAATGCGAATAATGGTCAGAGGGAATCTCTGATGCATGCAATTGCACTACCACAGATGGACAAGTGGTGCCAAATCATTTTGTTTACATCTAACTCGGCTATCGCAAGACAGAAATCATATTTAAAATTGCCCTCAACTTAACCTATAAGAAATTCTGTACATTTTCTGAAAAGACCGCGATTCTGAAGTAGTGCCTCTTTCGGTAAATTTGTCGTTTCCCATCTAAAAAGGCGGACTACTACGACGCCAATGAAGCGTCCGTTTTTTTTCCGACCTCACAAATGAGTAAGTAAACCCAAATAAATTGTTTGGGACTAATTTCAAATTTACCTTAAATTATTTTTAAGGAACTACAACAGTTGGGAAATTAGTCCAAAACTATTTATTTGGGTTTACTTAGACATTTTTAGGTCGGAAATTAGCAGACGCTTCATTGACGTCAGAGTTGTCCGACATTTTAGGTGGGAAACGACAAATTTACCCCTCTTTTTAGTTTATAGTCGAATAATTCAATTTAAAAACGAGTGAAAAATAAATAAATACATTATTCACCAAGTTTTGCTGTCTGTTTTTTTATTAACAAATTTCATAAATTTACTTCTAAAAAAAAAAAAAATGCTATTTATGAAATATTTGTTGAAAAGTATTATTGATTATGAAATCGATGGACTATTTTGTACGTAATAATATCGATCAAATCACAAAATTTTCAGATTATAAAAGTTTTTTTTTAATTGTTAAATATTTTAGCTGAAGATTTTGAAAAACTTCCCGTTCATTTTTAGTGGGTGTTACTGTTCAATTTGCTAAAGAAATTTAACGTAAAATGATCCCCCTCCCCCGAAAATTTTGATGAAAGGGATTTCTTTCGGCTAAACACCAGTCTTAAAATCGATTGGGGGGGGGGGGTACCATTTAACCATGAAGTGAGCTCCTTGTTAAAAATTGAACAAATAATCGTTTTAATATATTTTTGGCGATTTTATAGTTTCGCAACCAAAATGGCGGACAATAAACCGTCTGCTAATTTCTGATTTTTTTTTTCCGACCTCACAAATGTGTAAGTAAACCCAAATAAATTGTTTAGGAATAATCTCATAACTGTATTTCCTTTTAAATAATTTAAGGTAAATTTCAAATTAGTCACAAAACAATTTATTTGGGTTTACTTACTCATTTGTGAATTCGAAAATTAGCAGACTGTTCATTTTCCGCCATTTGGGCTGTGAAACTACAAAATCGCCATATTTTTTTGTATATAATCTGAAATTTTATTGCGCAGACGTAAAACAAAAATCAGAAAAAATAACAATTTATGGGAGTGGCGGTCATGAGGAAGAGAAATCGGTAATGTCCTCCTAATGTACGGTCGCTTATTATTTACATCAAATGGGTTTTATTGTCCCCCAATTTATTTTAGAAAACTTGGACTTATCTCCATTTCTGCTTTATTTATACCGGCCATCTTTTCCCGGTCGACTTGTTTGTTTGTTTTTCGTTATTTTTTTTTACCGAGTTTCACGTATACGACTAAACTTGCTGTAACTTACTGTTTTTATATTTAATAAGCGACTGTACATTAGGGCATGTCTGATTTCTAATTGTGGCCCAATCCAATGTGCCCCTTTTTGGTGGAGCATTACCCTCGTTAGGGAGAGGGGGCGAGTCAAACTGTTTTTTTTTTGTAACCCTAACCCAAGTTGTAAGTTTGGTTCGGTTCAAATTCTGTGAAAACAAACAATGACAAAAAAAAACATGGAACAAAACTACGTTTATGAAAATGTTTATTTAAAAGCTGACTTAGTGATTTTAAAGCTAACTTAGTGATTTTAAAGCTAACTTAGTGATTTTAAAGCTAACTTAGTGATTTTAAAGCTAACTTAGTGATTTATAAGAAAAACATTCTGTCAATAAAATCTAAAAAAGTGTATTTAACGCAAATAGTAGGAGGGGGGGGGACATGTTTTCTAATTTCACTTTTTTATATTTACTCCAACCACATTTGTAAAATTACGGTACTTTTCCGGAAATTTGAACCGAACTGTTTTGTATTTTTTTAACCCTAACCATAAACTTAAACTAACCAAGTTTCAAGTTTGGTTCCGTTCAAATTCTATAGAAGCACCTTTTTTAGTTAATCCAATTTCAGTCACGTAAATTATTTAGAATGAAATGGATTTCGGCATTATTCCTAAAACATTTATTCTTGCCTAAATCAGATTTTTGTTTTTTAAAAAATAACATTAAATACTAAGTGATAGCAAGTTTCATCGTACACAGGAAACGCCAAAATGAAAAGTAGGCCGGAAAATATAGTCTCCATCTTTATAAACATATCGTGAAGAGGGTAAAAGGGCACATAACTCAAATTCAAAATTACGATACCATTTCTTTTTTTTTTAATTAACTATGGAAAATGTAACCTTTCTTTCAGAATAACAAAATTTTAAGCGTTCAAGTATTGGCATTTACCAATGTGATTTCTTTCTTCTCAATGATATAACTATGCGAAAGCACAAAAATATATAAAAGTAAAACTAAGAAATAATTGAATTGATTTTTTTTTCTATTTTTGTGTTTTGGAAAAAGGAGAAAAAAACACCGGTTGTTATTTTGTTATTATTGACTAAAAAAAAAAAAAAAAAAGAAAGTTAGATATTTTATTTTTAATAACTTATTAATTAATAATTATACCAACACTTTACAAACGTTACCAGTTCAATATTTGTACTTGTATAAGTGGTATATATAAAATGTTTGTAACAAACAAACAAAAGATTATTTACCTGCCAAAAATCTGGATAAAATTCAAGGAAGTTCCTTAAAAGCGTGAAATACTCATTAATAACTCCGCAGCAATAATACTGTTTCCGGTTAAAACCGGAAATAAGGATTCGTCATATAAATAAAATGGATCAATCTTTAAAAAAAAATTATTATTATTAATCAAATAATAATTATTAATCAAATAATTTTTAGACAGTTAATATTGAAAAGATAAAACTAATATCTTAAATCTATATTTAAAAATACAGAGTCGGCATGAATAATAACAGTTCTGCATCAACATTACCGCTGTCAAGTATGGGTGATCATAAATACCAAAATAAATAGAAAGCTTGTCGGAATTTATTTTCTCATTAATACAAATGAATAATTTATACATTACTAGTTAGATGTGAAGGACATAGAGGACCGCTGGCTTCCGGTGAAAAAAGCTTGAAGAAAGTGTGTACGGATGCCTGAAAGTGATACAACAATTTTTTTTATTCATATTAATTTCAGACTTTCCTTTTTGTCATATTAATTTCAGGCTTTTCTTTCATCATAATCTAATAATTAACATAATGCAGACTATTTGAAAAATAATTTATTTGTTTTTATTTGATTGTTTTCAAAACAATTTTTTAATAATAGTGAAAACCTTTTTTCTTGGAAATGGAGTAACTTCCGGAATCAAACTTTTTTCTTAGAAATGGAAATGCCCTAACCCTAAACCTAACCCTAACCCTAAACCCTTAACCCTAAACCCTAACCCTAAACCCTTACCCTCCCCAAAAAACATTATTTTCACTAAATATTTCCAAAAAAACATTAAATAAAAAAACAAACACATTCCGTTGCTCAAAAACATTATTTCTTGAAAAAAAAAAGATTATTCTATTTTGTTTATTTTATTCAATGAAAATTTTTTTAAAGTTTTGAAAACAATCAAATAAATTATTTTTCAAATAGTCTGTATTATGTTAATTATTAGAATAGGATGAAAGAAAAGTCTGAAATTAATTTGAAAAAAAGAAAAGTCTGAAATTAATATGAATAAAAAAAAAAATAAAAAAATTGTATCACTTTCAGGCATCCGTACACCCTTTCTTCAAGCTTTTTCCACCGGAAGCCAGCGGTCCTCCATGTCCTTCCCATCTGCCCATTACTAGTACGGCTACCCGGCGTTGTCCGGAGCATGGACAACAAAATAGAAAATGTGTGTAAAATCTTTCTTTTCAACTCTCTCTCCCCTCCCCCTCTCCTCATTTTCCCTCTCGTAGAAAGAGTTACGTTAAGAATTCAAAATTCTAGACGAGGAAAGTGTTATGTTAAAAGTAAGTCCCTGGCTAACATGTTGTTTTGCTGAGATGCCAGTAGCCAGATACTATGGAGAGATCGTTTGCACGCCAAGAAGATGTGTAGTAATGCTTTGACTGACAAAGATTCGTTTGGCAAGTTAAGTTTCTCACTGGCTCGAACTGAGAACAGCGCATGTGTGCTCGCTTTTATAGATAACACGAACAGGTGCCCGGCTCCAGGAGATGCCTGTTTCCGATTGGTTGAAGTCCGATATGACAATATAAATTAGAAAAGAGAATATCAATTTATTAGAAACTATTTATGAAATAAATATGCAAATTAGGAATATCTATTGCTGTTTGTGGGTGTTTGCAGATTCTCGGCCTTTTGGTCAAGATCAAAGTGTAGTATCTGTTCCGATGGATACTACACCCAATAGAACGGTATTGTCTTGTCCTTCGGGGCTTGATTTATGCCGGTCTGTGGGTTTGTCCTGTGCAGTTCTAGGAGATCCACCCTCCCAGGCTTTGCCTCCCCTCTTTGGGAAGGAGTAAGTTTATTGCTTACTGCCTGAGGCGAGCCTACCGGGGAATGCCGACAGGGCTACCCAGGCAATTTTTAATGGCCAGAGTGCTCACCTTCTCGGGCGCTGGCTTTTCAAGCCCCACTTTCTCAACCCGACCTTGAGTCACATCTTACCTTGTGGAGTAAGATAAAACTGGCCTTGTGCCTAACCTCCTGGAGAGGAGGTAAATAAATACAAGGACAATCCAACTTTCAAACAGATTTCCAGCAGCACCACTCTCTCTCTGCTCTCCGAAAGTCGACTCCCTGCTTTCCGTTCGTCCTTTCATTTATGTCAGTTTGTCCCCACACATGCAAATTTGTTCTTCACGTGTGCAGATCAGTCCTAACTATAAAAGTCTACAATTGTGAAGAGAAGCTCTTTTTAAAATTCTGCCAGATGTGCATGCATGACATGCGAAGCACTTCAATCTCTTTTTAGCTGGTAAATGTTCCTCTTTATTGCCACAATATATAGTATTTCAAAATGTTAAATTAACATAACCTATTTTGATGTTAATGTAGTTAGGAAAGGTATTAAAAAAATTTCATTTATTCATTTAGATCAGGGGCGGCAACCTCCGGCCCGTGGGCGACATCCGGCCCGCGAAGGCTTAGTGTCCGGTCCGCCACCCTGCTATGCTTTATTATTGCAATACGACCCGTGGACCTCCCAGTAACACTCATATCATTTTGTGACATAGACGTAAAAGTAGATTTACAGTGGCATAAAAATGTATGAATATCAGCGAGCGATGATGCATGTATATTTCATTTTTCTTTAACTATTAATTTCAAATCCTTGGCCGGAGATAAAAATAGAAAAAGAGAAAGAGATAGGCAAAGAGGAAATGAGAGACGACGAAAGGGCATAAAACAGAGAACTTATCTGAGGTGTGTCAAAACGAATGCTGGATCAACTTGCTACTTCCCCGTCATTATTTTTTATGATTCCAAAATGACTCTTCGTCGGCGCCTTTTATAACATCACATACAGAAGTCTCTTGAGAAAAAATATCAGATTTGTAGAGTGTTCAATGCAATGTTTGTACAATTTATTCATGTAAACAAAATATAGTAATTCTGAGATTTCATTTTTCACTCTGGCCCGCGATCTCCTTCCAAAAGTCTCATCTGGCCCTCACTCTGAAAAGGTTACCCGCCCCTGATTTAGATATATACGAGAAGAATATCCATCCCAGGATATGTAAAATCAATTCTCTGAACAAAACAGTTTTGCACCACTTTTATGTCTTCTTATAAAGATTAAAATCAATATATACTCTTACGAAACCTAATGTCAAGTATCCTTATTAAAATTTTCATCAAAATCTTTTTTTTGTGCTTCGTCAGTTTACAGACCGTGCTGAAATAATAACGTTATTATTTAGAAACCCTGTTTTGTGGGAGTGGGCTTTGTTAATTATTCTGTAGTTTAACCTAACAATTTAATAAACAAAAGATAGCTTAAAATTTGAATTTAACTTAAAAATCCTATCTAAAAAATAACACGGTTTGTAAACTACAGACGTGTCCATGGTTTTGATTCTAGAAAATGTCTAAAATTTAAGGCGTCTTAAGAAGAAATTGAAATTCAGGGTCTTGCTTAATTGGTGTCTAATGATTATGGATCAAATTTAATGCAAATCTGAAATATTTTAATTTTCAAATGGGAGATTGTGTTCATATTATGACCCTTAAAAATCCTTTAAAATACTCCAAAGAAACTGAAATTTGGGGAATATTTACTCTGTGATGTTAATATTTATTAAGTGATTGTTAAAATCTTACAAAAAACAGAGGTATCTGAATTTTTACGAAGGGATTCCACCTCCTCTTTGCCTACATTTCATAAAACTAAATTAAACCAAATATAATTTGGACTACTGTTCTCATCTTGAATGTTATCCTCACAATGTTTCGGCCACTGTAACCTCTAGCCTTCTCCAGGTGTATCTTTTAGAACTCAGGAATATTTCTGTTGAACTCGGGAATCTGGATGGAATTTCGAACAGAACCCTTTATTTAATCAACTGGGGTAGCATGCTCTCGTTCTGTCAGCCATGACCGGGAGAAGTTTTCAGTAATTCGCAATTCTTTGTATCGCCAGCACCGAGGATTGAACCTTCAAATGACTACCACGAAGAACTGGATTTTACTTAGTACTATATCCACTGCACCATAGGTCCTTGCCGATGATTCTAGTATGAATACTAGTATACACACACACACACACACACACACAGTGATATGTAGTAATAAAAGTAGTGATATATAGTGCTAAGTAGTTAGACTGCACATTAAAACAAGAATAGGTTTAAGGCTCACAAAATTCTCAGTAGCCCCTTACGTCTGTGGCCGACGCCACAACCGGTCAGAGGATATATGTGCGACCTTTCTTTCTTTGTTGACTCAGTCTTTCTTCGTCTCTGAGGTAGAAAAGAGGGGATGATCTCGTGAAAATTCCGGGGAAACAATCTCCGGCCATACGTCTACAGTGGCAGTCTTCCTTGTTTGGGGTGAACTATGTTTAGCAAAAAAAAAAAAGAAGAGCACTCTGGATGGGACAAAAATAAAAATGGCTTTAATCAAGAAGGAGCTCTCCCCCCTTCGACCGAGGACAGAACAGATACTACACTTTGAATTATTTATTTGCACAAAATATTAAAACATTACATTCGGAACAAATTAGGCACAAGGCCATCAAAAGTGTGGAGAAAATGGGTGTCAGTAGTCAACCTTTGTCTAACATGATAAGCTAGAATCATCTCAAGTCACCACAATACCACATTTACTCTAAGGGCCGTCCTATTAAAGATATCCTCAAACTTATTAAAAAAATTTATTGTTCATAAATAGACATATATACAGGAAATTCATTGATACTACACTTTGATCTCAACCTGTTTTATAATGTTCAAGTCTATATAATTGTTTTCTGTGAATATTTTAATTAAGGAAAAATAACATAAGAAGGCTTCCAAAGCACTGTTGAAACTACCCTCATCCCTCAGATTGACCCCCCCCCCTCCCTCCTCCAGGTTCGGGTTTCGGAATGCGTAGAAAAACGGATAACAATTTGGCAATTATTTCTTTTGGGTGAGCCAGGATATCATGGCTGCCTCTCAAAACTAGGCTTGATCAATAGGTATTAATAAAAATGTTTCCATGATCTTCAGTCAATAAATCCGTTTAACATCGACGAAACAAAAATATTATTACCGTTTAAAAATATTTTTTGGCAAAAATCGATTTGATCATTTTTCAAAATTATCCATTTCTTTTCATTTTTCCATTTTTCTTTTTTGTTTGTTTGTTTTCTAAAAAATAAAAACGAAAGAAGAGTTGCATGCAGGATTTGTAAATATATTCTACTCATGGCAAGAAACTCTCTCTCTCTTTCTTTATATATATATATATATATATATATATATATATATATATATAACTTCTTTGTAATATAGCAGGAAAAATCCCAGCAGATTGCTCGATTAATTAAGCATTAAATTAAAAAATTAAGAGCATAATATTTATTTAATTTGGTACAGAAAAATTAGTTTCTGAAGCTGAAGAGAACTGGATGGCTAAGTCTTTCCGTGCTTGAAACCGACGGTACGAATGTTGTACTAATTTTTCTGTACCAAATTAAATATATATATATATATATATATTTTTTTTTTTTTTTGAGAGTTTACCAAGATATTTTTTCCATTTCTTCCAGAGAGGATTCGTCACAATGAAAAAGATCTTTTATTTTATTATTTATTTATTTTGTAAAGCTATAGTTTCCTACACATGTTTCGCTACATAGCAAGCACTTTGCTAGGCAGTTCATCAGGGAGATACAAATCTAAGATATCGACCTCACCAACTGACAATACCCCACAGGGGTGTGACCTAGTTGAAATCATGTAAGAAGCAAAAGTTTTATTGGTCTTGTTCCGGACTTTACTGAATATTCTCAGTGAAACATCAAAATCTCTCTCTCTCTCTCTCTCTCTCTCTCTCTCTATATATATATATATATATATATATATATATATATATATATATATTTATACATATATATATATATGTATATTTAGGCAACAAGTTATTACTCAAACAGGCTTTGTTGAACAACACAGAATTTTCACAGTTGCATAACTTCTTTTTAAGATTTTCGAGGTGTCGAGCAATCGTTCGGGTTTCAGGCGGCAGTCCATATAATATTTCGCTGATTGTTCGTAATTGACCTAAATACTCTTAAATTAAGATATATAATGGTGAAAATATATATCTTAATTTAGGAGTATTTAGGTCAATTTGTTGGTTTTTCAGAGGGATGGCGGTCAGTTGGGTCGATGTGCCTCTTTCGGCAGGGTGGACCTTTGGGGCTCTTAGCTAAAGGATTGTGTAGATTGGACTTATATTTTATTTGGCTGGAATAAAAGATCTCATTTTGCAAGTCTGCTATTCAATCCAAGAAAATGAGTACCATTTTTAATCTCCAAAATATAAACTCGTGTTAATTGTTAGCGCACTTACATCAAAACCTACACATGTGCCATTTTCAGTCTGAAAAGGAACAAAGAAAGAAGACTTTAAAATACTTGTTGTTACCTCAATTGTCAGACCAAAGAGGGAGAAAAGAAGAAAATGCACTTCTGGGTGATCACGTGACTAAACCAACCAATGGTTGACTGCCGTGTCGTCACATGATCTGGGACTCAACACATTAGATAAAAAGCGACATAACATATTTTATAAGGAATACATGTTTTTCAAATTTGACTTTCGCTTATGTAATTTTTATTCAAATAAATATTGGAAATACAAAATATCCATTTATAACATTGTTACCACTGCTGACCAAGAGAAGAATCTAGCAGGCATGTGTATTGATTTACTCCTCTCCAGGAGTTAGGCACAAGGCCAGTTTTTATCTTACTCCCACAAGTAAGATGTGACCCAAGGTCGGGTCGGGAAAGTGGGGTTTAAAAATTGCCTGGGCAGCTCCGTCGGCATTCCCCGGTAGGGGCGCCTCAGACAGTAAGCAATAAACTTACTCCTCCCCAAAGAGGGGAGGCGAAGCCTGGGAGGGTGGACCTCCTAGAACTGCACAGGACAAACCCATAGACCGGCGTAAATCAAGCCCCGAAGGCCAAGACAATACCAGTCTATGGGGTGCAGTATCCATCGGAACAGATACTACACTTTGATCTTAGCCAAAAGGCCAAGAATAATTAGTATGTTGTTAGCTGTGTGTGATATCCGGATGATTAGAAAATGATTAGAATCATCCGGACATCACACACAGCTAACACCATACTTGCTGTTCATGTAAGATTGAAAAGAAAAATAAATAGTAAGTCCTCTCCTTCGATTGTTTATTTTTGTTCTTTCCAGCTTCTCATCAATCCTGCTCTCTGCATTGCCTCCTGCCTTCTTAATACATTTATTATAATTCCCCGCAATGCTTCAAGCAAACTACCATTCTCTCTTAACTTTAATAGTAACAAAATAGTAAAAGAACAACCACCTTAATCCACATGTATGCTAATCTGGCATCAGCATCATCGGTTTAACGACAATTTTACAAATCTTTCCTTATCTCCGTCTTATGTTTTACTTAGCCTATCCCTGCCAACTGACCCTTCAACCTCAACTGTTCAAGCATCCTCTTACACAAGAACTGTCATCCATTTTTTCAACATGGCCAAGTCTCCTATTCGATTCATCTTCAAGAAGATGCCATTTAATCTAATAAATGCGAAAGATTTTTTCATATTTCCTAACTGTATTAAAATCAAAACAGGTTGTGCTAATCTAATTCTATGATACAATAAACTGTTTTGAAATACCGTATATATATATATATATATATATATATATATGTATACGAAACTGCAAATACCCTCAAACACATTTTGGTCTTCTTAATTTGCATATTTATTTTATAAACAGCTTCTAATAAATTAATATTTTGTAATATACAGTTGTAATTTTGCATTGTCATATTTTCTTATATATACGCAAAATTTTTGTCTATAGTTTTAACGCCTTAAGTTGCTGCTATGCTGAGAACCGATTTAAGAACAGATACTACACTTTGATCTCAGCCAAAAGGCCAAATAGCTATAAAAATAATGTTTTTTTTTTATGGCTAGGTATTTTTAAATGAATGAAAAAATAAATTTAATCTTTATTGTATTATCTTGTAATGGGGGTGGGTAGCGTAGTATCGGTTCTGTTGTCACAAGACCGTCCTCCCAAGAATTACCTCCTCCTATTTAAGGGAGTAGGGTAATCCTCCCAGGTATTACATCCTCGTTTGGGGGAGGGGGTAATGTAATATCTGTTCTGATGTCATGAGACCATCTCCCCAGAGACTACCTTCCCTTTTTTTGGGGGGGGGGGGGGTAGTGTAGTATCTCTTCTGTTTCTATGACACCATACTAACAGGGATTACCTTCTCTTTTTATGGAGGCGATCCTCCCAGGTATTACCTCCTTTTATTGGGGCACTTCCACCGCGCGATTCTGGTTCATGACCATCACTTCCGCCACAGTTTGATAAGGAATACAAGTTATCAAATTTAACATGATTGTAATATTCAAGTGTTTGACGGAATTGAATGCGCATTAACATAATTTTATTAATGTGTTTTTACTGTTAAAAGTGACTCTACATTTTCCAAACAACGTTTTAAGGAAGGTGACACCAACTAAATCTAAGGAAGCATCCAGAGCACTGTTGAGACACCCCTTATTGACACCCCCACATTCCGTCCCTTCTAAAGATAGGTGTTCAATTATTCTGGTCTGTAATTAATGTGTGAAACATGCATGGTCATAATCTGTGTAATAATAAAATAATCAAACAAGATCTCGTGTGTCTGTATGTGTTTCTCGCCTCTATGTAACTTTGATAAATACACATTGAATTATTCTTTTAATTTAATATTAATCGATTAATTATTGAAATAAGAATAAAATAAGGAAAACTAAAACGAATTTAAAAAATCCTATTTAAAAAAATAATCGGAAACGAGGCTATATTTTGATTTTTTTTTTAAAATTGGAAACGAGGCTATATTTTGAATTATTTAAAAAATTAATTGGAAACGAGGCTAAATTTTGAATTATTTAAAAAAAATTATTGGAAACGAGGCTATATTTTAAATTCTTTATGTCTGAGACTTCCACTCAGCAATATGTCTTCACCTGGGCAACGTCGGGTGAACAGACCTAGTAAATTATATAAATGATTTTAAAAAATAGAATTTTATTCCTCCCCTTCTTTTAAACTTCTGTAAGCTTGGCTCGGCTCTTTTTGTAACAACACCGGATGTTAATCTTCCGACAGCTTCAGAACATGTGGCAGAGATAGAGACAACTTCGCCTGTTTGTGCCCATCTTTCTGTTCGTCGACCAATTATATGTCAGTGAGGTGTCACTATCAGCAGCAGTCGATCAAGCTGTATAAAATGTTTTCTGGAGACCCTTAGTACAGGCGATAACAACAAAGAATTAAAAAAATAATTAAAAATAAATATTAGCACTTTTTGCCCGGCCATGTCTCACGGAATGAGAGCAATCGTGGATTAAATAAAGGGCTCAGTTCGAAATTCCCTCTAGGTGGCCGAATTCGAGTAGAAGGTTTCTAAGTTCGAAAATATGCACCTGGAGAAGGTCGGAGATTACATCGGTCGAAACGGTGTGAATATAACAAGCATGATGAGAACAGTAGTCCGAACAATTCAAATAATTAATTAGCATTCAATTGATAAACGCACATTCTATTAATACTTATTAGTGATACATGTATGTAGGTATGGACTGAATCTAACCTCACGCATTAAAAAGCAAAGCAATAAGCAACATTACGGCAAGTTTGTGCATCCGTAGTTTCACTAGCGTCGACTGTCGTATTTTATGCAATTCTCTCCAGATCTGCCGAGTCGTGAGATGGCAGCGGTAACTGTCGTTTTTTGACTCCTTTTTTTTTTCTTCCCCTCTTCACTTCTTTTTGATACCACAGCTGACTGTTGTTGTTTGTAATATACTAAAATATACAATTAGTTTCTTACCAAACGTAACAGGTTGAACAAAACAAAAAAAAAGGTGAGTCTTTTTTTATTTGATTATTTTTTTCTCAATTTTCACCTGTGGCGTTTTCTCGTGTTTTGACGATTTGTTATTTATTTTTAGAATCTCTTTAAACACCTTATCTTATATAAACAAATATTGTTAATTAATTAACACGAAATCAAATATATTTTATTTGTAGTCATTATTATTATTATTATTATTATTATTATTATTATTATAACGGTGAAGTATATATCTTAATTTTGTTACATTTAAAAAAAAAACGACTATATTTAAATAATAACATTATGAGATAACTTCTCGTGTGTCGGTATTTCTCGTCTTTACGTGACTTACACATTTGTATTTTTATTAACTATTAATCTAATATTAATTGAAATTAACAAAATGCAATATCGACAAGTAAAGCGAAATCAAAAAAAAAATAATAATAATAATGTACGGTGCTTTGTTACATTAGGACCCGAGCTAACTTTGACCTCATCGTTAGGGTCAAAGTAGGAGTTAGGATTAGAGTTAGGGTCAAAGTTAGCGCGTGTCTTAATCTAACAAAGTACCTAATGTAAATACGAAATTAAGTTCACCAGAATGCATTTCCATATCTTCGTAAACAAGTCGGTCATTTGGGTATTTATAAAAAAGGGGTGAAAAAACAAAACAAATAGGCAACAAATAAATGTTACCAAAAGCAAGATAAGTTACTTTTCTACTAACCCCGATAAGTTTATTTGTGTTTTAACGTATTTTAAAGAGTTTTTTTTGTTCAAAACAAACCTGGTGTCCACCCGTTCAGTTAGAACGAAACAAAATAGCTGAAATTACAGTTTCGATAATCGCTCTAAAAACGAAAATTAAGCAAAATACTGGTAGAACATTACATTTTCCTACGATTGGTGACATTTATTGGATGCGTTCCAAACACTATTTTGTTTATCTTTCGATTTTTCACCGATTATCAAGGATCCTCGTACTGGGCTCATGAACAGCCATTTTATTTTTCATTCTAACTGAACAGGTGGACAAAAAAAAACTCTTTAAAATAAATTGAAACACAAATAAACTTATCCAGGTTAGTAGAAGAGTAACTTATCTTGCCTTTGGTAACATTTATTTGTTGCCGATTTGTTTTTTTGTTTTTATTTATACCTTTTTCGTTCTGTTAGCTGTCCTTATAAATGGCCAGTCATTTTAATCTTTTGATAATAATGATAATAAAATCGATTTAACGATATAATGGATTTTTATTGGTGCTTAGATGCAAAAGGGGTCCGCAGATTTTCGTCTGCAAACGGGAAGTCGCGTCATACTAAAATCTGGAGACCCCTTTTGTATCGAAGCGTCCATAAGTATATCAAAGAGTTTTCCGGTTAATTGAATTGGAACTGCGATTTTCAGCGTTTTTCATATGCACGCTTATCTGTACAAGCACCATGTATTCTATTTTTAGTCTTTTTTTGTTATTAACATGTTTACGTGATTCGGTTTAACAAAGACGATAGTGGCAGTTTTTAAATTTGTAAACAATGATTTCAGCAATCGGTTTCAGCTTTGATTTTTGTATTTTTTAGTAATCGATTATTTGACTTGCTGCTTTTATGTTTTGACTATGAACAAAGTGTAGTATGAGTTCTTTTCTGTCCTCGGTCAGTGAAGGAGAAAATGTTTTTTTCCTTTTCAGTGACCGAGAACAGAAAAGATGAACATCTTCTAGACTTGAGGCACTTTGGCAAATGTTAAGATCTACGGCCTAAACAGTTTTTTGCCAAAAATTCGAATAAAATTGGTCTATAGGAAACGGTTTGGAGTAAAAATCAATTTAGTATCACATAGTAATAGGAAAAAACGTACGTTTTAACACTTTTTTTTTCCGTCCACGAGCAATACAAAAACACTTCTGGTTTCAGTGAAACTCCATTTTGTTAAAATCTCGATTATTTTAGCATATTTACACATTTCAAAGTTTTTCTTCAGATTACATGACCAGTTAGCGGTAAAGGGACTGGTAACCAATTTTTTTTTTATTTTTTGGAGGGCGGAACAGATTTTGTGTGGGGGGAGGGAGGTGTGTTTTAACTAAACTTATAAATTTTTTTTTGGGGGGGGGGTTGCTGGCAAAAACATAGTGTGGGGGGGCACTTAAACATTTTTTTTTGGGGGGGGGTGCTGGCAAAAACATAGTGGGGGTGGGGCACTTAAAAAAATTTTTACCACGGATATAGGTGCTAAGTAATAATCAGATCGAAGAAAGAGTCTTTAAGATACTTCATCTGTTCTGTCCGACCGAGGTGAAGGAGAAATCGTTCTCGGCTGAGGCAATATTTATTTTTGTCCCAATCCAGAATGCCCCTTTTTGGGGAGCTAGATTTTTTCGATATTAAAAGCTGACTTTCTGTCTAACTGTGCCCTCTTGGGGAAACAAGTAAATAGGTACTGAGGACAGGAAAGATGAAATGACTTCTATGTTGAGATAAACATTGATTGATTGTATTTTGTGGGTTTTCAAAAAAAAAACAAAAAAAGAACCTGCTAGAATTTTAAAATTTGGCAGATATGAAACCACTTTTGGTAAATTTTTACTATCTTACCCCCCCCCCCCCCACACAAAAAAAATAAATTGGCTAAATTTTTACGTGTTTTTATTTTTAAAAATCCCCCCCCCAAAAAAAATAATTAAAAAATCAAGTCGGTTACATGTCTCGTTGTACGCTTAGTGGCCAGGAACTGCTAAAATCTTAAATATTTAAAAAAAATTTAATTCCTTCTTTCCGGATATGTTTTTAGGCTATTTAAATATATTTGTACAAAAAAAATAGAATTTTAACTTTTTTAGGGGGTGAACTGCGCCGGGTAAGATAATAAAAAAAATATCCCACTTTTTTCTTTTGTTAATCCCAACAAAAACTTAGTTTTTTGTTTTTTGTAGATTAGTAAGGAGCACAACTGAACTATAATACTTGACTTTTGCCTTTAATTCTAGTTAGAAATTACTTTCGGGTTGGCAGTTTTAAAAAAAACTTGAAAATCACTTTCGACATTCGAAAATGGTTATCAAATTTAACATGATTACAATTTTTAATAGCGAAAGTTTGAGTGAATTTAGATTAACGTGTATGCGAAGTAACGTGTTTTTTTTTGTTGTAAAGATGGTGATTAATCTGATGTCGCTAAGGTAAACATTTCGACTTTAATCATTTTAAAATAAATTGTCCCAAATTTAAATTATATCGTCCTGTCAACTGAAACTACAATTTTAAATAAATAACTTTAAAAAGTGACGTTCGTTTTATTGATCTGAAGAATATTTAGCTGATAATTATTTTTATGCTAAGAAGACAGTATAACTATCGTTTTAAAAGAAATTAAATTGCTACAATAAAAAAGAGACATTTCGTGCCGACACCTGGTTTATGACTCGGCACATCCAGCAAAACCGTTGAACATCTTAGCCCTTGTCGTGTTTATGACTTAACACTACTAATAAAACCGTACGTTTAATCCTTGAGTGCCTTAACTGACAGAAATCAACACACTTTCTTTCTTTCTGCGCACATCGTCACTCAACCCAACCAATCAGATCTCATCAAAGTGTCACACCAGGAGCAACTCACAGGACAATAGATAGGTAGTGTTTTGTCACCCAAGAGCTCATTCGAGGCCTTCACACTTAGTCTTGACGTCTAACGCCGTCTCCTCTGTCGTTGCCTCGCTTCACTTATTGTTTCAAAAGGAATATTATTATGGATCAATTACACATGAGGCACCCCAGAATGAGCAATGACTAAAAGGACACATTTTGTCAGACATTATGTCTCCCTTTCTCCAGCTCCGACTCCTGTGCAACCCCTGCTCTAGCTTCAGCTTCAGCCTCTGCTCCATATGCTCCAGTTCCTTTCAGCAGCTCCTGTTTCTCAAGCTCCTGCTTCTTGTTCCAACACTTGCCTCTCCGACTCTGGCAGCTCCCTTTCCAGTGTCCGTTGACGTCCTGCACCTGCCTGTTCCTGTCAACTCAGCTCTTGGCCACATCCACTCGGACCGGACCTACCTGAGGCACGATATTCAACCTCAGGGATGTCCACACCAAACTCTTTGTGACAGAATCGTCCTTACAGTCGATCCATGCTTTTCTGCTTCCTAGGTTTCCAGAGACGTCATTCCTGCTCTTCCAGCCTTTCTCTTTCTAGCGACGTCATTCCTGCTCTTCCAGCCTTTCTCTTTCTAGCGACGTCATTCCTGCTCTTCCAGCCTTTCTCTTTCTAGCGACGTCATTTCTGGTCTTCCAGCTTTTCTCTTTCTAGCGACGTCATTTCTGGTCTTCCAGCTTTTCTCTTTCTAGCGACGTCATTCCTGCTCTTCCAGCTTTTCTCTTTCTAGCGACGTCATTTCTGCTCTTCCAGCTTTTCTCTTTCTAGCGACGTCATTTCTGGTCTTCCAGCTTTTCTCTTTCTAGCGACGTCATTCCTGCTCTTCCAGCCTTTCTCTTTCTAGCGACGTCATTCCTGCTCTTCCAGCTTTTCTCTTTCTAGCGACGTCATTTCTGGTCTTCCAGCTT
This sequence comes from Sepiola atlantica, assembly GCA_963556195.1. Classification (NCBI taxonomy): domain Eukaryota; kingdom Metazoa; phylum Mollusca; class Cephalopoda; order Sepiida; family Sepiolidae; genus Sepiola; species Sepiola atlantica. The sequence continues at coordinate 16,898,526 of OY744541.1, read as the reverse complement.
TTCTCTTTCTAGCGACGTCATTCCTGCTCTTCCAGCCTTTCTCTTTCTAGCGACGTCATTCCTGCTCTTCCAGCCTTTCTCTTTCTAGCGACGTCATTCCTGCTCTTCCAGCCTTTCTCTTTCTAGCGACGTCATTCCTGCTCTTCCAGCTTTTCTCTTTCTAGCGACGTCATTTCTGGTCTTCCAGCTTTTCTCTTTCTAGCGACGTCATTCCTGCTCTTCCAGCTTTTCTCTTTCTAGCGACGTCATTTCTGGTCTTCCAGCTTTTCTCTTTCTAGCGACGTCATTCCTGCTCTTCCAGCCTTTCTCTTTCTAGCGACGTCATTCCTGCTCTTCCAGCCTTTCTCTTTCTAGCGACGTCATTCCTGCTCTTCCAGCTTTTCTCTTTCTAGCGACGTCATTTCTGGTCTTCCAGCTTTTCTCTTTCTAGCGACGTCATTCCTGCTCTTCCAGCCTTTCTCTTTCTAGCGACGTCATTCCTGCTCTTCCAGCCTTTCTCTTTCTAGCGACGTCATTCCTGCTCTTCCAGCCTTTCTCTTTCTAGCGACGTCATTCCTGCTCTTCCAGCTTTTCTCTTTCTAGCGACGTCATTTCTGGTCTTCCAGCTTTTCTCTTTCTAGCGACGTCATTCCTGCTCTTCCAGCCTTTCTCTTTCTAGCGACGTCATTCCTGCTCTTCCAGCCTTTCTCTTTCTAGCGACGTCATTCCTGCTCTTCCAGCCTTTCTCTTTCTAGCGACGTCATTCCTGCTCTTCCAGCCTTTCTCTTTCTAGCGACGTCATTCCTGCTCTTCCAGCCTTTCTCTTTCTAGCGACGTCATTCCTGCTCTTCCAGCCTTTCTCTTTCTAGCAACGTCATTCCTGCTCTTCCAGCCTTTCTCTTTCTAGCGACGTCATTCCTGCTCTTCCAGCTTTTCTCTTTCTAGCGACGTCATTTCTGGTCTTCCAGCTTTTCTCTTTCTAGCGACGTCATTCCTGCTCTTCCAGCCTTTCTCTTTCTAGCGACGTCATTCCTGCTCTTCCAGCCTTTCTCTTTCTAGCGACGTCATTCCTGCTCTTCCAGCCTTTCTCTTTCTAGCGACGTCATTCCTGCTCTTCCAGCTTTTCTCTTTCTAGCGACGTCATTTCTGGTCTTCCAGCTTTTCTCTTTCTAGCGACGTCATTCCTGCTCTTCCAGCCTTTCTCTTTCTAGCGACGTCATTCCTGCTCTTCCAGCCTTTCTCTTTCTAGCGACGTCATTCCTGCTCTTCCAGCCTTTCTCTTTCTAGCGACGTCATTCCTGCTCTTCCAGCCTTTCTCTTTCTAGCGACGTCATTCCTGCTCTTCCAGCCTTTCTCTTTCTAGCGACGTCATTCCTGCTCTTCCAGCCTTTCTCTTTCTAGCGACGTCATTCCTGCTCTTCCAGCCTTTCTCTTTCTAGCGACGTCATTCCTGCTCTTCCAGCTTTTCTCTTTCTAGCGACGTCATTTCTGGTCTTCCAGCTTTTCTCTTTCTAGCGACGTCATTCCTGCTCTTCCAGCCTTTCTCTTTCTAGCGACGTCATTCCTGCTCTTCCAGCCTTTCTCTTTCTAGCGACGTCATTCCTGCTCTTCCAGCCTTTCTCTTTCTAGCGACGTCATTCCTGCTCTTCCAGCCTTTCTCTTTCTAGCGACGTCATTCCTGCTCTTCCAGCTTTTCTCTTTCTAGCGACGTCATTTCTGGTCTTCCAGCTTTTCTCTTTCTAGCGACGTCATTCCTGCTCTTCCAGCCTTTCTCTTTCTAGCGACGTCATTTCTGGTCTTCTTGCTTCTAGAGATGTCACCAAACTTATTCCTCCAGTTCTTCTCCGTTATTTCCTTTTGTACCTTTTGATGCAATGAATACAACCACTATTTTATACGACTCATCTGCGATTGTTTTTTCTACTTTGTCGTTGCCGTTACTTTTGCCTGTGTCGACTTTCTTAGTTGTGAGACCGATCACCCAGGGGATCGACGCCTGCAACAGACATATTCGTTTTATTTATTTAAAGAATATTTAGCTGACAATGATAATTATTTTATTTGTCTTCCTCCCACAAGGTTAGATGTGACACAAGGTCGGGAAAGTGCGATTTGAAAAGCCAGTGCCTGAGAAGGTGAGCATTCTGGCCTACAAAAAATGTCTGGGCAACCCCGTCGGCATTCCCCAGTAGGTGCGCCTCAGGCAGTAAGCAATAAACTTACTCCTCCCCAAAGAGGGGAGGCAAAGCCTGGACCTCCTAGAACTGCACAGGACAAACCCACAGACCAGCGAAATCAAGGCCCGAAGGCCAAGACGGTACCGGTCTATGGGGTGCAGTATCCATCGGAACAGATACTACACTTTGATCTTAGACAATAGGCCGAGAAAAAGTTTCATTTCTTAATAGTATTGACCCTGACAGACATTTATTGTTTCAAAAGGAATATTATTATGGATCAATTATACATGGGGCACCCCAGAATGAGCAATGACTAAAAGGACACATTTTGCTTTGACAACGTTTTTTTTTTTACTTCCTGTTGAATTTATAAACAAAACAATATGCACACTTGCCTTCGCAGATTCTTTTTTGATTAAAAAAAAGTTTTATTTACAAAGCATTTTGGAGATTTAAAAAAAAACATTTTGATAAGTGGATGTTGTGCAGATCTTATGTCACACAATTTGAAGAAGGTATTCTCTGAGTGCCTTTCATGTTACAGGAATTCTCTCAGATGGGAATCCAACCGCGCATTCGGTCAGTGAAGGAGAAATTCTTCTAGACTGAGGCAATTTAAATGTTTGTCATAATCTAGAGTTCCCCTTTTTGGGGAGCTGGATTTTTCCTACATTAAAAAACCTACCTCATGTCTAACTCTGCCCAGGTGGGGAGGCAAGTAAATGGGGACAATGCAATGTTTTTTTATATTGTTTTTTTTTGTTTGTTTATAAAAAGTTTTGTAAATAAAACGGTATTTAAAAAAATTTTTTTATTTTAAGCGTGTAAATAAATATTTAATTTACCCACCTTCTTTTTTCATTATTTAATTTAATTTGTACTTTTCATTTTACCCCCTCCCCCTTAACAGTATAACTTTCAATAAAATATTGAATGTGAGTTATCGTTATAGTACTAAAACTCTGGATCTTGTATGTTTGTCACCATGCACACTGGATGACGTCACAAATTGATTGTCATCCACTAAAACAGGTGGAAGACACCGGGGAAGCCCCTTTATGATGTCCTGAAGGCTGAAGTAATAAAATGATGACGTCATCTTTTGGGTAACGGGTAATCAATTTAAGACGAATTTGACCCTTTTTGGAAAAAAAGAAAAAGCGTCATATCTCGGTCATTGGTATTCTCAACATTCAAAATGCATCTCTTAAAGAATCTTTTTGCCGAATACAGGTCACTTGAAGAAGCCAACCTTATCCATCCGTCACGGCTGAACCTGGAGCATGTAACCTTCATGGTGTCCTTCGAGAGACGTCTGAACACCAGTTTGATTCTGTCAATCAGCTCGTCCTTGGTTTTACAGGTGGTATGGTTGGTGTCTTTTTCAACTGCGTCACACACATAATAGTCCATTGGGTGGGAGCCAGATGTCGAGACTGGTTAAGTTATGGAAGTTTTCAGAAATGTGACACAGAATTGAGTCCTGCTGCCACGCGTATTGCCTTCCCATAAGCGCTTTTTCTATCAATGCTTGACAACGGTGAACAACAACTCAATATCGGCATCTAAATTAAGTCTGAATCCCTTTTTAAAGATGAGGAACAGCATGACGCAGCCTTCATTGGAAACACACCCAAAGACCATCAAAGTTTCAAGGAATTTGATCTTTATGCGTCCTGTAGACTAGGCACCTGTTGTGGTGCAACTAGTCCTGAGAAGAACCAGCACATCCCCAGCTTGGCTGGGTATTTGATCTTGTTAAGGAGTTTCTTCGCTTTGACACGGTGGTTCTCTTGGACCTTGGCAATGAGTAATTGGTCCTTGCGACTCTTGTGTGAGGAGTAGTGAAAATCCCACTTCAACAGCCATCTCGCTCACCAACGTCTGCATTGACTTGCCTGGATTTTGCCGTACATTGTTTTGTTGCAATTTATGGACGAACTTCGTTGTCTGGACGCAGTCAGAACACCTACTATAATCCTTCCTGCTATCCACTGCTTCCACATCTCCGTCACAATTCTCCAGCTCGCATCTCGCGCCCTTCAAGGTATTCAAAGAGCACCGAGCTGCAGCCAAGAAAGAATTACAAATTTTCTTTTGATCCAGCGTCAATCCTAATGATGCACTTCACCACTTCCTTCTAATATTCTAGTGCTTTTCAGTCGTCGATGGTCTCCAGCAGCTCCATGATTCTTGAATGAAAAAAAATAGAAGGTGGTTGAATCAACACAGTGAGAGTGGGCGAAAGATGGATGACTTGTTCACTTGCACGTCATGCCTTTTGCTGAGTCGATTCCCAGCTCTGGTCACGAGATAAGATGCAGGACAAAAGTAAGGATTTACCAAGCGCTGGTGCGAATGATCCTCCCTTATCGTAGTGAGTCTTGGCCATGAGAGGGCAAGACGTTAAGCGATTGGGAACTTTCGATCATCACTGCCTTCGTGTCTCCCAACAAGTCATTCTCACGAGACATCTATGCTGGCTGGGTCATGCCCTTTGCCGTTAACCAGAATTCATCTACAAAGCAATTGCCCCAGCTCCCTTAAAGGGTTGGAAAAAGCGATGTGGTGGACAAAGAAAAACCTGGCTGATGGTTAAAGCTGACCTGGAACTCAACCTCACCCCTCCCGAATCTACAGAGTCCGCCGTTGGAACAGCGAGTGGCTAGAGATCACCCAATCGTTGACTTCAAATCGTCAGGCTTGGCCAGCCTTTGTGGAGGATTCAGTGGCAAGGATGGATTGAGCCGGCTCAACCGCGACCATCACGATAGTTGTGACAGACCCCCCCCCCCCCCCCAAAAAAAAAAATGATTAGTCTAGTCGAATTTAAATGTCATTTTAATTTAAACAAAACTGGATGCTTAATTACTGTACATAAAGAAAGAAAAGGTCGACCGTAATCACCTTTAGCTGAAGTCTTATGATGTTAAGAGTTGAACAATAAATAATTAAGTTGAAAAGAAGGCGGTTGCCTTTTGGTCGCGATCAAAATGTAGTGTCTGTTCCGATGGATACTGCACCCCATAGACTGGTATTGTCTTGACCTTCAGGGCTTGATTTACGCCGGTCAATGGGTCTGTCCTGTGCAGTTCTAGGAGGTCCACCCTCCTAGGCTTCGCCTACCCTCTTTGGGGAGGAGTAAGTTTATTACTTACTGCCTGAGGCGCCCCTACCAAGGAATGCCGACGGGGCTGCCCAGGCAATTTTTAAATGGCCAGATTGCTCACCTCTCGAGCGCTGGCTTATCAAACCCCACTTTCCCGACCTTGTGTCACATCTTACCGCTGTGGGAGGTAGATAAATAAAATGTGATTCTCCGTCAATACTCAAAACTGACTACTAAAAACTGACATCCTCTGGATGGCCATTCTTTACAAGTAAAAAGTAAAAATTACTGATGTAATCCTATGATTTTATATGAATACCAGTGCGAACACTGGTGAAGCATAACTAGAGAATAAAGATTTTTTCTTTTTTTTTTTAGCTCAACTGGATTTAGTTGGTCTTAAAACACTTTCATGTTCATTCAGATTATATCATTTCTTTTCCGTTTCAAAGTTGTGGGATTTTCCTGCTGTTTATTTTTTGCCTTGACATTTAAACTTGAGTACAAAACACTGATTTGCCTATAAACCTCACAAAATCTTCTTTCGTTATATATTGAAGATTTCAGCTTTAAAATGGCTACTATTGAAACAACATTATCTTAACCAAATTAGTTTAGTTTTATAAAAATTGTGTTCAATTTATTGACTAAACAATACTACTGTAATACTTTAAAAAAATAAAAAAGATTTATATCATAATCATGTGTTTGTACTTTAGTTATTTATTTTTTTTAAATAAAAAGAGTATTTTTTTACTTTCACACCCATCGTATTTTAGCCAAAAATAAGAATGATTCTACTTTTTTTAGGCGATTACATGAAAACAGCCGTAAAAAAATATCTGCAAAAAAAGAATTAAAATAAATAAATATTTTAGACTTTAGAGTGGGGGATCACTTTCCTATATAAATTTAATGTAAAATGAGCAACCACTTCCGGACCAGTTAGATAAATAGACATGTAACCAATTAAAAAAAATTGTTTTGAAGTGACAGCATATTTTGTGCGAGGTGGATGAAGGTGTTGGTTAACTAAGCTTGCATTGTTTTTATTTTATTTTATTTTATTTATTTTTTTTTGGGGGGGGGGGGAGATTCGCTGACCCCAAAAATGTGTGTGGGATAGTTTTTTTTTTGGGGGGGGGGGGATTCGCTGACCCCAAAAATGTGTGGGATAGTTTGTTTTTTTTTGGGGGGGGGGGGTCGCTGGCCTCAAAAATGTGGGTGAGATAGTTTTTTTTTTTTTTTTGGGGGGGGGTGCATTTTTTTCCTACAATAAAATAAAGTGTGGAAACAATATTTAGTTGGTGTTAATTCCGAATAGGCACCCATAGATTGGCAGTCGAGACGTAAGCAGTTCCGACTACGAACGCAGAAAGCCGAAGCAGTTCCGACTTTTTGAAGACAACTGATACAAATAAAAAGGCGAAATTACATTTCGGCAGACGATAAATTTTACTCATTCATTACTATTTAAAGATGAATCTTGAGGTTTTACATGCAACTATTTTACCTTCCGTAGAAGATTGCATAAGTTTTTGCAAGGATAAAGGTCTTCTATGCAAGGATCCCCCTCCGAAAACATAAACAAAAAAAGGAAACTTTGTTTTACTTTCTGAATGCTTTTGCTCTGTCGATGTCTTTGACACTCCTCCCACACACACCTTCGAGCACCGCCAGAAAGGATGACCAAATGAGCACAGAGCACACTCGTTTGCCCATGAAACAGAAACTGGCAAACGAGCAATGCTTGTTAACGTCTCCACCTTAATTGTATAGCTTCTACGAGCCATGCCTTGTGACCCTTTTTCCCAAAATAACAAACATCTTCATTCCATTAATCTCGAAGTAAAAAAAAAAAAAAAAAAAAAAAAAAAAAAAATTCCTTTCATTAATCTAAAGAAAAAAAGAAAAAACATTACCCTCTTCTGTGCAAAGAGAAAAATAACACACTTTGCATAACTTATAAAAAAACAAGGTAACAAGCTTCCTTTTTATATCTAAATAATCAAAAACAAACCAAAAAAGAAAAAAAAATTAAACAATACATTTAAGCAGAAGAAAAAAAATCAAAACTTTTTTTGTTAAATTCTTGGACAGAAAAAAAAACGCAAAAAATGCCGCCTTCCCAAAGGAAATTACCCCCAACACATTCTTTTGGGGGCAGTCTCCCCCCCCCCCCCCCTCAAATATATATAAACTTAGTGAATCCACACAACCCTCCATCTCACACAAAAGTTGCTTTCCCTCTAAAAGATTGAAAAATAAAATTGGTTACACATCACTATTTACGGCTAACAGTTCCGAAAGTGGGTGCTCATTTTACATTAAATTTATATAGGAAAGTGATCCCCCACTCTAATGTCTAAAATATATATATTTTTTTTTAAATTCTTTTTTTTTTTTTCGGATATTTTTTCAGGCTGTTTACATTTAATCACCTAAAAACAGTAGAATCTCATTTTTATTTTTGGCTGAAATAAAATGGGGTGATAGTAAAAATTTACCTAAAAATTTTTGAATATCGTTACGACTAGCGTTGTATCTACCCGGTGTTGCGAGAAAGTCTTTTTACTTTCATTTTTATTTTGTTCAGCACAATCATCTGTTCCTTTTTATTTTCTTGTCAAATTTACATCTAATAATAATGGAGATTATGTATCTGTCTGTCTATCTGAGGCCGAAACTATATCATTAGTTTTGGTCGTTCTCTTTTCATATCTTCTTGAAGCCGAAACTATATTATTAGTTTTGATCGCTCTCTTTTTATATCTACTTATCAGCTCCTATGTATACCCATTCCAAAACTTTCCCAAACATCATGCGTCTTTCAAAATTTCATAATTAATTTGTTTTAAAGCTTCTAATAAATTAATATTCGCAAATATACACTCATGATTGTTTTTGTTTTTTCAGATTTACAGATGTATTTAAAATATTTTCCTCGATAATAATCTTAATAAAAATTATGAATAGAAGACATTGTTTTTTTTTTAATCTGTATAATTGAGTTATGTAATTAAATTAGATTGTAATGGAATATGATGGAACAGCCGGCGGCCATTCCAACATATGATTACCCGCCCTCTGATTATTCGAACACACGCACACACACACACGCAGATATTAAATATTAAATAAAAGAACTAGCAAAAATATGCTCCCTCCGGTCGCATATTTTTGCTAGTCTTTGGAATGATAATTCAGTGAAGAAATATATTGTATTAAAAAAAAATTAAATTGCATAAATACTTTCAATTTTTTAACTCTTAAATTTATAAATAAGAAGCTAAATACGTTTTTATTTAATAGGATTTTTGCATCTTTTTCTTTTAATTGACAATTTTAAATGATTAATTCGATTTTTATTCTTTTTAATTGTACAAATCATGCTTTACACACATCATTTGATCAAATTGTTTTATAATTACGAAAAAAAAATAATGGTAAATGTTGTCTTTAAGGTCCTAAACACCATATACAGTTTAGGACTCTAAAGTAAACATTTACCAAATTCATCTTATTTTTGTATGGGATTTTGTTTATGTCTGTAAACATTAGTAACTAAACGGGTTGAAAAACAAACGAAAAGTCGGTTGTTGTCGGAATTTACAGCATTGCGAAAAAAAGAAAAGAAAGCAAGTTTCCCCTAAAAGAAAGAGAGAAATTATATCGATGTTTGGTTGTTGAAAAGAAAACGTTATGTTATAATCGATATAATGATCGAACTAGACTACACAACTGTTTTCGGTTACCTGACGACATACCATTGCGATTGTATCACAGGATTGTCGTTACCATTGTGAACCCTCGTTTCCCCATACCTTTTTTTTTTTTCCAGCATTTCGTTTGTTTACTTTAAAAAAAGAAATCATAAAAGCAGGTTTTCAGTGTTTAAAGAATGTCCGTAGACATTTAATACGTAAATACACGTTATTGTAGAAAATAAATGCCAAACACAAGTCACTTACATATCGCTGCAACTCATCGTTTCGTTTATTAAATCCATCTGGTTTGATTGGACTTCTTTTTTTTATTACTGTGATGTTATTGGATTGCTATTACCATTTTTTTTTTTTTTTTTTTAATCCTCTAATTTTCTATTTTCGATTCTTTTATCACTATGTATTACTTGAACTATTATTTGTACTCACTAGGAGTTCTCACACAGATCATCGTCAGTGATTGCTCACCGACAACAACCAGTGGTATTTCCTGGAGTCTGAGTGACAACAAGTCTCCCCAGACTTCCAGTGTTTTTCACCTCTTTTCGATAACGATGCGGTATCGCAACAGTCTCTTACCATTGATTTATCGCCGGTAATGACAATTGGTCTTCTCTGGGATATGGGTGGCAACAAGCCTCCCCAAGGTCTTAACACTCTCTGCACTTTTTCAGCGGAGGTCTGGTTTGTGCTGTCCCTCCTTGGTTTTCTCATCCTCCTCGACCCTCTACAAATATGTTGTCTGGTGTCAGCCCAAAAGACGTCTTCAATTATTATTATTAATATAATTATTATTATTGTTGTTATTATTGTTATTATTATTGTTAGTATAATTATTAATATTGTTAATAATAAGTATTATTATTATAAATATAATTATTATTATTGTTGTTAGTATAATTATTAATATTGTTAATATAATAATTAATAATAAGTATTATTATTAAAATAATTATTATTATTGTTAGTATAATTATTAATATTGTTAATATAATAATTCTTCTTCTTTTTCTTCTTATTATTATTAATAAAATAATTATTATCTTAACTATTGGTGGAACTACTATAATTGTATATACATGTTTCATTTGAATCCTGTAAAAATGTGAAATGTTTGTAAAATTAGTTAAAGATGTTGATGTTTTCACTGAAGTTCTATTTGTGACCTTAGTAAAAGGTGCTGAAGAAACACATTTGAGTTTATATATTAAAAAGTACAAAAAAAAAAATGATTCCTAATCGTCTCTGAAACGATTGTACGCCAGACCATTGTTGACTTTGAATTCTTGGAACTGTAATAATCTTGTAAATCTATTTATTTATTTATTTATTTATTTATCACTATTCATTCTCTCTCTCTTTCTCACTCGCTCTCTCTTTTTCTCTCTCTTTCTTTCTCTTTTTCTCTCTCTCTCTTTCTTTCTCTCTTTCTTTCTCTCTTTCTCTCTCTCTTTCTCTCTCTTTCTTTCTCTTTCTTTCTTTCTTTCTCTTTCTCTCTTTCTCTCTTTCTCTTTCTCTCTCTCTTTCTTTCTCTCTTTCGCTCTCTCTTTCTCTCTCTCTTTCTCTTTCTTTCTCTCTTTCTCTCTCTCTCTCTTTCTCTCTCTCTCTCTCTCTCTTTCTCTCTCTCTCTCTTTCTCTCTCTCTCTCTCTTTCTCTCTCTCTCTTTCTCTCTCTCTTTCTCTCTCTCTTTCTCTCTCTCTTTCTCTCTCTCTTTCTCTCTCTCTTTCTCTCTTTCGTTCTCTCTCTCTTTCGTTCTCTCTTTCTCTCTCTCTTTCTCTCTTTCGTTCTCTCTTTCTCTCTTTCGTTCTCTCTCTTTCTCTCTCTCTCTCTCTTTCTCTCTCTCTTTCTCTAGTTCTCTCTCTCTTTTTCTCTCGTTCTCTCTCTCTCGTTCTCTTTTTCTCTGTCTCTTTCTCTCTCTCTTTCTCTCGTTTTCTCTCTCTCTCTCTTTCTTGTTCTCTCTCTCTCGTTCTCTCTCTTCTATATATATATTTTTAATAAATATTTTTAATATCTACAGATATATATGTTTCATGTTTTAACCAACAATCATCAGTGTAAGTGCAGTAACTGTAGCGCTGGTCGAATGATTCGAACCCTGGACCCAAATGACAGTTGGGAGATGATTGGTTTGGAAGAACGTCAGGATGAAGAAAGTCAATTTGTAGAGTTGGTCGTGTCTGGACGCATCTTTTAAAAAAAAATTTTTTTTTTAACGTAGTTCACCCCAGACAAGGCAGGCCGCCACTGTAGACATAAGGGGCTACTGAGAAGAAAGAAAAGGGAGAAGGTTGGGGGGGGGGTCAACCCAAATTGGGATCTGCGCAGCAAGATGTCTGTTTACATTAGTTTTAAACTTCTGCATGTCAGTACCGTCGGGGAAACAGGGGGCAGGGAGGGAGTTCCAAAGGCCAGCAGCACGAGGAAAGAAGCTATTTGAGTAGAAAGCTCTCCAGAATCTGGGGACCTCCACAGTGAATGGATGGGATTTAGTCGATTGTCGAGGGAGAGACTAGTAGATGATGCACCAGCCCAGATGTGGCAACAATACTCCATGCATGGGCGAATGGTGGCTTTGTAGAGATACAGGATAATGTCAGGTGTGAGGAGTTTACTAGCACGGTAGAGAGAGCCAACCTTCTTTGCGGCAGCCTTCAATGTATTTGTTCCAATTCATGTTACCTGTGAAGGTTAGGCCGAGGAGTTTGAATGATGCACTCTCAGGTAGGGTGTTATTTGCGCTGACAATCGGTAGTTAAAGAGGTTTCTTGTAGTTATTGAAGGAAAGGAGCTTTGTCTTTGCGTCATTAAAAGTTACCAACCATTTATGACCCCAAATCCACTACAGCCTGGAGGTCATTTTCTAAAGATTCAGCTATTGCCTCGGATATGATGGCGTCTGTTTTGCCAACATGGCGAGAGTAAAGCGTGGTGTCGTCAGCAAATAAACCAATCTCAGACTCTATGTCATCAGGGAGATCGTTTATATAGATCAGGAACAATAAAGGTTCAAGGATAGATCCCTGGGGTACACCAGCATTTATGTCATGTTGCTTAGATGAATGGTCATCGAGGACAACCTGGATTTTTCTTTTGGTTAGGAAGGATCTAATCATATTAAGTAATTGCCCAGTAATACCGTATGAACATATTTTCAGTAGAAGCCCTTTGTGCCATACCTTGTCAAAGGCCTTGGATATATCAAGTGCTACTGCCCTAGCTTCTCCTGCCTTGTCGAGTGTATGATACATGCGTTCAGAGATGACTGTCAGGATGTCTGCAGTAGATCGTGCTTGTCTAAATCCATACTGGCGGTCAGATAGAAGTTTAGCATTAACTAAGTGTCGTACTATCGCTAGATTGATTAGGGATTCAAAGATTTTAGCAAAGATCGGCAGTAGGCTGATTGGGCGGTAGTTCAGAGGATCGGTTCTATTCCCAGAAATCTTGTAGACTGGTACCACAGAGGTAATTTTCCAGCTACCGGGGAAGCAAGATTCAGCTAGACATTTATTGTAGAGTTTGGAGAGGACAGGGGCCAGTTCAGCAGAGCATTTCTTTATTACTATTACAGGTATAAGATCAGGCCCACAAGCTTTGGAGGTGTCAAGGTTTTTTCATGATGTCTCTGACCTGGGATGGGGTGATGACCAGGTTATCAAGTGTGGCTTCGGTCCGCAGAGGGAATTTGGGGAGGGGGTGGTTATCTGAGTCCAAAGTGGAGTTAGAAGTGAAACGCTGGGCAAGTAGTTCAGCCTTATCAGTGGCCGTGCAAACGACATCATTGTGGTTTGATAGTGGGGGAATCGTTGATTGACCATTGTTCACTACATTATTGTAGATTTTCCAGAAATCACGAGTACCTAGTTTCTGTGACTGGATGCGTCTTTTTGTTAAAACATTATACCTTCTCTTTGCTTCACCTATCACGGCCTTGCAATTATTTCTTGACTCTATAAATTTATGTCTATTAGTAGCTGACTTATGGCAGCCGAATTTACAGAATGCTTGTTGCCTCTCAGCAATGGCAGCTGCACATTCCGAGGTGAACCATTGGGGAGAGTGGGGCTTGCTAAAGAATTTTCTCATGGGGACATAGGCTTCAATGCCTGCTTTGACCCATTCAGTTAATTCATTTGCACACTGATCGGCAGGGAGTGAGAAGGTTTCCCTCCATGGGGTGTCGCTGATGTGATCTCTGATTGACTCAAAATCAGCTTGCTCGTAGTATCTCGTTGTTTTGAGCAACGGTTCATTAGCTTTTGGGCGACTTTTTAGGGTGATATGTATCATTAGCACAATGTGATCAGCATTCCCGAGTGGGCTATGAGCTTTCGTCACACAAGCCTCAGGCATTGAGGTCAAGAAAAGGTCTAGAAGTGAGGCTTATTGGTCTGCTCGATCGGGGATGCGGGTCGGAAAATCGACAGTCTGAGAGAGGGAGTGAGCTAAGGAGAAATTATACGTAGAGTTGCCGGCTGCGTCAGTAAGGCTGGAGAATCCCAACCAGTCGCGGTGGTGGGCATTAAAATCCCCAAATACATGTATTTGGGCATTCGAGTCAATTAAGAATGCTCTATCTATGCTTTCAGAGACAGAGTTTAGCAGAGTACAGTCCTGGGTCGAAGGGGAACAGTATAAGAAATATAAGTAACTGATGCTGTGATATAAAGTCAATCTAAAGCACATGTAGTCTTGGTCATCTGATTCTAACCTATGTTCTCTAGTCAGGGGGAGGGTGTTCCGAACATAGACTCCTAACCCGTGCATATGTTTGTCAGTCTTTGCGGTAGAGTGGGAGGTAGTCTGACTGAAATTGAATAAGAAAAAGGTTGCCATCTTCCATGAAAAACACCAAGCATCTCCACTAAAATATGAATCAGCTTTTATTCGAAGGGAACACTGGAACATAAAAGGAGTTGCAAGGTTTGCTAGCTTTTGTCACAAACAGAATGGTGTATCCTGGAGTTCCATCTCGCCTGCGCACTTCTTGCGCAGGACAAGAGCTTGATAGGAGGGTCGTTTTGTCAGCACAAAATCTACTTGGGAACTGATTTGTCTTTGCCGCTAAATCCTCTGGGAGGAAATCAGTAGTCTTCGAGTGTGCATGTCAGTGGTGCGCTAATCGCCTGTGAATTAATAATCCAACCAAATTACAACTCGACAATTGCGTGTATATATAAACAAAAATAGGTCTCTCATGTAACTACCACACCTATTACCGCTACATTTCAAATGTTAGAGAAATAAGCCCTGTATTCATTTTTTAATTGAAAACGCAGTGGGAAACGGACAGTGTTCCATACTTTTATGTACTAAATTTTTCATGCAGAAAAAAGAAATGGTGTTGATTCTACGTTGGAGATCAAAGAAAAAAAGGGGCCCAGTTTAGAAAAAGGGCCTTGTTAATGAGGAAAATAAATGAAACAAGCCGGATTTAAAAAAATAATTATTACCAGCAATCAGTGAAATATTCTATTTTATTTAAATTTCAGTATTAATTAATTTTTTTAAAATTAACAAAGTATTTTGTAATTTATATCAAATACCTCACACACCTGTCAATATTTATTGGAAAAAATTAAATAATTTAAAAAAAGATTCAAACATGGAATAAATTTTCCCAAATATAAAAAAAATTATTTTGGTCCATCAAAAAAAAAAAAGGGCATTCCACCATATTCCATCAAACTTTTTAAAACTAAAAGTTTGACTTTTAGTTTAAAAAAATAAAATAAAAATAAAACGGTTTAAAAAAAAATTATTTAATATGTTTTATTTTTTTTATTTTCGCAGATTTTAATACATTTTAAAATGTTTTACAAACGGTTGATATTATTCTTAATTGGAGTTGATTGCTAGAAGACAAAAAAAAACTGTTCTTGTTCTTCTTGGCGGGGCCTCAAATTCGTCGACTGCAATCCCATGCAGAGAGGTACCCCCCCCCCCCCGCCCTCGAAAACGGGGCCACCTGTAGACCGTGGGTGGCGATCTGTGATGCCTTAGGACTGGATCCTGGTGGCTGAGCAGTCTGTAGACTGTGATTTGGACACTCCACTTTGGCTAAGTGAGAGGTTGGAGAGGCCCGATCCGATCGGTCGGCTGGTTACGTCATGCCTTAGTATCTATAAGTTCATCCCCAACCGTATTATTCATTCTGATTCTTTTAAAAATCAAAACCTTATTTCTTTTTATTTTCCCTCCAAATAGATACTAGAAGGCGGTGACTGAGGGTCAATCGTGTTGAGTACAAAGAAGATTACCACTGCCAAGGAGTGATGTTTTCTAAGAGTAGCGTTCCGCTCTCACTGTGAAGCTTCCTTCTGAGAGTCATGTTTTCTAGGAATATAAATAATTAGCCTACCTATAGAATTAGATTTTACACCTTTATTCGGCATTAAAAAACCCATAGATGGTTGATATGCCATAAAACAAATCAAACCTAAATCTTCATTATTTATATAAAGTTAAGTATACGTTAACATGCTTCTAAGAGATAGTATTGATTTCGCTTTCTTGCTACATACTTCCTCCCATCACATCACTTCTTGTACACCTAGCTCTAATCCTATAATCTTCGTGCTGGCAGAAACAACCATTTGTCTCATTGATATGTTAGTAGTTTACTCAATGGGTAGTGATGTCTCTTTTTCTTTCTTTTCTTTTCCGTTATTGTTAAGTCGGCGTTATAGTCACAGTGGGAGCAAGTGTCTTTGACTTCCTCTTTCCTTTCATTCTGTAATAAGGTTGCAATTCGGAGAGTAGAAAGTGGACCTTGGGTTTACTTTCGGCAGCCTCGTAACTCTGGCTTCCCTTATTTTGACCTTTAATCCTCACATTCCATGAGCGATGTTTTTGACAAAGGGGGAAGAATTGCTGTTTTCTGGGTCGAAATTTATCCATCTTAACACTTATCGTTGGCTAGTTTTTGACCTTGAAGTAGTATTTTAAAAACTTTTAATTTTTTGTTAGCTCCTTACATCAAGTGGCTTCATGCCTTGTCTGGAGCGATTTTCATAAAAAAAAAAATATATCTGTTTATATATTTCTATGTATAGGATTCACCCCAGACTAATTAACCGATTATGGATTATGAATTTTTTAACAAAACTGCTAGGTGTAAGAGCGAGTAATGTGGGCTATATTTAATTTAATTTAGTTTTATGCAAAAGGAGCAAAGAGGTGTGGAAGCCTTTCATAAAAATTCAGATACCTCCGATTTCTGCGAAATTTTAACAATCGATATTAAACATCAATTGATAAATATTAAACAAATTTCAGTTTCTTCGGAGTATTTAAACGTTTCATTTTTTTGGGGGGGGGGGGCATTAATATGAACATAACCTCCCATTTTAAAGTTCAAATATTTCGGATTTGCATTTGATCCATAGTCATTAGACACCAATTAAGTAAGATTCTCTGAATTTCAATGTCTTCCTATAGCTCCTTAAATTTTAGACATTTTCTAGAATCAAAATCATGTAATATATTTTGATTAAAATTGAAATAAGGATTCTAGACATGAGGTTTAGTATCATTATATCTTGATTTTAATCTTTGTAAGAGGACATAAAAGTGATGCAAAACTGTACTGTTTGTGGAATTAATTTTTCCCTGTCTTGGGATCGGTATTCTTCTCGTAATTATGTGTAAGTTGTATAATTTTGACATCTAATTTATATACGTGCTTGCGATATGTACAGAGACACGCATGTAAATTAGATAACGACACTGATAAAAGAAAGTTTCTCTTTAAGCAATCACAGACATTAAGTAATATTAGAGAGTGGTTGAATCAACATAGAGTGAGAGCAGGTAAGAGAAATACATTTTGATAAAAGAGATGAGCGACTTGTTCGGTTCATTATAAATTATGGCTAATTCGAACAATTAAAACGGTTTTTGGTTTCAAACATAACTCAATCCCAGAACTAAGTTATTAAAGCATCTATTTCATGTTATTAAAGTATATGACAAGTTTGAATATAAAACGCGATAAACGCCATTTAAAAAAAGTACGAAACTATCACTATATAAAGTGTTGTATCTCTACACTGGATTACATCGCAAAATTATGTTTTACCTAATATGATAGCGGCATTATTTCTTTTGACTTTGAAATAAAATAAGATTTTAGGCGAAGTCTAGATTAAAAATGTTTGTCCTTATATTGTTCAATGTCTCAATTTAGACAAATTGGATTTATCGCGTTTTGCATTCAAACTCTTCATTTCTTGAGACTTCAAGAGAACAAACGTTAATGATCTCATATTGAGAAAAAATAGATATATCAAAGGTTTTCACAGCATAACTAAGTACAACTATTAAAAAAAAAGAATTTAAAAAAAAATTTAAAATATTAACCAGATAAACGAAAAAGAAAAATTCCTACTTTTACTTACTTTTAAACATTTAAGATTTCAATGGTTTAATTAATTCTCAAAATAATTAAAACGATTCTTTTCTAAAACAGTTGCTCATCCCAAAAAAAATATTGTTTATATGTTTACTTGCCGTGCTTACTCGGCGTTACCCGGGAGTCTGTTTACTCTCATTTTTTAGTTGACTTTTTTAGATAAAAATCCATTATCACAAACCAAGGACAATAACTCAATTCGGTAAGACGTCTCACATGATTTCAAGATGACTTATTGCATAAAATTATTATACTTAAATTTAAAAAAAATAGTAAGTCTTAACAATTTGAATCAGATATGCGAAATAGTTTAAAAAAAAAAAAATAAAAAAAAATGTTCTGTCATGTTGGATTTTTAAATATGGCCGATGCAAATAAATTGTGCAGGATGGAAAGGAAATAAGCCTGTTCGTAATATGACACAAGAGGAAATAACCCCAGCCTCTTACATTAAGAAAAAAAAAATTGGAAAAATTTACATTTCATAAGTAACTTGAGGTTTTTTCCCTTGTAGTATATTACGAACAAACTTATTTCACTTTCACCCTCCACTGTTTATTTACATCGGCCATATTTAAAAACCTCAGCCTCTTACATTTAAAAAAAAAATGGAAAAATTAAAATTTACATGGTTAAGACTGTTACTTAACAATCAGGTCTAAGTGAAAGTCTTCTGAAGGTTGAAGGTTCAATCCTTGCTACAGGCAGTAACAACTAAGAATACCATAAAATAATTAGCACATCTACTATCTGGTCATGGCTGACTGAAGGAGAACAATCTACCTCTGTAGATTAAATAAACGGTTCAATTCAAAATCCCGTGTAAGTTCCCAAGTTCGACATAAAGATTCCAAAATTCGTAAAGATGCACCTGAAGAAGGTCGGAGGATACATCGGCCGAAACGTTATGAATATAACAACCAAGCTGAGAATGATAGTCTGAATAATCCAAACAGATTTTTGTGTCGATTTGGAATATTGAAATGGTACACCCTTTTTTTTTAGATTTTTAGAGACTTGTGAGAGTCTCCGGTTTCGGTGTCATGCTCTAAGCGAAATGAATGATCAAAGTAATAAAGATGAGGATGCTAGCCGAAATAATCCATCGAATAATGATAACACCCGAGACGTGAAGACAGCATTCATATAACAACAACCGAGTGAGCAGAGATGAAAGATGAAACAGCCGAGTCATGGTGTATAACTGAATCGAGTGATCAACATTGCACATGTGACGTTCATCACTGACGGGATCGTTTTACACTTGATTGCTGTCAGTTTCACACAGTGGTAAGAAGTTGTGCCTCTAAAACTGGGTCGGGCAACCAGATGAGACTTTTGGAAAGAGATCGTGGGCCGGAGTGAAAAACGAAATCTCAGAATTACTATATTTTGTTTACATGAATAAATTGTACAAAAATTGCATTGAACACTCTACAAATCAATGAGACTGCTGGTGCTGTTTGCCATGAAGAAGTATTTCCATGTCTGGCTCGATGGTTGAGGTAGACAACAGATAACTGATATTTATACATTTTTATCCCACTGTAAATCTTAATTGAAACCTACTTTTACGTCTGTCACAAAATGATATCAGTTTTACTGGGAGATCCGCAGGCCGGATTGCAATAATAAAGCCTAGCAGGGTGGCGGGCCAGACGCTAAGTCTTCGCAGGCCGAATGTGGCCCACGGGCCGGAGGTTTCCCACCCCTGCTCTAAAAGGTTCAATGATACAATAGTGGCGCCGTCCAAAAAATGGACCATAAATACTCAACTTTTTGCCAATAAATTTTTATTGTATCTAATTTAATGACTTCAAAATCGAAGTTAGATGTTGAAGAGATTTATCTACCCCCACAAGGTAAGATGTGACACAAGGTCGGGAAAGTGGGATTAGAAAAGCCAGCGCCCGAGAGGTGAGCACTCTGGCCATTTAAAAATTGCCTGGGCAGCCCCGTCGGCAATCCCCTGGTAGGGACGCCTCCTAGAACTGCACAGGACGGTCCCATAGACCGGTGTAAAACAAGCCCAGAAGGCCAAGACAATACCAGTCTATGGGGTGCAGTATCCATCGGAACAGATACTACACTTTGATCTTGGCCAAAAGTTAGATGTTGAAGTTAACGAAGAAAACGGTTATTAACTCGCCCCCACCCCCACCTTTTATAAAAAAAAAACAAAAAAAAACTCAGATTAAATATAATGGTTTTATGGTGTCTTCAAATAGTGCCGAGCAGAATTTAATAGAATCAAGGGAGGCGCGAGAGCGCTCTATCCCTTAATAGACTACACGAATGGCCTATGCTGGAAATCTCATTTCTTTGATCAATCATAACTCAAAAACCAATAAACCAAATTAGTTAAAACGTTGCACAAAATTTTTTTGTTGATAGGTTCTATAAGTGTGTAGACTTTCAGCATCATTAGTCAAGGCAACCCAGAGATCCAGAAAGTTCAATCATGAAATCATGTTATCTGTGTGCACGTATGTGCCACCCTGTATCTCATCAAATATTTGATGGGTTCAGCTGATTTTTTTGCAGAGATAGAGGTTCTAGGGTCTAGTTGATGGCATTTTAATTTCAGTTTACCATATACCTTAGTTTTCCAGAAAATTCCAAAAAATCTTAAAAATTACCATTATTCATACACTTTATTCTATATTTTATCGACCATTTGATGGATTCAGCTGATATTTGGCAATGATAGAGGTTTTAGTGTCTAGTTGATGGCATTTTAATTTCAGTTTACCATATACCTTGATTAGTCAAACTACCAACTATATCAGTTATGAGAAGGCATTGTATTGAGGCATAGCCTTTACAAAAGTAGTGACATTCCATGAAAAATGCCAGTATACTGAAATCATATGCCCTTAATAGGGTTAAGATGAACATTCATATACACTAAATGTACAAAAGCAAGGAAATTCCCAAATTTTTACACTTTTATTGTCATTAAGGGTATGCGAGCACAACAGGGCTATGTATTTTACTGGTAGGAATTTTTCTTCAGCGCACCTCACACACTTCATCCACTCATGCATAGAGATTTATACTGTAGTGATGTGATAATGAAATGGTTTGGTTGAGATGTAGTCATACCCTTAATGACAATAAAAGTGTACAAATTTGGGAATTTCCTTGCTTTTGTACATTTAGTGTATATGAATTTTCATCTTAACCCTATTAAGGGCATATGATTTCAGTATACTGGCATTTTTTATGGAATACCTCTAAAAGTTAATGTTAACCTTTTTTTCTTTTTTCTTTTTTTATAAAAAGGTTAACATTAACTTTAGAGGTATTCTATTAAATTCTGCTCGGCACTATTTGAAGACACCATAAAAACATAATTTTTTTTTTTTTTTGAACGAGCTATCATTCCATCTAATTAACCCTTATCCTCCAGTGGCCTTCAGCCTTGATAAGTGGTGATCCTTCAATATTAAACAAAAAAAAAGAACGGAATGATCTCTTACCTATGCAGATTGGGGTCTGGGTATCATATTTATCCTTTTTCTAATAAAAGTATTCCCAAAGAAGCATACCCCCCTCTCCCTACTGAAATTCTTTTTACCTCTGATATTCATAAAATTTAATCTATTAAATAAAAGTGATTTTCTTTGTTCATGAAATAATCAAGCAAAACACTCTTAAACAGTAGTGAATCTTACATTGGTTAAGACTTTGATTGGGACTATGATGTTAGATATGACCATGGTGTTGGCGGCATCCCTCACTTAAACAGTGGCCGTTCAGTATAACAATTTAATATAATACTAGAATTGTCCACATGGACCCGTGGTTCAATAATCAGTCCTTAGTGACAGTCTTCTGGAGGGTGAAGGTTCGATCCTCCTAACAGGTGATACTAAGAATATAATTACGAATTACTTTAGACAGTTACCCGATCATGGCTGATGGAATGAGAGCAATCTACCGATGTGGATAAAATAAAGGGTTCCATTCGAAATTCCGTACAGGTTCCCGAGTTCGACAAGATACACCTGCAGAAGGTCGGAGGTAACATCGGCCGAAACGTTGTGAGAATAACATCCAAGATGAGAACAATAGTCCGAATAATCCCTCTAATAATAGAGATTATGTATCCGTCTGTCTTTGTCTGAAGCCAAAATTATAGTATTACTTTTGATCGCTCTCTTTTTATATCTACTTGAAGCTGAAACTATATTAGTTTTGATCGCTCTCTTTTTATATCTACTTATCAGCTCCTATATATACCCATTCCAAAGCTTTCCCAAACATCACGCGTCTTTCAAATTTACATAATTTGTTTTAAAGCTTCTAATAAACTAATATTCACAAATATACACTCATGATTGTTTTTTTGAGAGTTCCAGATGTATTTAAAATATTTTCCTCAATAATAATCTTAATAAAAATTATAAATAGAATTAATTAAAGATATTGTTTTTTTTTTAAATCTATATAATTGAGTTATGTAATTAAATTAGGTGGTAATTGAATATAGTGGAACCGCCAGCGACCATTCCAACATTTAGTTATCCGTCCTCTGATTATTCGAAGGCACACATGGTTTTATTTCAAGAGAGAGAGAGACAGAGACAGAGACAGAGAGAGCAATTAAATAAGACAACTTGCAAAATTTTAACTTTCCAGTTTGGAACCCTTTCTTTCCTTTTATTTGCTAGTCCAAATAATATAACACAGATGGCATCAACATGGATTAAAGTGAATTATCTTACACTAAGTCGTAACCATTTATTCCCTTGCTAGAGAGCTCAACCTATGAGTGGGGAGCAAATGTATTCATCGACAGATGGCTGTTTCACAATTCTTCAGTGAGCTAAGATGCAAGTGTTTTCACTTGGCGATTCAAAACCCGACTGCTTGATCAGCAACTGATCAACAGTTGGGCATTTTATCCCTGCACTACTATGCTCACCAAGCCAGAATATTCCGCTTTGAAATTCGGATGTTGGAATGTGCTTTTCTTTTGTTCTTATAAGCAAATCTAGTTTGAAATATTTCTAACGTCATTTTTCTTTGGCTTCTTTCCAGTATAATGTACTAAAGTTACGATCGATTCATTGATTTTTTTTTTTTTATGTGTGTATTTGAAGAGACTTTTTATATCGGAAATTTTGTCCTCATCCTTTCAACTTGTGCATTATGAGTTGATTAGCAGGACGCGCAGGCATTATGGCTAATTAAAGAATATAGGTTTTAATTAAAACATTTTACCGATCCTCCACTCTATAATAAATAGCAATATGTAAATAAATATATATCTGTCCAGTCACACAAAAGTCTGCCCAACGAATGAGGGAAGGGAAGATGCAAATCTATTTTCATAACATTTTCTTTCTTTTTGTTTTCTATACCGATTGATACGTTTTTAAAAAAAAATAAATTTTTTTTTGCATTTTCCAGTTTGGGACCGTTTTTCTTTCTTTCTTTCTTTCTTTCTTATTTCTTTGTGTTACGATTTCATTTTGAACTCTTTTTGAGTTTTTTTTTTTAAGTCTTTCATGGATTTAACATGTTTTAATATCAGCCTAATTTTACCTCCCAATAATCTAAAAAAAAGAAAGAAAAAAAAAGAAGAAAATGCAATTGTTGGTGTTTTCTCCTTCTTTAGATCATCAGAAATAACTCGTTTTTTTTTTCAACTCACGATAGTTTAGTCCTATCCTATTGAAAAAAAAGGAAGCATTACACGACTTATATTTACAGAAAGCAAATAGCAAGTCAGACAATCCGCACCATCTGAACTGAATTCGGAAAGAAATCCTCAAGTCTAAATTAAGTCAACAGTAGATTTTTTTCTTTATATCATCAGAAATGTCTCTAACCCTCTCTCTCTCTCTCTCTCTCTCTCTCTCCATTTCTATCCCTATTCTCCTCTCTTTATCCCCTTATCTCTTTCGATCTCTCTCTATCCCCCCTCTCTCTTTATGCTTTGCAACCTACTCTCTCTCTCTTTTTATACTTTTCCATCTCCCTCTTTATATGCTCTCTCTCTTTATATGCTCTCTCTCTTTATATGCTCTCTCTCTTTATATGCTCTCTCTCTACTCCCCCTCTCTTTCTCTACTCTCCCTCTCTTTCTCTACTCTCCCTCTCTTTCTCTACTCCCCCTCTCTTTCTCTACTCCCCCTCTCTACTCCCCCTCTCTTTCTCTACTCCCCCTCTCTTTCTCTACTCCCCCTCTCTGTCTCTACTCCCCCTCTCTGTCTCTACTCCCCCTCTCTTTCTCTACTCCCCCTCTCTTTCTCTACTCCCCCTCTCTACTCCCCCTCTCTTTCTCTACTCTCCCTCTCTTTCTCTACTCCCCCTCTCTTTCTCTACTCCCCCTCTCTACTCCCCATCTCTTTCTCTACTCCCCCTCTCTGTCTCTACTTCCCCTCTCTGTCTCTACTCCCCCTCTCTGTCTCTACTCCCCCTCTCTTTCTCTACTCCCCATCTCTTTCTCTACTCCCCCTCTCTTTCTCTACTCCCCCTCTCTGTCTCTACTCCCCCTCTCTGTCTCTACTCCCCCTCTCTTTCTCTACTCCCCCTCTCTTTCTCTACTCCCCCTCTCTTTCTCTACTCCCCCTCTCTTTCTCTACTCCCCCTCTCTTTCTCTACTCCCCCTCTCTTTCTCTACTCCCCCTCTCTACTCCCCCTCTCTTTCTCTACTCCCCCTCTCTTTCTCTACTCCCCCTCTCTGTCTCTACTCCCCCTCTCTGTCTCTACTTCCCCTCTCTGTCTCTACTTCCCCTCTCTGTCTCTACTCCCCCTCTCTTTCTCTACTCCCCCTCTCTGTCTCTACTCCCCCTCTCTTTCTCTACTCCCCCTCTCTTTCTCTACTCCCCCTCTCTTTCTCTACTTCCCCTCTCTTTCTCTACTCCCCCTCTCTTTCTCTACTCCCCCTCTCTTTCTCTACTCCCCCTCTCTTTCTCTACTCTCCCTCTCTTTCTCTACTCTCCCTCTCTTTCTCTACTCTCTCTCTCTTTCTCTACTCCCTCTCTCTTTCTCTACTCCCTCTCTCTTTCTCTACTCCCCCTCTCTTTCTCTACTCCCCCTCTCTTTCTCTACTCCCCTCTCTCTTTCTCTACTTCCCCTCTCTCTTTCTCTACTCCCCCTCTCTCTTTCTCTACTCCCCCTCTCTCTCCCTCCCCATCAATCTCGAACCTCTTCGATCTCTCTCAAACCCACTCGATCTCGATCTCTCTGTCTCTCGATCTCTTCTTTCTTTTATATATATATATATATATATATATATATATATATATATATATATACATGGGTAAACAGTTTCATTTAAGTTAACACAAAACCACTATCCATTCATGGAAGAAATATGTAACAACATTTAAAAATTAAATGTTTTTATTTAAAACAAATATTTATCTATCTTAACCTGCATTGATTCTAAGATGTCAAGAAACACCATTCATAGTAAGACCCCCCCCGTTAATCTGAGAAAGTTTCTAGAGAAGGTTTGTTTGCTTTCTGAGTTGCTTCTCGCCTACCTGTTGGCCTAGTCGCTTTGACTAAATAAACACATTGTGCTTGCTACTACTTTTTCTACTACAACTTGATGAGGGTTTTTATATTTTTTTTATATTCATTAACATAATTTCTAGGTAAGTATTTTTGTCTTGGTAAAATGCCAACATACCTGAGTATTTCCAAGAAACTTACCGATAAAAAGATGGAGGAAAAATAAAGCACTGCATTGTATATACTCGCATATGGTGCTCGCCACCCCCCCTATTTTATTTCCAAAAGATAAGTTTATCATATATCCCTTGCATCCTGTGGCTTCTATTTACAGAAGGCCACACTAAGGCTCGTATATGCCTGTGAAAATATATTTAAAAATATGCAATTTAACATTTAGATGTCAGAAAAGTTGCATGATACTAAAGTATATATGCTAGTATTACTGAATGTAGATATTTGCAAATATAGAATAGCGTTTTCGGATAATGAATATAACGGAGGAAGTGCTCATTATTGGTGATAGAGCGTATTTGGAGATCATAGATGTAGAAACATGGAGACTGAGATTTTCTTACTTTCATTCATCGTACAAGGGAGGTGTCGGTGGTTAAGTGGATAACGATGCAGACTAACGACTTGGGGGTGCCAAGTTCGAATCCAGTTAGAATCACTTTCACTTAGGGATGTTGTCAACCATTACGTGGTTGTACCGTGTTGATTCATACGAATTTGCTTTTTACAATCATACAAAAATAAAAAGACGGTTTTTTCTTGGCCTTTTGGCTAAGATCAAATGGAAACATTTTAAAATTACAAACTAATTTGATAATAACCTGAGTAGGACGGCCCCCTAGAGCAAATGTGGTATTGTGGTGACTGAGATGATTCTAGTTAAGAGTAGGATAGACATTTTTATCACTTTAGACAAAGGATGACCAATGATACCCAATTCCCCACACTTTTGATGGCCTTGTGCCTAATTTGTTTTAAATATAAATATGTATTTTCTGCAAATAAATGTTTCAAAGTGTAGTATCTGTTCTGATGGATACTACACCCTATAGATCGGTATCGTTTTGGCCTTCGGGTCTTGATTCCGTCGGTCTGTGGGTTTGTCCTATGCAGTTGTAGGAAGTCCACCCTCCCAGGCTTTGCCTCCCCCTCTTTGGGGTGGAGTAAGTTTATCCCTTACTGCCTGACACACCCCTACCTGGAAATGCTGACGGTGCTGCCCAGGCATTTTTTGTAGGCCAGAGTGCTCATCGTCTCAGGCGCTGGCGTTTCAAATCCCACTTTCCCGACCTTGTGTCACATCTTACCACTGTGGGAGGAAGATAAATCCAAAATAAATTTAAAAAAAAAAAAAAAAAGACTTATTTATTTTTAAAACTTTGATATTATAGTTTTAGTTTTTTTTTTATAGTTTTAGCTTTTTATAGACTCATTAAAATTAATTATTTATTAAAAATTAGACTTCCTTAAGACAAAGTTTATGCTTTTGTTTTTGTATATGTAAAACAAATAGTCTTCATTCTCTCACTGGTGCTACCAGATCAGGCTGTCTGAAGATATCGGCTTCCTGGCCCAAAATGCACCAAACATTGATGTTTTATTGTTTCTTTTTGTCTTTGCAAAACTCAATAATGTTCTGCAAAATCCAAAACAAAAAAAAACAACTATTTACTTTCCTTCCCTCCGTCATTCCCCCCCCCCCTTTCACTCATTAAAACACCATGAATAAATATTTGAACATATAAAGAACTTGAAGCATAAATACTTTTACCAAAATGACCGAATTCGGCATTAAATAACCCGAGGAGGGTTGATATGCCGTAAAACAAAACAACCAAACCAAACACCATGAATAAATAATTAAACATATAAAGAACTTGAAGCATAAAAACTTTTCACCAAACCACAACTAATGTTTTGGCATTAAATGAAAAGTTGATATGCCGTAAAACAAAACAAACCAATCATTTTCTTAAGATCTAATTTTTAAATTGTTTTTTTTTTTTTTTTTTAATAATCTGATGAGTCATAAATCATTTCTTACATTATGAAGAAATAAAAAAAACATGTAGAGTGACTTCGAATCTGGCGTAGAATTGCCTGGGAACTTTTTTCATTTATCATTCCTATATTACCATTAAAACAGATTACCATTATCTAAATCAATAATACAACATTTTATTTACCTCCCCAGGAGGTTAGGCACAAGGCCAGGTTTATCTTACTCCCACAAGTAAGATGTGACCCAAGCTCGGGTCGGGAAAGTGGGGTTTGAAAAGCCAGCGCCCGAGAAGGTGAGCACTCTGGCCATTAAAAATTGCCTGGGCAGCCCCGTCGGCATTCCTCGGTAGGGGCGCCTCAGGCAGTAAGCAATAAACTTACTCCTCCCCAAAGTAGGGGAGGCAAAGCCTGGGAGGGTGGACCTCCTAGAACTGCACAGGACAGACCCATAGACCGGCGTAAATCAAGCCCCGAAGGCCAAGACCATACCAGTTTATGGTGCGTATCAATCAATGATACAACATTTTATTTACCTCCCCAGGAGGTTAGGCACAAGGCCAGTTTTATCTTACTCCCACAAGTAAGATGTGACCCAAGCTCGGGTCGGGAAAGTGGGGTTTGAAAAGCCAGCGCCCGAGAAGGTGAGCACTCTGGCCATTAAAAATTGCCTGGGCAGCCCCGTCGGCATTCCTCGGTAGGGGCGCCTCAGGCAGTAAGCAATAAACTTACTCCTCCCCAAAGAGGGGAGGCAAAACCTGGGAGGGTGAACCTCCTAGAACTGCACAGGACAGACCCATAGACCGGCGTAAATCAAGCCCCGAAGGCCAAGACGATACCAGTTAATGGTGCGTATCAATCAATGATACGACATTTTATTTACCTCCCCAGGAGGTTAGGCACAAGGCCAGTTTTATCTTACTCCCACAAGTAAGATGTGACCCAAGCTCGGGTCGGGAAAGTAGGGGTTTGAAAAGCCAGCGCCCGAGAAGGTGAGCACTCTGGCTATTAAAAATTGCCTGAGCAGCCCCGTCGGCATTCCTCGGTAGGGGCGCCTCAGGCAGTAAGCAATAAACTTACTCCTCCCCAAAGAGGGGAGGCAAAACCTGGGAGGGTGAACCTCCTAGAACTGCACAGGACAGACCCATAGACCGGCGTAAATCAAGCCCCGAAGGCCAAGACGATACCAGTTTATGGCGCGTATCGATGATACGACATAATGTTTTGTAATACTGTATATATAGTAGAGACAAACGACCTAAAGACATCTATTTGAATGCTTAATTTGCATAACTATTTTTTAAACAGTTTAGAATAAATTAATGTTTGGTGTTATTCATTTGTAATTCTATTGTCCTATTTTGCCTATATATATGCAATAGTTTTGTTCGATATTAACAGTAAAAGTGATTTAATAAGAAAAAAAGGATAAATTAATTTTCAATTTTCAAAGGAGGTAATTTAAATTAAACTGACATCACTGGCTAGAAAGAAAGATTTTATAGAGACGGGAGAGGTTGGCACCCCTAACCCTAACTAATTATGCACCTATAGTGTCTTTAAACCACCAGGGATTGCTAGAAACCTGAATAAGAATTAAATGTACGTGAATACATTAAATGAAATTAATATGTGAAAATAGATTGGTTAATTTGTCTGTGAAGCCGTAACTACTAAACTAAGGTTTGATTTAAACAAAATAAGATATAATCTAAAAACCAAACAAATAATAGACTACCACCAGCAGGTGCAGTGTAAACAAATTGATGGTGTGCCACTCAAAAATCATCTGTTAGCCATTCAGTAAACTAGTCTAGCAGCAGTATGATTATTAACAGGTGACATCGTATTGCTCTCTTCAGTGTAGGGAAGTGATAATTTCAGATGGTCATAAGGCGCGAACCCGGTTCACAGAGCCACCTTTGGATCTGCACGCTTTCACTCTATCCTCACGGCCATATCAAATTACCACATGATACAGAGAATTTAAGTTATATTTATGCCCATTACAACGTAAACATTAAGACAGACTAGAGAACTCAACGAGCTTACTTGGAGTCTTGCTTTATAGCTAAGTGAATGTCTGTTTTTAAATATCTCGTAACAGTGCTCAACTTTAATTTTCTTAAAGGGGCTTAATAATAATATTCATTAATAAATATTAAGTTATATTTACCTACAGACGACGTCATTTCGAGTTTATTGCTTTCTTTAGTGTAGGGAAGTGATAAGTTCAGCCGGTCATAAGGCGCGAACCCGGTTCAGAGCCACCTGAAGTCAAAACAATTTCAGGAGTCGTTATAGTTACCGACTCCACATCCCTGGTTGTAACTTCGATTAGTTATGTTGAACTTGAACTTTAACTCTTATTAATGTCAAATCGGGTTTGGGTACTTTTTCACAGTAGGGTCCACGCTGAAAGTCCCTCGGTGTCGGTCCTTTCCGGCGGTGTATGTTAAACGTTGGAAAGCCTCGAAGTGAGACGAATAAGCAGACGACAGCTAAACTTGAAAACTGAATGAAACGCTGAACTTGCAAACTGATAGAAACGCGATTTCAACATGTATTTTTACATGGTATCACTGGCTGTTGAAACTCATGAAGGAACGATAAATTGTTGGTATGAACCATACATTGATTGCTAAGGATCTGCGCTAACCCTAATTCCTAATTCTGCCCCAAACCTAAACCATAACGAAATCAACAAAAGTAATCAGTAAAAAAAAGTAAAAAAAAAGAAATTTCGTAAAATAATGTAGTAATCAGTAAAAAAAAAAATAATTTTCGTAAAAAGATTTTTAAAAAAGAAACGCTTACTTGATTACCTTTTCACTGTTATTATACCTGTTATTTATTTGCTATGTTATGTTTAATAATAATAAAAAAACCTAAAAGAAATAACTTTTTAATTTTAACACTTATTTCATTCTTCGTTAAAAAAATGAATATTTATTTCATACAAAATTACTTTGCTTGTTTTGTCCCGCTTGTAAATTCTGCCTAGTTTGTGTTTTTTTGGGCGCAAGTAAGTCAACGGATTTTTCATTCAGCACTGTCCGGCGCTTAACATAAACATCTAGAAAACACTGATGCCAAGGCGCTTTTAGCGTGGGTTCTACTGTAAAAAAGTACCCATGTTTGTTCTATCGTTTATCAGATATTGTAAACTATTGAATAGCCTTGTGGCAGATTTTATGGAGAAATTTAACAGATTTGGTTAAAGGCAGATCCATTATAACTAATGTTGCTTCCTTGTGCTTGTTTTACAAGTACTTCAATGTTCTGTGCTCTGATGAACTTGCTGCTCTGGTGCCCCCATGACGCAAATTCACTAGACCAACCCGACAATCTGCCAAATCCCATCCATTCACTGTGGAGGTCCCCAGATGCCAAAGAGCTTTCTACTCCAAAAGCTTCTTTCCTCGTGCTGCTGGACTCTGGAACTCCCTCCCTGCTCCCTGTTTTCCTGATGGTACTGACATGCAGAAACTAATGTAAACAGACATCTCGCTGCACAGCTCCCAATTTAGGTTGACCCACCCCCCTAAAAAAAAAAGAACTCTCACCCTTTTTCTCAGTAGCCCCTTACGTCTACAGTGGTGGTCTGCCTTGTTTGGGGTGAACTATGTTAAAAAAATAAAAATAAAAATTGAAAAAAATTAATTTCAACAACCAAACAGTATTTTTTATGTGTTGATAATATTAAACATGCATTATAACTATCGTTAATTTTTAAACGTTTTCTGTTTTTCGTTTCTAGAAAATATTTTCATTCTTAATTTTAGTTGCTTCTGTTTTTGATTTATTTTATTTTCACTGAACGTATTTTCGAACGACTCAAGAAAACCTTTTCACCCGTAATAATTAATCAAGTGCACTTAGCATTGTAATCTTTTATTCTCATTAAAATTTCGGATAAATATGCGAAGTGGCATTATTGGAAAGCTCAAGTTAATTTGTTTTATTCTATTTTTAGGGTCAGGTCGAAAGCATAACAAAGTTGAAAGTGACTGTTTATTTCTTATGGTAAGTAAATTTGGTTACGTCAAGTTCTTGTTTCAAATAACACATTATTCTCGAAAATTATGAATGAATCAAAAAAAATTATGAATGAATCAAAAAAAATTTTGAATGAATCAAAAAAAAATTTTTTAAATTAAGTCAGAATATTTTGACCAAATTTTTTTTTTTCCTTCATCATTTTCGATTTTAGTCTCATTGGGTTATTCAATTAAACACAGCAAAGAATAAGAGAACATTATTTTTTCTCTTTTTTTCCCTTTTTCCCTCTTTAGTTTGTGACATTTGTCCGATTGATTTATTATGACTCCGACATTACTTTTCAAAACAATAATTATTCTTCAACCCTCTGATGAGAAGATTTTTTTAATTTTAATTTTTTGGGGGATTTTGAAATGGAAAAATCTTTGGAAAATTTGGTGTTATATTTTTTTTATATGTACCGGTGATTTGTTTATAAGTATCATTGTTTTTTTCCTCTCCTATGCTACCAACATATCCACCTGTGATTCTTTCTGTCAGCGGATGTTTCTCTAGAATTAAATTTTTTTTTATTTTCTGTAAGACGTGTTGCTATAGGCGCTGATGAAGTGACGTTTTGGACCAACTTTATGAAATTATAAAATAAAATAAAGTATTTCAAAACTGTTTTGGGAACGATCGTACGCCATAATTGACTTGATGTTCTAATTTTTTGGAACAGTAAAAGTAATGCTTTGATTCATTAAATGTTTTTATATATATATATGAGGCTTGTCAAAAACGTATCCGACCTTAGGCCAGAAAAAATATTTCAAATACTTGACAGGGTTAGAACCCTAATCTCCTTCAAAGTAGGCCTCTTGTGCTTGCACACACTTAGCCCACCGATCCATCCACTGCCGGTAACACCTCTAGAAGTCTTCTTTTGGAATGGTGTTCATCTCTGCCGTCGCGTTCCGCATTATCCCTTCTCTAGTCACAAAACGGGAACCTTTCAGTGGCGTCTTCAATTTTTGAAACAAGCAGAAGTCACAAGGAGCCATGTTTGGAGAGTAGGGAGGTTGGCGAACGATTGAAATTTCATGTTTGGCCAAGGAATGTTGGATCAATTGGGATGAATGTGCGGGGGCATTGTCATGATGCAGTTGTCAGTTTTTCGCCGTTCGCATGTCTGGTCTTTTGTGCCGAACTGCGTCATGGAGACGCCGGAGAACATCTTGATAGTACTCCTTTGTCACTGTTTGTCCTTTCGGTGCGTATTTATGATGCACAATTCCACGGATATCAAATAAGACAGTCAGCATCACCTTGATTTTGCTTCGCACCTGTCGTGCTTTTTTTTGCCTTGGAGATTCGGGATGCTTCCATTGTGACAACTGTCTTTTTGTTTCTAGGTCGTACCCGTACACCCATGACTCATCTCCAGTTATCACGATGTTCAGAAACCCAGGATCAGTTTTGGCGATTTCCAGAAGGTCCTGTGCAACTTGAAATGGAGGTTCTTTTGTTCCTGCGACAATAACTTGAACAC
Organism: Sepiola atlantica; assembly: GCA_963556195.1. Classification (NCBI taxonomy): domain Eukaryota; kingdom Metazoa; phylum Mollusca; class Cephalopoda; order Sepiida; family Sepiolidae; genus Sepiola; species Sepiola atlantica. The sequence goes on along the minus strand of OY744541.1, from coordinate 16,866,101 downwards.
AAATTTCACAGCCACTCTGTGCATGTTCAAATCATCATGCAAAATTGCATGTGCGGAATCTTTACTCACTCCAACCTCTTGGGCGATCTCTTGCATGGTTCCATCACCAAATTTCGCACCCTCTCAACAACAGTTGGACTCCGAGCAGTTTTAGGCTTGCCAGAACGCTAGTCACTCTCCGCTGATGTGCGTCAATTTTTGAATCGGTTGGACCACTCCTTAATTTGTGTTACACCCATCGCATCTTCTCCAAACACCTGCTGAATTTTACGAATTGTTTTGCTTTGAAAATCACCAAGCGTTTGACAAAATTTGATGTAGTACCTTTGCTCAACATGTTCAGTCATCTTGAGAGAATCGGTAATCCGACGAACATGTTGTGTAGCACCTCACTCAGCGACCAGCAGGCAGTGACTAACGTGCAGGAAGGCGGTGATAAAATTCACACATGGGTATGAAGGTGTCTTCCTTCACTATGTAGAGTGGCACCACTCTAGCGTCTCTATTTCCCATGGAAAAATAAAGGTTGGATATTTTTTAGACATGCCCTGTATATATATATATATATATATATATATATATATATATATATATAATAAAAAGTGATCACAGCTTCCCTTGAAACAGTTGTTTTTTTTTCCTCACTTTTCTCGAAGTTATCACCTATCTGATTGGTGTCTAAGAATCGATCTAGCAATATAAGATGTTTTCTACCCCAGAACCAATGAAACCCTGGTACATCAAAAAAACACTGTAATGTGTAGTTTTTAAATAAAATAGTTTATATTAGCTCTTGTAGATCCTACAGTTGAGCACTTTCTCATTTTTTTTAAAACTAATTTATAATATATGCTATATATATATATATATATATATATATATATATATATATACCAGAAAAATAAAGTGCTTTGATATAGAAGACAAATTATTTTTATATATAATTTTTTATATATTTACACATAGAAAATATTTAAAAAAAACAATGAAAAATTAAAGAGACATCAACAGGAAGTAATGATATATGCTATATATATATATATATATATATATATATAAATTGTCTCTTCCCTATTGTGAGATCAAGAAATATTTTGCTTTATTAACTCTAATAATTCCTAATATATAAATATATGTATTCAATATGTGAGGACTCCTAGCTAATGACACTCTGCATAGGTAGGTTATGGTTTCCCACCAAGTTTCACATTTCTACATGTCATAGGTTAGAAGTAATCAGCAAACATACATACAGACACATCTATTTTTTTTTACCATTTGTGTAGATAAGATTTATAAAAAATAAACTAACATTTAAAAATAAATATGCTTTCGATTGCCAATAAAAACATTCGGTTGCAGTTTAGCCTTTTTACGTTAGTTTTTAAAACAAAAAAACTAAATTTCTTTTTCATGTCGTCTATTTCATTTTTTGTTGTTTTTTTTATTTCTAGGCTGCTGCTGATGATCAAATGGTGAAAGCTGCTGTTGAAGATGAAGACAAAGAGAGTTGGATGCTGGTCGAGCTTGGTTTACTGCATGCCCATTGTTATAACTGTTACAATCGGTCTTGTCGAATGCGACCTAATGACAATGGGGATGCGCCAGATGGTGTCGTCACATGCTGTCCTATGACCAGCTGTACCCTCGGGTGCGGGGCAGTCTATCACTGGTGCAAACAAGCTGAACATGCTCATCTATGTCCCTATGAACGCGTGCCTTGTACAAACGCAGCCTACGGTTGCCCGGTCCTAATGCAACGGTTTGCTATCGCAAGACACCTTTCGGTGTGTCCGGCCAGTGTGATATTTTGCTCGATTGAGTGGAACCGATGGCCGATGCACTCGATGGAAGAAGGAATAAAGGCACCGTTGCCTTTAGAAAATCGACACCTTCGATGTCAACAGTTAGACGTTGCCTTAGCTCTGCGTGACCAACGTATGCTTATAGAATCACGCAAAGCTCCTCGACGAACGCACCGCATCTTAAGAAATTCTCTTACCCAGCGCTATCCTGCGGCACCCTTCTTACATCACAGTAGCTCATTCGACTCTGACAACTTGAATTCTGCTGACACGTCGAGAACGGTATCGGATGACGACAGCGATGCACCCTGGGATAATGCAAAGGCCCCGCCAGGCTTGCAACGAAGTGTGTGCAGTAAATTGTTTCGGACAGCAGACGAACAGACTGTGAACAGTTTCCCTAGTGTACACATCCGATCTGCGAGTTCTTTACCGGGTAATCACAAGTCGAAAGCGGAGAGTCCGACTTATATGAAATACGGAGATGACAGTCATCTAAAATTGTGGCAACTTGAAAACGAACTTCCGGTATTTTGTTCACATTGTAAGCACAGAAAATCAACATCGGACAACATTCTTGTTGAACCTTCAAACAGCAACTGCGAACAATCTGAGTGTTTAAACACAGATTGTAGTAACGAAGCTCATGCGGCCAGTGAAAACCCGCCTGTTAATCAGCAGGTTGCCAGCCAAGCCCAAGTAGAAGAGATTTCTGCCTCTGAACTTTTGTCGAACTTAGGCCCTGAGCAAATATGCCAAGCTCCAGTCTGTGATGTCAGTTCAAAAGATGACTCCACATCGAGGAAAGTGCAAGCCATAAAACTGAAAGAATTGCTCGGAGTGGCTCTTAACATTGAATGCATGACGCGTTACCAGGCAAAGCCAAGGTCGATGTTTACATTTCTATGCGCTCAAGAATTTCGCCGCGACGAATACGCTTGGCACTATAAGAATGTTCATAATGACATCCACTGCGGCTTGAACGGATGGCAAGAGCAACGATGTCCGCTTGCACACAGTGGGTGTACATTTTCATTTCGAAGATTCTATCCTGGTCAGTCGAAGTCTCGCCTTGTGCACAGCAGCTTAGTCGAAAGTTTTGGAGTAAAGACTTCTAACGGCACAGATGAGACTGTGACCCATTCTCCATACGAGGTACCTCCGACGATTCCGCTAACCATGCACTGTGAATGTAAAAATCAGTCCCAAAATAAAAATCTTTCAAGTTCTCGGGAGACAACGCCAGAAATTGTCACATCTTGCCAGTACGATTCCTTAGTTAGGGTTTTACAAATTGATAAGAGCCATGAGCCGCCTTCTGCAGGATGTGATTTCCTAAGTATGTTGCCGTTTGAGGTTTTGCAGCAAATTTTGCGACATGTTGATAGTTTTAGTCTATGTAACCTGGCCATTACGAGCAAGAGGCTGAGGGAGGCGTGTTCTAATTTATTGGAGGAACGAGGAGTGGTTACTCAGATTTGGCAAAAGGAGATTGCTGAAGATAGCAAAATATGTCACTGGAAAGTTGCTCATATGGTAGGTACATATATTCTGTTTATTTTCATTTTGATTATATATCCTATGGTTTCTTTTTTTTCTTTTTCTTTCTTTCCTGTTCAGCCAAGCAAATAAGTCAGTTGTGGCCAAGCAAACAAGTCAGCAAGTCCCCCCCCCCCCTCTTAAATAACTCGGAGCAAGAGTGTCTTGGTTTTCTCAATTTTCCTGGTCAATGTCGGCTCATGGGTCTCACTTGTTCATTAATAAATCTACTTTATATAGATTTGGATACTGCTATCCTGATCCAATTTCCGTGAACCTTGCGTCGGCAGCGTTTGGGCATGCTACGTAAACACCTGAGAGATGACGAGCCAAATGGTGGCAATGAGATTTCAAGCGATTCACCAATCAGCTGTCAGTAACCAGACGACAATTTTTCTTATCAGTATTGAAATTAATTAAAGCCAGTAGCCATTGATTAAAGCCAGTGCATGTTTATTTCCTGTTAAATTTAAAAAACAAAAAACAAAAAACTGAATTATGAAGAGCTGTGTAGCAGAGTTGAATCTCGCGAAGGAATCATTTCTTTCTGCCCGGAAAAAAAAGCTGTTGCCAAAAAGAAAAAAATGTCCAAAATGCTATTAAATGTGCCACTTGATAGAAAGAAAAGGTATTATTATTATTATTATTATTTTTTATTTTTTATTTTATTTTTATTATTTTTTATTTTTATTTATTTTTTTTATTATTTTTTATTTTATTATTATTTATTATTATTATTTATTAGCAGTTGTTTAGCATTGATTTGTTACAAAAATAAAAACAAAATTTATTTAGTAACAGTAATTTCGCTATGTTTCGTTTGTTGTTTTAAATTTTTTTATTATTATTATTTTTGCAATCTTTCTTGAAAATATAACTGCAAAAAAATATGACGCAGCAATGTATCGAATGTATCGGCTTGTCATATCTTGGGTTTTTACGTAGTGGACCTGAACGCTGCCAACGTCACGTTGGCAGCGTTCAGGTCCACTAGGTTCACGGAGATTGGGTCAATATCGATAGCAGTACCATGATTTGGATAATTTTTTTTTTATCATTATAAACCTCCGGGAAAATATTTTTGTTTATATCGCGAACACATAAAAAAAAAAGAAACGTTTGATAATTGTTTTACTGTTCTATAAAGATGAGCCTATGATGATATTATTCAAGTTAAAAACAAAACAAACAAAAAATTCAATATATTCATGTGCTACATGTGCTGCAGTATACTGTCGCTCAGGGCATATGAGGGCAGGAAACAGGTTACAAAAACGTGAACACAGTAATATGAAGAAATTATTATCTTTATTTTTTTTTCTTCTTAATTGGTACACCTGTGGGAAAAAATATTGGACATGTATATTTGTTTTTGGTGTCCCTAATAAAAAGTCTGCGTTTGTTTTTTTTGCGAAAAGTGTCTTTTTACATCTCCTTCCTTCCGGGGTCGTTACCCGGAACGGTCTCTTAGGTTAGACGCGCACACTGGCGAAAAGTTTATTGTCGAAAAGCTTTGGTCCGGCGAAAAAGCAACTTTTTCTTATTTTCGGCGGGCAGAGTTGCTTCCCTTTAACTGTTAATGGAGAGATTGTTCATAGTGTTTCAAGAAAGAAATTAGAGTTCGCCACGCTGGGTCTCTCTCTTGTGATACTCGCCCCTCAAACCTTCAAGCCAAAACTGCTCGAATCTCGCCCGCCAGGCTTTTTCATACTATCGCCTGGCCGTCTCTTTTCCCCTGTCGTTCTAGTGTTGGTCCGTCTGCACCCCTTTCTCTCTCTCTCTTGGTGAGTGATGACTTTCCATCTGCCCCCCCTTCCTCTCTCCGCATATGAAATTATATTTTAGAACAATTTTCACTGCGTAATTAATTTCCTTTATGACACCTTTTCTTTTCATACGCAGTTTTAATTTCTGCTTTTAATCTCAGTTCGTTTCTTTTCATTATTTTCTGACCTTTTCTATCTATTAGCTTGCAAAAGGTTAGTCGTCCGAACAAATCTTTATTTATTTTTTCTGCACTTATCCAGAGAATCCCTATTTAAAAATTGTCTTTTGATTTTCGTTGGTGATTTAATCTATCCTAGATTTTGTCAATTATTGTTGGGTCATGCCCTTTAACCTTTGATTGAAACTTGTTTCCCCAAAGTCCATTGTCAGATCACAAGACGCATGAATCATTCCTGTGACTGGATTTCCTTGTCGAAAACAGATGACAGCTCAATTTGCACTGAATCGAACAATTCACACCGGTAACAATCAATACTAGTAAACTTACTCTCTTTTCAGGGCCCTTCATAATATAACACATGTAAAAGAATTGACCCTTACTTTGTAAACAAAATTAAATAAAACTAAAAAAAATATTTATTGTAGATATTTGCTGTTGCATAATTACATAAAATATATAATTCTCTTTCAAACCAAACAAGAATAAGAAATCTACAAAAATTATTTACATTAACCTGGCCATTTTTTTGATGGAGGTTGATTTTTATTGGTTCTTGTTAATGTACCATTATAAGTTTTGGGTTCTCAAAGCTAATCAGATAATGGTCAGTGCTCACAATAGTTACTCTATGTTGATGGTTAATTTCTGAGAGACCGCTATCTCCTGCTTCTTTGGGCAGATATAGCCTTGGTAGACACGGTTTCTCTACATTACTCTGTACAGTTTCAACATTTTTTCTTATTTTTGTGTCTAGCCTGTTAATGTCGTAGTGGAACTTGGGTTTACTTTCGGCAGCCTCGTAACTCTCGCTTCCCTTATTTTGTCCTTTAGTCCTCACATTACATGAACGATGTTTCTGACAAAGCGGGAAGAATTGCTGTTTTCTGGGCTGGAATCTATCCATCTAACAGCAAATTCCATTAAAACAAACAATGAAGTAATGCATCGGCTATATTAATATAAAACAAATAGAATAGTCTAACGGGTACAGGAAGCGTGGAAGTGGACGTCGCCAATGAGGAGAGAGGATCAATCTCTTTCCTCCCAACCTAGAATAAGAAAAGAAAGTGGCCATTGGGTTTACTTTTGACAGCCTCGTAACTCTCGCTTCCCTAATTTTATCCTTTAGTCCTCACATTCCATGAGCGATGGTTTCTGGGTTGGAATCTATCCATCTAACACTTATCGTTGGCTAGTTTTTGACTTTGAAGTATTATTTTTTTTGTGTGTGGCTCCTTACATCAAGTGGCTTCATGCTTTGTCTGGAACGATTTCCATTAAAAAAATTAACATCCAAGATGAGAATAGTCGTTTCAATAATACAAGTTATCAATCCTCGTCTCAAATATTCCAAAACATGGCATGAAACAATGCTGTAGGAAATAAGAATAATAGTTAAAAAGTTGAATGTAAAATTTGAATAAAAAAAAATATAGATATAAGGCAGGTACGTGCAAAATCAATGGCCGATTCCCAAAATGAAAAAAACATTTTGACCCCCCCCCCCCCCTTCACTTAAAAATACACTAAAATTCAGGAAATCAACCAATTTTACTGAAATTTTCAATATTTATTAATCAACAATCACGGAATATAATGAAACCATTATTCTTTTTAAAATCTTAGTGAAAATGTATTATTTTTTAAAAAGAAAATACACCTTTACTAAAGTTATATTTTTATATATTAATAAAAAAAATGCATGATTTTTTAAATGTTGATTATGTAAATAAAGCATCGTAGATGTTAACAATTAAATTTTTTTTTCAAAATATTTCGTATATATTACGAAAAAGGCCAGTAAATACCGTGTTAATAAAATCACTATAACTCGAAGAAAAATTAATTTTTTGAATTAGCGATACTATTATTGAATAAAGCATTGTTTAATCAATATTTTCACAAAAAAAATAATATAATTGCAAAAAATATTTCATGTGATTTTAATGATTAGAGTTTTTGGGAAAATAAAAAATGCGACATAATTATATTTCTCTTTCATAGATGAACGTGGCATCATCAGCGGAAGAATTTTTTTTATAATCTTGAAAATAAACCAAAAATTGACAAATTTGAGATCCAGGAACTTAACGAAAAAAAGAATTCAAAAAATTGAATAATTTCTATTAACGATGAACTTTCATTAGTATGGTAGCCCCGTTCTGTAATAACCAGGTGGGATTAGCCTTCCAACAATCACTCACTTTTACAGCGCAAAATTTTTTTTTTTTAGAGATTCAACAATTTCGTTCATTTCACAATTCATCATCAATTATTTGGAAAGATTTGTATTTGTTTTGTCTTTTTTTCATTAATAAATATTTAAGTTAGAAATACTTATTTATTAATAAATAAAGAGAATTCAAACATGACATTTTCTTTCAAAATTGAATTCTGTTTTAACTTTTTTTTCAATGAATAAATTGTCAGTGTAGTCATTGACTTTAATTTACTTTTTCACACTTAAAATAAAAAATAAAAACACTTTATTTTTAAAAGAATCAATGTAATTTATTGTTACGACACGTTAAGAATAAATCGAGTAACTAAAGTTTTAAATCATGTAAAAAAAAATTGATAAAATTGACGCAGTTCGTAACGTAAAAATATTTTTAACATTTTAAAAAATAGTTTTATTTCAAATTCTAAGGAAAAACATTGGTAAACAGACGTCATCAATAATTTCAGAGTATTACGAAATTAAAAACTGAACCTTTTCAGTTAAAAATAATTGCGTACACTCACAAATAATTAAATAAGCATTTTCTTTTTATTATAACAAAATAAGGGTACTTAAATTTGTTTATAACCTTAAAACGAATAAAGAAATTAATGGATAATAATTTTTCAACTTCTATAAACTATTATTACATTTTTATATATAAAGTTTAAAATGATAAATTATGACATTTTTGTCTTCCATATACTTTGCATAGCGATAGTCAATTTGTAAACAAAGTCCTTTTCCGATGAAGTTATGACGGATTTTACTCATTTATCACATTTGAAGGGATAATTTTGCTAATTTTTAGTCAAACGTGGGATTTTTTTTTTTAATTCAGTGTCTTATGACTTTAATTTAATAATTATCTTTGAAATAGTTCCCAAAAACTTATATTTATCTTTTAAGGGATTTTTACAAGTAATTTTTTCAAAGTTCAAAATTCATTGAATTTTGGGGGTTTTTGACCGTCGTAATTACATATTTTATTATAATTTATTTTTCACACGTAAATATGCAGTTTTTTTTTTCGTATAGAGATTAAGTTTAGGCTTTTATCTTTCAAACACAATCAAAGTTTACACGGAAACTAATTAAATAATTAATGATAAGCGCTTTTTAATAAGCATAGTCCGTACAAGAAGACGCCGTTTTTGCACGTACCTAATATAAGGATATCTAAATATTTGTGTTTATTTTGAAAATTGAATTCAATAGTGATAATGTACAGTTAATGTTTTTTCGCCCTAATCTTTTCGACAACAACATAATCGATCTTAACTTTCATGGTTAAATACACAGTTAAGGACAACGTTAAGTGGGACTGACCATCCAACCAACAGAGCTAAAGATGGCAACGTCGACATCTAAATTCTGCATCTAAATCAAAACGGGTTGACAAACAAGGTAATAAATTATTTGCCAAAAAATGTTTAAGCAGAAGTTGTCTCCCTTGAACTGTCCAAGCGATTTTATTCTTTTCTTTCAAAATAGTCTTCCTAGCATTTATTTTTATAACTTGACCTTTTGGCTAGGAACAAAGTGTAGTATCTGTTCTGATAATCTTTTCTGTCCTCGCTCGGTGGAGGAGAAATCCTTCTAGACTGAGGCAATTTAAATTTTTATTAAATTTTTATTCCAATTTAGAGTGTCCCTTTTTGGGGAGCTTCTCCAGATTAAAGACCAACCTTATGTCTAACTCTGCCCTTGTAGGGAGACAAGTAAACGGGTACTCTGGTGAAGATATATGTGTCGTTTTCTATAGCTTTATTAGTATTAGATTCTAGTACGTATGTCCGGTCGTTAAAATTCATGTTATTTTGATAGAATTTTCACAAAATTGGGATCAAAAGAATTTGAGGCACCTCAGAATGAGCTACAACAAAAAGGACATTTTGTCTAAACACCGATTTTTAATTTTTTTTAATTTATTTTTTTTATTTTTTAAATTAAAAAAAAAAAGTTATTTTTTTTACTTTTCACTCTTGGTTTTATTGTTTATAATAAATTAAAAGTTTTTATAGCGAAAAATCTAATTAAAAAGAATATTTTTAAAAAAATCCAATATTTTATTTGAAAATACCTTTTTCAAATTGTGTGACACCATCTTTGCACAACTTTTTTTTTATTTAAATGTTTTTTGTTTTTTAATATTTGTTTGTTTTCTTTTATTCATACATTTTGCTTAAATAAAAAGTTTTCTAAATAAGACTGTATTTGTAAAATTCTTTATAAAGTATGTATTTTTTTATTCGTTACAAAAAAGTTTTATAAATAAGACTGTATTTGTAAAATTCTTTATAAAGTATGCATTTTTTTATTCGTTACAAAACGTTTTGTAAATAAGACTATAACGAAATTAAAAAATACATAGTCTTATTTACAAAACTTTTTGTAACGAATAAAAAAAATACATACTTTATGTATTTGTAAAATTCTTTATAAAGTATGCATTTTTTTATTCGTTACAAAACGTTTTGTAAATAAGACTATAACGAAATTAAAAAATACATAGTTTTATTTACAAAACTTTTTGTAACGAATAAAAAAAATACATACTTTATGTATTTGTAAAATTCTTTATAAAGTATGTATTTTTTTATTCGTTACAAAACGTTTTGTAAATGAAACGTTTTTTTAATTAAAACTGCATATAACAAAACGTGCTTGTAAGTAAATAAAACAGTATTTTTCTTAGATTATTAGTAAAACCTTTTCTTTTTTTTTTAATACACTGTATTGTTTTGTTCATTTCAGAAATGGAATTTTAGTCCTGCGTTCACACCTGTCAAAATCTGGGGTTTCAATGGTAACAATCCTCTTTCTGAACATCTGAAGGTGTGCCCTTTCAACCAGGACCCTGCTCGGCACACCCAGCCATTCCACCTGCCTAATGACAGTAACGCAGCCACACGTTTGTCGTGTCAATATTCGCCCAAGCACAATCCTGACAAGTCGCCAGAACATTTGCAGCAGCCCTTCTTTCCTCCGTTTGATGACGTAGCTGAACTGAATCTGCAAGTTTGATGTTCTTCTTCTTGAAATAAAGTTATACACAAATGCGCACGTGCAACATTCACCCACCACAATAAAAGGTGGACTTTTGTAACCTTGATTTTTCAGGTGCGGAAACTGAATTCTATTCTTATCAACAATACCTGCATCCAAACGACCGGAAAAGTAGAGTATTTATTAATAAGAAAGAAAGATGAAAATAATCAATGTTTGCAAAGTTGATGCGATTGATTGTTGATGATGATGATGATGATTATGATACTTCTGCAAATAGATTTTCATAGTTTTTCTATTTTTGTTGGGTTATTTTTTATTCATTTTTTTTGTTATCTGAAAAATATTTCAGTTTTTTTGTTTTTTTTTTATAAAAAAATTTTATTATTTCAAAATTTTTTATTTTATATATTTTCTTAATTAGTTATTTCTATAAAAAAATTAATTATTAAAAAAAACTTTTTAATATTTTAATGTTTTTATTTAATTTTAAAAAAAAAATTTTTATTTTTAAAATTTTATTTTTGATTAGCCATAAATATTATTTTTTGCATACTAAAAATAAAGTTATTAAAAAATCTCCTTCGTTTTCAGAAATCTAAAAGAATAACTAAAAAAACAAAACAAAAAAATAACTCCAATTTTAATTGTTAATTCTCATCTCTAATTCGATCCTGACATTTTCGAGGGATGTAGCTTTCTTTTCATTTTTAATGAATCATTTTATTTAATTTAACTCGAAAATTGAAAGAAAGACAAAAGCAGTTTATCATTGGATTACGAATTCTAGGCTTGAAACGTCTTTAACTTTTCAACTGATTAAACTGTTATTGGAAAAAAGGTTGCAATTTGAAACTTATAAAAAAGATTGAAAATTTTTAAATTTAAATGGTATTTAATTTTGGGATTAAAAAAAAAATCTTTTTTTGTTTATAAAAAAAAAATTTCCCTGAATTATGTATCAGCATTGCTTTTTCTTTTTTGTTCTTGCCTAATAGAAATATATTTTTTATGAAAGACCTTTGCAGTTTATATTTTAATGATACTGGTGCTTTAAAATCTGATTACAGGTCTGTCTATAATAAAACTTTTAACTCACAAAATTACGACTTGCTTTTCTTCAAAAAAAATATATGAAAAAAAAAATTGATTTACATTTCAGAATTTTTGAGATGAGGATTGATGATTTGTATTTGGATTATTCGGACTTTTATTCTCATCTTGGTTGTTATTTTCACAACGTTTCAGCCGATGTAACCTTCAATCTTCTTCAGTTGCATCTTTTCGAACTCTGAGAATCTTTATGTTGAACTCTGGGGAATCTTTATGTTGAACTCTGGGGGTAATCTTAATGTTGAACTCAGGAACCTATATGTACTTTTGAACTGAGCCATTTATTGAATCCACGGGGGTGGAACAAACAACCAAGACGAGAATAGTAGTCCGAATAATCTAAATACTTATTTGTACTTGAAACAGCGTTCAACCGGGGTGGATTGAGCCGACTCCATCCGTCCATACGACTGAGTCCCTCACGAAGACTGACCAAGCCTGACTATTTGAAGTCCACGATTGGGTGATCTCTAGCCACTTGCTTCTTCTAACGGTGAACCCCGTAGATACGGGGAGGCCCGAGTTAAGTTACCAGTCAGCTCTAACCGTCATAAGTCAGGTATTTCATTGTTCACCACATCGCTTTTTTTCAAACTCTGTGGGGGGAGCTGGGACAATTGCTTCGTAGATGAACTCTTTCGGTTGAGATGTTTCCTGTGGATTACTGTCAGAGGGAGTCATTTTTGCAGTGGTGGAAATGTACGGAGTTGTTTAAGACAAAGTGGTGCCATCGGACACGGAGAATGCGACACGGGCAGTCGTGATCAAAAGTTTCCAGCTGCTTAATGTCTTTTACTCTTATTGGCCAGGACTCGCTGCCATAAAGGCAGATTGTTTCCACTAGTGTTTGGTAGATCCTTACTTTGGTGCGGCGCTTAACCTCACATCTTGACCAGAGCCGGAAATTGAGTCTGTAGAAGACATGACATGTGAAGTCAGTTCATTCTTTGATATCAGCTCCACCTTACAGTGGTTAAGTGGACTGAAGATCTGGGTGTTCCAAGTTGGAATCCAGTCGATTCCACATTACCACTTTCACTAAGGGATGTTGGCAACCTTCTCGTGGTCCTTCTCGTAAGTATCCAATGTCTTTCCAGAAAGATTTCTAACTAGAAAAACATTGGGGAAACTAATGCCAACACCAGAATCATCTGATTCACACAAAAGAAGAAGAAGCTCCACCTTGACCTGTGGCTGTGATGAAGGCACCAAGGTATTTTCAACCATTAATTTCTTCAAGAGCATCTTCATTGGGGTCGATGGGTGTTTTGTTTGTTCAAACGGACACAGTAATGTATACTATTTTAATGAAATAATTTATATTAGCTCTACGATCAAGCACTTGATGTTTTTTTGTTTTTTTTCTACTAACTTGTGATACATGCTTTATATATATATATATATATATATATACACACGTAGCTATAAGGCATATTCTGACAACGTTCGTTGAATACTCTAGTCACTCTTTCTATATGAGCCTCCCTTCGCATAAATAAAACTTAAATTCCCTTCTTGACGTGGTACTGTTTTGTTGCCGTATGGTTATGACGTTTGCTTGCGAAGTCTAGGTTGAATCTGTGGCAGGGGTTCGAACCTTGCAACCGTCTGAGATTATCATTGATTACACTGATAAGAGTGAAAACTTGAAATGCTGGCATATGTAGGTAAAAATAATTTAATATTATTTACTTAAAATTAATATTGTGTGTATGTATGTATACATATATATATATATATATATAGCATGTAAATTGCAAGTGAAAAAGCAAATTGATTTCTTCTTTCTTTTCTTTTCTTTACAATCACGTTATACAATAAATACATTCGTATTGAAATTACCAAAATGCTAATGCTTATCTATCAATATTAATAAATGAGAAAGATTTTGTTTCGTGTTTACAATAAAGTTATGAATGAAATATTTATTTTTTACTATTTCAAGTAGCAAACTTTGTGAAGCAATAGCGAGTCGGTAAAGCCAGGTAGTATACAAATGAATTAAAAACAAAAGAAAAATGTTTATTGAATATCTTTATTCATGAAAAGGTAAGTATAATAATAATTTCCCAAACCCCAAAAAAGAATTAATTTTCGAAAGCAAAATGAAGCTCAATATTTAAAATATCCAATAGAGCTATTAATAAATGAACTAATCAATATAATGCAATTCTATAATCGAATGACAATTTCGGAACAAAATAACTTTTACACGTGTTTCTAGATGAGTCGGTAGTAAAACCACAGGTAATATATGGTGCCATATAAAACTCCCTCTCTCTTAGAAAGATGGGGTGTTTATAGCAACAGCTAATAGAACGAAAAAGGGTGAAAAAAAAGGCAACAAATAAATGTTACCAAAGGCAAGATAAGATACTCTTCCACTAATCTGTTTGTTTGTGTTGTAACTTATTTTAAAGCGTTTTTTTTGTTGTTCAAAACAAACCTGGTGTCCACCAGTTCAGTTAGAACAGAAAAAAAGTGGCTGTTCATGAGCCGAGCACGGGGATCCTTGATAATTGGTGAAAAATCGAAAAATAAAGTGTTATAACCACATCCAATAAATGTGACCAATCGTAGGAAAATGTAATGTTTTATCAGTATTTTTGCTTCATTTTCGTTTTTTGAGCGATTATCGAAACTCTAATTTCAGCCATTTTTTTTTTCTTATTTTTTTTGGTACTAACTGAACAAGTGGACACCAGGTTTGTTTTGAACAAAAAAAACTCTTTAAAATAAGTTAAAACACAAATAAACTTATCCAGGCTAGTAGAAGAGTACCTTATCTTGCCTTTGGTAACATTTATTTGTTGACTATTTGTATTTTTTTTACCCCTTCTTCGTTCTGTTAGCTGCCCTTATAAATGCCCGAAAGACGAAACGAACACAAACCCAAAGTCAATCCGGAGAAAACCAAATGGCCGATCAGAGAATCAAATTGTTTAATCCAGCAACAAACGGTCAAATCCGGTTAAAGGAACAAATAAGTGTTTAAAATATTGTAAAAAGTTTCGGTACAAAATCAGGGGATTTTATACAAATTTAAGAGTTCAAAAATCAGATCAACACCATTGAAATACCGAGCGATCGCCCCATTACGGTGAACAGAGTAAGAATTAAAAATTCCATTCAAGGGCGATAAATGGGCAAATAATAAATGCTTTATCACCTTAAAAAGATAGCAGAACATGGGAGATAACTTCTATCATTTAATTGGATATTCTATTATAAGTTAATGAATTAAATGAATATAGTATATAATTAATTAATATATTATTAAAGGGTTTAATTAAAATACAAATATTTCACATAAGTAAAGTGAAATACTGATTTTCATAATATTGAATGCAAGAAATTAAAATAATTGGTATACTTAAAATTTCTACTTAATCAAAGATACAGAGTAAAAAAGGAAACTTTGGTGTTTGTCCAAATGAAAGGAGATATTCGACCCCCCCCCCAAAGAAAATAAAACAAACCGAGGAATATATGTTTTATGTACGTACCTGTCACGGGCTGAGTATATCCTATACCAAAAATCACCTAAATTAATCAAGTAGTTTTTATTTTACAAAAGAAAATTAAATTTTAACGAATAGCGTGAAAATACGCCCGCCCTTAAGCCAGTTAGGGTTATTTCCCTTGAATAAGCCGTAATGGCGGCTGTATTTCCACGTTATTCGTTAATCGGTAAAATTCAATTTTCTTTTATAAGATAAAAACTACTTGATTAATTTACGTGATTTTTTTGGTATAGGATATATTCAGCCCGTGACAGGTACGTACATCAAAAAGATATTCCTTAGTTTGTTTTTTGTTGTTTTGTTTTTTTCGAATGTCTCCCTTCATCTGGATAAGCACCAAAACTTTTAATATATCCGAATTAGTATCAAGCATACATATATTGTAAGTCCATCAAATAGTTTAAAAGTTGTGTTTGAGTAACAATTTTATACGGAATTACTGAGATCTGAGTATTAAGACAAATATGAAGATAGATGTATATTAGGAAAAATATTTGGTAGGAGATATTAAGATGGACCAGTAATAAAGATTGATTATTAAAAATATAACGATGCAAGAAAGGTTACTCTGAGATAGAGAACACCTAAAATATATAAAGGTATATTATATTATTGGCGCTGATGCTGTCGGGGTTGCAAATGCAGGAGAGGGGGGGGGTAACTAAGTTTGACTAAAAAAATAAGCATAAATAAAAGAGAATTTAAAACGCTGAAATAAACAATCGGGCATTGGTTCAATGTTATGTAAACACTGTAACGTTAATATCATTTTTTTTTTAAATACGTGAATTATTTTAGGAAAAAAATGGGCTCTTGTATAGATCGGGTACACGGCGAAATTTATTTTAGAAGAGTTCCAATGGTGTAAGAGGCGGATAACTCTGTTTTTTTAGTACGCAATTTCTCCGAAAATGGAAAATATCCATTTTTTAAATAAGAAGTCATGCAAATTCAATTAATAGAACTTTTTTTTTTATTAAAGATTTGTTATATTTTCATAAATATATAAACAAACATATATTTGATAATTTGTTTTGCTAACAACTTATTTTATTATAATAAAAATACAATTCTAAATTTTCCGTTAAAAAAAAAAAATATTTTAGATTTATGATCATCCGTACTTGAAATTTACTGCAGGATAACCCGCAAGTCAGCGAACTGCAGGATAACCCGGAAGTCAGCAAACCCTTCTGGAGAGCCACATAGTTTCAACGGGTGACGGAATTAATTACAAACCGGAATTAATTGCAAATCTAAATATAAATATACTTTACAAATTTCTTTAAAAAATATGATAAATATACTTTATAAATTTCTTTAAAAAATATGATAAATATACTATACAAATTTATTTAAACAATATGATAAATATACTTTACGAATTTTCTTAAATGATAAAATATACTACAAATTTCTTTAAAAAATATGATTAATATACGACTTTACAAATTTCTTTAAAAAATATGATTAATATACGACTTTACACATTTCTTTAAAAAATATGATTAATATACTTTATAAATTCTTGATGATAAACTGAAATAAAACTTTTTTTTGAATTCGTACAATATAATTTTGCAAATGAAGGAAATAAAATGAGATTTATTAGTTGAATAACAAATAAAATTGATAAATTAAGTCCAAGTTGTAATTAATTTCGAGTTGTAATTACTTCCGGGTTGTAATTAATTCCGAACCCCGTTTCAACGTCCTAAATTCTCTTTTCATTGTATGCTTATTTTCTTAGTCAAAACTAGTTACCCCCCCTCCATTTGCAACTCGACAGCATCAGCAGCCTATTATTTAGATAACTTAATTATAACCAATATATTATAAGTAAATTAGATAATCAATTATTTTTAAGGCGTTTACGATGATGATACTCCATTTCTAAATTGTTATTTACAAGATTTTTTTTTATATTAACCCTTCTTTCTCGCGAAGTTATTTTAAAGAAACGAAATTAAACCATGAAGTGTAAATTAAAATGGATAAATATTGACTTATTTACGTATAAATAACGTAGCAAACAAATTCCTGCTATTTAGACGAGTATGCTTAAAACATCTGAACATTAAACAGATATGCTTCAAACATCTGAACATTAAACAGATATGTTTAAAACATCTGAACATTAAACAGATATGCTTAAAACATCTGAACATTAAACAGATATGCTTAAAACATCTGAACATTAAACAGATATGCTTAAAACATCTGAACATTAAACAGATATGCTTAAAACATCTGAACATTAAACAGATATGCTAAAAACATCTGAATATTAAACAGATATGCTTAAAACATCTGAACATTAAACAGATATGCTTAAAACATCTGAATATTAAACAGATATGCTAAAAACATCTGAATATTAAACAGATATGCTTAAAACATCTGAACATTAAACAGATATGCTTAAAACATCTGAACATTAAACAGATATGCTAAAAACATCTGAACATAAACTGGTATGCTTAAAACATCTGAACATAAATTGGTATGCTTAAAACATCTGAACATTAAACAGATATGCTTAAAACATCTGAACATAAACGGGTATGCTTAAAACATCTTAACATTAAACAGATATGCTAAACATCTGAACATAAACTGGTATGCTTAAAACATCTTAACATAAACTGGTATGCTTAAAACATCTGAACATAAACTGGTATGTTTAAAACATCTGAATATAAACCGGTATGGCTAAAACATCTGAACATAAACTAATATGCTTAAAACATCTTAACATTAAACAAATATGCTAAAAACATCTGAACATAAACTGGTATACTTAAAACATCTGAACATAAATTGGTATGCTTAAAACATCTGAACATTAAACAGATATGCTTAAAACATCTGAACATAAACGGGTATGCTTAAAACATCTTAACATTAAACAGATATGCTAAACATCTTAACATAAACTGGTATGCTTAACACATCTGAACATAAACTGGTATGTTTAAAACATCTGAATATAAACCGGTATGGCTAAAACATCTGAACATAAACTAATATGCTTAAAACATCTGAACATTAAACAGATATGCTTAAAATATAAACAATAAACAGGTATGTTTTATAACATATACATATTAAACAGGTATTCTTAAAACATCAAAACATTACACCGGTATGCTTAGAATATCAAAATATTAAACAGGTATTCTTAAAACATCAAAACATTACACCGGTATGCTTAGAATATCAAAATATTAAACAGGTATTCTTAAAACATGTACACATTAAACGTGTTTAAAACCTATAATCTGAAAGGTTGGTGATTAATTAGTAATTATTTCAAAGTAGACAAAAATCTTCATTAAAAAGTTTATTACTGATTTTAATCTTAAATTAAACGAATTAGTATTATTGGCCATGTTTGACACCTGACCAAATTTAAATTTATTTATTATACTGAGCAAACATATATTTGGTTGGCTAAAAAGTTCGTTCGTTTCTTTGAATGTCATCTTTCTGGCGTATTAAAGATCGTTTGATATTCCTATTCTTAAAATCCTGTATTTGGTGTAGAGTACATCCACATCAGTGTGTAATAATCCTTCGAGCAGAGGAGTTCTTACATTTTCGCTTGTATTGAAATGGAAGATCAAGCAGAGTACTACCGACATCTGATGCTTTTTTTTAAATTATAGAATAGGGGAAAAAGTTACAGAAATCTGCATAAAGATATGCCATGTGTATGGTGAGAATGCTGTTACAGAACGGGTGTGCCAAAAATGGTTTGCTAGATTCCGTAAAGGGAAGTTTTCAGTGAAAGATGCTCCTCGTCCTGGCCGGTCAAAGATGATCGAAAGTGACCAAGTGAAAGGCGAAGTGAACAAGATTGCCGTTTGTCAACCAGACAAATCGAAGATATTCTCATGATTTCCAAATCGAGTGTGGAAAATTAATTGCATTGATATCCTCTAAACAAAATGAACGAACTGTTTGGCCAACCCAATACAATCAAAATCGAAACGAACAACATCAAATATATTAAAAGAGTATTTCAAACTATTTTATGCGAATTAAATTGTTCAATTAATACGTAAAAAGATTTTAGATAATATTATTTAAATAATGTTATTTAAATAGTATTATTTAAATAACATTATTTAAATAGTATTTCAGTTAAATTTAGTTTAATTGTGATTCAAGAATACGTGTCCATTTTGATTACACGTGGAGTATTTTGCATTTAGTCATAAATATATATCGAATTCGGACGTTAATTATATGCCTTATATTGCATTATGTAGCATTCTCATAATTGATTGGAGACCGAATCAATATAGGTGTCCCCTAAATTGCCAGAGGCGTTTTCAAAATCAGCCACGTTCAAGTTATTATCTTCCAGCGCTTTCTGGCCACATTTCGATAACAGTAAGGAAGTCCACACAGCTCGCATCTTTCCCTGGAAATATAAAGAAAAGAAAATTCAAATACTAAACACGATTAATCTCAAGAAAAGATCAGACTACTTGATGGATATGAAGTCCTTTGAATTATTTTTTACTCTACAAGATCCTTCAAGCTGCACTGATTGTGTAGTAGTGGAGCAGAAAAGGCAGTGTTGCATCGCATGGGCCTCCTCTCCACATTCGCAGATGGTTGGGTCATTGGGCTTTTGGCTAAGATCAAAGTGTAGTATCTGTTCCGATGGATACTGCGCCCCATAGACTGGTATCGTCTTGGCCTTCGGGGCTTGATTCCACCGGTCTATGGGTTTGTCCTGTGCAGTTCTAGGAGGTCCACCTTCCCAGGCTTTGCCTCCCATTTTTGGGGAGGAGTAAGTTTATTGCTTACTGCCTGAGACGCACCTACCGGGGAATACCGACGGGGCTGCCCAGGCAATTTTTAATGGCCAGAGTGCTCACTTTCTCGGGCGCTGGCTATTCAAACCCCACTTTCCCGACCCAACCTTGGGTCACATCTTACTTATGGGAGTAAGATAAAACTGGCCTTGTGCCTAACCTCCTGGAGAGGAGGTAAATAAATACTTTAATAGTTTCTGCATCCTCTGAGATCACTGCTCCCTCGACCGTACGAACATACAGAAATGTGAATGTAATTTTAACGAACATCTTACTGCCCAACTCCCCACCAAGGTTGTCCCCTATAAATCTGGCCCATAATCACAGTAGGTTATTAGGTTTCAGTAGCAATATGATTCGTTTAGGGTTCACAAAAGAAAAATGTCTCTTTCTGTCTTTCTGTCTCTGTTTCCCTCTCCTTTAAAAGCTACACAGAAACGTTCGTGTTTCATTCCCGAAGGAAATCATCAGACTAAATGCGTGAATGTATGGTTTGTAATTGCTTTCATATCTAAGTAATGTTTACTCTAGCTAACTAACTAATCGGATTCGTTAGTTTTATTACGCCCTCTCAGGTTATTATTTCGATCGTCCAATGGGTGTCAATCCCTTTGTTTGAGAATGTTATATATATATATATATATATATATATATATATATATATATATATATATATATATATATATATATGGGAAATGAAAAAGGGAAAACCAAAAGATGTTTTATTTTTATGTATTCATCAACGATGATGGGTTGATGAGAAGAAGTAGTAACCATTACTGGGAGCGCGGGACTAAGGTCCGGGCTAAGAGAAGTCGGTGGCAGAGAGTGAAATGAATGTAGATGGCTGTGAGTGAAAAAAAAACCCATCATGGCAACCCAATATTTCTATGTACTTGCATGACATTTTTCTTAAAATTATTATCCTGAGGAAGTCTTACAAATAAAGAGGAAACGTTGATGAATACATAAAAAAAACATCTTTTGGTTTTTCCTTTTTCATTTCCTATTACGTCGGATTACTCTCATCCTTCCTTTCTTATATATATATATATATATATATATATATATATATATATATATATATATATATATATATATATATATATATATATATACGGAACGTTTATGTTTTTGCCTTTTAAGGGAAGTGGGGTCTGATCAACTCTGCTGGGAAGCCATGAAATTAAATACTGTCTTGTTTTTAAATTCCCGAAACAGTTTTTCATGGTAAACAACTGATGATCCCTTAAATAATGTTAGAAGCAAACTAATATAATAACTGTTACACCGGCCGTTCTTACACAGGAGAAACAACACCGGTTGTCACTATAAGTAGTGCGAGTCACCAGAGACACAGAGAAGACCAAGCACAGTCCTGTAACTGTCTAGCCAAGTGCTAGTCACTTTCTTACTTTGTTAATACACTTGTTAAACCAACCCTCGACTTGACTTCTTTTATTTATTATTTACTGTTGGACAACTTCACAACAATAACTGTAAAAACTAAATTGACTTACATGAGTGATTTTCCACTGAACAACCTGGGATTTCAAGTTTTTATTTAAAAAAATTTTTTTTTAATGGTTGAGAAACTTCCGAGATTATATATATATATATATATATATATATATATATATATATATATATATATATATATAACAAGACGAAAACAAACCATCTCCATCCTACAATGAGAAGAGAAGAGCATCATCCCCAACATCACGAGGACACAACTCTTAAGAACATGAGGCATAGAACGTCACACATCTCTCTCTCTCTCTCTCTCTCTCTTAGTTATCTCGCCCTCTCTCACTCTATGTTGATTAAACGGCTCTGTACTATTTCTTAATGTCTCTGTGATCACTTAGAGAAAGAGTAACTCTCTTTTTCCACTTAATTTTGCTAGTGTGTTCGTACGCACCGTAAACACGCATGTAAATTGGATAGCGAAATAATAGGTCGCTTTACATGTATATTATCCGAAAAGATAATGCAGAAGTAAAGAGACTTATTAATTTTAGTTATGCAAGAACACGCACAACAAACACGTATGTAAATTTTAAGGACAACTAAGTCTCTTGACTACTACAAGAATAATAAAGAATGATACTTCTATATGATAATAATAATAATAATAATAATAATAATAATAATAATATAGAAATTAAGAGACTTATTAATTTTAATTATACACGAACACACACAACAAACACGTATGTAAATTTGATGGACAACTAAGTCTCTTGACTACTACAAGAATAATAAAGAATGATACTTCTATATAATAATAATAATATAGAAAGTAAAGAGACTTATTAATTTTAGTTATGCAAGAAGAATTGCATTAAAGATGTACCACATTTTGTGAATTTTCGAATGTAATCACAGTTGAACACACTGGTAGTAGTTGTGACCCAACGGGTCACGGATAGTAGCTGTGGCCAGCCTGCAGACGACAAAACAGTTCAAGACAGTTTTGGATGTAACATAGTTGCTGATCTTTGGATAATTAACCATCACTTGAGTAGCAGGGGATGCAAGGAAACGCAGTTCTGGCGTGAAACATCAACGGGAATTTAAATATACATTTTGAAGAGTTTTTTTTTTTAACCCAGTCGTGGTCTCCACGGAACCCAGCAAAAATGAACCATAGTTGCTTATGCTTCATTAGCAGAAAGGCGAATCCTCTGTCCGTGTGTTGACATACATACATACATACATACATACATACATACATACATACATACATACATACATACATACATACATACTATTAGAAGAAAGGCAGCATTCCCTGCCCGTGTTTCTGTTCCGTGGAACAGTCTACCAGTGGGAGTGATGATGTCTAGCATATCCAGGATTATTGATGATGTAAATCACATCCAAGCCTTGGACAAAACATTCACACGTTATCTAGACGTACACATCTTTTAACTGCTCTTGTACATGGCTTGTTGCACTTTTCTGATTTTTGTTTTGTTAATAAATTGGATTTGATTTGAATTGCCAGAATCAAACTGGTGTTGAGGCGCCTCTGTCGAAGGACATCGTATAGGAAGTATGTCCAGGTTCAAGTCGCGTCTGGAGGACGTTGTAGAAACACAGAGTGTAAGGGTTAGGGTTAGGGTTAGAGTTTAGGGTTAGAGGTAGGGTTAAGGGGTAAGGGTTAGAAGGTTAGGGTTAGGGTTAAGGTTAAGGTTAGGGTTAAGGTTATGGTTAGGGTTAGGGTTAGGGTTAGAGGGTTAGTGTTAGGGTTAGGGTTAGGGGTTTGAGTTAGGGTTAGGGTTCGGGTTATAGTTTAGGGTTTAGGGGTTAGGGGTTAGGGTTTAGGGGTTAGGGTTAGGGTTAGGGTTAGGGTTAGGGTTAAAGGGTTAGGGTTAAGGTTAGAGTTTACGGTTAGCGGGGTAGGGTTAGGGTTAGGGGGTTAGGGTTAGCGGTTAGGGTTAGAGGGTTAGGGTTAGAGTTAGGGTTAGCGGTTAGGGTTAAGGTTAGGGTTAGGGTTAGGGTTAGGGTTAGAGGGGCTTCTCCGAATGCGTTATGTTCGGCATCAGAATGCACTTTGAAATAATACATCTATTATTTGCTGAGATATGTTTTTTTTTACCTTTCTAAAATGTGTGAAACATAATCAACGCGAATTTAAATAAACTTTTCGATGAGTTTTTAACCAAGGCGCCAAGTCGTGATCTCTACGGATCCCAGCAAAATATGAACCATAGTCGCTTTCATCTCATTAGAAGAAAGGCAGCATTCTCTGTCTGTCTGTCTGTTGCGTTGAACGATGTCTATCATATCCAGGTTTAAACTCGCCTTAGACAAACCTTCAGACGGTATATAAACGTACAATCGTCTAACTGACTTTTTACATGGCTTGTTGCATATTTCTATTTTTTGGCTAACGAATTCGATTAGATTCGATTAGGTTATGATTTACAGTTAATGTGTTCGAAACAGGAAAATTGAAATAGACAAAGAGGTTGAAACATAAATGTTCAATGTTCAATGAAACATCTGTTGCATCTTATCTATTCAGACGATCACAATCGACAAAGGAAAGAATGTGATCATTGGCAATCTTGTGAGTCTGGGAAAAGGTGTTCTGAAAAGTATATATGCTTTCTTACACAGTGTAGGAGGGTTGAAGTCCGACAATCTACAAAAGAAATAACAGCAATTGGTTTCTGCGGAAGCTGAAAATAAAAACAAACAAAGAAAAACGAAATGTGTTCCCAAGACTTAAATGTGTAGAGAGTGTGTACAACAAACTAAGTAGAATGATGGTGTTTGCGTGTGTATAAGTAGAGAGGAATGTCTTACATACCGAATAGTGAATTTTGAGCGCGCACATGTGTGGTGCGTTCGTCAAAACCAGATCCGGATTAAAAGGGGAAGACGAAGGGGTCTGGTGAAATGAGGGGGGTCTATCGAAGCCAGTTTCGGATCGTTGCGTCATCTATCGTCGCGAAAATGAGAGATAATTCGGATCTGACGCCCTCTTGGGAGTGTCTGCGTAAATATATTAATGAAAGCTGGGTAATGCTACTGGATATGGTGAGCAGAAATCGACTAATTTGGTATTTTGTTTTTTTAAATTTTTTTATATTTAAACTTACCTTTTTCATCATGTTTTTCGTTTTTCTCTTTTCTTTCTTTCTTTTTTCTTCCTTTTTTCTTTCTTTCTTTTTTTCTTTTCTTTCTTTCCTTTTTTCTTTCTTTCTTTTTTTTCTTTCTTTCCTTTTTTCTTTCTTTCTCTCTTTCTTTCTTTTTTTCTTTTCTTTCTTTCTTTCTTTCTTTCTTTTGTTCTTTCTTTCTTTCCTTTTTCTTTCTTTCTTTCTTTTTTATTTTAAATGTTGAAGAACTATTCCAACCTCAACAGCACTGACGTCGACCACCAAATACAACTGCACACAAGTCAGGACATGTGACACTTTGGTAGTTCATGCGAAAATATTTCGTGTAGTTTTTTTTAATTATTGATCGTCACAAACAACTATTAAAACGGACATGTTGCAGGTAATCGATTCAAAAAATAGGCGAATGTCATTGTTATAGTTTCCAGTTTTTAGAAATTGGTAAAAGTCACCACAATTACATATCTTTTCTAGTTTGTCTTATTGTTTAACGGTCCGAGACGAAATCCTGTAGAAATTGAGCACTTTGTGTGAACAGGATCTTCGCTTAGAATTCTTGTCGGTTCCGATTTAGAGAAGTTGGTTTTCATATCACGGGTGAGTGATTGTGTGTGTCAATTTTGTATAACTTACTGTCCCCGAGCTTTTCTCTTTGAACTGAAGTTGAGCAACATTTTCCTCTGTTCCGACGCCAAAGTTCGACACACTATTTCCCTTTCAAAAAGGATTTCCGGGCAGTCGTTTGATGATAATGTTGCTAACAATTTTTGCAATATCCTTTTGAAAGCAAACAAATTGCAATATCCTTTTGAAAGCAAACAAATTGCAATATCCTTTTGAAAGCAAACAAATTGCAATATCCTTTTGAAAGCAAACAAATTGCAATATCCTTTTGAAAGCAAACAAATTGCAATATCCTTTTGAAAGCAAACAAATTGCAATATCCTTTTGAAAGCAAACAAATTGCAATAGCATTTTAAAAACATTTTCAGATGTTATCCCTTAAATCTAAGAAAAATCAATCTTCAGTTTGCACAAATAAAATTTCGAGTCGCATAATACCGACCACGTGTAACATTCATATTATTTATTTAAAATGGTGTAAAATCTCCTAAATATAATTTAATATCGTAGTAGTGAGCTTTACTGCTACTGCTAATAAATGTTTCTAAGTGCTAAGTAAGGTATACTGATGATCAGAAACTACTAAGGAAACAGATAGTAAAGTGTGCATACATCGCGCCAAATCTTAATGGAGAAAAGGCAACAGCCATCTTGGAAATTAAATGCGATATAAAAAGACGTAAAATTTCCACGCAAGTACGAAATTCCAATTCAAAGATAAATTACTTTCGTGAGAAAGAGAAAAACATAGTGTCGTAAAAATAGGTGTTAGATAGTGGAGATGCCAAAGGTAATAGGACGCCCTGAAAAGTCGGAAATCACGTCACATCTGTTCGTTTTTTTTTCGGTCTCTTGTTCCTGACTCACCAACAGAAGCAGATGTGAAAAGCGCCGGTCCGCTCGCTGCAAGTAAGTGGCGGGGGATTGGAATGGGGCGCAGTAGTCCAAAATGACCTGCCAAAATCTCTCTCTAATTCCTTCATTCTCTCTCTTCCTCTCGTACACAATACAGTAATTTCTGTCTCTTGTTTTATGTTGAATAAAACTGTTAAACACCCAATAACGGGCGTCCGCGTGGTTTTGTCAGCAGCTGGGCTTACAGCGATGATGATGGTGATCGCAACGACCACCACCACGGGGCAAACCAGCCCGCGTGCGTTGTCAACTGAAGGTAAGCAGAATACAACATTGGGAAACAAGCAGAAGTCTTTCTGATATGTAAGTCATCTTTTCACATAGACAAAAAATTGTCTATATCGTCCCAAGTCTTAACCATGAATTAAAAAAGATGAATATCTTAAACGTTACATACGTACATATTACGTTAAAGGTATAAAACAACTAATAAAACTTCATTATATCTAACCGTAAAAATGCAAATGTTACTAGAATAACGATAAAATTACAATTCCTATCGTAATCGAGATTCATCATTTCTAGTGATCGCTTCGCATTTTATTATCGCAGTCCTATTGTGGCATTGAAACCATCGCCAATGACACAATAAAGCCTTTCATATTTTTAACCAAGTTATTTATACACATAAACATAACAAGAAAAATTGACACAGCTGTATTTTCTTATGTGTGTAGAAGAGTGTTAGACGGACTTACCCTTGTTGTGGAGCAGAGAAAGATACCCTGGTCTCGTCTCAGATATTGTGTGGTGTGCGGTGTCTTTCATAGCTGACCTGTCGTCTGGGTCTCTCAGAGCTGGTCTGAACTGCGATGTTGATAATAACTGGTCTGTATTGTATGATATTCAGAGCTGTGGTTGCAATCAGCCAATGTCATCATATGACTAATCACCACATTTATGAATAGACGACTCCCCCCCCTATATATATATATATATATATATATATATATATATATATATATATATATATATATATATATATAAAGTCAGGTTCATATTATATTCCAATAACAATGCTTTTATTTTATTATTTTTATTTTCATTTTTTAACATTTCCAAAAAACATAACATTTCTGTGAGATATATTTTTTAAGGTCCGTTTCATTTGTCGTGTGCCAAACAAATTTTTTATGTTAATATTAACATAAAAATGTTTTTTGGAAATGTGAAAAAATGAAAATAAAAATAATAAAATAAAAACATGGTTATTGGAATATAATATGAACCTGACTTATATTTGCTCTGCTGTCACTAATTGACAATCATCGAGCTGAATCATTTAAGGAGACTGCAAAGTAAAAGGGCACTGATAGTATATGCTAATACATATATTGTCATTAATATATATATATATATATATATATATATATATATATATATATATGTGATTTTATGAAGGCTTACCAAAGCATTCCTTTCAAGACACCAATGATCACCATTAAAGATATTTTTTCTTACAAATACTATTTATTCAAATTAAATGTTTTTTCCTACACGTGTTTCACTACCAAGCAGTTACTTGCTTGGCAGATCATCAGGGAAATTAAATGTCTGGAATACTGGTTTCAACTGCCGACAAAACACAATGTGGCGTTGTAATAGTTTTAAGAATTGATCGACATGTGACGTTTTGCTTTCCTTTCCAAAAGGTGTCAAATTTATATCGAACGCCCTGTATGTATATATATATATATATATATATATATATATATATATATATATATATATATATATATATATATATATACATACAGGGCGTTCGATATAAATTTGACACCTTTTGGAAAGGAAAGCAAAACGTCACATGTCGATCAATTCTTAAAATTCAAAGAGCATCTTTTAGAGGATCTTGTGTCGAATACAACCCCCATTCGAAGAAGCCGCACTGAACCTCCACCACGGCCCCAAAGCAGGACCTGAACCTAGAACACGCGGCCCTCACAGTGTCCTCCGCGAGACGCCTGACCACAATTTTGTTGCTGGCAATCAGCTCGTCTTTGGTGTTGCAGGCGGTACGGTCGGTGTCTTTCCCAACTGTGCCGCATACATCATAGTCCATGGGATTACAATCAGACGAGTTGGGGGCAGATGGTGGTACTGGTGAAGTCGTAGATAAGTTGGCCCTTGAGAATCTTGCATGAGGAACAGCGACGACCTTTCTTCATAATTGCCACTCCGATGCTCATCTACTTCGTCACGGTCCGCATTGCCTTGCTCAGATCTTGCCGCACCTTTTTTTTACAAAGCTTCTTGGTGTATTTAGTTGTGCTGGCACAGTAAAAACGCACGCTATGCCCCTTCCTGTTCGCTACTCCTTCCACATCTCTGTCGCAGTTCTTCAGATCACATCGCATGGCCTTCAAGGTATTCAAGGAACACTTAGCTGTAGCTAAGATTTTCGAATGTTTGACTCCGGCGCCAATCAAAATGCTGCAGATCACTTTCTTCCAATATTCCGATGCTTTTCCCGTCTCGTCTATCGTCTTCAACTCTCTAACCCATCATTAGTACACAGAAACATACATCCGTTGCACGTTATAACTAGTAAAGACTTCAAATGGTTCTGAAATAAAAGAATATAAAAAAATATCAAGTTTTTCTCGAACGCTCCTCTGTACATATATACATTAAAATAGGAACTATATATTGTCTGGTGGGGTGTGTCTCTCATAGCTGGCCTTTCTGATGTGTATCTCAGAGCTGGTCTGAACCCCTATGTTACTCGGAGCTTGTTTGTCATGTGTGCTGGTCAGAGATGTAGTTGTAGTAGAAAGTGGGCCTTGTGTCATACTTTCGGCAGTCTCGTAACTCTCCCTTCCCTTATTTTGTCATTTAGTTCTCACATTCTATGATCGAAGTTTCTGACAAATGGGGAAGAATTGCTGTTTTCTGAGTCGGAATCTATCCATCTAACAAAGAAGAGTAGAAAGTGGATTTTGGGTTTACTTTCAGCAGCCTCGTAACTCTCGCTTCCCTTATTTTGTCCTTTAGTCCTCACATTCCATGAGCGATGGTTCTGACAAAGGGGGAAGAATTGCTGTCTTCTGGGTCGAAATATATCTACCTAACACTTATCGTTGGCTAGTTTTTTTGTTTTTTTTACCTTGAAGTGGTATTTTTTTAGCTCCTTACATCAAGTGGCTTCATGCCTTGTCGGGAACGATTTCCATAAAAAAAATCAGCTAATAGAAGCCTTATTCCCACACATAGGAATAGACGACGTTCACAGACCTAACTAATATATGCACACATTCATATGTGAATTGAAATGGGGCTTTATTATTCACTGGCGGTGTTCATCTGGCGCTGTCCGTGTGTGTGGAGATATATTGCTCGTCAGAAGATTTCGTATAACAAAATAATTCCAAATATAGTCATGTTTACAGATGTTGCCTTAAAAGAAAAGTTAAACATAAAATTTTGCAATATGAGGTCAAGTAACAAAAAAACTGTTAGCGCGGTGATGTTCTTAAAAACCTCTTGTTGACACTACGTTTCTTAAATACGGCAGTAAAACAGCAAATAGCTTTATCGAATTCAAACGAATAATTATTTTAAATCTTAAAAAATACAAATAAAATAATTATTTAAATGTTTAAATCTGTTTTTAAATACATTCTCTGTTGAGATATTGTTTTTTTTTTAAATGAAACTAATAAAATACATTTAAAAATGAGTTTCTTTTCTTTACGTTCAAATATATTTTAGTTATTTCATGGACCTAACCGATAATCGCATCTAGTGATTCAGATGGAATCGAAGAAAAAATCTAATTTTGTTTTTAGATTCTTCAAAAATGTAGCCCTTATTAACACTTATTTGAATGTTCTAACTGTTAACGCTACGATTTCTATAACAACACACATACTAACATTGATTTTTATATATAGAGAAGATACTTTATGTAGGTCAGTGTGACCTACGTATTCAGAGTGAGTACAAGTTAGTAGATGTATTAATATTTCCCGATTCTATTAGTAAAGCAGTGTTAGAAAAAACAACAAAAAGATCCGTAACCAGTCGTGATATTTTCAGGTAAGTTTATTTTCAAATAGTTTTGATCTAAAAGTGTTAACATTTTTAAACATTCCAAATCTTCAAATATTAGACAATTATAAAAGAGATGTCGATAGATTATAGCATTGTGTATATTAATGACAGTCTCAGAAAATGGTTGGCACAATTCAACTGAAAAATGCCATAAAGAGACAACATCTCCGTTATATAGGTATGTTTGTAGAACAGGAAATACAAGTTACAAAAATAATGTCTGCCAATTCCACAAGACCGTATTACAGAAATCCGGCATGGAGAAGGTTACAAAAAATGGTAGCGTTTTTCATGCAAATGAGAAAAAAAAAAGAAGCTCACCCAAAATGTAAGAGTTCTACCATGGCAGAAAACAGCTGAGAAAGAAAGAATGTTAAAAGTCACCTAAGACTGAAGAATGCCTATCATATGTGTTTAAAACACTTTTTAAAAAAATTATGATGCATGTCTCACATTGGAATAAACGGTACTGTACTTGTGCCCTGACTCGGAGTGGCAATCATCTTGCAGAAATGCATTTACGAAAATGTAAAAAAGATATGAAACCTGTTTGCAAAGGAAATCGAATTAATTAAAGAATCCGGAGAAAATTGTTGAGCTATGCATTTAATGAAAATGGTGAGATAATATGCTATATTGAGAAATGAGAAGGAGCGATATCAGAAACTCTTGTTGATCGAACGTACTAGAAGAGAGAGAGAGAGAGAGAGAGAGAGAGAGAGAGAGAAAGAGAGAGAGAGAAAGAGAAAGAGAGAAAGAGAAAGAGAAAGAGAAAGAGAAAGAGAGAGACAAAGAGATAGAGAGAGAGAGAGAAAGAGAGAGATAGAGAGAAAGATAGATAGAGAGTAAGAGAGAGATAGAGAGAGAGAAAGAGAGATAGAGGGAAAGAGAAAGAGAGAGATGGAGATAGAGAAAGAGAGAGAGGGGGGATAGAGAGAAAGAGCGAGAGAGAGGGAGATAGAGATAAAGAGAGAGAAAGAGAAAGAGAAAGAAAGAGCGAGAAAGAGGGAGATAGATAGATAGAGAGAGAGAGAGAGAGAAAGAGAGAGATGGAGAGAAAGAAAGAGAGAGAGGTAAGTAGAGAGAAAGAGAGAGAGAAAGAGAGAGAGAGGGAGATAGAGAGAAAGAAGCGTAGAGAGAGAAAGAGAGAGAGAGGGAGATAGAGAGAAAGAAGCGTAGAGAGAAAGAGAGAGAGAGAGAAAGATAGATAGAGAGAGAGAAAGAGAGAGATTAAGATATAGTATGTCTGAATTAGAGTTAAATAGAAGTTCGTGTCAAGCAGTGGTGATGTGCATAAGCCCTCTGTTGCATCTGCCCCCATGACTAAAGTCGAATAGATATGTTAATGAGATTCTCCTCGTGGTATAGTCTATATCTAATAATATGAGCAGAGATCTCCGACACAAAATTTCTATTATTTTTGTTTCTTCAAACCTTCGAGGGCTTTGAAATACCTCGCATGATGCACTGGCGCAGGATTACCCCTCTCGGTGTGATGGGACCGAAGAAAAACTCTGATATGTGCTACTGACTTATTTTATCTTGGCACAGAACCAATGGGGTATGCAGGCCTCCTTGGTCCTGGTCGACAACGTTCCTAGAGCTGGAGTCTCGAACAAAATATCCGGTTTGCAAACCTAAAATTGCTTAAGGAGTAAATAGGCTATGCCTATCACCCGGCCTTTGAACTCCTTCTTTGGCTATTAGCCAGACGCAAAGGTACCAAGACAGGGACGTCTCAAAGACAACCAATGCTTGGCCTTGTCTCCTGACCATGAACGCCGTCTCTCTTTCTTTATAACTGGACAACTTGGGGAAACTTTTTTCTCAATATGTCTCACATGACTAGTTTGGGTCGCTCTTGTTCCGACAAGTTGAGAGGGTACAGGGTAGACAGCTTGCCTAGCTGCTGTTTCCGACTGGTAGTGCAAGGGCCCTCACTCTTAGGTAGCGCTAAGAGCGGCTGCTCTATCAACAGTTGTAGAATATCGGGATAATTGTAGCGCCATGTCGCGCATAGAAAAGGGTCTATGTACTTATCTCCGGTGGGCGTTTCCGAGGCCGCAAGCCCATGGATCAATTCCGGCTAATAGTCTATTTGTGTAAGCTTACCGGCATCAAACAAGCACCTACTTTGCCCATCCCACTCTATCTAATAACTTACACAACTCCTCACTGTGGATTAGGGGCCAGAAATTATAGGGGGTATAATTTCTGGCCCCTAATCCACAGTAGCCCCTTACGTCTCAGTGGCAGTATGCCTTGTTTTGGATGAAGTCAAGTTTAAACAAAAACTAACCAGGTGGTGCTTTATGATGTTTCTTCTTTAATGTTCATATATAAGTAAACAAGGTTCATTTAGATTGCAAAAGCCAAGATTTGATTTCATCTCACGAAAACATTTTCAAAACATACAATATTTAGTGCAATTATTTTACGAATACTTATATAACTTACTATATATATATATATATATATATATATATATATATATATATATATATATATATATATATATATAGCATGCATGGATCAACTCAGGGTTGTGGGAATACTCGTTCTGAATACACAAAGATGGCCGCTGCATATTAATAACTATTGCTTCTACTATTATAAGTAAGCGTACCACTCAACAATTAGATGTGAGAATTTCTCAACACGTCCCTCACAATATTCTGAATTTTAAATTACATGCGTTCATGCATTCCTATGCAAATGGCTCTGCGATAGGGAACATTTATTGGAGAACAAGTCCTGTGCAAAGCGTACAGTGACGCACAGAGTACGGTCTAAAGACCACCTTTACATATTAGGAGCCATAGTTATAAAACTGCAGCCACCGTCTTTTTGTAGACAGAAGGAGTATACTCACAACTTTGAGTTGATGGGGATATGCTAATTATACATATATATATATATATATATATATATATATATATATATATATATATGAATAAATGTTATGAGGTATAAAACTTATAAATGCATTTAAAAAGGATGCGCGGAAATCTCTCAAAGGCCCTTTCGACTATCATCTCGTTAGGAGAAAATCGATAGTTTTTAATCAATAATATTGTCGGAAGAAAGAGCAAACGGGGAATTGAATGTGCCAAAATTAACGATGGAGCGATTAAAAGAAGTGAATTTAATGATTTCGTTAAAAAAAAACGATTAAAAGGCACTACGTTAGGGGGGGAAAACGAAGGAAGGGAGTTCAAAGTTCCCTGTGAAATCAGTTGATGCGGTGTCCAGGCAGCTTTAGAAGCTGGCGGCGATTGCTGGCACCCTATATCGAAATTTGAATATAAACCCATGCTATACACTTTCTTATCTAATTCATTTCTTGTAAAAATTATATTTCAGTAATAAATTACGAGTACTTAATAATAGGGAGTTACTTTCCAATCACCATATATACATCCACAGGGTAGTAATCCAAAGAATTTCAACCGGGTTTATAAAGAGTGCTCAATATAAAATAGAGCTTTATATATGATATTTTTTATTTACACAGACATGTACAAAATCTGCGACACTGGCATGTCGATGTTATCGATCAACAGTTATTATAAACTGAGATCTCATCAGGGAGAGTTAGAATTCGATCTTAACCTCAGATCATATTTGGTTTTCTCCAAATATGATCTGAGGTTAAGATCGGATTCTAACTCTCCCTGATGAGATCTCAGTTTATAATAACTGTTGATCGATAACATCGACATGCCAGTGTCGCAGATTTTGTACATGCCTGTGTAAATAAAAATTATCACACACACATATATATATATATATATATATATATATATATATATATATATATATATATATATATATATATATATATGTGTGTGTGTGTGTGTGTGCGCAATGATGTGACCTTATGGTGGGGAAAGTGTAGCTATTGTTTGATGAGTATGTACATGAACGTGCATACCCATATGTATTCTGGATCGTACATACCAAATGGATCTATATAATGTATTTATAAAAGAAACAGAATATCAAAAGAAAACATTGTATCCAGCTCTCTTGTGTTAATGCTAGGAAACTCTTCCACGATGGCTCGAACGGTACAATCTTCCAGACCTGGACATTCTGTAGCGGCGAATTAATAAAGAAAAGAAAGAAAATCAACAAATATTATTCGATACAATTATTGGTTAGATATTGAAAAATTGAACAAAAAAAAAGAACGAAACTGTTATCAGTTTTCCGTTTTAACAAGAAATGGCTGCATAAAAGAATGTTTGCTGCACACATGACCCCCCCGTAAAGACAAACAAACACAGAAAAACATTAATATAAGACTAAATCACCTTTTAATATTAATTACATATGTTTTCCATGCATGACGGCTGAAAAGTTCAATCCTTGTTTCGTTCAAACAGGCAACAAAAATTTACAGTTCGAAAAATAATTTAGAGACGAGAATCTTCTAGGTGATCGTGATTTAAAGATATTCGGGGGAGGCGGAGGGGGAGGTGGCAAATTAAAAGATTCTAAGCTCAGAATGTTATTACTAATTCTTTCGTAAACTCAAAGAAATGTTAAAGTAAAATTGTACAGAATGCTTCAAGAT
The DNA here is from genome assembly GCA_963556195.1 of Sepiola atlantica. Lineage (NCBI taxonomy): Eukaryota > Metazoa > Mollusca > Cephalopoda > Sepiida > Sepiolidae > Sepiola > Sepiola atlantica. The sequence goes on along the minus strand of OY744541.1, from coordinate 16,831,308 downwards.
CATTTATGTCATGTTGTAATTAAGTTTATCAAAAAAAAAAACATCATTAGAATTCAGCAGGGTTAAAAATAAGGTTTATTACCTTTTTTTTCACAGAAAACGAGAAAGAAAAAAAATAAGAAAAAAGAATGGATAGCTTTTAGTTTAGCTGTAAACGACTACTTTTTTTGCCATAAAGGCTACCACTACTACTACTACTTGGCGTAGTACGTATTTTTATGCCTTTACTCGTCGGACGAGTCCAAATCTTAGAGGAAAATACTTTCCATCAAAACACATACAAAAACACATTTCGACATTCAAGTTCAAGTACGACATAAAATGGACGCTTCTACAAGGGGAAATAACTGTTGTAGACTTACAAACTCGGTTATATGTTGTAAATCTATTATACAACATTTTTATCATGAACTGCGATTAATCTAGAATCGGACTTGGACACCATTTTAAGTGTGTATCTGCCAAATTAGGCCCAAATCTTGGACACAAATTCTTCTCACACTCCAACTGAAGTTTTGGAGAACATATTAGTTTAGTGTCTTTTCAATATTGTAATAACATTTTCGAATGATTAAAAATCACACCGTATCGATGAAATCAGAGAATGTTTTTTCTAAATCATGAATGAATGGATGATTTGGTGACAACATTTTTACGTAAAGATCGCTAGGATGGATAATTTTGAACAGCCTTTAAGTGTATTTCTAGCTGCCAGATTTACATCCGCACAATTTGAAGACATTATTTTTTTTTTAACTGGAGCTGGAAAAAATGACGAGTGTGCGAGTTTGGGACCCGTGTCAAAGGGGAGCTACCCCTGATTTAGAACGCTTTTCACATATAAAACGGGTTAAGAACAAATTTTTTTTAAATATTTGCTCTGGGGTAATCATCTGACTGTGTGTTTTTTGTTTATTTTACTAATACTTATGTGGTAAATTCATATTTCCAAACTATCGCGTCTAGCTTTTTCTTTAATGCATCCATTTTTACTATAGTATGTGCTAGCAGGATCAGTAGTAATGCTACGGTTTATAAATAAATATAAGTTTTAATTTAACATTTTATCAATTTATTGTCTATATAATAATACGCTAAGGAAATTTAATATTCGTATGTACGTTATCACTTTCTGCCAATTGTTTTTAAAATATAAGATCGCTCAATCGCCGAAGAAGCAATACAATAAAACATTTTTTTTTTAAATTTTGATCTGATAACCGTTGTGTCGAACGAGCAACTCGAACTTTCTTAGCCTTCGGGCTAGGATCAAAGTGTAGTATCTGTTCTCTCCAAAGATGGTACAATAATATCGTGGAGGCTGCGTTCGCGCCGGACGTCCATAGAATAAAAATATGCCACAAACTCCTAGAAGGGTTGTGTAGATTGACCAACGTAACAAGATATATATTTTAAAACTACATCAACCAAAATACTTAAATTAGTAAGTTTCAGTTTTAACAAAGGTAGTACAATAATAGCGTTGGGTCTGCGTTCGCGCCGGACGTCCATATGGAAATATCTTTAAGCACGTAAGTAATATACAACAGATGAAGGATATAACTGTGGAATTTTCACGGGTCCCGCAATATTATTTTATTACTTTTAATTAAGCATAACAAAATAAGTTATCAACACAATGTTAATTATTTTTTCTGCCTTTCCCGTTTCTATGGATTCCTTTTTGTATATATGTCGGTGTTTGCTTGTGAGTGATTTATGCTGCTAAACACCGAGGGTGACCACGTTTTTATGTACATACATAGATGGAAGATATGCAAGTATTCCTAAGCTAGCCGTTACATGTAATCCTATTGTCATCTCCATATTTCTGCATGTGTGTGAGTTGTGGACCTTAACTGCAGACCTGGAGAGAAGGATTCAGGCTACAGATATGAGATGTTTCTCGAAGATCCTCAATATCTCATACAAATGAGGAAGTGAACAACAGACTAATACAAGACGTCGGGCCACATGAGGATCTACTGACCACTGTGAAAAAGGGGAAAATGGAGTGGTACGTTCATTACACATAATCATAAGGTCCCGCCAAAATAATCTTGCAAGGAACTGTACAGGAAAATGTAGACAAAGAAGGAAATGTAGACAAAGAAGGAAATGTAGACAAAGAAAGAAATGTAGACAAAAAAGAAAATTTAGACAAAGAAGGAAATGTAGACAAAAAAGAAATGTAGACAAAATAGGAAATGTAGACAAAGAAGGAAATGTAGATAAAGAAAGAAATGTAGACAAAGAAAGAAATGTAGACAAAGAAGGAAATGTAGACAAAGAAAGAAATGTAGACAAAGAAGGAAATGTAGACAAAGAAGGAAATGTAGACAAAAACGAAATGTAGACAAAGAAGAAAATGTAGACAAAATAGGAAATGTAGACAAAGAAAGAAATGTAGACAAAGAAGGAAATGTAGACAAAGAAGGAAATGTAGATAAAGAAAGAAATGTAGACAAAGAAAGAAATGTAGATAAAGAAAGAAATGTAGACAAAGAAGGAAATGTAGACAAAGAAGGAAATGTAGACAAAGAAGGAAATGTAGATAAAGAAAGAAATGTAGACAAAGAAAGAAATGTAGACAAAGAAGGAAATGTAGACAAAGAAGGAAATGTAGACAAAGAAGGAAATGTAGATAAAGAAAGAAATGTAGACAAAGAAAGAAATGTAGACAAAGAAAGAAATGTCGACAAAGAAGGAAATGTAGACAAAGAAGGAAATGTCGACAAAGAAAGAAAATGTCGACAAGTAAGGAAATGTAGACAAAGAAAGAAATGTAGACAAAGAAAGAAATGTCGACAAAGAAGGAAATGTAGACAAAGAAGGAAATGTAGACAAAGAAGGAAATGTAGACAAAGAAAGAAATGTAGACAAAGAAGGAAATGTAGACAAAGAAGGAAATGTAGACAAAGAAAGAAATGTAGACAAAGAAAGAAATGTCGACAAAGAAGGAAATGTCGACAAAGAAGGAAATGTAGACAAAGAAGGAAATGTAGACAAAGAAAGAAATGTAGACAAAGAAGGAAATGTAGACAAAGAAAGAAATGTCGACAAAGAAGGAAATGTAGACAAAGAAAGAAATGTCGACAAAGAAGGAAATGTCGACAAAGAAGGAAATGTAGACAAAGAAGGAAATGTAGACAAAGAAAGAAATGTAGACAAAGAGAGAAATGTCGACAAAGAAGGAAATGTAGACAAAGAAGGAAATGTAGACAAAGAAGGAAATGTAGACAAAGAAGGAAATGTAGACAAAGAAAGAAATGTAGACAAAGAAGGAAATGTAGACAAAGAAGGAAATGTAGACAAAGAAAGAAATGTAGACAAAGAAAGAAATGTCGACAAAGAAGGAAATGTAGACAAAGAAAGAAATGTAGACAAAGAAGGAAATGTAGACAAAGAAAGAAATGTCGACAAAGAAGGAAATGTAGACAAAGAAAGAAATGTCGACAAAGAAGGAAATGTCGACAAAGAAGGAAATGTAGACAAAGAAGGAAATGTAGACAAAGAAAGAAATGTAGACAAAGAAGGAAATGTAGACAAAGAAAGAAATGTAGACAAAGAAAGAAATGTAGACAAAGAAGGAAATGTAGACAAGTAATGAAATGTAGACAAAGAAAGAAATGTAGACAAAGAAAGAAATGTCGACAAAGAAGGAAATGTAGACAAAGAAGGAAATGTAGACAAAGAAAGAAATGTAGACAAAGAAGGAAATGTAGACAATGAAAGAAATGTAAACAAAGAAGGAAATGTAGACAAAGAAAGAAATGTAGACAAAGAAAGAAATGTAGACAAAGAAAAAAATGTAGGCAATGAAAGAGGTATGAGGACAACCTCCGAAAGTTTAACAGAGCTGACGCTGAATAGCACGCACAAGAAAGCAGAAAATGGGGAAGACTAGAAAAAGTTGATTGTCATGTCATCTTTGACCCCCAACGGTCATCCAGACCATATGACAGACGAAAGAAAGATTAATACAATTGATTTTATTCTATGTAATAATTAAAACACACATATTTCAAAAAGGGTAATCATTACTATTAGCAACATAAATTATTTTTAAAACAATACCGTTAGGTAAATTAGTCAAAAACAATTTATTTGGTTTTCCTTCTTATTAATTAATAAATATGTCATGAATTTAATTTTTTTGGAGCTAATTAAAGTTTTTAAGGCTTATAATATGGGCACAACCTCCTATTTAAAAATTCAAATATATCAGATTTGAGTTGAATTTGATCTATAGTCATTAGACAGCAATTTTCTTTTAAATGGAAATCGCTCCAGACAAGGCATTAAGCCACTTGATGTACGGAGCTAACAAGAACAAATATGTTTATCGCAAAGACAGGAGATGCCTATTGGCCGTTGCCTTGAAAAGGCCAAGATTATAGGTAGGAGGAAAACAGTCAGCAGGAAGAGAGTTTAACAAGCCTGACGTTCTTGGAAAGAAGCAACTGGAATAGGAAACTGTATTACAATGAGGTATCAAAACAACGAATTGATGAAGACCACTAGACCAACGAGTCAAACGAGCTGGAACAAAAGAAGCGGGGGAATACATCACATAATTCTGAAGAACACAATCAAGATTCCCTCAATTTCAAGTTCTTTTCAATACACCTTAACCTTAAACCTTAAATTTTAGATATTTTATCGAATCAAAATTACGTTATGGATTTTGATCAAAATTGGAACAAGGATTCTAGACATAAGGTTCCTATTCCAGTAGCTACTTTCTAAGAACTGCAGGCTTGTTGAACTCTTTTCCTGTTGACTGTTTTCCTCCAACCTATAGCCTTGGTCTTTTCAAGACTAAGACCAATAGGCATCTCCGGTCTTTGTGATGATCCTATTTCGTTCTTGTTAGCTTCTAGCATCAAGTGGCTTCATGCCTTGTCTGGAGCGATTTCCATAAGAAAAAAGGTTTAGTAGCATTATGTCTTGATTTTAGTCTTTGTATGGGGACATAAAAGTGGTGCGAAACTTTTCTGTTCAAGGAATTAATTTTACCTGTCCTGGGACGGATTTTTTTCTAGTGTATGTATGTATGTATGTATGTATGCATGTATGTATGTATACATTTATATATAAAAAATAGAGGTGATACGTGAATATGGATATCGTATTTGAAATCAGCACCTAAAAATACGGTTAAAACACCTATTTGTATACTTGCCTCAATTCTTTTAGAAACCAGTGTAATTAATCCAATTTTTACTTTCATTTTTATGGGACCTGTTTGTCGGTTGGTCGGTCTGTCACGCTTAAGTTTGAAATACCATTTAAAAAACTTTTTTCGTCCCCAAATGCATATTGTTACTGATGCGTAAGAGGTTACTGTGATAGAGGCCAGATTAATAAGCCACAATCGAGGTGGTGAGTTAAGTAGAGATATGTTTGTTCACATTACATTAAATTTTCTGCATGTTGGTACGGTCGGGGAAACAGAAAGCATGGAGAGAATTCTATAGGTTTGAAGAAACAAGCTATTATGAATAGAACATCTTCCGGCATCTAGGCAGCTCTACAATGAAGAGGTGCGATTTTGTTGCTAGTCGGATGGGTTGGGATTATGTACGTTCAGGGTGTACATATTGAGTAAGTTAATCTGAGTGCATTCCGTGAAAGTACTTGTACAACAAAAACAGGGATGTACATTGTGTTGCGATGCGACAGGGGCTGGAGCTTGGCAGACAGTGTGAGGCCTATTACGTTAGAGACTCTTTTTTTGCGCCTTGTCCAAGAGTGAGATGCTGGTTGGCGCACTAGCTCAGATGTGACACAATACACCAGACTCAATTGGCACACTTAATTTTTTTAAGCACCTAAGCATCTCTGGTAAAGGATTTTCCCGTCTGTCACTTGTGACGCTTGACGTCATTCCAGCCTTTCCTGCTTCCAGTGACGTCACACCTGTTATTTTCAGTTTTCCTTCTCCACCATTATTACCTTTACGGTAAATAAACGTCTTTATTTTTAAAACTGTTCATCTGCGTTTGTCCTCTCTTCTTTGTCATTGCCGTTTACCTTTTTTACCTGTGCCCCCCCCCCCTTTATTAGTTGTGAGGCCCCGATCAACATCAACGATCGACCCCGCAACACGCTTCGGCCTGTCGCATTAAAGTGAATCGCCATCCGTAGTTCTGTTCGTCACACTAAAGTTTTAAATAGAATTTTCGTCGGTCTATCACGATTAAGTGTTTAAAATAACATTTCATTTTAGAGGACGCAACTTATGTTAGATACGTCCAAACATATCTAAAAGAGACGCCATCCGTCTGTCTGTCTATCTGTCGCATCACAGTTTGAAATGGCATTTTTGTCACGCTTGAATTTGAAACTAGCCTTTCATCGATAAACGCGCAGATTGAATAGACGCATCTAATTTTAGATAGTCTAAGCGTTTGTACACGAGGCTTTATCCGTTGGTCGATTTGTCACGCTTAAGTTTGAAAATAGCATTTTCATCGCGAAACGCGCAAATTGAATGGACGCATCTAATTTTAGATAGTCCAAGCGTTTTACACGAGAATTTATCCGTTGGTCGATTTGTCACGCTTAAGTCTGAAAATAGCATTTTCATCGCGAAACGCGCAAATTGAATGGACGCATCTAATTTTAGATAGTCCAAACGTTTGTACACGAGAATTTATCCGTTGGTCGATTTGTCACGCTTAAGTTTGAAAATAGCATTTTCATCGCTAAACGCGCAAATTGAATGGACACATCTTAAGAATATCCATTCTTGTAATTACAATTCCAACTTATCCTCTCTGAAATAGTTAACTTTGGATTCTATATATCGACGGATACGATTTCCCAACTCTTGGATATAGTGCTGGAACTCTTTCACCGTTCCTTTCTTCTGTTGTTTGATTTCGACCTGTTGGAGAATAATATCAAATAAACATAAAAGTAAAAACAAAACAAAAAAAATACCAACTTAGTTACACATTGATTTTATCTTCGAAATAATCTCCGGAGCAAATGTATTTCTGATCCCAAATTATTCTAGCAGCTGAAAAGAATTTGTTTAGCATGACACTGTACATGATGTAAACCAAATCTTACGTTTTTTTTAAAACGTAAACAAAACCTAGGAAAATTCTGACCTCAAGCTTGTACCGCTTTACGGCCATACTAACTCACATGAAAGGCGTCCGGAGTCAATTCTGATGAAAACCCCGAAGTCAGACTCCACAAGGCAGCCCGAGGCTATATGCAGCAACGTTCTGGTAATATTGCGACGACGCTGGAACAACATGTATCTGAGCTTACCTTTCTAATAGGCCATTCCAGCAAGATAAAGTGGGGGTTCTGCTGCATAGAGAACAGCTTGCCATCCATACACACTTACCCAAACTTTGTGCTTTGCGCGCGACTCATTAGTCTTTCGAGACTGAAGGATACCAATACATTTAAGACCTACTGTTTGCGTATCAGTATTTGGTCTGATCGCGCACGCACGCTTTTCATCGGTCACTTAGCTGTTTGATATCGCAGAAGGTAAAACAAGTTACAAAGTTACCATGGGAACTGGGTGGAGCGGGTGTAGACACAAAATAAAAGTTTCGTATAGCCATTACAGCTTAAAGCATTCAATTAATAATAGCAATAATAATAATAATAATAATTTTTTTTATAATGATACAATATAATTATTATTTTTATTTATAATAATAATTATAATAATGATAATAATAATAATAATAATAATAATAATTATTATTATTATTATTATTATTTTTAATTTTATTATTTATTATTATTAGTATTATTATTAGTATTATTATTATTATTATTATTAGCTAAATAAATTATTATTTACTTAGCTTAATAATAAACACTTATCTTCGTTATCTTTCTATTTAACACTTAACTTCTAAAAATATTACGTAAAAAAGTTATTTCATTTAAAAAACAAATAATAATATAAAATATTATATTTCCTTCCTTACAGTGTTTTAAAATACTACCTTTCTTTCAGTGACTCAAAATTTATAAAAAGTGCTCAATAACTGTTTTTTTAGTATTGATTTTTTTATTTATACAAACATTATTGGTTACATATGTGCATACATGTTTCAGTTGTCCCCCTCAATCGAGAGGCAACTTCTTCAGACCTTTAGAGAAAAATAATTTATCATTTTATTTTTTCTCTAAAGGTCTGAGGAAGTTAACTTTCGATTGAGGGGACAATTGTAACATGTATGCACATATGTAACCAATAATGTTTGTATAAATAAAAAAACATACTATATATATATATATATATATATATATATATATATATACTAAAACTATGTTAATTTTCTTTGCTTAATTTTCTGTTGGTTTGTTTGTCCCTGTGCACAGTGGATGCCGTCAGTTTATGGTGACGTCATCCATCAATTTATAGCGAGGGGGTAGATCATTTAGAACGTTTTATCTAAACCACTTATTACCAAATCACCACGTATCATCTACTAGTTGAACGTTTCGACCCCTAAAAGTCAACCACCAAATTATTATTATTATTATTATTATTATTATTATTATTATTATTATTATTATTATTATTATTATTATTATTATTATTATTATTATTATATTGAAGTATCATTCTTTATTATTATTGTAGTAGTCAAGAGACTTAGTTGCCCATCAAATTTACATACGTGTTTGTTGTGCGTGTTCTTGTATAACTAAAATAATAAGTCTCTGTACTTCTATATTATTATTATTATTATTATTATTATTATTATTATTATTATTATTATTATTATTATTATTATTATTATTATTATTATTATTATTATTATTATTATTATTATTATTATTATTATTATTATTATTATTATTATTATTATTATTATTATATATATAGAAGTATCATTCTTTATTATTATTGTAGTAGTCAAGAAACTTTGTTGCCCAACAAATTTACATACGTGTTTGTTGTGCGTGTTCTTGTATAACTAAAATAATAAGTTTCTGTACTTCTATATTATTATTATTATTATTATTATTATTATTATTATTATTATTATTATTATTATTATTATTATTATTATTATTATTATTATTATTATTATTATTATATAGACGTATCATTTTTTTTATTATTATTGTAGTAGTCAAGAGACTTAGTTGCCCATCAAATTTACATACGTGTTTGTTGTGCGTGTTCTTGT
>OY744541.1:16802126-16819626 GCA_963556195.1 Sepiola atlantica | reverse complement strand
CAAATATGTCCAAGCAAAACTGAAACGACTTGATATTTTTCAGTCAAGCTCGGCTTTAAGAACGGCAAACCCAAACTAACTACATTTTCTTTGATTTCTTCCAACCGTATTCACAGTCACATTTCTTTACAGACAAAGTGATTTAATACAGGTTTGATTTGGAGAGAATGGAAAGCCTCTGTTTATTTATTTTAATCTCATTTTCTTCAATTAATTAATCATACAATTAATTAATCATACAATTAATTAATCATACAATATATAAAATTAAATGCGCATTATTAATAGTTTAATATTTTATCTTTTATAAAATCGGGGGACCTATGTTTTGAGGCATGTATGTCCGTCCATCCGTCCGTCCATCCGTCCGTCCATCCGTCCGTCCAGATTTTTCTCCGCAACCATCCATTGAATTTCTCTGAAATTTTGCATGAAGTTGTAACTTTGGTCAGGTTAGAAAGTGACATTCTCCGATTTTTGAAAAAACATCTGGTTAGCCCCCAAGGGGTCAAAAGGCCCTGAAATGGCAAAAAATGACATTTTTTGCCCCATAACTTTTCATCCATCCATTCAATTTCTCTGAAACTTGGCCAACATGTGGAGGCAATTGTTCCTAATAGAAAATAAGTATCGCTGACCTTGGAAAAAATCTGGTTCGCGCCCCCAGGGGGTCAAAAGCCCCCAAAATGGCAAAAAATGACCCTTTTCTCCCATAACGTTTGATTCATCCATTCAATTTTTCTGAAACTTGGCCAAAATGTAGAGGCAATTGTTCTGGATATAAAATGAGCATCCTTGACCTCAGAAAAATTCTGGTTCGCTCCCCCATGGGATCAAAGGGGGTGGTCAAAAAATGCCCCAAATTGCCCAAATTGATTGCATTTTACACTCGCCACATCGAGTCACATACAAAGGGGGACCACGCACGCGCGGCTTGTCTTTCATCTGTTAGAATAGTTATTCTGAAAATGTCATAATCCGTTTTCGGGATAAGGTCATGTTCCATACGGGAACATTGCATAATTAATTAATTTATAATTAATTGCATAATTAATTAATTTATACTCGAAAGGGGGAAACATTTATTTCAAATGAATATTGATCGGGTAGATATAGTTTGAAACTTCGGGATGGCCCAGTGGCTATGTGGTTAACGACGCGGACTGAGGACCTAGGTGTGCCGGGTTCGAATACAGTTCCTTTTACAGAAACACTTTCATCAACACCTACGCCTGACCTTGTGTCCAACCTCCTAGAGAGGAGGCAAATCAAATACTTTGAAACTTGTTTATAAATAAAACCCGATTTTAATTAAATTGAGGCTTGGCTTATCAGGTAACATTAAAAATATTGCACAAATTCCAAAATTTTGGACCTGGTTTATGTTTGTTTATACAAAATTGTTTTAAAATCAAAGAACCACAAACATAAATATGTGTTTGTGATTTGTACAGCGACACGTATGTAAATTAGAGGACAACGCTAAAAAAGAGAGTCACTTTTCCTTTCTATGTCTAAGTTAAAAACATAACAGATTTTATTTTGTCGTTTTACGTTGTTTTATCAAATTGTTAATAAGAAATGAACGATTTACTAGCCTAAAATTCACCCTATACGTTGTTTTAGAAAAGTTTACTCAGTTAAATTGAAAGATGTCACATCTCATAAGTGTTATTAGGGATGCCCTGGGATTAAGCGCAGCCTGTCTGATTGGTATAATCTCAGAGGTTTTATTAAACCTTCATTGCGATTTCATTTTCATTTTCGCTGTTGGAACATGAGAAAAATATAAGAAAATGGTACTATTATAGCAAACGCGCCAGATTTCCGTGACTTTGCGTCGGCAACGATCGGGCAGGTCGCGGAAACGCCCGAGAGCTGGCGAGACGAAACGAAAACGAGCCTGAAACCTGCCAAGCGCTTAATGGAAGACTTTCAAAGAAAAATACATAGATAAAAAGAAAAAAACACCAACAAATCATAGCTGAAGAACTGTAGATAAATATATTTTTATTTTTTGGTGAGCCAAATGAACCATTGTCAATCAAATGTGTAGATGTAAATGTTTTGATTTGTTTGTGAAAATAATGTTTATTTTTTTTTGGGGGGGAGGGGGTAAAATTTTGTCAATGTTTGTTTTTTTAACATAAGACAAAGAAATAAATGAAAATGTTATGCTTCTGAATTATTCCTTCTGGAGATTCAACGACCTGACACAGCTGATAATAATTCATTGTTGTTGCAATAGTGCACGATTATTGTTTTTCTTCCAAATATTGTCGGCTGCTTGCTATAGCCTGCTTGGCAAATGAATGCTGCAACCTGATTGGTTAATATTTCGTCAGCTCTAGGGCGCTTCCTAGACCTGCCCGATCGTTGCCGACACGAAGTCACGGAAATCTGGTGCGTCAGCTATAACAGTACCATGAAAATTGACGGGAGAGACGATGAACCCTTCCTACGTATGCCTCTGATTGTAATGAGAAAGAAAAATTGCTTACGTCCAAGCCAAATACTTGGTCAAATCCGAACACAGACACTTCACCACTTTTTGCCAAGTCGATCAATTTTTCTCCGGCAATGACGAATCTATAGACAATAGAAAATAAAAAATACAAATCAAACATTTTATATTTTAGTGAAAACCGAATATCCCGTAAATCCCAAAGATGGATCATTTCTTTTTAAATATTGATTTTAGATTTAACTTAGAAATTATTGTTCTTATTTCTTCTTGTGCCTCCTTGAGGAAGTGCTGATGAGTAAGGGGATTAAATATGCTGGCGTTATGTAATGTATATAGCGAGAAGAGCGCTGCGAGTTGACTGCCTTTTGTCAAACTTGTTCAGGTGCAATCGAAAAGTAAAACAATATAAGACTACTCTCTAAAACAAGAAACGGGTAACAAGTCTCCGATTAGATGAACGGGTAATGAATGGATTTAAAAAGTCAAGTAAATATATTCGGGCGCATGCGCTAAAAATAGAGAGGATATAACAACAATTGAATCGGTCTCTTTTCTCTTTGACAGGAGACAGATCGGACATAAAAAACACGCTCTCCACGCTTTTGCCGTAGCTTGGACACACACCAACCAATGAAGGAAACCTAAAGAAGCAGTAAAAAGAGTGTATTTATGTTCCTACTACTGATTGGTTCTTTCACGGTAAGCAGAGAGTTGGTATTCAACACTGGACATCGCAACATTTAAACTGTTTCTAGTAAAAATTGAACATTACTGACACACTTTTAGGAAAAGACATATTACTTATTGCCGTAGATCTGGCTGAGTTTATTTTTCTACCCTTTTCATAAATTATGTGACCCAAGTATTTAATTGTTGTTAAAGAATTCGCATTCAGCAACACTTTGCTTACAGCTGTATAATTTAATTTTATTAAATACTATTTTCACATATCCATCATGTTGTTTTCAATTTTCGCTTTTTATTAACATTTCGTCGAGATGCAACATCCAAGACACTCAACATGGCGTCCATTATTTGTTGAAACATTCCTGGCGCTACTTTTATACCAAAAGACAGTCTACTAAATTTGTATAAACCTTTCTGTGTGTTTATAATTAGCAATGCTGTGCATTTTTCTTCTTATGGTATTTCCAGGCCGGCATTCGATAAATAGAGGTTTGAGAATATCTTCATTTAACTTTGAGCTTCCCTAATACCCTACTTTTGGCGGTTTTGAAGCATAAACAAAGACCCCTATATACAGGGTGGGCAAAAATAAGGGTCCTATTTTTAAAAATTCATAACTTTTTAATTTATTGATTTAAAAATAAATTTTTTTTAGAATAAGTAAAGGACCCCTTCCGAAGCAAGCATGAGCCGTATTAGCCCTAAGGAACGTACCCTCATTTAGAAAACATTATTTTTGCTTAAAAAACTAAAAACAGTGTAAAAAACAATACTTTAGTTTTTGTAAGTTTTAAGAAGTGTTTTTCGGCTAAAATTTGTTTTGTTTATTTCAAAAAATCTCGGAAGGGTCAGTCTACACACACATAAAGTTTGGTGAGTTTAACTTTTATTTTGTGGAAGTTATTCAAATTCAAGTTATTCAAATTTAAAGATAGGACCCTTATTTTGGCCCACCCTATACAAACATGTGTCAAAAGTTTAGCAATATTTGCATACGTGTTAGTTGGTGGTATCATGGTCGTGTCTGCGTTGACACTTTTTGCATTGATTCCGGTTATGTACTCCAAGCATGGCCATCCCTACTACAGGCCAGGCAATCGTGCAACTGGGGTCTTTTACTGGGGGCCATGTGAATTTTCTTAAATATTCGATATAGAAGTTGCAAACAAAGGTAAAATTCCTCTGTGAGATTAGTTTGATGTTTTTATGTATTTTACATACCAAATAATAAGAACCACAATGAGCTAATTGATAAATTTTACAATTATTGACAAATTCCTATAAATGAAGAGACAGGTAATTTTGAATAAACAAAGGCAAATGCATATTTCAATGAAGAATTTTTATTTCAATGTTGGATTTTTTTTTTTTTAGAGAATTTGTACTTATGTCAAAAGATCATTACTTGTATATTGTGGTTGAAAAGAAAAAAGGATCCGCACCAGTTGATGATATAGTTTGCAACTTCTATATCGAATATTTAAGAAAATTCACATGGCCCCCAGTAAAAGACCCCAGTTGCACGATTGCCTGGCCTGTAGTAGGGATGGCCATGACTCCAAGACATCAAGACAAATTCGGCGAGTAGTACTCGAATACTATACGGTGATCTCGGCATCTTTCTGTTCAGTGTAGTTAGTCACATTCATGACCCTCGGCAAATGACGTAGCAGCTGCCGAAACTGTTCAAAAAATATAGCAATGCTTTTGACTCACTATTGTAGATATTGATTAAGAGACAACTTTAAAAGAAAAACGAAAACTCGATTCATATGAATTGTCTCCTTCTTCAGATAATTGATTATGCCTCAATCTCATCGAAGATGAAACGGCCAGTGAGATTGCTTTCTACATTATTGCTGGTAAAACAGCATTTATTAGCTACAACCAAAAATGAGAAATCAAGCTGAAAAACGGCAACAAACTCAAGTCCTCACACGCTAACCCTAGCCCTAACCCTAATTCTAACACGCTAAAGTCTAACTATTCCTAACCATGGTAGGGGCGGGGGGAACGTGATAGTGTCAGAGATACCCGGCTAACAGGGCTCTGGTGAAAATCCAGGAGGAGTCGGTATCAGGATCCGTCGTCATCTGATCGTCTCTGTTTCTGCGTGTGGCCAGCAAAAAAAGTGTCAGATGCGGAAACCTGTGGTATCATCCATATTAAGATACACAGTGGACTCTTCCAATAAGTATATAATACTTTGACTGTAATTCACCCAGGGTATCGAGTAGCAGAGAGCTACTTTCAGACGCCATGCAAACCAGTCGAAGGTTACGTCCTCAACAATCAGTTCAGGGGAGTATAGGCCACTGTGACGGCGGTGACCTTGCTCTTGTCTGGTTGAGGAATGGTTTTGGGTAGTCGTAGAACGTCCACCTTTCCAGGGTTGACCTTCTCACTTTGAGAAGTGGTTGGTTTATCGCTGACAGCTTGAGGCGAACCTACCGGAGAATGCCGACGAGGCTACTCAGGCTTTTTTGTGGGGCCAGAGTGCGCTATCTCTCGCGCGTTAACCTATCAAATTCCACTTTTTAACCCTGCGGCACATCTTCTTGTTGTCGGACGGATGTAAATACTGTCAACTTCATTACTGTAATATAACCTTATTACTCTTTTCAGTGTTTGTCCCATTTATTTATTTATTTATTTATTGTGCTCTTCGAGAGCATAACATATATTTAGTTGGTTTGTTTATGTATGTTTCTTTAGGTGATATGAAGTGTAGATGTTAAGTTGCTGTTTAAACGTAAGTTAGGAAATATAATCATTCTAGGTCCTGCTAAATAGGAGCGCTGAAACGAGGGCCACCATTTAGTTAACGGATATAGGAATTCTCTGATTATTATTTTCTTCTTCTCTTATATGGGTTGAAAAAAAAGTATAAAAATCAGAACCCGCGAAGCTCACAGCAGAAATTACGTCAGCAACGAGAATTCCTTTATCCAATTAAACAGCTTTGTAATTCCCGTTCGGTGCGAGAGAAAGTACGAGCGCACTTTTAAATCATGCGAATTTTCTTTCTGACATTCTGCATCTCACACGAATCCAGATTCATTGATATGCTCCCAGTTCGTACATGTCGTGGAGTAAACGTTTTGGTTCTCAAGCGTTTGAATCGTACGGAATCAGAGCGAAGGAGATGGAAACCGGGCGACTGGGGTTGATTCACTAAAATGACTAGATGTATTGCTATAGAATGCCGGCAAAATATATTTAAACCAAAATGGTTGTCGCCCGCTTCTCATTATAAGAAAAAAATTCCAGTTAACTGTCTTGTCCGGGGGTCAAAAAACAGGAAAACAACGCTATCTTTATTGCATTATGCGGGACTTAATAAAAATGAAAACACAGGTATCTTTGGAAAATATAATATGTATATTTATTTGTCGGTGACGATGAGGGTGGTGGTCGGAGAGGCTTTGTGCACAGGGAACTAGATGGTTGATTCTCTCCGAGGTTCGATCGCCAACTGACTGTCTTTTGATTTTCGGTTGTTATTATATAACGATTTTGTCGCCACCTGGACGACCTCATTGAGATTGCACTCGGTGACAGCTTGAACTTTATTTGACACTTCCAAAATCGGTCCATCTTTTCCTGGCATGACACAACCGCACCTGGCAATATGATCTTTAACCTTTCCGACATCTCTGTTTCTTCTGACATCACTGTTTAAGTGATTCTTGCAGGTGCATCCTTTTTTTGTCAGAAGAAACTTATCTTTTGACAATCGATCATATGTTGCCTCTTCCTGTGCAGGTGTTCGTCTGGTTGTGAGTTTTTTAATTTTATTTTCAAATAACTTTTTGGTCATAGGACAATTATCTTATCAACTGACAATCGCCAGGTGCATCTGTTTTATCAACAACCTTTCCGTACACCGACTCGTATATGTAACATCTTGACCCACATGAAATGGAAGCTAACAGCATTCATAGCCCTGTCCTTCCCCGATCGAGGGGTATATATAACTGGGTGCATCGCGGGATGTGAAAAACGATAATCTGCAATGATTCGTTAATGTAGAGTGGAAACCTACCTATCGTATGCGCAATTCGTCTTTGAGACGGTCGTATCAACTTCGTCCCCGATTGGCCAGTAGAATTTGCTGTCCGTTCTAAGGGGTATTGTGGGCCACATCTTCTTGGCGACGTAACTGCAATCTGCGTTAAAGTCGCCCATTATGATAATTTCCTTGCTTCCCCATCGTTCCAATGTCGCCTTGTACACGTCCGACAAATGCTGAAGCTCGGACACTGCAGAATCCGGATCAGTGTGAATTGAAATAAAGTTGATATACTTGAAGGCTGTAAGAACAACAACAAAAGAAAAACAGATTCTCTGAAGAGCTTCATTATTTCAAATACGAAAAATACTTTTCTTACAATTAATTCGAGCCGCGACCAACGTTTGCCTCTCACTCCCTCCGCATTTATTGTAATACCTCTTCCACTTCCTAATGATTTTAAATACGAAAAATACGTTTCTTACAATTAATTCGAGCCGCGACCAACGTTTGCCTCTCACTCCCTCCGCATTTATTGTAATACCTCTCCCACTTCCTAATGATTTTAAATACGAAAAATACGTTTCTTACAATAAAATTTAATTTTTATGGTTTCACAAAACACTTAAAATTAAAAAATAATATTAAAAGAAATGTAATACATTAAACGTTTTCTTCCCAAGCAACAGCAATAACACACACACACACACACACACACACACACACACACACACACACATATATATATATATATATATATATATATATATATATATATATATATAAAGTTTTAATTATTTTACCCCGTAAAATTATGATGAAGAATAGATGTTCACAAGGAAACCTCGTTTTTAATCAAGGCAAACAATTGTTTCGGCTAAAACCAAGGATATCGTTTTCAAGAATTTTAAAGCATTTCAAAATATTAACATTTGTACGTTTTTAAAGTACGTTTTAAAATCCATCAAAATACGTTTAAAAATACATTTAAAAACACATATAAAAACTTCTCGGTTTGGCCATCGTCAGTGCCAACTGCAAAAAGAATAATAAATAAAAACAATAACAATACAAATCAGACATTTCATAAGAAAGTATCAATTTTTTCAATTTTTTTCAACGTATTTTAAAACGTACATCTGTAAATATTTTGAAATACTTTAAAATTCTTGAAAACGATATCTTTTGTTTAAGCCGAAACAATTGTTTACTTTGATTAAAAATGTTTTTTTTTCTCCTGTGAACATCTATCCTTCATCATCATTTCTCATGGTAAAATGATTAAAACATTGTTAAATAGCTCTAGTCACGTACTATTGAGCTATAGCTGACTTTATGTTATAAAATTATCTTAACTTTGAAGAACTTTGAATGTTTAATTAGAACACAAACACACACACACACACACACATATATATATATATATATATATATATATATATATAATTTAAATTAATTCGAGTCGCGACTAACGTTCGCCTCCCACTCCCTCCGCATATATTGTAATACCTCTCCCACTTCCTAATGATTTTTTACTCCAACCGCCGCTTGCCACTGCCACCATCTATTTGTATCTCATGTCGATTTTTCTTTTATTCACGGTCATATTTGAAAGCAAGAAAAACATTGCATCAAAATTGGCAAAATGTTAATGTTTACATGAATAAATGACAAAGTCTTTTTTTTTTGTATTTGCAACAATGAAATAGAATTATTAATAAGTTTTGTTTTAAGTATTTAAAGCAGATTGTTTTGCGAAGCGGTAGTAAGCTGGCGCCGCCATCTTGGTAAGTTAATAAAGTCAATAATACTTACGTAGATTTTGGAAGGAAAATCGGACAACGAATGGTTCCCGCTGGAAAGTGTCGGTTCCATTTTTTTCTGATCCATCTTCATAAGTGAAAGAGTCTTCATAATTTATATGTGAACCAATTCTATTTGATAAAAGAAGAGAAATAAGACAAGGAGAAACGAATGCAATTAGTCGCTCTTTGTTAAATTCTTTTTACACCCGCCTCTCTCTCTCCCCCCTCTCTCTCTATCTCTATCTCTCTCTCTCTCTCTCTCTCTCTCTATATATATATATATATATATATATATATATATATATATATATATATATATATGAAGTTAGGTATGTATATATGTTTATATATTTCTATGTAGAGCATTCCCTCCTAAATTATTTAATCCATCATTATGAATTATTTTAGAACACGTCTGCTAGGCGAAAGGGTTGACTATGGCTTTATTTAATCGAAATTATTTTTATGTAACCTGGATGAAGAGGAAGTGGAATCCCTTCGTGAATATTCAGATGCGTTCGAATTTGGCGAAATTTTTTTCAAACATACAGGGTGACCAAGAAGTCACTAAGGGATCACTGAGGAAGATATGTCTTTATGTGTGTATGTGTTTTTGTTTTTCAATTTTCTTATCTTTTTATTTTTGCTGGAGCTGAGGCATCATACTAGATGCCAGACATTCACCCGCTATTTCAGAGACTCCAACCGAGAGATCTCTTTTTAAAATTCTAACCGTCCCATTAAGCGCAAATCTCTTGTTTTTGTTTTTCTCCTGCATTTTAACCTGTTTTCCGTGTGTCTTTTTATAACACATTTTGTCTACCACGGCATTTCATTTTCATGACTTATCGTGTACCTTACCCAATAAACATATAAAACATTATGTAACACATGGCAATTAAAAGTTCTGTGAACTTATAAAGCAACGAATTGCATCATTCGTGCTCATCAATTCACGCAAGAGCAAACTCCAGAAACAAAGATTTAAATTCAAAATTGTTGCGCAGTCAGCAGGTGGAGAATGAAGGTAAATCTCCTCAATATTGAGCCTTTTTGCCAAGATCAAAGTGTAGTATCTGTTCCGATGGATACTGCATCCCATAGACTGGTATTGTCCTGGCCTTCGGGGCTTGATTTACGCCGGTCTATGGGTCTGTCCTGTGCAGTTCTAGGAGGTCCACCCTCCCAGGATCTGCCTCCCCTCTTTGGGGAGGAGTAAGTTTATTGCTTACTGCCTGAGGCACCCCTACCGGGGAATGCCGACGGGGCTGCCCAGGCAATTTTTAATGGCCAGAGTGCTCACCATCTCGGGCGCTGGCTTTTCAAGTCCCACTTTCCCAACACGACCTTGGGTCACATCTTACTTGTGGGAGTAAGATAAATCTGGCCTTGTGCCTAACCTCATGGGGAGGTAAATAAAATATACAATATTGGGCCTTTTTGCCAAGATCAAAGTGTAGTATCTGTTCCGATGGATACTACACTCCATAAACTGGTATTGTCTTGGCCTTCGGGGCTTGATTTACGCCGGTCTATGGGTTTGTCCTGTGCAGTTCTAGGAGGTCCACCCTTCCCAGGATTTGCCTCCCCTCTTTGGGGAGGAGTAAGTTTATTGCTTACTGCCTGAGGCACCCCTACCGGGGAATGCCGACGGGGCTGCCCAGGCAATTTTTAAATGGCCAGAGTGCTCACCTCTCAGGCGCTGACTTTTCTAATCTCACTTCCCCGACCTTGTGTCACATCTTACCTTGTGGGTGTAGATAAATCTCTACAATATTACGTTCGACTTCAAAGGAAAGAACAATAAAAAAAAGAAACACACAACAGCTAAGCAAAGAAATACATGTTTGAAATGCATAACTCACCTTGATAAAAATGCGTATTGTTCTTTGCTGCTTGTACGGCCCAGACGTTTACTAAGATGCATCCGGTATGGCGTGTTAGCACTAAACAAAACAAGATAAAAGAACATAAGCAATGACAGCATTTACATCTAAAAATCAAATGCAGTAATCTTTGAATTATCTTTCTGCTTTCGGATCCGCATCGTACACCCTGAACAATCCTGCGGTTCCACCGTTCATGTCCGTAGTTTTTACCTGTTTTTTAAAACTCCTTTTCAGTATCACTGTTCTTACGTTATTACCTGTACTTTCGGGCAGACCTCCTTCGTGGAGCGATCCTCCCCACGCGCCGCTCCCGCTGCCCGCTTCCGTACTTGCGTCCTGATCCACTTCCATAACTGCCGACCTGCTAATAGCGATAGTATGATCAAGCTTAATTCGTTTTGGAGGGGGATCGAAATAGTCGTCGAGTCCCAGGTAATGCTTCGCCTTGATCGCAGTTCTGGATAAAGCTCCGAGCACACCTGTTTCAGCAGAGTCTTGGTAGAATTGCTCATCCGCTTCTTTCGTTCTACCTTTCCCGTAATTTTGGTCGTGTCTCTTCGCTACCCAATCTAGTTTGTTCAATGGTGGTAAACATTTTTTACAGTCTAGATCTGTACCTGGACCCAGGAACCTGTGATACGGTACTGTACACTCTCCGCTCCGGTATGTTTTGCGTCGTCGTGTCAGTGGCATTCTTTATATACTGTTCTGTAGGTATTGCGTCATCTCTATTTATGGATTTGTTATTGCGTCACATTTGACATTTTATATATGGATCACAGGTATGTCGCGTTGGCACTACCCACTTTTTTCCATAGTCGCAGGCATGACGCTTTGGTGGATTCATCAGTCACTGGTCATTTTATCGTATTCACCAGTGACTGATGAATCCACTAGAGCCAGTTTTTAAAATAAGGCGGAGGAACTTTTACGCTCTTATCCAGAAATCCTCCCATTATCACTCATGACACCGGGAGCAAATTTGATAACAGGTAATTCTTCAAGATTAATTGATTTCTTCCCTTTGAATAAACAGCTGCCCCACATTCGACTGGAAAGAAAAAAAGAAAGAGAGAGAAAGAGAAGAAAGAAAGAAAGGGAGAGGATGGAAAAGTAACGAGAGAGGGGGAGAGAGTAAGAAAAATAACTCTAGCAAAAAATATTAAGAGTACCATGTTTTAGTTGATGTAGTAAATAGCTTCGCCATCTTCTAATTTCTCATATGGGTCAATCGGTTAGCGCGAAATACTTACAGACAGAGGTGGTGAGATCGAACCTCACCAGGGCATAAGTATTTTTCTCTAATTTTGCCCTGGAATGAACTTCAACTTTTCATATTACAATATTAAGCTGGTTGTTTACTTTTATTTTTATTTTTTTCTGTAATCTTCGTAATTTACAAAAATTAAGAACCCGGGCGACGACAGGTAGACTTGACACTTTTTAAAAACAATATAAGTCGGTCTGGATAACATAACAAACCACCCCGAGCCAGAACGCTGGTCGGTGGCCGGTTATACTACCAGCAATTTATTTTTACACCTGGACGAAGTGTTTGCTTACATCACTTTCCGAAATGCTACACATCCAAGTACTAGACCGGGCTCAACGTCGCTTAACTTTAGGGATCTGACGGGAACTGGTGTGTCAACGGGATTTAACCGCCTGGGAATTTCAAAGCTCTATCAATATTTGCTTCTTTAAATGTTTACGGGTATATCACGTTGAAATAGCAGTCCTCGTTTAATCATCGAAGTTAAGCCACTTTAAGCCTGGTCAGTACTTAGAGGAATATTTTAACCTCCGAACATTACGAATCACAGTTATTATTGCACCAAATACATTAACACAACTATTAATACTAAATATTAGTACACACAGGCAATTGTTTAAAAGTAGGAACTCTCTAAATATATCCGTTTTGAATTATGAAACGTTTTCTCTGCTAGCTGCAGAATACGCACCAACATGGCTGAGTGTTCTTCAAGCCCTACGATCTTGGGCTAAACCGGAGCTTCAAAAAACTACGATCGTTCACAATCAGATTATTTGTAAAAGAGAAATACCCCCACCCCTTCGTTACATACGTGTCATGTCGGACTTTCATCCATGATTCAACTTCCTGTACACGTATCTTTCGTTCTATTCTTATTTCCAATAGAATTTTCCATTGTTTTACATAATTTTAAATTAATGTGAAACAATTCAAATCTAACCCTATTTGTACACACCCGGTTTTAATATTGCTACACATGTCTAAAAGAAGGTTTGCTACCAACATATTTATTAAACGTTTTTTTTCCGCTAGCTGCAGAATACCCACTAACATAACTGACTGTCCTCCAAGTCTTACGATCTTGGGTCAGGGTGTCCACTTGGTTTATGTTCATGTTCGTCCATTCACAAAAGTTGTCTCTCCATCTTTTCTTTTATCTGCCTTTTCAACCGGCTTTCTCGTATAATGCTCTCAACGCATGTTTTGCATAACCCTACACTGGAACGCTTAACGTGACCAAACAATCTCAAGACTTGACATTTGATGGTTAGATGATATTGATGCGATACTGAGTTGGTCAGATGGTTTATGATCAGTAATGAAGCGCATAATGTGGCTCTTGAAATTTTCTACTTTCTGACGTATTTTTACAGTCCAGTTGACGCATTCAAGTCCGTATAAAACAACAGAAAGATGTGACACAAGGCCGGAAAGTTGGGAGCATAAACAAGCGCCACAGAATAGGGGCACTCTGGCCTCGTCAAAATTGCCTGGGCAGTCCTGTCGAGGCGCTTCAGACAGTTAGCAATCAACTAACCCCTTTCCAAAGAGGGAAGGCAAGACCTGAAAGGATGGACCTCCTAGGACTACTCGGGACTAATATCACAACACGACAGATAAAAGGCAACCGAGTTGGCATTGTCTCTGTCGGATTGCTTATCGAGGACGGATGCTCAACAGGTATATACCGGTCAGCAAGTAACGTTTTCTGCTTGATTTGGTATTTATATACTTCTCACGTAAGTATAATGTGGTACAAAGCCGAAGGTGGGGAGAAAAGGACAGCTCCACAGAATTGGGGCACTCTGGCCTCTGAAAAATATTCTGGGAAGCCCCATCACCATTCACCGGTCGGGGGCATCTCAGGCAATTAGCGATAAACTATATCCTTTCCAAAAAGGGAAGAGAAAGCCTGGGAGTGTGAACCTCGTAGAAGTACGCAGGACTAATACCACAGCACGACAGATCAAAAGGCAACCGAGTTGGCCTAGTCTTTGTCGGTCTGATTGCCGAAAACGGATCTTCGACTGGTATATACCGGTCAGCAAGTAATGTTCGCTGCTTGATTCCTTGAATGGATTACAATCAAATTATTATATACTTATAAAAAGAGCCATTGTTTATCTAAATACGGATGATATCACAAAAATATAGTTATTCATTCTAGAATTGGTTTAGGTTATTTTCTCCTGGTGAATTACAATCAGCTGTTCATTCCTCAACTCACTTGGCTTCTTCTAAAACATCTGAGATTGTGATCAGCCTAGTGTAGAAGAAGACAATTTAATTTTTCACACATACAAAAGAAACGTCAGATAAATATAACTTCTTTATTGGAGGTAGTCATATAACATTATATATACCAGACAGATACTTACTCTTTCAGTTGACCGAGAAGCCTAATCATCGCTGTTTGACTTTTGTCTCGGATTTCTTGAATCAGAACCAGGTCATATCTTTGAATTATCTGCATAAAGAATCAAACAAAAAAACAGACACGAATCAGATTTTTAAGTATCTACATTATCTCACAGCACGTGTGTTCAACATTTTGGATAGCTACATTGAAGTACGTACGTAAACAATACACTTGTTCTCACCGTAAAAACATGTTAATTCTTATTCATCGTGCTAAATTAGACATTGTCTCATTGCGTGTAATTGTTTTATCATTAGAATATTAACTTCAGTTTATATTTACAAATTACCCGATGGGTGAAGAATTCTGATGGAGTAAATGAGCGTTTTTTGAATTGTATTATAGAATTTGTAGAAACCCAAGAAACTTTTTTTTTTATATATATTTATTAAATGAATGGAATCATTTTTTTTCATTAATATATGTCTGGGACTTTCGCCGATAAAACAGCCTTGTCAAAGAGTAATTTCCTTTCTTTCTTTTTATTTTCCTCTTCATTTTACCTGTGTTAAAAATCGCAAGTAAATCTCCTCGTGGTTCCAAAGAATATTTATTGTCTGGTCATGTTGACACACTTGAAGAAAGTGAAATTAATGTGTAAAGTACGGCTAAAAAAGGGGGTACTTATGCAGTTTACGGATCGGGATGAAATAATGTTATAATTTAGAAAGCCATTCTGAGCATGGCGAGGTGAGGTGTTGATTAACTATTTTATTTATTAAATTGTTAGGTGAAAGTACAGAATAGTTAATCAACCACCACGTCCCCATGTTAAGAGTGGCTTTCTTAATTATAACGTTATTATTTGAACCCGGTTCGTAAACTGCATAAGTACCCTTTTTAAAATTTATTTTCTTACTAATTCTCTTATGGGTTATGGTTACAACAAAAACAAAAGTTTGAATTATCTGCCATTTCAACTGACTCTTTTAAATTAAAAATGAAAATTTCGTCTGTCCCCAGTAATACAGAAGCACCGAAAATACTGCGAAATCTGCGCCAAAGAAGGTAGGCTCCCTCTACCGAGCTAGAAAACTTTTCACATATACAAGTATTCTATATGTGTATAAATCCACCACTCGCCCGTACATGGAGAATTGTTGCCACACATGGGCTGGTGCACCAATCACTAACGTCTTCCTCTTAGGCAGGGTGCAAAAATAGTTTTTAACCTATTAAGTCTTGCACAATCTACCAGGCTACAGCCCTTGTTTCATCGCAGCAATGTTGCATCCCTATGGTTGTTTTGCAAGTACTTCCACGAAAAAGGCGTTAAAATACTCCGAAGAAACTGAAATTTGGGGAATATTATTTAACTGCTGTCTAATATCTATTGTTAAAATCTCACAAATATCGGAGGTATCTGCATTTTCGCGAAGAGCTTCCATCCATTTTAACCACCTTTTCATAAAACTAGATTAAACAAAATAAAGCCCACATTTGCACCCCTTACGCCTAGCAGCTGTTTTCCAAAATGCATGATGATCAGTTTTTGTCTAGAAGTCAATCCTATACATACAACTATATAAAATATAAACATACCTAACTTCATAAAGATAGAAATTAAATTGACAAATTAACCCCTATCTTAAAATTTAACAGGCATATATTTCAGAAGAAAAAATCTATGATATAAAAATTTGTGGTTATTCGACAGTATTTTAATGAAGCAAATAAAATAATTTTTTAGAGAAGGAAAATTTGTGTTGGGATTGTTTTTTGTTACGGCACATCAAACCTGCAAGTCAGTTTTTTACCATTATATATTTTTTTTAAAATAAAATATTCTTTTTATAAGTCATGGAAATTTATTTGATTGCACTTTTTGTTTCTATAGGAGCCTTTTTCATACTAATAAGTCACCGCTTACCAAGTCCAAAAGGCCATTCGAGGATAGAGATTAATGAGATTGTCAATTGGGTATAGCACAATACTATGAAAGAATCGAGAAACAATTGGTGAAAAGGACAGGATTTGATTCACTAAAAAGACGGCTCAAAAAGTATTTGTTAACATTGGACTTGAAGACGACTATGTTGTAGTAAACAGGGAAGTACTCCTGCCGTATTTTTTTTTCACAGATTGGAAGTTCTTGGAAAATAAGCTTAGTTCGTGGAAGTTCCGTTTGGTTGTAGGTACACAGAGGAAGAAGGGAAAATTATTTGCAGTGGTGGTAAACAAACGAGTACTTGCTGTAAATGTTTTACAAGAATGGAACCATATATTGTAGCTCAGTAGAACACCTATCATGAAAAATAATGATAGAGTAGAGAAAGACTAGTAACGTCTGTTGTGTGACAGATGGGTTGTAGTAATGACAAGAGAACACCCCCTACTAAGTAGCGAAGTTGATTTTGCACTCTATCAAGGCAAGGAAAAGTGCCCTAAGCACCCCACCCAAGTTTATTTTGCACTCTAGATGTGGCAGCATTACTTCATCTTAGGACGTATCTGACATAGAAAATTATGCAAAGTCTACCTCAAAGAAGATAGGCTCCCTCTACCGAGCTAGAAAACTTTTCTCACTTGTAAGTATTCTATATCTGTATACATCCACCATTCACCCATGCATGGAGAATTCTTGCCGCAGCTGGACTGGTGCACCAATCACTTACCTTTTTTTCTGCTAGACAGGGTGCAATAATAGTTTCTAATCTATTAAATCCTGTACTGTCTGCCAGGCTCCATCCATGTTTCATCCTCGCAATGTTGCATCCTCATAATTACTTTACAAGTACTTCCACGAAAAAAAAAACAACTTTAAAATACTCCGAAGAAACTGAAAATCTGGGGAATATTTGTTAATTTACTCCATCTTTGGACGTATCTGACTCTTGTACAGCTAGAGGGTTGCGTCATGAGTCAGTTACCTTCTGGGGCGGGAGAATGATTCTACCATTTTTTTCCAACGATCTTATCAACAGATTTAATGCATGACTTCTATT
>OY744541.1:16769626-16797126 GCA_963556195.1 Sepiola atlantica | reverse complement strand
TGTTAAGATGTCCTTCATGTATTGGCTTGTTGTTTCTAACTTTCTGACATTTAGTTGGGTTTCCCTGGGATTGTCTTTGTCAAATGTATAATTGTGTGTTACGTCGGTTAATTAAGTAATAATATTTTCATTTTTAATAGGTATAGTTTATATTTTAAATATGTATACAAAGATGTCACACATGGAAACATGAAACATATAAACACACACATACACGGAAACATGAAACATATAAACACACACATACGTGGAAACATGAAACATATAAACATATAAACACACACATACGTGGAAACATGGAACATATAAACACACACATACGTGGAAACATGGAACATATAAACACACACATACGTGGAAACATGAAACATATAAACACACACATACGTGGAAATATGAAACATATAAACACACACATACGTGGAAACATGAAACATATAAACACACACATACATGGAAACATGGAACATATAAACACACACATACATGGAAACATGGAACATATACATACACACATAGATGGAAACATGAAACATATAAACACACACATACGTGGAAACATGAAACATATAAACACACACATACGTGGAAACATGAAACATATAAACACACACATACGTGGAAACATGGAACATATACATACACACATAGATGGAAACATGAAACATATAAACACACACATACGTGGAAACATGAAACATATAAACACACACATACATGGAAACAGCGTTTGTTTGGAGTGAACAAACAGTCGGCCATTTTTTATTCTGCTATTTCTTCTACTGAGGTCTGTATGCCATCTATTGTCACTTGTCTTCTGTTCCGTAACTGAATAAACCAGTAAACGTCGATCGCTTGTCCACGGTCCACTCGTGGCCGGTGCATAATTTTAGAAAAATTGGGACATTTCTTCAATTTTTACAAGTAACAAAGCGTGTAATTGATAGTATATGCGTTCAATAGCCAACAGTAATGTAAGTAAATTCCTATGAATCAGAATGGTACAACGTTGTTTAAGGTTTGATTTTGTTTTCGGCATTCTTGCAGGAGGGACCATGTAATTGTTTCCAACATCCCTAAGTAAAAGTGGTATTATTGGAATCGATTGGATTCGAACTTGGAACACCAAGGTTATCAGTCAGCGTCGTTATCCACTTAACCACCGTCACCTCCTACAATACTTGATGTCTTCTGGAAATAAACACGTTTACACAGTGCGGCATAATCCAGCCAATTATGATTCGAAAAGTCATGTCCAATACCTGTTATGTTATGCTGTGATGGTGATCTACCCTATTTCCTGACTATATGGACTCTTCAAGACATTATGTATTGAGGAGCCTACGAGGAAAGGCTGAGCGGTCTTTCTTGCACAGTCTTACTCTAAAAGTCAGAGACGCCATTCTTAGCATGTCGAAGATTCGTTCTCGACAATCACTCCGACAGACGTTGACCATTATAACAGGTCGTGGCCGTTCTTCTGTTAGGCTGAGGTATGGTTCTGGGTAGTCGTAGAACATCTACTCTCCCAGGCCTTGCATTCCCTCTTTGGGAGGAGTCAGTTCATTGCTTACTGCCTTAGGCGCCTTGACCGGAGAATGCCGACGGGTCTGCCCATGCGTTTTTTGCAGGGCCAGTGCGCTGGCACAACAAATCCCACCTTCCGACCTTGTATCACATTTTCCCGCGGTGGGAGATAGGTAAATATCTGTCAGAGACGCCATTGCTACCATGTCAAGGATTCGTTCTCGATAATCAGTCCGACAGACGTTGGCCATTATGACAGATGGTGGCCTTTCTTTTGTCGGGCTGAGGTATAGTTCTGTGTATTCCTAGGAAGGCCACTCTCCCAGGCATTTCCCTCCCTCTTTGTGGAGATGTTAGTTTATTGCTGAGCCTCGCATTAACGATATGAGTTTATTGAATTGAATCGATTTGTTGCAAAGTAAATACATGAATACTTTATTAGTTTCAACTCTACAAATTTTTAGTCCCGCTCTCACAAGAAAATAATTCCATATATATATATATATATATATATATATATATATATATATATATATATATATATATATATATATATATATATATAATTTATTACATAACAAAACATCAAATAAGAAATACGCATACAACATATTTATAGTTCTTTTCTAATGTAGTCTATAAAAGTGATGGTAGGTTTTATCACTCTACAACACACACAGACACACACACACACACACACATATATATATATAGAGAGAGAGAGAGAGAAATAAATAATAATGAATAAATAATAGCAAAAATAAGAATTAATAAAATAAATAAATAACCAATAAAACCAAACACACAAACGATAGAATAAAATGAACTCAACCACACACCCTCTCTTTTCTTTCATTCGTCCTTAACGATACCTATAAAACATTAACTCAAGTCTTCTTATTTAAAAAAAAAACTAATCCTGAAGATGACTATGAAAGTCGAAAGCGCTTGAAAAAAATGCCCGAATTAAGAACAATCGGGGAAATACTCTACGGATTGCCACCTGACATCCACAATGTATAGTAAGTCAATGTAAATCAAGCACAAGGATGCGACAGGAGCTTGGAAAACAATGCGGTATTTATTAGGTCTAGGAATTTATTTTTCGCAGCCTGTCTAAGAGGAAGAGGCTAGTGGTTGTTGCACTAGCCTAGACGTAGAAACAACGTCTGTACAACATCAATTGTACTCGTCTCATATTGGTTTATAGACATATATGATACTGGCATATGCGAGACGTTTTCTAGCCTGGAATAGGGAGCCTACATTCTTTGCAGCAGGATTAAAAATAAAGAAGGACTAATTTCCCTTCCTATATTTGTCAGATTTAACGACAATACAATATATCCCAAGCCCACATTTCTTTTAACGAAGAGCAGTACAGGCTGGTGAAACATATGTCATAAATGGTAACGGATTCTATGTTTATCTTAGGTTTATTGAAAACGCTTCATAAAGGGTAACATATTCCATCTTTTTATTGTTATGATAAACACATAAATTATCCTAGGTTAATTCGAAACGCTTCAAAGATTTCTACAACAAAGACAATTTTCCATACATTCGATAATTGATTTCCAAGATGGTGCCACGTATTGATATATAAAAAACAATTCCTCAAACATATTATTAAAAAAAAAACAACATTTAAAAGCATTTGCAACCCTCATTTAAACAATTTGTTATGTAGTGAGAGTTGGGATGTTATGGAAGAGGATATCTCGATGGCTTTCTGATGTTGACTTGTTGTTTGTATCTGTTGGTATTCAGGATGCTGCAAATTACCCAGACTCTGGGTTGAGAAACACCAGGAAATGTCTCAGACTTTCTCTCGATACAGCCCGGTCTAAAAACAAATTGACATAAGACACGTTGCATCCAATCATATCGCTTCTTACACATTTGAGCCTAGTCTTTCTCGGTATCCCACGTAAATCTAAAATAAAGTATATAAGTTTTGCTAATATTACAGGAATCATCTCGACAACAAAATACAGAGTGGAGCCGTGAAAGACATTAGATGATAGATCAACATTAAAACTGGGAACTTTACCATAGATGAGTTGGGAACAATACCGAGAACATTTAAACATGGCAAAGAACATAGATTCGATGAAATTCCCTCGGAAGTCTGAAAAACAGGGAAATTCAAAGACACCTTCCAGTATATCATAAGCGGTCCTTTGACAAAAGCGAGACTTGTCCATTGTCTCACATTCTCGAGCAATCATTGCAACTGCTAAACCTTTCCAATGAATTGTTATTGAATTGAATCCGATCTGAAATTTAGAAATTCCTTAGATGAAAGCAAAACTTTTGTTTTCCTCTGTAATTTTCTCCGTAATTCTAAAGTCTGTATGATGGTTCTTGTCGCTCGTCTCTAGTTACGTCACTATATTTATTGCCCTCTAAACTCTCTACAAATTCCTCCTATATGGTGTGATAATTAATCATTCTGAAATCAGCTGTTCGTTCCTCATTATATATAGTTTAAAAGATCGCTAAACACTATTAATAAACAAATGAAAAATCACGCTGTCTTATCATGACTTGACAGTCTACACACATACACGGGGGATTACATACAGGGGGAGTTCGAATTACACACAGGGGAGTTTGAATTACCTACTGGGGAGTTTGAATTACCTACTAGACACCACCATCCAGTGTCTCCGGTCTCT
Source organism: Sepiola atlantica (assembly GCA_963556195.1). Taxonomy (NCBI): domain Eukaryota; kingdom Metazoa; phylum Mollusca; class Cephalopoda; order Sepiida; family Sepiolidae; genus Sepiola; species Sepiola atlantica. The sequence continues at coordinate 16,792,918 of OY744541.1, read as the reverse complement.
TTGTACAAGGGTTTCTCAGGACAACCTGACATGAGGATTCTTCCCGTACAAGTTAACTCTGACCAAATATTCAAAATAACATAGTATTCGAAGCACATATAAGTTCTTTTTGGTATGTCTATACACTGGCTTATACGAGAAATAGTGCACCTCCTTCAAGTTATGTTACTTGAAGTAATAACACTTAGCTGGATACTCTACCAGACTAGATGAATTCTTGTCCTAAAATCCTGTAAGACCAAAATACCACAACAAACGACATAGTTAACTGGTCCATTGGGGAGAGGAAAATTAATGTTCTTAACTTCTTTACTATCTCAACGTTTGGCAGGAAAAGAGAACTTTAATGGAATATTCGAATATCTTTGTATTTCATATAGAAATTAAGTGTTAGCCCCAGGTAGGAGCCCGTTGATTTCTGAGAACTTCAACTGATCTAAAATGAGACATATATATATATATATATTTGAATAAACATTAAATTAATTTACCTACATACGTCGGCGTTTTAAGCTTTCAAATCAGTGTAGGAGATGATAATTTAATTAAGACGGTCGCAAGATTCGAACCCAGTTACAGAATCACTGTACACTTCGCAAGCAAGCGCTCTAACCAAATGACCACAATAAATTACCACGTAAAGAAAGGGAATTCAATTCTATTTATGCTAAGCAGACACAGACAGTGAACTATCGAGAGAGTGTTCAACGAACGTTGTCGGAACATGCCATATAGCTACGTGGCAGTCTATTTTTAACTTCCCTAACAGGGCTCAACTTCAATTTCTTAAAGAGGCTTATAACAATATGCATTTAAGTATATATATAAGTGTGTGTTTGTGTAGCCTGTCAAGTCATGATAGAACTGTGTGATTTTTCATTTGTTTATCTTTGAAGTTAGCAATTGCACGGAAGTTAATCCATAGTCATAAGGCACCAATTAAGCAAGAAAATTCCGAATTTCAGAACACAACTGTTAGGCGTAACGAGCCGTAATATGGGATATATTTAGTTTAATTTAGTGCAATGCAATGAGGATAAAAAACGAGTGGAAGGCCTTTTGTAAAAAACTTTTGACAATAATCATTAGATATGAATTATTAAATATTCCCTAAATGTCGGTTCTTTTGGGGTATTTTAAAAAGGTTTTAGGGGCCATAATATGGACACAACCTCCCACTTGAAAATTCAAATATTTCAGATTTACATTGAATTTGATCGATTGCCATTAACACCAATTAAACAAGATATTAAACTAAATATAGCCCACATTACGACTCGTTACGCCCAACAGTTGTGTTCCAAAGTTCATAATGATCAGTTAATTAATTTAAGAGTGAATGTTATACATACAAATATATACACATATACACATTCTTAACTTTATATATATATATATGCATATCTCTATGTATCCCTTTTTGTTTTATTTTACTTCAGTCGAAGTTCTCTGAAATAAAGGGGGCCCTTTTCGTAGGGCTAACACTTGATCACTATATAAGACACATAGTTTATTCGAGTGTTCTATTAAAGTTCTCCTTTACCTCTCAAGCGTTGAGGTTGTAAAGAATTTAAAAACATTAAATTTCATCTCTCCAATTGACTAATTGATTATGTTATAGTATATATTTCTTTTGATCTCTTAGTCTTACCGGATTCCAGGACAAGAATTTATCTGGTCTGGTGGAGTATCTAGATGAGTGCTGTTACTTGAGATAACATCACTAGGAGAAGATGCACCATTCCTCGTATAGGCATGTACTCAAACCGATGGGATCTTATTTGGGCTTCGAATACTATGTTACTTTGAATATTTGGTCAGGAGTTAATTGTAGGGTGCAGTATCCTCATGTCAGGTATTTCTGAACAAACCCTTTTACAGAGAGACAAAAGACACTCGAGGATTGTGTCTAGTCGGTAATTCAAACTTTTATTTTTACAAATAAATGCATTGCATTACAGTGGAAATTTATCTGATAAAGACCCAACTGGATTTTTACTCTGCTAAGCTGATTCCATAGTCCAAATTGGTATCCATTATCCACGAGTCGTCGCCTATTTACAGGGGCAGTCGCTACCCCATTTTGTCTTTTAATTACACCGTTTATAAACATTTCATCTATGACAAACTATAATTACATTCAGTGTACTTTATTTGATAAAAATAGGTAGAACGGCACGATTTGTTTTTTTGCTAGAAAATAGGTCATGCACATCAAATGGCAGGACATTTCTTGGAATTTGTCAGGCGTGACCAAACCTGTTGTTGTTGTTATTATTATTATTGGTCCCCCGATTTTATAAATCGGGGGACCTATGTTTTGAGGCATGTCCATCCGTCCGTCCGTCCGGATTTTTCTCCGCAACCATCCATTGAATTTCTCTGAAATTTTGCATTAAGTTGTAACTTTGGTCAGGTTAGAAAGTGACATTCTCCGATTTTTGAAAAACATCTGGTTAGCCCCCCAGGGGTCAAAAGGCCCCGAAATGGCAAAAAATGACATTTTTTGCCCCATAACTTTTCATCCATCAATTCAATTTCTCTGAAACTTGACCAAAGTGTGCAGGCAATTGTTCCTAATAGAAAATAAGTATCGCTGACCTTGGAAAAACTCTGGTTCGCGCCCCCATGGGGTCAAAAGCCCCCTAAAAGTGCAAAAAATGACCATTTTCACCATAACGTTTGATCCATCCATTCAATTTTTTTGAAACTTGGCCAAAATGTAGAGGCAATTGTTCTGGATATAAAATGAGCATCTTTGACCACAGAAAAATGCTGGTTCGCGCCCCCAGGGGGTCAAATGGGGGGTCAAAAATGCCCCAAATTTCCCAAATTTATTGAATTTTACACTCGCCACATCGAGTCACATACAGAGGGGGACCACGTATGCGCGGCTTGTTATTATTATTATTATTATTATTATTATTATTATTATTATTATTATTATTATTATTATTATTATTATTATTAGTATTAGTATTTTTATTATTATGCTAAAATCTGCAGAAAGGATAATGAGACTTAGCAGTTAGTGGCATAATATAGCTATATGACATGAATAATTATCAAATGACAATTCTTTCAAAGCGGGATGTGGATGTTCGTCGTCGTTGTTGAGGTCTGGATAATTGTCTCGGTCGAGAATCAAGAGTAATGAGGGTTTAAGAAACCCAAACTAAAATAATTTACAGATCCTTAAATGTAAACTACTCCAAAACTCTACAATTTGTTTTGTGATGTTTTTGTTACCATAATAATCACATTTGAAAACTTTTATGAGATCGGGGATCAGATTTTATAAAGAAAACTCACTTTCTAATTAATTTGTGAAAAGAGTTACCAAATGAAATAGTTTAATACAAATCAGAATATTATGTTACGTTGACCTAATTTGATCACAGTATCTGTAGACACTATTTGAATCTCATGAGACAGTGTGTGTTATAATATAGCTGTGCTTTTATGACGCATAGCTCTTTTTATAAAAAGCGCTCCAGACAGGGCATGAAGCCATTTGATGTAAGGAGCTAACAAGAACAAATATGATTATCGCAAAGACAGGAGATGCCTATTGACCGTAGTCTTGAAAAGACCAAGATAATAGATAGGAGGAAAACAGTCAGCAGAAAGAGAGTTCAAAAATACGCCCTACATAGGACGAGGATCGATAATGTCAGGACTTGTTTAGGGTGCCAAATACTTGCATATATAAATAAAATGTTTAATTGTTTATTTATGCAAATATTTTGGCTACAAATGTGCAGACATGTTTCGGCTTCGTCAGGCCAAGGTGTTAGGATGAAAACAAAAACATGAATGAATGATTTCGACTGAGGACTTTTAAGAAACACGAGGAGCCAGTGACCACGTGGCTATAATTATTTTTTTAAAATTAAGAGCATCGCATTCGGTCAGATTATCTTTCATTTTTTTTTATTTGATTATTTTTTTCATCTTATTTTTTCCATTGATTGAGTTGAGCTAATATTGAGTCTTGCTAACTAATCGACACGAAATATGATGAATTCATCTCTTCATAGGATGAGATAGAAGGAATGGGATTCATTCACTGATTGTCGATCACACACACACACACACATACATACATATATGTATATGTATATATATATATATATATATATATATATATATATATATATATATATATATATATATATATATATATATATATATTGATGAAGTTAAAAATGGAAAAGCATAAGATCTTTGAGCTCAACGTTTAACTGTTACGTGAGCTTTATCAAGAGCGAACGAAAAATGCTAAAAATGACAAAAGACATTTTTCGTTGCTCTTGATAAAGCCCACGTAACAGTTCGGCGAAACGTTGAGCTCAAAGATCTTCCACTTTTCCATGTTTTATCCTTTCATCTATTTATACACACACATGAATAATTTAATATTAATAATTTAATATTTATATATAAATATTATATATATATATATATATATATACATATATATATATATATATATATATATATATAGGATGGCTGCGAAGTCGTGTTCAAACATAGCCATTGCTTGACTAATAAAAGAATTAAAGAAATCCTCGTGATTTAAAGTGAGAAAAACTACGTCATTGGAAACAACAGTCGCCGAAGATGGTATATTAGAAGTTTTATTATCCTTAAACGTTGTTAACCGCACCCCCATACACCAACTTATCCCGACACACACACACATACACACACATACACACACACACACCCACATATATATATGTATATATAATATTCGAACTACTCATATATAGTAATATAAAATATACTTATGACATGTAAGCTAAACAGAAACTTTTGTTTAATAGCCATGAAAATAATCAAGCTAAAAGCATCGCAACCTGACACTGGTAATTATTCTGATGATTTCTCTTGGGAATAAAACACAAACATTTCTTTGTAGCTTCCTAGTCATACGTATATTTTATATTACGACTACGATCTTGTCATGCATTGAGCATTGTTAGAGGAAATACTGATAAATATATACATATAATTATTTTATAATATAAGTGCATATATATATATATAAAAGAGTAATAAATTATATGTATATATATATATATATATATATATATATATATATATATATATATATATATATGCATATGTATACTTTTTAAAATGATTCGCAGAAAACTCTCTAGAGCTCTTTCGACTATCATCTCGTTAGGAGAAACCAATAGTAGAATCAATCAAATGTATTAACCGTAGCTCTACATTTTCGTTCATATATTTGATTGATTATGCTATCGGTTTTTTTCTGACGAGATGATAGTCGAAAGAGCTCTAGAGAGTTTTTTTGCGAATCATTTTCAAAAGCATGTGGGCAAAACCAACGCGCACATATCTGAGGCAATGGCTGAATCCTTAGAAAATGACCTTCAGTCTGTAGTGGAATGGGGTCAAAAATGGATGGTAACTTTTAATGCCACAAGGACAAAGCTACTTTCCTTCAGTAACTACAAGAAACCTCTTAAACCACCGATTGTCATGGCAAATAGCACTCTGCCTGTGAGTTCATCATTCAAACTCATCGGCCTAATTTTCACAGATAACATGAATTGGAATAAATACATTGAAAACATTGCCAGAGCTGCTGCAAAGAAGGTGGGCTCCCTCTACAGTGCCAATAAACTTCTCACACCTGACATTATCCTATATCTAAACAAAGCCACCACCCGCCCATGCATGGAGTATTGTTGCCACATCTGGGATGGGGCATCAACCACTAGTCTCTCCCTCTTAGACAAGGTCCAAGATAGAGTCGTCAAATTGATAGGTCTTTCACTATCCACCAAGCTCCAGCCTCTGTCTCATCGCCGCAATGCTGCTTCCTTGTGCCTGTTTTACAAGTACTTCAATGGTTTGTGCTCTGATAAGCTTGCTGCTCTGGTACCCCCACGACGTAAATTCACTAGATCAACCCGACAATCTGCCAAATCCCATCCATTCACTGTGGAGGTCCCCAGATGCCGAAAAGTTTTCTACTCCAAAAGCTTATTTCCTCGTGCTGCTGGACTCTGGACCTCCCTCCCTGCTCCCTGCTTTCCTGACGTTACTGACATATAGTAATTTAAAACTAATGTAAACAGACATCTCGCTGCGCAGCTCCTAATTTGGGTCCCCCCTCAAACCTTCACCCTTTTTTCTGAGTAGCCCCTTACATCTACAGTGGCGGCCTGTCTTGTTTGGGGTGAACTATGTAAAAAAAAAACTCAAATTCATAATTATCGTTCATTAGTTTAAGAGATTAAAAGTTGTTTTTTAGTGGTCGGTTGCGGTTAGATTACTATATATATATATATATATATATATATATATATATATATATATATATATATATATATATATATATATAAAGAAGTGACGCTACCAACAATTGTTAAAAACATTGTTATTAAATTGTTTATTAATATATTGTCCCATGATTTTGTAATTTTATAACGCGTTTCAAGCATCTAGGTAAATTAGATGGTAACGCTGATGAGAGATAATCTTTCTCCAAATGTCCACAGAGATATCATGAAATATTAGAGAGTTGTTGAATTAATATAGAGTGAGAGAAATACATAGAGAGCTAAGAGAGGAATATAATTATACATTATAAATTAATTATAAATTTCGGTTAATGAGAACAATTAAAAATTATTTTTGCTTTCAAGCATAACTCAATAGAAGAGATAACTTATATTTTAGGATTTTATTTAAATTTTAATTTCCAAACATAAATAAATCCCAGAACTAAGCTATATTTGAACATGTATTATGTGTTATTAAAGTATGTAGGAAAAAGCCTTAGGGAAACAAACGTCGATTGACTCATATTTAGATTTCCAAACATAAATCAATCCCAGAACTAAGCTATATTTGAACATGTATTATGTGTTATTAAAGTATGTAGGAAAAAGCCTTAGGGAAACAAACGTCGATTGACTCATATTAAGATTTCCAAACATAAATCAATCCCAGAACTAAGCTATATTTTAACATGTATTATGTGTGATTAAAGTATGTAGGAAAAAGCCTTAGGGAAACAAACGTCGATTGACTCATATTTAGATTTCCAAACATAAATCAATCTCAGAACTAAGCTATATTTGAACATGTATTATGTGTGATTAAAGTATGTAGGAAAAAGCCTTAGGGAAACAAACGTCGATTGACTCATATTTAGATTTCCAAACATAAATCAATCCCAGAACTAAGCTATATTTTAACATGTATTTTGTGTGATTTAAGTAAATAGGAAAAAGCCTTAGGGAAACAAACGTCGATTGACTCATATTTAGATTTCCAAACATAAATCAATCCCAGAACTAAGCTATATTTGAACATGTATTATGTGTTATGAAAGTATGTAGGAAAAAGCCTTAGGGAAACAAACGTCGATTGACTCATATTTAGATTTCCAAACATAAATCAATCCCAGAACTAAGCTATATTTGAACATGTATTATGTGTGATTAAAGTATGTAGGAAAAAGCCTTAGGGAAACAAACGTCGATTGACTCATATTTAGATTTCCAAACATAAATCAATCCCAGAACTAAGCTATATTTTAACATGTATTTTGTGTGATTTAAGTAAATAGGAAAAAGCCTTAGGGAAACAAACGTCGATTGACTCATATTTAGATTTCCAAACATAAATCAATCCCAGAACTAAGCTATATTTAAACATGTATTATGTGTTATTAAAGTATGTAGGAAAAAGCCTTAGGGAAACAAACGTCGATTGACTCGTATTTAGATTTCCAAACATAAATCAATCCCAGAACTAAGCTATATTTGAACATGTATTATGTGTGATTAAAGTATGTAGGAAAAAGCCTTAGGGAAACAAACGTCGATTGACTCATATTTAGATTTCCAAACATAAATCAATCCCAGAACTAAGCTATATTTTAACATGTATTTTGTGTGATTTAAGTAAATAGGAAAAAGCCTTAGGGAAACAAACGTCGATTGACTCATATTTAGATTTCCAAACATAAATCAATCCCAGAACTAAGCTATATTTTAACATGTATTTTGTGTGATTTAAGTAAATAGGAAAAAGCCTTAGGGAAACAAACGTCGATTGACTCATATTTAGATTTCCAAACATAAATCAATCCCAGAACTAAGCTATATTTTAACATGTATTTTGTGTGATTTAAGTAAATAGGAAAAAGCCTTAGGGAAACAAACGTCGATTGACTCATATTTAGATTTCCAAACATAAATCAATCCCAGAACTAAGCTATATTTTAACATGTATTTTGTGTGATTTAAGTAAATAGGAAAAAGCCTTAGGGAAACAAACGTCGATTGACTCATATTTAGATTTCCAAACATAAATCAATCCCAGAACTAAGCTATATTTTAACATGTATTTTGTGTGATTTAAGTAAATAGGAAAAAGCCTTAGGAAAACAAACGTCGATTGACTCATATTTAGATTTCCAAACATAAATCAATCCCAGAACTAAGCTATATTTTAACATGTATTTTGTGTGATTTAAGTAAATAGGAAAAAGCCTTAGGGAAACAAACGTCGATTGACTCATATTTAGATTTCCAAACATAAATCAATCCCAGAACTAAGCTATATTTTAACATGTATTTTGTGTGATTTAAGTAAATAGGAAAAAGCCTTAGGGAAACAAACGTCGATTGACTCATATTTAGATTTCCAAACATAAATCAATCCCAGAACTAAGCTATATTTTAACATGTATTTTGTGTGATTTAAGTAAATAGGAAAAAGCCTTAGGGAAACAAACGTCGATTGACTCATATTTAGATTTCCAAACATAAATCAATCCCAGAACTAAGCTATATTTTAACATGTATTTTGTGTGATTTAAGTAAATAGGAAAAAGCCTTAGGGAAACAAACGTCGATTGACTCATATTTAGATTTCCAAACATAAATCAATCCCAGAACTAAGCTATATTTTAACATGTATTTTGTGTGATTTAAGTAAATAGGAAAAAGCCTTAGCTTGCTAAACTCACATTTAGTTTAATAATAGATTAATTATACCTCATTGTGTATTTATTATTTTAATCAATAATCGCATCATGATTTTAAATGAAAACAAACAAAATATATAATACGAATATTTCCCTTAAATATTTCACCAGATAGATTCGAACTCTTATTGTAATTCTATTTTTTGCCTCTAATTTTAAATTAATTCAGTTCCTCCATAAACTCATTGATATTACAAATGTATTAACCTGATTAAGCAATTTATTAAAAAATATATATTACTCCATATTAGAATAATTAAAAAATTATGATATATAATTATGTGGTCGATTTAGGTTTTAAAATATTAATTAGGAGAGATATAAATAAAGTGTATTAAAAGAAATCAAATTAGTTATTTTAAACGTATTAATTAACTAACTTCACATTCTTCTCTCTAGTAAAGTAGTAACACTTAAAGATTCCAACCTTTATTCAAAGATGTTTGTGTTCTATATCGATCATCACAAAATAGTTTCTGCTTTTATAGACGTTCAAATCCGGACGCTGAAAATTTCGTCTTGCTCTGAATGGTCAAGTTCGGACGCGGATGAAGTGTGGATGCGTAGAACAAGACTAAATGCAATCTATTTGTATCATATGTACATGTTGTATAAGTTTTTTTTATTCACGCTTTTAATTGTCCGTTGTATTCTATAAAATATGCGATATTATTTCTCTAGCTGGTTTTTCTCTGCCTTTTGGCCAATATCAAAGTGTAGTATCTGTTCCGATGGATACTGCACCCCATAGGCTGGTATTGTCTTGGCCTTCAGGGCTTGATTTACACCGGTTTATGCGTCTGTCCTGTGCAGTTCTAGAAGGTCCACCTTCCTAGGCTTTGCCTCCTCTCTTTGGAAAGGAGTAAGTTTATTGCTTACTGCCTGAGGCACCCCTATCGGGGAATGCCGACTGGGCAGCCCACGCATTTTTTGTAGGTCAGAGTTCTCACCTTCTTGGGCGCTGGCTTTTCAAACCCCATTTTCGGACTTTGTGACATATATTCCTATTGTGGATAGGAGTTGTATAACTTGTATAAAAAATCCCCAACCGGTCGTTAAAGAGAGGCATTCCTTGCTATTTGCTATTTCTCTTTGCAAACGACCCAATTGGTTCCATTTTTTCGCATATTTTACTTTGACCCTGTTTTACCTGAAAAATATTGAACATTTGCACGCTGGAGGTTCAAAAAGTACACATAAACCATACTTAAGCACGTTTAGTGACATATATTACTTGGTATACATACGAGAAAGCCATGTTTAATTATAAATATGTTACGACGATTGTCATTGGTTGATTAGTGATGGCTGATCAAACACGTGTTCTGTTTGTCAATTGCCCAGAACATTTGTTCGATTTTCGATGTGTATTTAGCAAATTAAAACGGTAATTACTAATTAATGCAGCGAAATCTCGCACCTAAATAGTCACAAGATATTCCTCATAATGTTATATAAATATGCATTGCATTAGATATGTTTTTGAAACGAAACAAAATAATTTACTTCAACGTCGCAAAAACACATCTCGTGTAATTAATGGCTCGTTATTTTTCTTTACGTAAAATTGGTCTTAAAATATCGTTCATTACCCGGTTATATGCAGTAATTAATTCTGAATGATGAATAATTCGGCGACTCCGGAAAGATAAAACAGAAAATAATATTATCTGCACGCTTTAATTAGAATTACTCTGAGACAAATTACAAACGACTCCTAAATTGCTATTAATTGACTTCCAATTTTCAAAGAAAAAAAAAAGATTGCTTAGAAATTAAATAATAAATACATCCGGGTGTTTTATATACACATGCGAAGATATAAATAAGTAATTACTATTACACTTATTTATATTGTTTTAATTCGGACTATTATCTTTATCATCGTTGATATTAATACTACGTTCCGGCCTATTTGCTCTCCGGCTTTCGGAATGTATAGGGTTCATTTATCTGCGGTGATGTTTTTCTTAGTAGTTATAAATTATTTACATTGATTATATGTGTCTGCATATATTTCTTATGTACATAAAATATTACCTTACATAAATTACCCATAAACACGAAGAAGGCCAGAGAACACATTGCCACACGCGAAAATTGACTGTTAAACGCTTGTTTCGAGAACACCAAGTTAGTTACAATAATAATCGAATAGCAGAGTAAGTTCTGGAAATCTGGAGATAGTTGCTGTCATTCAGGATCCAGGTAAATCACCTATTTTTTATTAGCAATAAATCACTGATAATGACTGATGTGAGAATAATATATATATAAAATATTTGTTATTGTTTATATCTATGGACGTATACGTTTCGTCTTTTTTCAATCAAGACTCATCAGCATAGAAGTACGACTATTCATCACCGGTCACACGATTCGAAACCCTGGACAAGAAGTATTTCCCAACTCCCGTCCAACGTCGCTAACCGCTAGGCCAGTTCTGAACAGCTTATAAACAATGATAATTTTAACACATTAACGGCGGCGAAGCGAAGAGGCATTCAAACTTCTATAAGTGAAGGAACGATGCAAATAAAGCAAGTGACGCTACGCTGTGTTACTACTACCATTTTACGGTGCTCTACTTTTTAACGAGGAGCTTCAAATATAAAATATTTGTTATTGTTTATATCTATGGACGTATACGTTTCGTCTTTTTTCAAGCAAGACTCATCAGCATAGAAGTACGACTATTCATCACCGGTCACACGATTCGAAACCCTGGACAAGAAGTATTTTCCAACTCCCGTCCAACGTCGCTAACCGCTATATATATATATGACAAATGGATAGACAAATGCAATCATGTTTCAATCATCTATTTCGTCGAGTTATTAACTTGATCGATCTAACATTTATGCTACCATACATCCATGTATGTCTATGTATAACTAGAGCGAGATCTGTGTGAGACGAAACAAAGGAACAAGACAGACTGGATATTGAGAGAGAGAGAGAGAGAGAGAGAGAGAGAGAGAGAGAGAGAGAGAGAGAGAAAGAGAGAGAGAGAGAAAGAGAGAGAGAAAGAGTGAGAGAGAGAGAGAGAGCAATAGAAAAGAGAAAGGGACGTAAAATGTAAAAAGGTGTTCAAATATATTGAATCAATGTTATTTCTGGTGCAAAAAGGAGAACGGATTCCATAGAGGGATATACATAAAATACAATTACCACAACAATCAAATCAAGTGTTTACAATATGGATTCTCAACCAGAAAACACCCACAATTGTTATTAAAAATTGTCTAAAGTGGGTCATGCATTGGCAGAACACTACTCATGCTTTCAACCAGTCAAGTGAAGATTGTTAAAACATTTACGCATGAATCGTCATGGTAGAACTTGGTTGACCAGTTTTGATCTGATTTTGCAATTCTTGCAGGAGGGACCACGTAAAAGTTGCCAACATCCCTAAGTGAACGTGGCCGTATAGAACCGGTTGGATTCGAACTCAACATACCCAAGTTGCCAATCCACTTAACCAACGTCACCTCCAAAGGCGATGTTTTGAAGTAATAACAATAGTAACAAACACCTAGTTTTGATAGTAACAAACACCTACTATATCTGAATTAAAGTACAACCACACGAAGTACGATACACAGTTTTAGGAAATCATATATTTGACCCCAGACGAGAAAACTTAGATGCCAGGAATATTGAACTTTAGACCACTAAATGAAATACAGTGTCAGTATGTCTGTTCACCGATCAAACATCTACGGTTTGTACTTGAAGCAAAGTTTGCATATATTTTAATAGTATTGGACTTTAGACCACTAAATGAAATGCGGTGTCAGTATGTCTGTTCATTGATAAAAAATCTACGATTTGTATTTGAAGCAAAGTTTGCCTATTTTTTAATATTATTGGACTTTAGACCACTAAATAAAATGCGGTGTCAGTATGTCTATTCACCGATCAAAAATCTACGGTTTGTATTTGCCTATTTTTTTTACTAATATTGAACTTTAGGCCACTAAATGAAATGCGGTGTCAGTATTTCTGTACACTGATAAAAAAATCTACGGCTTGTATTTGAAGCAAAGTTTGCCTATATTTTTTTAATAGTCGCTTCATCAGCACAAAAAATTTCAGTATCACTTCATTACATGAATTTTTGAATGATTGCAAACATCTAAAAGGAAACTCAGAAACAATATTTTATATTTCATACATTTATTTCATTATTTATGGCTGAATTTAATAATTTGATTCCAGAGCCCAATGTATCTATTTTTTATAATACAAAATGGTGGATTTACTCTTCAAAGTACGTAAATAGTTTTAGTTTTTAATAAGTTCTATCAAATATTATATTTTAATAAATTATAATAATCTAAATTAATAAATAGAATCTAAACTTACACTTGCAGCATCATAAAGATATTGAATGCTTCATCTTTTTTATATTCATAAGATTGAGGTCTTTTGTCTCCTTAAGATACAACTAAAGTTAAAATATTTTAACTTGACTTTCTTTAACATAGCTTTATAGACATATATTATACTAAAACTAAGTTAATGGACGTTTTCCGAAACATTCTCTATTAGAATATGAAAACAACAGACCAAAACTACAAATACTAGAAACTTTACATATAAAAAAGGCAGCCATTAATAAGTGTTTTTTTTCTAAATAGTTAAAAACATGTTAACATATCTCTGATACTACCGCCAATCTTAACCGTCCCGCAAAAATCTCACGAGATATTTAAGATTTTACAGTCTTTACTTGGTATCCAATCCAAATTGATGGTTTCAGATGGAATCGAAAGTACTAGAGTCCTCAACCACTATGGCAAGTTCATCAGCCAGTTTCAGTCTGAAATCCGACCACTCATGAAGCAATTCGAAAGGATCCAACAAACAATATGCAGAATAATTTGTCTGGACTATTTAACCAAATATGTTCGGATGAAGAAAGGCTGTCCGTTAAATAAACGAATAGAGTACTTTAAAGGTGGCGCTCGATGTTTATATAAAGACATTGTAGATATTATTTACGAGAGCTGATCCCGTAGCTCAGTGAGTAGAACTGCCGACTAGATGGTTATAGGTTCGATTCCTGGCTTGAGATGGCTGAAGAGCTTTTATACAGCGAAACATTCTGTCTGTGGATAATTATATAATCACCCCTTTCTCATGTAAGGCACTATGATTATATATATATATATATATATATATATATATATATATATATATATATATATATATATATATATATATATATATATATGTATAAGGAAATCAACATCTTTGAAGCACGGATTAGAATGTATTAAAGTGAAATATTTTGAAAATCAACAATCGTGAAATTTTAAATGAAAAATTCATTTATTTAATTTAAAAAAAAAAAAGCGCCAATCTGCGCATAACATCGCCATGACTAAACTTATAACGTCTTAAGAACTTGACGTATATTCGACCCCTCAGGGTTAACACCATCAATATGAGGAGGAAGAAAAGAAGAAAAAAACTATAAGACAGTCTCGCCTGACAAGGTTGTATTACAACGAAAATTCGCGAAAAAAAAAATTAAATAAATTAATTTTTCATTTAAAATTGCACGATTGTTGATTTTCAAAATATTTCACTTTAATACATTCTAATCCGTGCTTCAAAGATGTTGATATATATAGATATATCTATCTATCTATATATATATATATATATATATTGTTGATTTTCAAAATATTTCACTTTACTATATATATATATATATATATATATATATATATATATATATATATATATATGATATAAGCCGTCTAGTATAAGCTAAAAATACAAGTTCTTATCTACGTGATTGGTTGAACACTGTTAAGATAACTGACTATATTGCCCGTCTAATTTGACATAAATATGATTCGTTTCTTTTCTTTGCTTGTCTCATAACGGTTTGACTTGGACTCATCAGTAAGAGTGCTCGGATTTGAGTTAAAGGTGACTCGTCTTTCAGGGTTCGAATCATGCTACCGGTTTTAACAGTTATCTCCACACTGAAGATTCCGTTAGGATGAAACGTATACGTATTTGGATAATTATTAAATATTTATTATTAAGTATAAATTAAATGAATACAGTTGCATTTTGATTTTTTTCTTCGGCCTAATTGTGGCAAATGTACACTGATGAAGCCTTTTCGTAAGTGTTTTTGATATTTTGTATATCATTTAAAACATATATATTCGGAATGGGCAGAGATAATTTTTTGATAAGAAAGTGTTTTTTATATGAAATCTGCAATATTTTCTGAATAATTATTATTATATTAAGTTATGAGCTCTAGTCGTATTGTACACTATTGAGCTACTACATAAACTTTGGTGTGAACTTAAAGAAATTATATATATATATATATATATATATATATATATATATATATATACGTTTGATTACTATCATATATATATAATATTTTATAAATAAATACTAATTATTTATTACCTACAGACATCGATGTGTCATGCTTACACAATCTTCAGTGCAGGAAGTTAATTTCCGACGGTCGGCGTGCACGAACTCCGATCACAAATCGCCACTGATTCGCAGTCAAGAGTCTTACCCGTTGTCCACCGCAAATTAACTTGGAAGTTAGGAGGAATTTAACTTTGTAAATGCCAAGTCGGTGGGTATTTACAACGAGCAGCGAATAGTGATCAACAACAAACCGTGTTGGATCTCGCAATGAAGCTAGTAGTACTGATTGTTATTACACTCTCTCAGAGTGTCCGGTCTTAGTAAAGGGGGCTTTGAATAATATTTTATAAATAAATATTAATTATTTATTACCTACAGCCATCGATGTTTAATGCTTACGTAATCTTCAGTGCAGGAGGTTTATTTCCGACGATCGGCGGGCACGAACTCCGATCCCAAATCGCCACTGATTCGCAGTATGATCGTAATCAAACGTATATTTAGGCTTTATTACATTTTCTTGCCTTTAAACTTATACTTTATGTTCGATCCGAGAAGATATAATATTTATATATTTACCATATATTTTACTCCCTAGCGTTGACGGCCAATTGATGACTTTTCTCATGTTAGCATTGCGATCTGTTTCACATTTTAATTACTGCTGTTTAAGTGGGGACGTTTTTTATTAAATAAATTTTACTTTTTAAATGTTCTCATTATCGAACGAAATCCCCTTTATAAACTTCTGTATTAACTTTAGCAGTAAAAACAATTACATCAATATAAAAGGAAACTACACGCAATAACTCTTGTCGCTACAACAGCTCCCACAAATATAATAAAGCAATAGCCGAAAATTTAATTAATCAAGTTTGACATCTTCAAGCAAGTTCTGGACGGAATGACCGCTTTCTGATACAAAAGAGGCAAATTTTTAATCTGGGACATATACCATGTGGTGACTCGTCACCCACCGCCCAAAACTTTGTCGTAACTGGGTCAGCGGCAGAGACCGTGCACAGACGGCGAAAAAAAAAACCCCAAGAAACCCCTGTACAACTCGCAGAAAGAGCAATACAATTTTGTGGGTGTGAACATAGCACCCAGCTTCATAGAAAATTAAATTCGTATGAATCAGAATGGCGCAACTTTGTTGACCGGTTTGATTCTGTTGTCGGCATTCTTGCAGGAGGGACCACGTAATGGTTGCCAACATCCCTAAGTGAAAATGATATCATGGAACCGACTGGATTCGAACTTGGCACACCCAGATCGTCAGTTCGTGCCGTGATCCACTTGACCGCCGTCACCTCTCTACCCAGCTTCATAAAAAAAAGTGGTATATCTTTCTTGCTCATTATCGAATGTAAGCTGACTGAACGACGCAGAGGGACGCCATGGCTATGGTAACGTGTATCAGTTGTTAGGTGTCAAAGTAACACTACGTCTATCATGTTGGGAAACTCACTAACACGAGAGCCATGGCTGTGCAGGAACTAACGAATAAAAGGGGTACGTACTTGTGCAGAATAGCACACCACAAATTTAACGGAGATTCCCGAATTTTGACGAAAAATTCTGTTCTTTTTCTCTGTCTTCTTTTTCTTCTACTTTTTCTTCTACTTTTTCTTCTTCTTCTTCTACTTTTTCTTCTACTTTTTCTTCTTCTTCTACTTTTTCTTCTACTTTTTCTTCTTCTTCTTTTTCTACTTCTTTTTCTTCTATTACGAAAACATCACTTATTACTACTTCTGAGCTTTCGTCTTCTTTTTCTTCATATTTTTCTAATATTTTTCCGTCCTTCATTTGCAGTATACCTTCCCCACCCATAAAAAACACTGAAACACCATACCTTTACCTCACCACTTACCCGAATCGTAAAGTTAACAAAAATATAATACACCGATGTTACTCACCGTATTGCCGAAATATATATTACTAAATTCATAATGATCGATTCATTAGTTTAGGAATTGATCTGAAACAACGAAATATATATAAACACATGCACATACATAACTTTAAATATATGCACCCCTTAAATATTATAATTTACAAATAAAAATAATGTGTCCATGTTACTCAACGTGTTGTCGAGAATATATATTTCAAAATTCATAATCATCCGTTCATTACTTTAGGAGATTATCCTGTACATAGAACGAGTTATATAAATATATACTAATCAATTAAAAATACAATGTTTGTTAAATAAATTATTTGCAAGAAATGGTTTGTTCTGTTCTCCGAGCGTTCGAGTATCTACATCAGGACTCGGGAATCTCCGTAAGTACTTAAAATTCTTCCGTGCGTTATTCTGCACAAAACCCTAAAAAGTTTATCAACAACGGTCGTTTCCTGGCATATGTGCGCAGAATAAATCATGTAGTAGGTTAACAAAAAGAAACTCTCAATAAAAGTCTGAATTATCAGTTCTTTAGGGGTGCCCGGTAAGATCCAACAAGAATGACAAAGACCAGAACGTATATGGAAAAACTTTGGTTTTCTTTATTTCCCATCACCGGATGGTTTACGCCGGCTACGCACGCACATACTATTGTCTCAT
The DNA here is from genome assembly GCA_963556195.1 of Sepiola atlantica. Taxonomy (NCBI): domain Eukaryota; kingdom Metazoa; phylum Mollusca; class Cephalopoda; order Sepiida; family Sepiolidae; genus Sepiola; species Sepiola atlantica. The sequence goes on along the minus strand of OY744541.1, from coordinate 16,774,886 downwards.
GAAAGTCTTTTTCTTGCTGAGGTCACAAACTTGGTTTTCGCTAGAAACTCGTTCATATATGCATCCGGTTGGAAAGCAATTTGCTCTGCATTGTCTATCCGAGCGTGAACTGAAGCAATTGTTCCACAAGCACTCCTTCACTGTACCAACTTTCTTAGCAGTCGTATTTTTAGTCAGCAGACACGAAAGCCAAACAGCAAGACGGACTTGGGTACCCATGGCCAATAAAGCTTCATCGGTGTCATAAACATCGGTAAACTCCCATTCTTCTGGTACTTCGATACTCCGATCACCAAGGCGCTCCAGCTCTTAGCGTTTCTGAAACCGCCGCATTTCAAGTCTCGCTTGCACTGCGGAACCTTCTCCTTTTTAATAGTTATCAAGTTGCTTTCGGTCTTGACGTCCCACCCACAATGGACTCGTCCACGATTCATTTTTGCCACTCTTCATTATCTTACATACCTACTACTACTACTACTACTACTACTACTACTACAAAAATGTTACCTACTTTAAATGCATTCAGTTATTTTAGTGAAAGTTAAGTTACTTGTTATTTAACTTAGACTGAAGCGTCTATTTTCCGCTTGAATGATTAGATGATCGCAACTGTCCCCGGCTTTGGCCTGTCAGTTTGGTTTAGTTTTGTTTTGTTTGTTTTACGGCATATCAACCATCAATCGGTTATTTAATGTCGAATGAAGTTGTCAAATATAATTCTGTATATAGAATAATTATTTCATATTGTAAGAATAAATTGCTCTCAGAATACATTGCTCTTAAAAAGAAATTTTACAGAGAGGGTAGGAGCATTACTACCAGAAAACACCACTTAAAAAATAACATTACTTCCAGAAAAAAAAAAAGTTACGCTATGAAGACATTTCTTTAAAAAAAAAAGTATTCCTTGGTATTGGTAATCTTTGTTCTAAACACGATTGATCCTCAGCCACCGCCTTCTAGTATCTATTTGCGAAGAAAATAAAAATCTGCTGCAAAGTAGGTGGACACTTTCTACCGTGCCAGTAAACTTCTCAGATCTGACATTGTCCTATATCTCTACAAAGCCACCATCCGCCCATGCATGGAGTATTGTTGCCACATCTGGACTGGGGCATCACCCACTAGTCTTTCTCTCTTAGATAAAGTTCCAAAAAGAGTCGCAAACTCGATAGGTCCTTTACTATCCACCAAGCTCCAGCCCCTGCCCGATCGCCGCAATGTTGCATCCTTGTGCCTGTTTTACAAGTACTTCAAGTAATTGTGCTCTGTGTAGCTTGCTGCCCGTGTACCCTCACGACGTAAATTCACTAGACCAACCCGACAAGCTGCCAAATCCCATCCATACACTGTGGAGGTCCCCAGATGCCGAAGAGCTTTCTACTCCAAAAGCTTCTTTCCTCGTGCTGCTGGACTATGGAACTCCCTCCCTGCTCCCTGTTTTGCTGACGGTACTGACATGCAGAAATTTAAAACTAATGTAAACAGACATCTCGCTGCACAGCTCCTAACTTAGGTTGACCCCCCCCCCAAACATCACCCTTTTTTCTTAGTAGCCCCTTACGTCTCCAGTGGCGGCCTGCCTTGTTTGGGGTGAACTATGATAAATAAATAAAAATATGGTTTTTGATTTTTTGACGAATCAAATTGAATAATACAATTAAGATGAAACTCAAAGATATTAGGGCATGACGTGACCAACCGATTGATCGCCACCCACGACCTACAGGTGACCCCTTTTTCGTATTTGTAAACCCTATGCATGGGGTTGCAGTCGGCGAATTCGTTGCCCCGTAAGAAATGTGAAACCTGTGCACTTATGCTCCCATTTTTATCTTATTCTTTTATTTGTAAAATAAAGTACATCTTTAATGAGTAGGAATGTCTGGCGCGAACAAAGACCCCACGATTTAATTGTAATACAAAATTAATACCACAGTTGTGTTCGTCGCAATTTTATTACCAAAAAAAAGTTGTTAGACGTTTGTATAGGGATTTGTATTCAATCGCATCCTCGGACAGAAAAATAACTCGAACCAATAATGACCCCATACGGAATCGGAGGAAAATTTGAATGAAACGTTTTCAAGAATTTTATGCTTATTGGAATTAATTTGAAGTTTCTAACAGTTAACATATGGATATCTATGGCAAAAGACAAAAACAACTTTCTCTTATATATATATATATATATATATATATATATATATATATATATATATATATATATATATATATATATATATATATATATATATAAGAGAAAGTTGTTTATATATATATATATATATATATATATAAATAAGAGAAAGTTGTTTTTATATATATATATAAATAAGAGAAAGTTGTTTATATATATATATATAAATAAGAGAAAGTTGTTTATATATATATATATAAATAAGAGAAAGTTGTTTATATATATATATAAATAAGAGAAAGTTGTTTATATATATATATATATATAAATAAGAGAAAGTTGTTTATATATATATATAAATAAGAGAAAGTTGTTTATATATATACAAATAAGAGAAAGTTGTTTATATATATATATATATAAATAAGAGAAAGTTGTTTATATATATATATATATAAATAAGAGAAAGTTGTTTATATATATATTTATATATAAATAAGAGAAAGTTGTTTATATATATATATATATATATATATATATATATATATATAAATGGACCACTAAAAGCGAACTTTTAGGAAAGGTAAAACCTATTGTGTAAAGTATACAGCTCAATATACAATGGCTTAAGGAAAAAGTTAATTGAATAAATTGCCTTTTTGCGGAATATACCTTGCATTGAGCAACTGAATTGAAAAAAGATCTGCCTCCGTCGCTTTTCTAATTCCTTTTCATCCTTATATATATATATATATATATATATATAAGTACACCCAAATACTAGGATGCAAATTGATATGCGCGAAATGCAATTGTAATTATCTATCGTTATTTTATGAAAACACTTTTTAAAATTTATACATATATTTATATATATATATAATATTATTTATTTAAATAAATAATTTAATATTATTTACTTAAAATTAATATATATATATATATATATATATATATATATATATATATATATATATATATATATATATATATATATATATATATATATATATATAAGTTGAGCTCAATAAAATGTGAACATTGTTTCAAGAATTCTAAAACCAACGAATTATATGACGTACGATTGTTTCGAAGAAAATGTGGAAATATTTTATGCTGGATTATTGTTCTGATCACTCCAAACTTCGCCAGGGCGCATTACAACATCACATACAGAAGTCCCCAAAGAAACGTTCAAGTTCCAGTATTATCTTAAAAAAACTATTTTCACACAATACTGGAGACATAGCATATTTTCCTATCCATCAGTTTTAAAAAGGTATGGCAGTGAAATTACTTTAGAAACAGCAAATTGACAGCAAATTAAATAAATTAAATATCTAAAATATTCACAATATAGGATGAATCAGGAAGAACAAAATAAATGAATAGATAAATAGAAATAAATGAAATTAAATTGAGAAAAAAATAAACAAATAAAATAAAGAAAAAAAAAGAAAAAAATAACGAAAAAAAATAACGAAAAAAAATAAAGAAAACAAATAAAGAAAAAATTAAAAAATAAAGAAATAAAGGAAAAAAAAAAGAAAAAATACTAAGAATAAAGAAACAGTTCTGATAATAATCGTAGACTTCGCCGTTCCAGCAGACCACAGAGCGAAGACCAAATACACAAAAAACGAAGTAAATACACTGAACTAGCCAGAGAACGTAAAGGAATAGGGAGCATGAAGAAAGTTAGTATAATACCAATAATCGTAGGAGCACTAAGAACAATCCCCAAAAAACTGGAGAAAAGACTGAGAGAAATTGGAATCAAAGGGGCCATCGAAACCATACAAAGGACCGCAATGATCAAATCAGCTGCAATCTTAAGGAAAATCCTCGAATGCGGAAACCAACCCACATAAGCTACAAAGGCTAACCAGTCACAAGGAATTTACAACAGGGATAAAACAAAACCACACGAAGAACACCACAATAAGAACCAAGGAACAGAAACTGCAAGAAACAGTATTTCATAATCCCCCCCCCTCCAATAAATTACACCGGCCTCAGCTATTACTACACAAAAATGAACCAAAGAAACAGAAATTACAAGAAACACTATAAGGTTCTCCCTCTCTCCCCACCCCAACCCACCCCCCAAAATGTTTTAAATTAAAAAGAATTAAAAATTATTTTTATAAAAATAAGGAAAGAGAAAAGGAAAACATTAAGGAATTGAAAGGAAAAAAAAGGAAAAACAAAATAATAATTTTTAAAAAAAATTAATTAAAAAAATATGTTATTTTATTTATTTATTTATTAAATTATTTATTTTAAATTGTGTCGGCCTAGGCTGACACCAGACAAAATGTTTGTAGAGGGTCGATGAGGATGAGAATACCGAGGAGGGACACCACAAACCAGACCTCCACTGGAAAAGTGCAGAGAATGCTGGGACCTTTGAGAGGCTTATTGCCACCCAACTCCCAGAGAAGACCAATTGCCATTACTAGCGAGAAATCAATGGTAAGAGGCTGTTGCGATACCGCATTGTTATCGAAAAGAGGTGAAGAATACTGGAAATCTGAAGAGGCTTGTTGTCACTCAGACTCCAGGAAATACCACTGGTTGTTGTCGGTGAGCAATCACTGACGATGATCTGTGTGAGAACTCCTAGTGAGTACAAATAATAATAATAATGATAGAATAAAATTTAAAAAAATAACATAAAATAAATAAGTAAATAAAATTTAAAAAACAAAAAGTATAAAGATGATATCCAATAATTAGAGAGAATACTATGAGAATAGTATATAATAGTTAAATAAAAAATAAAATAATAAATAATAAAATATAATAAAGAATAATAAAACAAAACTAAATAAGAAATACATGTATGAATAAATTTAAGAGTTAACTAAAGAATGAAAAATAAATAAAATAAAATTGTATTTTATTTAAAGAGTAGTTATTATTTTGTGGCCCAAGAACCCCCTCTAGATGGGCATTGTACGTGTAGTATTAACACAGCATGACGTCGCTAGCTATAAATGCATCGTTCCTTTCATTAAGTTGAACGCTCTTATGACGTCAATCTGCCGAAATAAGTGTTAAAATTAGCAGTTTATTTAGCTATCCAGCGGTGGCCGTATGGTTCTAGGCGCCGGGATT
>OY744541.1:16759626-16767126 GCA_963556195.1 Sepiola atlantica | reverse complement strand
CTCTCTCTTTCTCTCTCTTTCTCTCTTTCACTTTCTCTCTTTCTCTCTATCTTTCTATCTCTCTTTCTCTCTCTTTCTCTCTCTTTCTCTCTTTCACTTTCTCTCTTTCTCTCTATCTTTCTATCTCTCTTTCTCTCTCTCTCTTTCTCTCTCTCTCTCGTTCTCTCTTTCACTTTCTCTCTTTCTCTCACTCTTTCTTTCTCTCTCTTTCTCTCTCTCTCTTTCTCTCTTTCTCTCTCTCTCTCTCTTTCTCTCTCTCTTTCTCTTTCTTTCTCTCTTTCTCTCTCTCTTTCTCGCTCTTTCTCTCTTTCTCTCTCTCTTTCTCTCTCTCTTTTTCTCTTTCTCTTTCTCTCTCTCTCTTTCTCTCTCTCTTTCTCTTTCTCACTCTCTCTTTCTTTCTCTCTTTCTCTCTCTTTCTCTCTCTCTTTCTCTTTTTCACTTTCTCTCTTTCTCTCTTTCTTTCTCGCTTTCTCTTTCTCTCTCTTTCTCTCTCTCTTTCTCTCTCTCTTTCTCTCTTTCTCTCTCTTTCTCTCTCTCTCTTTCTCTTTCCCTCTCTTTCTCTCTCTCTTTCTTTCTCTTTCTCTCTTTTTCTCTATCTTTCTCTCTCTTTCCCTCTCTTTCCCTCTCTCTTTTTCTCTCTCTCTCTTTCTCACTTTCTCTCCATCTTTCTCTCTCTTTCTTTCTCTTTCTCTCTCTTTCTCTCTTTTACTTTCTCTCTTTCTCTCTCAATTTCTCTCTCTCTTTCTCTCTCTTTTTTTCTCTTTCTCTTTCTCTCTCTCGCGTAAGGATTCTGTTCGTCATGACTCCTATTACAATTCAGGAAAAACTAGCTGTTCACCTATTTTTTGGGCCACTGTTGCGACAGACAGTTTGAATTACCTACTAGACACCACCTTCGAGTACCTTCGGTCTCTCGGTACAAGGGTGTGTCAGGACAACCTGACACGAGGATACTTCCCCCTAAAAGTAAACCTTAACCAAATATTCAAAATAACATAGTATTCGCAGCACATATAAGATCTTTTTGGTATGGCTACACTCTGGCTTTCGTTCTTGGCTTTTTGGCTAAGATCAAAGTGTAGTATCTGTTCCGATGGATACTGCACCCCATAGACTGGTATTGTCTTGGTCTTCGGGGCTTGATTCCGCCGGTCTGTAGGTTTGTCCTGTGCAGTTCTAGGAGGTCCACCCTCCCAGGCTTTGCCTCCCCTCTTTGGGAAGGAGTAAGTTTATCGCTTACTGCCTGAGGCGCCCCTACCGGGGAATGCCGACGGGGCAGCACAGGCAATTTTTAATGGCCAGAGTGCTCACCTCTCGGGCGCTGGCTTTCCAAACCCCACTTTCCTGACCGGACCTTGGGTCACATCTTACTTGTGGGAGTAAGATAAAACTGGCCTTGTGCCTAACTCCTGGAGAGAAGTAAATAAATACACTCGCTATACGAGAAATAGTGCACATGTACCTAGTGATGTTACCTGAAGAAATAACACTTAGCTGGATACTCCACCAGACTAGATGAATTATTGTCCTGGAATCCGGTAAGACCAAGAGACCACAAGAAAGATATACTTTCACATAGTTAGCTTGTCAATTCGGGAGAGGAAAATTAGTTTTCTTAAGACTCAACGTTTGACAAGTAAAGGAGTTTACTTTAATGGAATATTCTAACATCTCTGTATCTCATATAGAGATCATGTGTTAGCCCCGCGAAAGGGGCTCCTTGATTTCTGAGAAATTCGACTGAAGTAAAATTAAACAAAAAAGAGATAATACCTACTAGACACCGTCCTCGAGTGTCTAAGGTCTCTCTGTACAGGGGTTTGTCAGAACAACCTGGCATGAGGATACTTATCCTACAAGTAAACTCTGACTACATATTCAAAATAACATAGTATTCGTATCTCAGATAAGATCTCCTCGGTATGGCTAACACACGAGTAACATCACTAAGCTGTATACTCCACCAGACTAGATGAATTCTTGTCATAGAATCCGATAAACAAAAAGATCATAATAAAGATATACTATAACATAGTCAACTGATTAATTGGGGAGAGGTAAATAAATGTTCTAAACGTCTTTACTAACTCAACATTTGACAGGTAAAGGAGTACTTTAATGGGATATTCGAATATCTATGTATTTCATATAGAGATCAAGTGTTAGTGCGAGGAATTTCTGAGAACTTCGATTGAAGTAAAATGAAACAGTTAATAGAACAAGGTTAGTAACGCTATTGGGTAATTATCCGAAATAATCCTGCAAGATCAACAGTTGACGTGCTGACTGTGAATCTATCAACTGGGACTTTATTTCTTGACATATCAAAAGTCTTAGATAGAGTTTGGCACAAAGGCTTGCTTCAAAGACTTGCTAGCTATGAAATTATCCTCCCAACTATCAAATCCTTTCTCTATAAAGTAGCTGAAAACATGACAGAAGTATGACGTATCAATGCCAGCGTATCCTAAGAATCCATGCTGGGCCCGACCCACTTCTGATCATCATCAATGATCTTCCAAATCATATTACGAAATAATTTGTTTACATCTATACAGACGACACAGCCATCTATGGCAGCATTTCGAAGAGCATTGGTGACGAAGATCTTGCTGATTCTCGCTTCTTCGATCTTTCCTTCCTTATCCTTCTATGTTAACCAGCTCACCGGATGGTTTTTAATTTCCCTCTGAGTATTTCCCGGAACTCCTCGAGGGGCTGGCGTTCCGCTATAGCTGCATTGTTTAAAGAGATCTTTAGAAGATCTTGTTTCTTTTCTCAGTTATTTTATTTTATTCGCCTTGTGGTTGGCGGCGTAAGTTGCATGTTACCTTCTAAAATAAAACTCGTCTCTTTTCATCATCAAACATTTTGCCCCAGTTGCAATGAACCACTCTCTCTCTCTCTCCCTCTCTCTCTCTTCTATCCCCCTCGCTCTCTTCTCTCCCCCCTCTCTCTCTCTATCTCTCTCTCCCCCCCTCTCTCTCTGTCTACTCTATCGTTTTTTTCATGGTAGGCGTTCGACTCAATTCCAATCACTGGTTTCTCCCTGTAAAATATTCAAAGAAAAACTTATCGAGCTAAAACCATTACCAAAAACTTTAAAACCAAACGAAACTTCTATGAACAGAGTTTCTTTCCAGGAACTTTCCATCTGTGGGATACAATAGCGCTGGATTGCTTCCTAGTTGACTACAACATAGTAAGCGACAAAGAATCGCCTGTGCTGTGTACGAACGCCTGGAAGGCAATTTGCATAACGGACATGGGAACTGATAAAAAACGAGGAGTGTTCACGCGTGGGAGAGAACGAACTATGGGGCGAGAGAAGTGGGAGTATCGATGACAGTATATTGTTAGTTTATGAAAAAAATTGAATCAGAAAGAATTGGAAAAATAATATTCACAGAGTGTCTGCACCTAGTTAGTTAAAAGATTGTCCCGAACTTTTTGGAGTGTTACTTCCTTCCACCCGTCCTCTTAAATAATCAAATTCTGTCGATTCCACCCATCATTTCCAAATCTTTTAGTATTAATCGTCATCCAACTGACAATCCCATTAAAGTTTATCATCGAGCGGCTCTTGTCCTTGGTCAAAGGTAACGCATTTAGATATAAAAACGTTGAACAAAACCCCAAGTTTCAACTCGGCCCGCCGACTTCATTATCTAAGCGATTCTAGTTTTTAAATATCACTCTGTGCGACTATTTAAGCGTTTTAATCCTACAATTTTTTGGTTTACTTTTATTTCAATTTTACAATGCATCAACAATGGCTAAAACCTTCCAATTATCAGCTAATCATTTTGAACGATTTGTATTCTTTTTTCTCGTTTTCGTACCCTCTTCAGTTGGCAATTACATCTCTCTAAACAATCATGATGCTTGATGATGACAGTTTTTCAAGAAGTAAAAATGAAACCTATGTACATATGATTTTCGGTAATATCTGCTGTAGTATTTGCCCTGTCCACTTCCTACTCTCCTAATTATCATAGTGGGCACTGTAGGTTATTAGATATAGCGTTCATGCAACTAAACGGAAACTTATATTCCTAATTGAACCTAAATATATAAATGCTCCGGTGATGTGAGTTTTATTATCTTTTGTTTTTTATTCCCCGATGTTTCGGACGATATATTTTTAAAAATTGTTTTCCTTCTGATGAGTTACACTAATAGAAAAAAAAACAAATTCTGTATTTTGGTTGTCTAACTGTTAACAAAACGGTCCGTCAATAAATTATCTTTTCAGAAATCAAAAACGATATGTTTACTATTATGTATTTATATATATAACAACTGAGTTGGTCGTTGCTGGTTGTTATACTATATCCACATTTTCGTCGTACTAATCTTATGCTATTTAATCCCGCTTGGATAGCTTGCACAGGGTCACTTGCACAAATACCTGCGAAAAAGTTATGCATCCATTTTTTTATCTCATGGATAAATGAATGAGTTGATCGTTGCCGATTATCATAAAGTATCCACTTTTCGTCGTACCGAATTTTAACGATTCGATGACGTGGATGACTCATATATGAATGATTTCGTTTTGTATGTCACGTTTACGACACATCAACCCTTTTGGAGGCATTTAATGTTTGACGTATAGTCGAGATTTTGTTTTTATTTTTGCAACGTATCAACCCTTCCATGTTATTTGATGTTAGATGTTGTATGGCAGGATTGAACCTTTTTTATTGACCATTGCCGGGCATATACGATTCAGTTTCTAATGTATCACCTTGATTTGCTGATAATATTCCTTTGTTCGACCTATTAGGAATCTCCAGTGAGTTAATTTCCGTCTGTGGTGTTTTTTTAATATACTAACCAGTCACTACTTACCAAGGTCAAAATCCACTCAAAGATAAGGGTTAATGAGATTATCAGTCGTCTGATAAACCATCCTATTAGAGGCTTGAAAAGTAATAGAATTGACAAAATTAGATTACTTAAGAGTACAGCTCGACAAGTATCTGTTGACATTGGATATGTTGTAGTCTGCAGAGAATCAGTCCCGTGTCAATGTGTTCTGAATCTTCGAACTCCTTGGAAATAATTATTTTAGGTACTCAGAGAAAGAAAGGAAAGTTTTTGCAATGGCTGATGGAAGACGTTTTCTTGTTCTTGTTTTACAGGGGTCACCATGCAATTGGAACTCGGTCAGGCACTTTCCATGGAAATAACGATTGAGTAGAGAAAGACTAGCAACGCATCTTCTCTAAAAACGAGCAATAGGGAAGTGAAGAGCTCATGTCCCACTTGATTCCGGATTTATTGTGATCGAATTACGAACGTTATTAAAAAAATTGTTTCATACCTTTTTCACCAGTATTTGTGCACGTGAACCCTAACCTTAACCCTAACCCTACCCTAACATTACCCCTAACCTTACCCCTAACCTTACCCCTAACCCTAACTCTAACCTTACCCCTAACCCTAACCTTACCCCTAACCCTAACCCTAACCCTAACCCTTCCCCTAACCTTACCCATTACCCTAACCCTAACCTTACCCCTAACCCTAACTTTAACCTTACCCCTAACCTTACCCCTAACCCTAACCCTAACCCTAACCCTAACCCTAACCCTAACCTTACCCCTAACTTTACCCCTAACCCTAACCTTAACCTTACCCCTAACCCTAACCCTAACTCTAACCTTAACCTTACCCCTAACCCTAACCCTAACCTTAACCTTACCCCTAACCCTAACCCTAACTCTAACCTTACCCCTAACCTTACCCCTAACCCTAACCTTACCCGTAACCCTAACGAGAACTCAAGCTGAACTCGAACTCGGCAACGATACCCGTTTAACTACTCGCATCTTCAAAATTAAGCATTTTAGTATGGAACCAAGATCTTGCACTTGTATCTTTGACCAAATTATTCGTCATACAACGGAAGTTGTTCCACTTATCATGGAGTCATTTTTAGGTCGCTTTTTACGAATAAGATTCAAGTGAAAATAGCTTCAAGGTACTTCATACCTCAAGTACAATTTCCGTCTAATTGCTTCGGCACGCGAATTTTGAGAGGATATGATTCTATTATGTCAGATTTGTAAACAATGATGTTGGTTTTGTATCATTCGAATGGTCATTTGGATATCTTTTTTCTTTTGTTTCGGAGCAAAACATCTTACGCATGTTCATGGAGATAAATTCGGAGAATAATTGAACAAGGTTTTATTTTTCGCAATGTTTTATTTAAAGATATGTAGATTATGTATTATTCAAATGCTTATTTAAATATCTTTTTTTCTTTTGTTTGTAATTGTTTTAACTACTACAGAGCTAATCCCCCAAATATAAACGACAAAAAATAGACTGTGCCGTGCATGAAGGCCTCTAAGGCAAATGTTCATAACTGATGAAAAGAAAAGAGTTGAGGATGAAAACAGAACGAACTGAAGAGTGAAAGGAACGACGGTTTATTCGTAGAAAATTGTTCAGGGTTGTTTGGTTTTGTGCGTTGCTTTCTTACAAGCTATTTCGGCATCATGATGGCAGATAAGATCGATCTAGAAGCTTATACCGGAGTTTAGTGGTTCGGACCACAGCCAATCCGTTATTGAATGGATTGAGAAGGCTGAGCTTGTGTCTCGGCTTTGTAAGGAATATGGAATGCATAATACCTACGCGTTTGACAGGCGTCGCCTTTGCGAAGTACCAACAATTGAGTTAAGAAAAAAAGGCGGATTATGCCTCCATAAAGGAATCTTTATTTGCAACGTTCACCCATGAATCCTATACGGCGTATGCAGTTTGTGACACGTTCAGTTTGTGACACGTCTCATGCACCCGGGTGAAACTGTAGATGTTTTTCTAGCGGAAGTGTTCTGTACCATTCGATGGTATGACGAATCGACCCCTAAAAGCAACTATTGTCAATGGATTGCCCGAGCATGTGTTGGATAATGGCCCTATGGGAATGGACGTATCTGTTGGAAATCGTTGGTTTGACTTGCGCGAATTAACGCAGGGTGGACCCGGCAGTCGCGTGCAGAATAGAGCCTGTTCTCACAGGCGGAAACCACAGACGTGACAAGTTCACTGCGTGACGAGATCCCAGATCAAGGGTCAGTGTGCACCTACGAGAAGCTCTGTGACGTTACAGGCCTTTGCGTGGGAAACAGGGGGATGTGTGACGTCACTTGTTCTTCGTGAGAAGCGAGTTTTAGCCAGTCTGGGTTTTTGAGGTGAACCGATGAGACGTGATTGTTACCATGTAAGCTACAACACATGTCCGACAACTCTTATGAGCTTATCAAATGAAGGAAATGGAGGAAATAGACATTTCACAGATTCTTGCTCGAGCGAGAGATATATTGAATGATGATCCACATGGACCCGCATTAATAACGGCAGCCGTGGGTCCAATGCAAACCAAAGAAAGTCAGATGAAGAACAACAGAATAAGGTGTTTCGAATGTGATGGAATTAACCACTAAGCTAGGGAGTGTCTCGCTCAGACCCCCAACTGTGGAG
>OY744541.1:16742126-16754626 GCA_963556195.1 Sepiola atlantica | reverse complement strand
AAGCGTTCGGCTATCCTACGCAAACGCCCGAGAGATGACGAGCCGATTTGTACCAGACGACAATTTTGATACGGTGCTGCGTCCTATGATTTTAAGTTATATTTTCAAGAAATTTTCTAAAAGAAACAACAAAAAAAACAAAACGAGCAAAACATAGCGAAGTTACTGTTATCAAATAAATATTTTTTGTTATTTTGATACGTTGTTGCATCCTATAATTTTTAGTTATATTTGCAAGAAATTTTTTAAACAACAAAACAAATAAAACAAGCAAAACAGAGCGAAATTACTGTTATCAAATAAATATTTTAAACCCTAATCCTAAACCCTAACCCTAACTCTAAACCCTAAACCCTAACCCTAAACCCTAACCCTAAACCCTAACCCTAACCCTAACACTAAACCCTAACCCTAACCCTAATCCCTAACCCTAACCCTAACCCTAAACCCTAACCCTAACCCTAACCCTAACCCTAACCCTAACCCTACACCCTAACCCTAACCCTAACCCTAACCCTAATCATAATCCTAACCCTAACCCTAACAACAAAAAAAACAAAACACGAAAAACATTAAAATCATAGGACGCAGCACCGTATCAAAATTGTAATTTGGTACAAATCGGCTCGTCATTTCTCGGGCGTTTGCGTAGGATAGCCGAACGCTTCCGACAAAAAAACTCACGGAAACTGGGTCAAGATCGATATAAGTACCAACATTTTAATTGGATATAAACAAACGAGAATATGGTAGAAATAATTTTTTTTAATTATCTAAATAGTAAGTAAATTTATTACATAATAAGTACAATTATTTAAATAACACGTGAAATTATTTAAATAATAAGTGAAATTATTTAATAATAAGTAAAACTATTTAACTTTTTGACATATCAACTTCAGGCTAGAATATTTAAAATAAAACCAAACATTTTCTAAAATAAATTATTTTAACTATATAATTTAATGTTTACGTTTCGCGCCAGTTTGTGACGATATAAACAAAGGAATCTGTGTAAGGATACGCTTAATCCATTCACAAATAACGTACCATATAGTATTGAGTAGTAATACATAAACAAGCGAATACTATAGCACCTACCTTAACAATGTATCGCATGGTATTCTCATTGCTGGCCTTTTTAACTCCAAAGACTTGAATGTTAAATGCAGCAATTTTAATGTGAGGCACATTTTCACCGGCGATCTCCCCCGCCGTAAGAAACACCGTGGTGCCCCAAAGAAATAAAACAAACACCAGCCTCGATGAAAATAAACACAGCATTTTGAAGAGAGAAATTGACGACTGCGAAAAAGAAACTCCCTCATAAACATATATATATATATATATATATATATATATATATATATATATATATATATATATAGCTATCTCAATAGGTTTGCCTGTAATGTGTGGCTATCCTTTATTTGATTGGTCGAGCTGTAGTATAAACACTACTAATAACACGCAACAGCCGATGTCGGAGTTTACCACACCGCGCTCTATATTTACAAACAGTTTATTTAAAAGTTCATGTAAGTTCTCACACTAGCAAGTTTATATATATATATATATATATATATATATATATATATATATATATATATATATATATATATATATATATATATATATATCACGCCCATAATTAACCTATTTGAAAATACCGCACTAGGAGGTTTCCGTATGTGCGAGAACTTACATAATCTATGAAATTAACTGTCGGTAGACACAGAGAGAGAGAGAGAGGGAGAGGGGAGAGAGGGATATATATATATATAAACGATAATTTATTTCATTTTGACAAAATGAAATAAATTATCATTTATATTTATATTTCTGCTCTATATTTTTATTGAGCACTCTCATAAACCCGGTTCAACTGCCCTGGATTTATACCCTGTGGATCTATGCCATACTCGGATTATATATATATATATATATATATATATATATATATATAGAGAGAGAGAGAGAGAGAGAGAGGGAGAAAGAGAGAGAGGGGAGGGGAAAAAGAGGGAGATGGGAGATACACCCCCCACACACACACACATATATATATATATATATATATATATATATATATAGAGAGAGAGAGAGATTATACAGATTTGAACTTGGTATATTTAATGACATTTTCTCTGAAAGAATTTATATAAAAATTCTTAAGTTTTTTAGATATAAATAAACTTTTATATATATATATATATATATATATATATATATATATATATATATATATATAATCAAAAACACCAAAGAGATCGATCAGAGATTTAACAATGTTTACTTAAATGAAAGAGTGCTGCCCAAATACACACACTTCATGCTCTTTCGTTCTATAACAATGTCAACTCTTCACTGTGTATAGAAAAGCAAGTGTTTGTAGCTGAGACTTGCAACGCGCCGTTTTGGGGATTCTATCCATTGCCCGTATCAGCACAATCAACGAGCAACGGATATCTTACTATATATATATATGAAGTCTATCAACTGCCGAAGAGTCGTCTATTCGTTTACGAACAGATTTTCATAATCGCTAATTGAACACATGTATTTTTAAAAATGCATTTTGCTTCTTTCTTTATGCTTAAGATTTTAAAGATGCTTAAAAAATGACATTTCCCAAATTTATACCTATCAGCGACCATGCGCGATTTAAGTTCAAATTCAAAAGGGACATTTACACCGTTAAGTCCGCACAACATTGGACGTCACTTCTACAAGACCAGGAAGGATTGTTACGAAAAAAAAAGTTTAATACCTTTATTTGTCTAAAGCTCTGACGAGGCCTGTTATATCAGGCGAAATTATTAGATAAAAAAGTCAAGTTAAAGAAGAAAAATTTTTATTTCATTTTTTATTTTGATTTTTATTTCGATTTTAATAAAAATATCTGCATCTAACACATGTTTTTTTTAAAGCATTTTGCCTCTTTCTCTCTCTCTCTGTCTGTCTGTCTGTCTCTCTCTCTCTCTCTCTCTCTCTCTCTCTATATATATATATATATATATATAACATGAAACACAACCTCTCTAAATCAAATGAGCCGACACCAAACAACAGACCTTGTAAACGAAAAGTGCTCGCTAATTTTTCATATAGAGTTTTATGACAATAATAATACATTTTATATCATATTATTATGTGACTCGGTAAATATCTATATATTAAATCCCTATGTCTGTTCATAATTTTCAAAAATTTCAAGTGTGCTTATTCTTATTATAAAACCTTATTTTTTATTGTTGACTAACCGTAAAAACTACTGTTACGTGCAAAACTTACTAAAAAGTCATTTTTGTCCCCGAAAAGGTTTTACACTTTTTCTCTTTTACAACTTATATTACGTTGTAATATAAAAAAATAAAACTTCTAAAAGCCGTATTCTATAAAGACACATATAAACATGGAAGATTTAAAAGCAACTATGTAAGAACTCGTTAAATACCAAATGCAACAACCACAGAAAACCGAAGAAAGACTACTGGAACAAAATAAAAAAAAATCGAAAAAAAGACAGAAAAAGTCTTAAGAAAGTGTACTGGAACAAAATTAAAAACTCGAAGAAGGAGGCAAAAAGTTTGAAGAACAATGTCGATTAGGGATCAAAGTATAGAGAACGAAAATGCTTTTTCTCAAAATGCCATTTAGAGTGCAATTGACAATTTTACTTATTCCCCAGACGAGGATAATACTTTCGCTTCATATTTCAGAAGGTATGAGGATCTATACCAAATAGATTGTTAAAATTGGACAGACTTTAAAAAAGTTCGCTTACTGCTCCGAAAATTAGGGACCACCGAACATACAACATTCGCGAACTATATTTTACCCCGAAAAACAAGCGACTTGACCGTTTCTGGAGCTGTTAACTCTTTAAAAGAATTATTTAGCCCTAAAACCTCCCTGTTCCACAAAAGGTGGAAGTGAATGAACGTAACCATAAAGGACAGCGAAGACTACTTGATTTTCACGTTAATCGTTAATAAACACTGTGATGATTTCAATCTAGCGTAAATTAGCGCAGATATATTTAAATGCCTAATATTCGTGCAAAGACTTGTATCAGCCAAAGACGTAGAAATCAGAGTAGAGTCCTAAACAAGGTAGAAAGTGAGCCAGATTCAACATTACAGAAAATAGCCGAAGATTGCTAGAGGTTTGTAAGTTTTAAACAAGATTCTAAAGATATTGAAGAATCGAGCATTGCTCACATAAGTAAGATACGTCAGAAATTACATTTCAACTCTCCTTCAAAAACAAGTCAAGCCAAAAGAGAGATTATTTTCACACTCGTACAGAAACAAGCCACCCCTATAAAGAAACAAGAAATATTACTGCCTAACCCCTGTTTCCGTTGTGGATTACTTCATTGGGTTATGGATTGTCCATACCGTTTTTAAAATTGTCTAACTTGTAATAAAGTCGGACACAAGAGTTCACATTGCATAACGAATAAAGGAAATAAAAGTCGGACCCAATTCACAAAAACAAACAAACAGTACGACATAAATATAAGAAAGTTAGTACAAGTAAAAATCCGGAATAAAAATGTCAAGTAACAACTAGACTCTTGTTCAGACGTGTCAATATTCAACCTGCATACATGGAAAAGGTTGGATGTATAAACAATGCTAAAAACCAACAAAATAGCCAGAACGGTGTCTGATGAAAAAAATTAAATTCGAGAGTGAAATTATTACGAACGTTACTTTAAACGGAACTACAATAGAATGTACATTTTTGTATTAAAAAACACCAACAATTTATTTGGCATAGACTTGATGCACCAGTTCAATCTAAAGGATTTACCAATCAACACTTTTTGCCAGAAAATATAAAATCTAACGATTGAGTATGAAAAAAAAATTAAAGAAAGAATTGAAAGAAACCTTTCCTGAATGTTTTATGGTGGTCGAAGTCGATGTAAAAGGATGTCAGCCTAATTTGAATATTCAAATATAGAACAAACTAGAGAACATTCAACCTGTATTTTAGAAAAAATAAACGAGCGATGAGGACTAAAGTATATTTTAGTATGCATTTTATCTTTTTAAAATATATACGTGAAAGGCTAAGAAAAAAAACGGTGATTAACTCATATTTAGTATTTTATTTACTTTCTCTCCGAGAGGTTAGACACAAGGTCAGGTGTGGGTTTCGATGAAAATGCTTCTGTGGAACGAACTGGATTCGAACCAGGCACACCCAGGTCATCAGTCCGCGTCGTTAACCACTTAGTCACCGTCACATTTAGTATAACAGTAGATAAGTAGGCATAGGTCACAGTTAAAATAACATTTAACACTTCTCAAAATAACTGCTCTTCCGGCCTCTCCAGACATCATAAATGTTTTGATAAGTACCCATTGTTTCATCCAGGATGCGTTTAATAATTCTTTGAAAGATCAAATAACCCAAACAAGGATTTTCGTTACAAAAATATCCGTTGTTGTTGTTATATACACTTACTCTCTTTTTGCTTTTTTAAGTAGATCACTGGTGATACCAGATCAGGCTGCCCTGTGGCTCCCTGAGACGAAATTCACCTACATTGACGTTTTTTTTTTTTTTTTTTTTTTGTAAAACGTAATAATGTTCTACAAAACCAAAAACAAAAACAACAGCCCCTCTCCCTTTCTCCCTCCCCTTTTTTATTTTATTTTTAGAACTTGAAGCATAAAAACTTTTACTATAATGACCAGATTCGGCATTAAATAACCCAAAAAGGGTTGATATGCCGTAAAACAAAACTACCAAACCAAAAACGATGATTAAACATTTGAAGATATAAAGAACTTGAAGCATAAAAACTTTTACTATAATGACCAGATTCGGCATTAAATAACCCAAAAAGGGTTGATATGCCGTAAAACAAAACTACCAAACCAAAAACGATGATTAAACATTTGAAGATATAAAGAACTTGAAGCATAAAAACTTTTACTATAATGACCAGATTCGGCATTAAATAACCCAAAAAGGGTTGATATGCCGTAAAACAAAACTACCAAACCAAAAACGATGATTAAACATTTGAAGATATAAAGAACTTGAAGCATAAAAACTTTTACTATAATGACCAGATTCGGCATTAAATAACCCAAAACGGGTTGATATGCCGTAAAACAAAACTACCAAACCATACCTTAAGTAGATCAGGACCCTAAGCTGAATCAGCCCCATCCCCCGCCCACCCAAAAATGAGATTCTACTTTTTTAGGCAAACACCCTGAAAAACCTGGGGGGGGGGGAGGGGGAAGAAAATCCAGTTAGTTTAGAATTTAGAATGGGGTATCAGTTTCGCATATAAATATGACATAAAATGATCACCCATTTCTGAGCCAGTGTCTAACCAAATAGCATTTTAAGGGCATATAACTATAATTTGTTTTGGTTAAGGGAGATAAATATGTTGTGCTTTTTTTTTGGGGAGGGGGGGAGGACACCGTTCTCTCAACCCTACCAATAACCTTAAATCTATCTGAGTGGCAATAGACCCCCTCACCCCCAAAAATAAACAACAATCCCCCCTTAACCCTACCACTAACTTTGTCCAGGTGCCCCTAAAAAAACTTCCTTAACCTTACCATTAACCCTAAGCCCGAGTGGTAACAGCCGCCCCTCCACAAAAATCCCTCTCTTAACCCTATCACTAACCTTAAGTCAAGGTGGCAACATAATTACGTATATCTATTAGAGACTTTGTCTATCGGCCGGTAACGATTCATATAGGAACAGCAGCTTTGTAATTCCCTATGTAGTTGCCTCTACTCGAGGACCAAGACACAGAATCGATTTTTAATATCCTAAAAATAAAGCCCCCTTAAAAGGGGTCCTATGAATTGCGAAAAATATAAAAAATGTGTCAGTCTTTTCGTACAGAGAAGAATAGATTCGAAATTCTACCACGCGTAAGTTTGTTTTCTCTATCACGTTTGAGTTTGTTTTGTCTGTCACGTTTGAGTTTGTTTTGTCTGTCACGCTTGAGTTTGTTTTCTCTGTCACGTTTGAGTTTGTTTTGTCTGTCACGCTTGAGTTTGTTTGGTCTGTCACGTTTGAGTTTGTTTTCTCTGTCACGTTTGAGTTTGTTTTGTCTGTCACGCTTGAGTTTGTTTTGTCTGTCACGCTTGAGTTTGTTTTCTCTGTCACGCTTGAGTTTGTTTTCTCTGTCACGTTTGAGTTTGTTTTGTCTGTCACGTTTGAGTTTGTTTTCTCTGTCACGTTTGAGTTTGTTTTGTCTGTCACGCTTGAGTTTGTTTTCTCTGTCACGCTTGAGTTTGTTTTGTCTGTCACGTTTGAGTTTGTTTTGTCTGTTACGTTTGCGTTCAAAATATCATTTTCGTTAGTCTGTCACGCGTAAGTTGGTTATCGCATGTTGCTGGTCTGTCAAATTTCAGTTCGAAATAGTAGATTCGTTCGTCTGCTAGACATAAGTTTGAAATGGCTTTTTATTGGTCTGTCACGCTTACATTCGAAATAACATTCCGTCTTTCTGTTACACTATATTTATTAGGTGACCGTAGCTCATTGGTTAACGACACGGACTGACAACCTGGGGATGTAAGGTTCGAATCCAGTTCGTTCCACAGAATCACATTCACTTAGGATGGTAGCAAACTTCACACGCCCCCCCTCCCCCCGTTAAGCATTTGAGTCTTTTTGTAAAGTTGAAGAAGCTTTTTTTGATTCAAAGCAATAAGATTGGTCAGTCAGTTAGTTCAAGTCGTATCCGGTACAATCAGGTTGAATACTCTTTCGTGATTTTCTTGGGGAAAGTACAGTCGTGCAACCCCAGAACTTTTTTTACCAGGTGTTTTTCCGAGACACTATCCCGCACTGTACAGAAGTCATTATAAGGATCACTGTAGCCAATATTGACTAATGCTTCGGCTTATCCGCACGCTGCAAATATGTTGTCGTTCTCCACATACAGATCTTGGTAGTCTCAAATGGTCACCCATCTACTACTGACCAGGCTCAACGCCGCTTAACTTTGGTGATCTAATCAGAATCGGTGCATCAATGTGATCATGTCGTTTATGCACGATTGGCAGAAGGTAGTGGAAAACGATGGTCTCTATTTTGAGGAAGGGTTATTATTATTATTTTTTGTTTAATAAATTCATGCATTATTTCTTTTATCTCTATGAATCTGACCCGTTTGCTTAAAGTAACACCGAGTGACCCATGATGCCCCTATCAGAATGCCAAGAACGGAAATAGCAAAACCTACTAGAAACAACTATGATGAAAAAAAGCAAAAAAGGCGTGAATCTAATCCCCTAAATCAGCAATGGCACGTCAACCCCATCACAACAATACCCCATTATCACCAACGGTTTCATATCAGTTGTTGCTCAACGGAACATCCACCATCAAACAGCCAATACAAACAGTAGGCCGACTTAACCGCTCTTAAAACACCGGACTGGCTAAGCTGTGCTCACTTCATAGCTCAATATCAGCATAAATGCCTTTAAATTTTGTTTAGAGTTTGATTCAACTATTCGGAGATACACACACGCACACAAGGATGGCGAAATAATTGAAGAACTTAACCAGAGCTATATCAACAAGGGGGCTTCACTGCAATGGCTCAAGAGTGGCGATGAGGAACGGATACTAATAGCTGTACAAGACCAAGACTTACTTACGAATGGATTTAAGAAAATGGCTGGTCTACAAAAAAATGACCAGTGCAGGTTCTGCCACTCTGCCATTGAAAGTACAAGCCACCTAATGTCTGGATGCAAGATCCTTTTGGCTGATGGCCATTACACTGCCTGCCACAACAAAGTATGTTAATACCTACATTGGAAGATCTGCGGAGAGATGCAGCTTGAAAGATCGCTGAGCATCTGGGAACATGAACCCTCACCCATAACATTGAATTGAAAAGTGACAGTGTTCTATGATAAAGACATACAGGCGGGCAGATACATAAAAGACAAGTCCATCAAACCAGACATTGTCATCTGGAACAAACCAGAAAAAACTGCTTTCATCATTGATGTAACCGTTCCAAACGACTATGGCCTCAATAGAGCCGAATGGGAAAAAATAACCAAATACCAAGACCTAAAAAATTACTTAAAAATAACATGGTCCCTCGACGAAATAAACATCATACCGGTTGTAGTGGGAGCAACTAGTCTAGTAAAAAAAAATCTAAGAAAATACTTAGAAACACTCTCGGGAAGACCAAATTGTAGGGAAGTACAGATAGCAGCCCTAAAAGGAACAACATCTATCCTTAAGAGAGCCCTCGGATATAAATTTTACTCATAGGGAAATCAAGTGTTAGTCACAAGAGAGGGGACCCATGGATCTCTTTAGATAAACTGAATTAAAATGATAAAAAAAAAACATCTTGATATTATTTGGATTATTCGGATGACTATTATAATATTAGATATTATTCTCACGAGGTTTCGGTCGATGCAATCTCTTACCGCCTGCTGTGTGAGCCTTGGTTCCGGACAGGATCATCCATGATGGACATATTTGGTAGCAAGCGGTATTAGGGCTGCAACCTGGCTAACAAAGCGCTGGTGAAAATCCGCGA
This sequence comes from Sepiola atlantica, assembly GCA_963556195.1. Classification (NCBI taxonomy): domain Eukaryota; kingdom Metazoa; phylum Mollusca; class Cephalopoda; order Sepiida; family Sepiolidae; genus Sepiola; species Sepiola atlantica. The sequence continues at coordinate 16,745,052 of OY744541.1, read as the reverse complement.
GGAGTCTGCATCAAGATCAGTTGTCCATTGCTCGTTCCTGCCTCTGTATGGGACAAGCAAAGATGTTCGTTTGTGTGTTCTGGACCAAACCTTCCCTGACTTAGCATGCAACTGTTGAGCCCTGTCAAGACTTCGGTAAGCCTTTCTACTCCTGGTATCGGGGTAAAAAAACCGGCAATCCACATAGAAATCCAGGTCTATATGGATTACTTAAAGCTAAGCCCTCTTTGAATGTATCGATATATGTTCTTACTTTCAGGTGTTATTTCTCTCGCATTGACTGGCAAATTGAAACCATTTAAAGAAAATCGGAGCAGCGGCATGACACACCGTTGTTGACTTCCGCTCGAATTTCCCAAAACTGATTGTTCTTTGATTTGAATTGCGAGTGACCTTGCCTCTCTTTGTTTGATCCGGAAAAAAGGAAAACGAAGAAAGGAAAAAAGTGCCAGTAAAATTCACTTTTCAATTGAAGGAAAAAGAATAATCAGTTACGGCAAACGAAAGTCACTTTTTTAATGTGATTGTGATGTCGCTATATACACATTTTTTATTATTCTATTCTTTCTGTTCGACAGGAATCCTGGCACAGTTTCATCGAATTAAATGTAGACGATTACATTGATTCCTTTGATAAGGTGTGAATGTTGTTTTTGTGATTCAAAGTGAAAACAGAAATAGGCCAGGATTACTTGTAAGTCTATTTTACACGGATACATGAAAACAATTTACTATTGTTACAGGCAAAAGCAGGGTTAGGGTTAAGGAAATTCGTCATTTAAAGGTTATTTATATGAAAAAAATCTAAAAGAACATCCGGCCTTTTGGCTAAGATCAAAGTGTAGTATCTGTTCCGATGGATACTGCACGCCTGTTCTGTGCAGTTCTAGGAGGTCCACCCTCCCAGGCTTCGCCTCCCCTCTTTGGGGAGGAGTAAGTTTATTGCTTACTGTCTGAGGCGCCCCTACCGGGGAATGCCGACGAGGCTGCCCAGGCAATTTTTAAATGGCCAGAGTGCTCACCTCTCGAGCGCTGGCTTTTAACCCCACTTGCTCGACCCGATCTTGGGTCACATCTTACTTGTGGGAGTAAGATAAAATTGGCCTTGTGCCTAACTCCGCGAGGAGTAAATAAACATCCGCCCTAATATTGCTTAAATTAATAGATGTTTCTGACAAAGGCGGAAGAATTGCTGTTTTCTGGGTCGGAATCTATCCATATAACACTTATCGTTGGCTGGGGTTTGACCTTGAAGTGGTATCTTTTTTAGCTCATTACATCTTGCACAAGGATCCTTGATAATTGGTGAAAAATCGAAAAATAAACAAAATAGTTTTAGAAACGCATCCAATAAATGTTACCAATCGTGGTAAAATATAATGTTCTACCAGTATTTTGCTTGATTATCGTTTTTTGAGCGATTATCGAAACTCTGTAATTTCAGACATTTTTTTCGTTCTAACTAAACAGGTGCACACCAGGTTTGTTTTGAACAAAAAAAAACTTTTTGAAATAAGTTAAAACACAAATAAACTTATCCAGGTTAGTAGAATAGTAACTTATCTTGCCTTTGGTAACATTTATTTGTTGCTTATTTGTTTTTTTGTTTTTTACCCCTTTTTCGTTCGGTTAGCTGTCGTTATAAATGCTCTTTAATTACTTTTAAGTGTGTGTGGGCTTGACCATTTATTCCTTTTATGTGACATTCGTTTAATTCTTTTGCGGGTGCACATTAAACTCTAGTACGCATGTGTACGTCTTTTTAAAAAATCGACAAGCGACAAATGTCTGAAATATCCTTCCTCTTCATTGCCGCCTTTTCTCTTCTCCTTCATCGCTGACTGACTGCGTTGATTCGCTTGGCCGTTTTTATTTCCTGTCGCCTAGACTCTTACTGTCTTTCCTTTTCTCAATGGCCGCGGTGGTGATGCATCTACTGGCTTCTTCAGTGTAGCTATTTGAAATAAACCTTTCTTCGCTTTTTGCATGAACTGCGTTTTATTATTGATTGTACTTTTCGCTCTCTCTAGACTCGATTAAAAAGTGAGATAGAAAGTGTCAGACTTATGATAAGTATTTGTTGATATGGGTTTTGAAGATGACCATGTTGTAGTTTGAAGGGAGGCAGTCCCGTGGTATGTTCCAGATAAGACTGTGAGGGTTGGTCTGCTTGGCTATCTGTGCGCGACACGTGCCGAGACAAACAGAATCTTTAAATATTAGCGAATGTGAGAATTTAAAAGAGATAGAGAGAATCTGTAAAAAGAAATCCTTCTAAAACAGTAGATGAATGTAACGATGAATTCAACGATGAATGCAACGATGAATGTAACGATGAATGCAACGATGAATGCAACGATGAATGTAACGATGAATTCAACGATAAATTCAACGATGAATGCAACGATGAATTCAACGATGAATTCAACGATGAATGTAACGATGAATGCAACGATGAATTCAACGATGAATTCAACGATGAATGTAACGATGAATGCAACGATGAATTCAACGATGAATGTAACGATGAATTCAACGATAAATTCAACGATGAATGCAACGATGAATTCAACGATGAATTCAACGATGAATGTAACGATGAATGTAACGATGAATTCAACGATGAATGCAACGATGAATGCAACGATGAATTCAACGATGAATGCAACGATGAATTCAACGATGAATTCAACGATGAATTCAACGATGAATGCAACGATGAATTCAACGATGAATTCAACGATGAATGCAACGATGAAGCAAGGTATAATGATAACGTTTTCAGTCGTAAAAAATGTAAAGGGAAGCAACTTTGCTCATTCATACGCAAATTACCTCCCTTGTTTTATTTTATTAAATTATCTTCAATACAAATTTACACAAAATCCTCTGTGGCTTTTTCGGTTAACATCAGAGTGTAGTATCT
>OY744541.1:16719626-16737126 GCA_963556195.1 Sepiola atlantica | reverse complement strand
GCTTTATATCCACCGATTGCAGAACCCTCTACAACGAAGAAGGGAGAGATTATTGAGCCTGAAACGATTTCTGGTGAATGTATGTTTAAATGTATAGTAACTGGTAGGTAATCCTGCAAAGTCAACAAGGTCTCGATTCTACCGGGTGTGTATCAATTCTCGAGCCAGTCAGCCTATATAGAGACGATGGTCGTCGACCCGACTGCGTGACACTCTTTATCTCTTTTTAGAAACGGAAAGCCACCCACGTAGGACGCCACATGCCCTGACCCTTTCATACCACCAAGAATTGCAGAATCTGCTGTAAATCCCGGCAGCGTACTTGAGTTCGCGGAAAAAAAAACAAGACAAATACAATTCACTAACGGACCATTTTATTTTCCAGCCTATATCAGTCAGAACGTCAGGGGTCGTCGGTCACGATACTTTCCGTTTCATGCGAGACATTGGACAAATGATAGCCACGTGTAAGAACGAGGCCCAAGAGAATACTTGGATGTTCCAGCGCATCTCCTTAGCTATCATCTAAGGCAACGTTAAATCTATTATGATATCAACATCAAAAACTTCTCGTATGTATTTCACATTTCTACGCGACGTCCAGATTAGTTTGTTTTTATATTTATTTTTTACTATTGATCGATTATTTAATGAATTCAATAAATAATTACTTCGATTATTATTTATTATATCGCTCAGTTATCATGTGCTTATCGGATAAAGGTTCATTTTTATGAGTAAACAATTGAAGCGATACTCTAAATCGGTTATAAAATTTCGTCTTTAGAGGACCCTTTTTCAGATTTCAGTTTTTGGGGTCGGTCTTTGGGGAGAACTAGTTTTAGAGAGAGGCTTTTAAGGAAACAGTTTTAGGTAATACTCAAGTATGAGAGCGAGAGAAAAATCTGGCTTTTTATTTTGATCAAAACAGCAAATTTGATAAATTCAGAGAAATTCATCTGATTGGCTTAGAATATTTTTATTTGTTTTTCTTCATTCAGACGAGTGCATGCGTCGAGTCGTATGCGCAGAATTTCATTCTTAGGCACCGAAGGGTAACCTTGGTTGGTACACTTGTAGTAGGATTCGAGATCAAAGTGTAGTATCTGTTCCGATGGATACTACACCCCATGGACTGGTATTGTCTTGGCCTTCGGTGCTTGATTTACGCCGGTCTATGGGATTGTCCTGTGCAGTTCTAGGAGGTCCACCCTCCCAGGCTTTGCCTCCCCTCTTTGGGGAGGAGTAAGTTAATTGCTTACTGCTTGAGGCGCCCCTACCGGGGAATGCCGACGGGGCTGCCCAGGCAATTTTTGATGGCCAGAGTGCTCACCTCTCGGGCGCTGGCTTTTCAACCCCCACTTTCCGGCCCGACCTTGGGTCACATCTTACTTGTGGGAGTAGGATAAAATTGGCCTTGTGCCTAACTCCTGGAGAGGAGTAAATAATATTTAATGTAATAATATGAAGACGAGTTTATGTTTTTTAAATCACGTGGTTTATTTGTTCAATGGTTGATATTCGTCGTTCATTATTGCACTCTAACATGACACCGCACGATAAGACTTTTAATTGCGCTCACTTTCTTTGTACCGAAGAGTCATTGCAATCCCGGTCATGTAACCCTGAACGTGTTATCTTAAAGAATAATATTTTGGCGAACAAGACGGATTCATTGGTCGAAAGAATGGAACCGTGACCTTCGTTAAGAGAAGGCAAGTGACGTCATATACTTTGGGGCAAGCGAGACATGCCGAAATGTCAGGCTGTCAATAAAGAATGGTAGTCTTTTTAAGAATTTGAAAACTGCCCTTTTGGAGATCACGGTGTGTCAGCAGAGAGATTCACTGCAAGCAACGAGGAGACACTTCTACTTTCTCTCTCTCCTGCCCCTGTCCACTGGACGCTCCAGCAACTACTCTCTTCGCTTGAAGATAACTGCTCAGACTTTCGGTATCCCTAAGAACTCCTTATTTTCCTCTTCATCACTCGGACACTGTCCAACTTTGTTCCACCTATACCAAACGGTATAGGTAAGTTTATTGAATAAACCCTTTTCGTTGTTGTTATAAAAAAAAGTTATGTAATTTCATTTCGTGACTTAAATATAAGATATGAACAACGTCACTCTCCTTTTTTTCTTTGTGTGTCTAAAATGAAACGGAACTTCCATAAACATAGTTTCTTTCCAAGAAATTCCAATCTCTGATCAACATTACCGCAGGAATATTTCTCTACATACTACAAGATGGTCGTTTTCAAGCCAAATGTCAACAAATATCTGTCGAGCCGTCTTCTGAATTAATCATAGTTCCGTTCCATCATCCAACTGAAAATCTTACTAACCATTATCCTTGAGGTGCTTTTGGCCTTGATAATTAGTGAACAATTAATATAAAACATCTTAAACTCTATCTGTAGATAAAGTTGGACACGATCCGGCTTTACTAAAAAAGAAAATAAAAGCTGCGATCAACCCCCCCCCCTTGTGTTTCTTTTGCCGTTTAAGCAAAGCATAGTATCTGTTCTGATACTACACTTCATCTTTGCTGTCCTAGGTCAGTGAAAGCGAAATCCCTCTTGACTGAGTCAATTTTGAGTTTTGCCCCAATCCAGAGCACCCCCTTTTTTATGGAGCTGGATTTCCCCCAACATTAAAAACCAACATTGTGTTTAACCCTGCTCTCGTGGGGAGTCAAGTAAATATGGACCCCTTTTAAGTTAGATCATACTCTACATTTGGCTAAAATCAAAGTGTAGTATCTGTTCCGATGGATACTGCACCCCATACTGGTATTGTCTTGTCCTTCGGGACTTGATTTACGCCGGTCTATGGGATTGTCCTGTGCAGTTCTAGGAGGTCCACCCTCCCAGGCTTTGCCTCCCCTCTTTGGGGAGGAGTAAGTTAATTGCTTACTGCTTGAGGTGCCCCTACCGGGGAATGCCGACGGGGCTGCCCAGGCAATTTTTGATGGTCAGAGTGCTCACCTATCGGGCGCTGGCTTTTCAACCCCCACTTTCCGACCCGACCTTGGGTCACATCTTACTTGTGGGAGTAGGATAAAACTGGCCTTGTGCCTAACTCCTGGAGAGGAGTAAATAATACTCTACATTTGGCTAAGATCAAAGTGTAGTATCTGTTCCGATGGATACTGCACCCCATACTGGTATTGTCTTGTCCTTCGGGGCTTGATTTACGCCGGTCAATGAGTCTGTCCTGTGCAGTTCCAGGAGGTCCACCCTCCCAGGCTTCGCCTCCTCTCTTTGGGGAGGAGTAAGTTTATTGCTTACTGTCTGGGGCGCCCCTACCGGGGAATGCCGACGGGGCTGCCCAGGCAATTTTTAATGGCCAGAGTGCTCACTCTCTCGGGCGCTGGCTTTTCAACCCCCACTTTCCCGACCCGACCTTGGGTCACATCTTACTTGTGGGAGTAAGATAAAAACTGGCCTTGTGCCTAACTCCTGGAGAGGAGTAAATCTATACTCTACATTGAACCCCTACCAACCCTTCAAACCTCACCGACGCTGCTGATGAAGCTACAGTAGTCAGAAAATCTTCGCGTATACCTCATCCGCCCACACGCCCATTTGGGTTTGTAGAAATGGTAAATGCTCTAAGGATGATGGAGAGGGTAGGTTGTAGCACTATTTTTCGAAAGTCCTAAATACGTTTTCTCTTCACTACTACTACTACTACTACTACTACTACTACTACTACTACTGTCGACTAACCTACTACTACTACTACTACTACTACTACTACTACAGTTGCTGCTAATGACTGTATTAGTAATTGTGTTTCGGAATTTTTGAGATGATGATTGCTAATTTGTATTATTTGTATTATTCGGACTACTGTTCTCGCCTTGGATGTTATTATTACAACGTTTCGGCCGATGTTACCTTCTTCAATTGCGTCTTTGTCGAACTCGGGAGTCTGTACGATATTTCAAACAAAACGCTTTATTTAATCTACGGAAGGGGTAGCTTGCTCTCGTTCCGTTAACCATGACCTCTGGTAGTATTTCGGAATTGCATTCTTAGTATCGCCCGTACTAAGGATTGAACCATAAACACCCGGAACACTGTCACTTAGAACTTTTATCCGTTGCACCATGGGTCATTGCGACCGACGGAACGACAGCAAGATACTTTCGTGGATTAAATAAAGGATTCCGTTCGAAATTCCGTACAGATTTCCGAGTTCCACATGAGGATTCCCGAGTTCGAAAAGACACATCTGAAAAAGGTCAGAGGTTACATCGGCCGAAACGTTGTTAGAATAACGTTCAAGATCGGAACAGTAGTCCAACTAATACTAATTAGTAATTGATTATTTTTTGCGATTGGTAATCGATGTTTTTAGTTTATTATGACCTTTGGTTAAGGTCACTTTTATTTTCACAACATATTGACATAATTAAAAATCTTAAACACTTATTTTTATTTTTGGTCGATTTCCTTAGTCACATCGCAAGTGTTTGGCAGTTCCGCAGGTTTAGTTCTTGGCCTTTTGGCTAAGATCAAAGTGTAGTATCTGATCCGATGGATACTGCACCCCATAGACTGGTATTGTCTTGGCCTTCGGGGCTTGATTTACGCCGGTCTATGGGTCTGCCCTGTGCAGTTCTAGGAGGTCAACCCTCCCAGGCTTCGCCTCCCCTCTTTGGGGAGGAGTAAGTTTATTGCTTACTGCCTGAGGCGCCCCTACCGGGGACTGCCCAGGCAATTTTTAAACCCCACTTTCCCGACCCGACCTTGGGTCACATCTTAGTTGTGGGAGTAAGATAAAAACTGGCCTTGTGCCTAACTCCTGGAGAGGAGTAAATCAATACTCAACCAATTCGGTTGTCTGATGAAAGAAACGAAGATGGAGGCTGGAGTGTTACTTACCCTGATTTTACGCACTCGTTAAACGGATACAAACACCAGGTGGCGTCACGATTCGTGTAACCACCACCAGCAACGTTTTGGCTATGAAATCCAAGAAGACGCGAAACCACCTCCACCTCTCCCTCCCTCTCCCTCTTTCTCATTCACCACGCTCGGCGCGAATGGCGTCGCCCGATTCAAGGCTTTGACGTACACACACGCTGCCTGATACGAGTAAGTAGTGTATTCTGTTTTCCTATCTTGCTTTTTTCAAAGAACTTTCGAAACTAATAGCTTTACAGTGAATATTCAAACAAGAACGCTTTTATAAATTAGCCTCTTTTCCTCTCCCATTAAAATCAATGTTAATCTATTTGCTTCAACCTTGCCTCTTCGTTTTGGTCAAATAGAGTTATTTATTTACCTTTATTCACCCCCAAGCAAGGCACATGGCCACCGAAGCGTAAGGGACTATTGTAGTAGGGACCAGATTTATAAAGGGGCAACATGAGTGGGGAGTTGGGTAGCAAGATGTTTGTTTACGTTACATTTAAATTTCTGCCTGTTGGTACTATCGGAGAAACCGGAAGAGAATAAACGAATCTACCAGAGTAGAAAATATTCCGCCATCTATAAACTTCGGACCTTTTTAAGAAGATCCCCACCACTGCCAAGGGAGACAACTTTTCAGCCACTTTTGCTTAAAAAAAATTAACAAAATAAGAATGTATAAAGGGATGTTTTTTTTTTTATTGAGAGGGATGAAATGGTGTTAAATCAGCTAGAATTTGCACGAACAGCAGTAAATAAATAGAACCACCGTTCTGAATTCCACCTTTGACCACTCCAGCCACGTTCCCTTTCGGAGAGCAACTTCTGTCCGACATTGACGTGAATTACATCGCCATCTGGACCAATTACTCGATAAAACCATTTGATGGACATTCTTGCAGAGACGTTGCTGATGCAGTACTGCGTGGTTTTGCAGAAAAACTACAGCAGACTCCTTGTCGTGAACCAGGGTTGCTAGTCTTAGAAAATTCATAAGGAAAGGTGCACTCAAACACGTGTGAAAAGGGTTAACGCATAAAGAATTTAGCAAGCCGAAAAGTTGTCTCCCTTGGCAGTGGTGGGGATCTTCTTAAAAAGATCCGAGACTTCTTCAGTGAAGGGGTGCGATTTAGCAGCTGGTCGGTTGGGTCGGGGGGGGGGGGTATTTTCATTTAGTGATAAAAGTGCAGTAATTTCATCGGAGCACATTCCATGGAATCCTTATTTCTATTTCAACATGATATTTCGGCGCCAACTATGCGTGGTGACTAAACACATTGTGCTTCGTATGGTGCCTCAATTTACCATTATTCACACGTCAATTCTGGCCCACAGTGGTAGTACCTACCAGGGTTCAATCTATAAGTTAAATATAAAATGTCCTAGTTAAGACACGAAACTACCTCAAACAGTAAATGGATGGGACCTCCACAGTAAATGGATGGGATTTAGTCGATTGTCGAGTTTGTCTAGTCAATTTACGTCGAGGGGGCACCAGGGTAGCCAATTCATCAGAGCATAATCCATTGAAGTATTTGTAAAACAAGCACAAGGATGCTACATTGTGGCGATGGGACGGGGACTGGAGCTTGGTTGACAGTGAGGGACCTATTAGGTTGTCGACTCTTTTTTGGACCTTGTCAAGGAGAGAGAGACTAGTAAATGATGCACCAACCCAGATGTGGCGACAATACTCCATGCATAGGCGGATGGTGGCTTTGTAGAGATACAGGATAATGTCAGGTGTGATTACTTATTTTTCTAAAAGAAATTATTTAAAATAAAAATACAAAACTTTTGCTTTCAGCAAGTGGCTTTGTATCTTGCCTGGAGCGATTTGCATAAAAAATAAACATAAACAAAGTTACTTTCCAAGAACTTCTCATCTGTGGAACACAATACCAAAAGGCTGCTTCTTAGCTGACTGCAACATGGTCGTTTTCAAATCCAATGTTAATAAGTTTTTTATCGAGTCGTTTGCCTAAATAATAGAATTATGACCATTTCACCCATCGTTCCAAATCCTCTTACGCTGTTGTTGATCGCCAACTGGCAATTTCATTAACTCTTATCCTCGAGTGGCCTTTGTGCCTTGATAAGCTATGATACATTACTTAAAAATGAATTACTATGGGAAGATATTGAGCATTTTAAGCATAAAATATTTTACCAAAATGATTAGATGCAGCATTAAATTACTATAAAAATGTTGATATGCCGTAAAATAAAACAAACGTCCAACCGAGTAAGAATACAAAACAAAAAAACAAAAAAAACAGTAACCGAAAAGAACAAGAAAATACATTAAAAAACATGTTACGGCGAGATAGACACCATAACCGTTACCCCCCTGTGAGTATCACCGACCACACTTGCCCGTCCCCAACCCTGACACATCGAATAACTGCCACCACTACAACTTGATAACTGCCACCACTACAACTTTGATAGTAACTCGCTCTCGGTTTATTACCATCCCCCCTCCCTACTTGCGAATTTAACACAGCAGTCAACATAGGGAATCCTTAAAAAAAGATTCTCATAAAAGTAACTACGAAATATTTGATACAATGGGTAACCTTAATGAAGTCCATTTTGAGACCTCTTATACAACCACTTACTATGTGTCAATGGCTCCAGCGTACAAAACCTGGTTCATTCATTTAAAAATTCACCAGAAAACTTGTGCCGTATGAAACGAAATTTGCCTGCGTGGTAGAAGTTCTCCCACCGGACGTAGTAGACGAAGTAAAACAGTGTCAGACATGAATCCAGTTGACACTTAAAAAACGTCATTATAAATAGAATAGGTGGATCAGAAAAGGCTGTGTTAGTATATATGTATGATTATAATCAGTATATATATATATATATATATATATATATATATATATATATATATATATATATATATATATATATATATATATAATCCAGGTAAAACATCCACAGGGTAGTAATCCAAAGAATTTCAACCGAGTCTATAAAAAAGTGCTCAATATCAAATAGAGCTTTTACATATGATTATTTTTATTTACACAGACATGCACAAAATCTGCGACACTGGCATGTCGATGTTATCGATCAACAGCTGTTATAAACTGAGATTTGATCAGGCAGAGTTAGAATCCGATCTTAACCTTAGATCATATTTGGAAAAAGATCGCAGTTATAATAGCTGTTGATCAATAACATCGACATGCCAGTGTCGCAGATTTTGTATATGTCTGTTTAAATAAAAATAATCATATATATATATATATATATATATATATATATATATATATATATATATATATATATATATATATATATATATTTCACCTCAAACAAGGAAGGCCGCCACTGTAGAAGTAAAGAGTTACTGAGGGCTAAACACGAAACTTCGACGTCGTATTTTAGATTTTCCATCGGGTGTAGAATAGGTCAATTAACGACCTTTGTCCGCCATATTGGATTTTTATATCGCACCAGTAAACTATATTTGCTTTAAATTAAATTCTATCACTGATCAAGGTATATTTTTAAATATTTTAACAAAAAATACCTGGACATGAATTTTTATTGAAATCTTTGCTAATTAACATTCTATTTTGTAGGTCAAAGATCTTTATCCCGACTCTTACCGGAAAATGCGATGAAACAATGAAGGTGAAGATGAAGCCTGTTTTTTGTTTTTTAGTGTTTGCCATCGTTTTCGTGTTTCTCTTTTTCTCAGACTATCTCAAATCGTTTCTCTACCAAACTCCGCCTTCTTCGTTAATAGGCGACTTTCAAACGAACCAGGTTAAAACCTGGTTTAAGTTGGACATAAAACAAGATGTTCTTGTTTTTCTACATATTCAAAAAACCGGTGGCAAAATGTTCGATTCGATTTTGGTGCATTCGTTAAATGTGGACACCCCTTGTCTCTGTGTGAAGCGGATAGCGCCCGGTTGTCGGTGCCGGGGAGCCAATGGCCACATTTGGCTCTACAGCAGACTATCCACCAACTGGATGTGCGGCGTCCATGCCGACTGGACAGAGCTCCATGAATGCGTTCCCAGATCTCTCAATTACTTGGAGCAAAATTATAAGGAGATTCAATCCAACCGAAGGTAAAGAACGAGTCTTTGTTATTACGAGTTTTCTCTTCGTAACGCGTTGATGAAATTAGCGTTGTTTTATGGATGTTCAAATTTTACAATGTAAACAAATGTTCGCTATTTTAAATGTAAACTAATGCCGTCCCCCTTATTTTCGCTTATTTAGCTCCTTGTATCAAGTGGCTTCATGTCGTGTCTGGAGCGATTTCCACAAAATAAAAATCCGATGCCAAACAATACTTGTCACAAACGGTCCTCATAAGTTACAAAACTTCGTTAATTTCATTAATCCTTTTTAATCCTCCAATCGTATTCTTCATCATTAAATCGACAATCTATCCATCTTATTGACCCTTATCCTCGAGTGGCGTTTGACCTTGATAAATAGTGAATCCTTATTAAAAAAATAATTAAATAATTTTCATTAAAACAGACCTCTAGATTAAAAAAAATCACCTTTAAAAATGTATTTAATGTTTCGTCATGCTTATAAATGTTGTTTTTTTTTTATTTCGAAAATCTGTATAAAGTTAGGTATGAGCATATGCTTATATATTTGAATGTACAAGATTCACTCCTAAACAAATTAACCCATCATTATGAATTTTGGAACACTGCTGTTAGGTGTAAGAAGTCGTAATGTGGGCTTTTAAAAAATGAATATGACAAAAAAAGTATGTCCATATTTAGTCAAACGCAATGCTTAAAAAGAATAGATCAGCTTTTTCTTGTGCAGTTTCAAACTTTTAGGTGGACACACACACAAACAGACTACTGCTTTTTATATACTAGGTAAAAGAATAAATATTACAAAAATATGTGCATATTTTGTCCAAGGCAATGCTGAAAAAGAAGATCTTTTTGGGTGTGTCTTGTGTAGTTGTACTTTTTATGAAGGACAACTGCTTTTTATAAAATAGATAAAATATTTCTCGGAACTGTCAAACTTCTTTATCTATTCAAAGACTATAAACCAGGGGCGGGTAACCTTTTGAGGGTGAGGGCCAGATGAGACTTTTGGAAGGAGATCGCGGGCCGGAGTGAAAACGAAATCTCAGAATTACTATATTTTGTTTACATGAATAAATTGTACAAAAATTGCATTGAACACTCTACAAATCTGATATTTTTTCTCAGGAGACTTCTGTGTGTACTGTTATAAAAGGCTCGACGAAGAGCCATTTTGGAATCATTAAAAATAATGACGGGGAAGTAGTAAGTTGATCCAGCATTCGTTTTGACACACCTCACATAAGTTCTCTGTTTCATGCCCTTTCCTCGTCTCTCGTTTCCTCTTTGCCGCTCTCTTTCTCTTTTTCTATTTTAATCTCAGGCCAAGAATTTAAAATTAATATTTAAAGAAAAATGAAATATACATGCATTATCGCTCGCTGATATTTATACATTTTTATCCCACTGTAAATCTTAATTGAAACCTACTTTTACGTCTATGTCACAAAATGAGATGTGTTTTACTGGAAGGTCCGCGAACCGGATTGCAATAATAAATCATAGCAGTGTGACGGGCCGGACGCTAAGCCTTCGCAGGCCGGATGTGACCCGCGGGCCGGAGGTTGCCCGCCCCTGCTATAAACCATCAAATAATTCCCCATTTTTTGTCTAATAAAATTTCTTTTCATTTCAGTTATCGTTACATAACAATTTTACGCGAACCGGTTTCACGTTATCTCAGTGAATGGTTGCATACCCAACGTGGGGCCGACTGGCCCACCTCACACAAATGCCGTGGTCATCTACCATCTCTCGCGGATTTCCCACCTTGTCGCGAAGGATTAACATGGATTAACGTAACCCTCGAGGCTTTCATGAATTGTTCCACGAACCCAGCGCGGAATCGACAGACCTACATGTTGGCTGATATGCGCCAGGTCAACTGCTATAATCTGACCGGGATGGAAGATCGTGTGCGCCAGAAAAGAATACTGTCAAGCGCTAAAGTCAATTTATTGTCTATGCCGTTTTATGCTATGACGGATTTTATGAACGAAAGTTTATTTTTGCTCCAACATTCGATGGGGATTTCTTTGAAGAATGGAATTGAAATGAATCCCAAACCGAAAGTCAGTTCGCTTCGAGTCGACCAAGAGATTGTGGAAAAGATTAAGATACTAAATAGACTCGATATTGAATTGTACGACTTTGCTAAGAAACTCTTCTTTTTTCGCCTGAAATCTGCCCTAGAAGAAAAATTCATCAATCCATCAATAAATTAAATTAGATCTTTTTTTCGTTTTTGTGTTTATCCGTGATTTGGGGGAGTTCTCACATTTAAAAATAGTGTAAGAACAGAATATTTAGCAACGTCCCCAATTTTTGAAATAAAGAAAGTGGGGTTGTTGTTAACTATTCTGTACATTCACCTTTAAAAATTAGAAAAGAGCATAAAATAACTTACCGACCGAAACAGGTAAATTTTAAATAATGAATGTGAGAAAAAAAATGAAAAAAATAAGACACGCATTGTGGCACTTTTGGTGTTCCATAGATAAAATTTTCTCCCGGTCGTTTTCAAGTATCATTAACACGCAAATAGAGATCATGGGTTTGGTTTAAAATGTCATCTGGGTTCGGAAACTTTCGATATAATCATCTTAATAACTGTTATCAATAAATAATTCAATTGAAGTATAATTTATTGAGGGATGCTTCTCGTAGAAACCAAAGTGGCGTAGCAACAGTCTTCTGACCACAAAACACACCACATTCACGCCAAAACAAATTATAAATATAGCAGATCAGAAGTTGCGTGTTCGTATCACGTCGGGGGTCACCATTTCATAGTAAAGAATCTTGGTATACAAGACCTTCGTATATTTACATAAAAAGAAAAGTAGTCAGAACAAAAACTTTGGATACTTTTAAAAGTGTATTAGTAATTTTATTTATCTTCCTCCCACAAGGTAAGATGTAACACAGGGTCGGGAAAGCGGGATTTGAAAAGCCAGCGCCCGAGAAGGTGGACACTCTGGCCTACAAAAAATGTCTGGGCAGCCCCGTCGGCATTCCCCGGTAGGGGCGCCTCAGGCAGTAAGCAATAAACTTACTTCTCCTCAAAGAGGAGAGGCAAAGCCTGGGAGGGTGGACCTCTTAGAACTGCACAAGACAAACCCATAGACCGGCGGAAATCAAGCCCCGAAGGTCAAGACGATACCGTTCTATTGAGTGCAGTATCCATCGGAACAGATACTACACTTTGATCTTGGCCAAAAGTGTATTGGTAATATTATCAATGCGGCATAAACATGTTGACCCACCTGTTCTCGTTAGATCACCGAAGTTTAGTTAAGTTTAGCCTGGTCAGTACCAGATGGGTGACCATTTGGATTTGGGAATACCAGGCGCTGTATGTCACACCTGGATATGGGCTAATAGAATCATCAAACCGCAGTGCATAGAGTGGCAACTATTGCACAAACCCTGAATGATTAAGGTGGAAGGTAACCAGCGTAGGGTTCTTCCTCCAGAAGTGATCAAAACCCCTGATGCTGCTGATTGTAAGATTATCAATACACTTTCAAAAGTGCCAAGAAAACATTGTTTTAGAATACACAATGGTTTGTAGAAAACGCGAGAAAGGAGACTATTGATCGAACGTGTTTTGGATGATTGCATTTGCGAACTGGTGGTAGCAGTTCGGACTTCACGTGCTGCAAAGTGGGAGAAGGATGACGTCGTCAACTCGGCGCCAAGTTCGAAAAAAAAAGCTCGCCTTCGTCAGCAACATGCTGAAAAGAGTCCATCAGTAAATCACTACGGCCAGCAATCTGATTGGTCACCAATTGATTAATTTAATCTCAGCCTCCACTTCTCCGCGCGCAAAAAATAGTTCGTTACTGTTACAAACATAACAACTTTTGGGAGGTGAAATAACAAGAAAAACATTTTCCGGTGTTTTTATTTAATTTTAGAGGCGCAACCCATGGTCGAACTAGAAGAGTTTGCGGTGAAATAATTTTTGGTTATAATTTTTCATTTTTCAATTTGAAAGTTTGAATTTACTCAATAAGCGCCGGCACGATAATTTTTTTCTTTTTCAAATTATTATAATAGAAAAGATAAACATAAATCGTAAAGATAAAATGCAAAAAAATTTGCGTGAAAATTTACTAAACATTTAAATTCCGCCCCAAAATTATTTGCAACCAAATCTTTAATCAAGACGAATAGTTTAAGAAATAGATTAGTTTCTTTTTCGAAGGGAGACCATTCATTTTCTCTCCCCCTCTATCTCTGTCTCTCTATTCTTGAATTGTAATCATAACTAAGGATTGAAATAATTTACCTGTGGTCATGCAGAAATTATGTAAATGGAAACGTATGAAATATATTATTGATAGATTATGCTTGAATGAGAAGCTAGAAATTTTAAATTTTAAATGTTGCTTTTGAGTTTTAAATAATATTTATAATAATGACATAATTAATAATTATTAATAATTATTATTAATAATAAGATAAATAAGAAATAAAATGAAAAATACATAAGTAAGTTATGTCAAAAAAGTTGAGGGGGCACGTGAAAGTTGTGGTTATGAATCGATTGTTGCTATGGTCATTGGAATGCAGCTATTATATATATATATATATATATATATATATATATATACATATTAAATTAAAATGGGATAAGCGGAAGACCTAAAAAGCTCAACGTTTCGCTCAAATGGGCTTTGTCAAGAGCGAACGAAAAAATGCAAAAAATGACAAAAGACGAGAAAGTCTATAAATTATGAGAAATATATATAGTGGTAGGGTTCATGTAGAGAGGGAAGATATGTAAATGCGTATAGAGTAAAAAATTTTTTTAGCATCTAGCGGCCTTTACAGAGAAGGGGTGTGGTCTTGCTTCCAGTCGGGTCGGGGGTATTTACATTGAGGGCATACGATATTAAAAGTACTGAAGTTTAAACCTTGTGCTTTTCAAATATAGCGTTCATAGTGGTCGCAATATCTGTTCAAATGCTCATTACACCTAAAGTAAGTATCATATGTGAGATTTTTCAATGTTTTAAATGGTACTATACTAAATCATAAAGTGGACTAAATTGGATACAAGGAAAAGTTAGTATTTTCAATACGGAGCCCAAGATGGCTGGTTGCAAAATCCTTAGAGATGCACTCTAAACAAGGTTTGAGATTAGCAATTTGTAGCACCAATGGTCTACCATATATTGGCAGCCAGGCAGGTATTATTTTCAAAATGGCGTCCACTACATATTTGAATCTCTTACATGTTATTTTGAATGCATTAAAAAGATAATAGACTATTGTTTTTTTTTTAGAATAGTTACCTTTTGCTGTAAAGAATAACACATTAAATATCTTGAAGTGTACAGCTTGTGCTTTGGCAGTATAGCGTAAGATGTTTCATAACAGTTTTTTATAGTATTAATATATCGTGAAGAGCTTTCCCTTTTGGTTGAATTGGTAGGGGTTTCATTGTATTAGAGGTGATTTAAACACTGTTGTGTTAGGAAAGAACTTCTCAACTAAAAAAAAAAACGAAAGTATGAATCGGGTTATATCCCTTGAACGCTAAATGAGATTTTATCATTCAAGACAATTAAAATATAATCCCATCCTGTGACAGTAGTGTAATGACTAACGAGAACAGACGTTACTTGGGAAAGCTTTATTCAGCACACAATGTCGGTACAGTATTAGTGCTACTATTTATAGTGGTTAGTAGAAGCAGGAGAGTTCTCCAAAGGGGAGATAAGTCAGAGTAAGGAAAGTTACTCGTAATTATTCATTACAAGTAGTAAGGCTATGATCAGCGAACGAAACTAAGTAAAGCGATATTTATATATAAACAATAGAAAGAAGAAAATAAATCAAAATATGCGAAACGAGACGATCGAATTCAGGTTTCGCTAAAGCACGAAGCTCCAAAAATCGATCGTTAAAATTATTGAATTAACACTTATCATTTTTTCTAAAACTTACATTGTCTATTTAAGTAGTTTTTTTTTTAGCAAAACGAGTATTACACTATTCATGTTTTGTACATTGTCAAGACAATAAAAAGTTTTCTGTGCGGCTTCTCCCCAAATGTGGCAGCAATATTCCATTTTAGGGCGTATCTGACTCTTATATCGGTAGAGAATTGCATCCGAAGCCAGGTACCTTCTGGAACGGTAGAATGATCCAACATTCTTCCAGCGACCTTAGTAACAGACTGAATATATGTTTTCTATTTTAGATCTTGGACTTCTTCAAGGAGAGGGACATTATTTCGTCTGCGACAAAACGAGGATCCGGGCGTTAGTGGTGAAAGGAATATGATTGGTTTCAAATCCCCCCCAAAGAAAATTAAAATATTATTGGCTAATTTTGCACAGAATTAATCATGATATTTTGGAAAGAAACATATTTTTGTATAGTATTTCCCTCCTGAAATTCGCTGACATATTAATAAGTCTCACACTGTCTATCAAGCTCTAGTACCTGTCCCATCGCCGCAATGTTCCATAATGTGTTAGACGCATAGAGATATATTTAAAAAAAGGGGCCCCGGTTTGTTGACGAGATGCTTAGGTGTTTCTAAACTTCAAATTTATATAAAAGCACTTCAAATACAAAGTTTAATAAGTCGTGAACATTTTTTCTCGGGATTTTGGCTGAAATCAAAGTGTAGTATCTGTTCTGATGGATACTACACCCCTTAGACCAGTACCGTCGAGACTTGATTCCACCGGTCTGCAGTATTGTCCTGTGCAGTTCTAGGAGGTCCACCCGTCCAGGCTTTGCCTTCTCACCCATTTGAGAAGGGGTTAGTATATTGCAAATCGCCTGAGGTATCCTACCGGGGAATTCTGACGGGGCTGCCCAGGAATTTTTTGTAGGCCAGAGTGCTCTTCCTTTAGGGCGCTGGCTTTTCAATCCCACTTTCCGACCTTGTATCACATCTTACCGCTGTTGGAGGGAGATAAAAAAAAGATGTAGTGAAAGATATAAACCGCGAAACAGTTCAAGGGAAATGACTCTGAACATCTTATTTTCAAAAAATAAAGCCACGGCAGTAGACATCGCGGCTTCAATGAACCCGACCTCAGGAAAGTAAGGCGTTTAGTGAATGACAATATATATAACATCTCAATCTGGATATTTCAGATAAATATAATAAAATTTTCATTAATATAAAGTTTTAAATATTGCATTTAATTAAACCTGACCCCATAAATAAATTCCATAAACCTCCAAATAATTGCAATAAATGATTTGTTTAACATAGTTTACTTCCACTTTTCATTTTTGTCACGTCTTTATTTTTTGAAAATAAGATGTTCAGAGTTATTCCCCTTTGAACAGTTTCGCAGTTTATATTTTTTCATCATTTTTTTTTACCAATATTTTATTTTAAGTGTTTTTATATGAATTTTAACTAATTATTGAGAAAAAAACTCAATTCGTTTCTAAACGTTTGACTTCGAACATTTGCATAAAACATCTTTTATTTTTTGATTTACAAGCTTTGTGCCCATTTACCAAACGACTGTTTGGACCGATTTGATTTTGACGCAAAAAAAAACATCATACCTTCAAACGTTTCAAAATGCGAAATTTACTGCATATTTTAATTTTATCCAAAAAGAAAGCTTAAACCTATTATATTTAAAATTAATTATAACATGAAAAAAATCCCACTTTAACAACATCTCATTTGCTTGACTCAAAACGGCTATTAGACGCCATTTAACATTATTGATAAACGCGACTAAAAAGTAGGCGAAGAAAATGAAAAATAAACTAAATATAAAATAATTCCTCGAAAAAATCAAATATAAATAAATGGTTTCATTTTTAGTCATCTGAAATATTATAAGAAATATGTAACTTTTGACTTGAAATATAATGAAAATACATTGTTGAATAATAGCGATGTATTTTGTCCATCGAAAAACAAAAAGAAATTAGAATAGGAAAATCATTTATATCAGTCACATATTTTCTTTTGATCTAAATAGACGTGTTTATCGTTGAGTTATTGATCTATCCGCCAATCAGATGTTTTGGCGTAAGAATACAATTCGTTGAACTACTTGCAGCGTCTATGCAGTTTGGTTTTATTTACTCCTCCCCAGGAGTTAGGCACAAGGCCAGATTTATCTTACTCCCACAAGTAAGATGTGACCCAAGATCGGGTCGAGAAAGTGGGGTTTGAAAAGCCAGCGCTCGAGAGGTGAGCACTCTGGCCATTTAAAAATTGCCTGGGCAGCCCCGTCGGCATTCCCCGGTAGGGGCGCCTCAGACAGTAAGCAATAAACTTACTCCTCCCCAAAGAGGGGGGGCAAAGCCTGGGAGGGTGGACCTCCTAGAACTGCACAGGACAGGCGTGCAGTATCCATCAGAACAGATACTACACTTTGATCTTAGCCAAAAGGCCAAGCTTTGATATCGTACTAGCAGGGTATGTTGTCGATGCCTTTCCAACTCGACAGCAACATGATAAAATCTACAAAGATGCCTAG
>OY744541.1:16649626-16714626 GCA_963556195.1 Sepiola atlantica | reverse complement strand
CTAAAATTTGTTTTGTTTATTTCAAAAAATCTCGGAAGGGTCAGTCTACACACACATAAAGTTTGGTGAGTTTAACTTTTATTTTGTGGAAGTTGTTCAAATTCAAGTTATTCAAATTTAAAGATAGGACCCTTATTTTGGCCCACCCTGCCCCGATGCATGTCCATAGCATATCTCAAGATAGGGCAGAAAGGAAGTTCATTTTTTCTTTGGCCTGCAGCTCTTCTGGTGGACAACAAGTCTGTCGGGCTGGAAAGTGCGACCGCAGACCCCACAAGGCATCAATGCAGCCTGTGACGCTTTCCAAGCTGCTTCGTTCATAGCATTTACATCATAAATACCATCCACTGCAAAGACAAAACGAAGACAGAAACATTCCAATGCTGTTATATATTGTACTTTTCATATCTTTGCTCTCAAACAAATAAAAAATAAAAATACCCTCGAACAAATAAAAAATTTAAATACCATCGAACAAATAAAAAATTAAAATACCCTCGAACAAATGTAAAATAAAAATACCCTCGAACAAATTAAAAATAAAAATACTCTCGAACAAATAAAAAATAAAAATACCCTCGAACAAATAAAAAATTAAAATACCCTCGAACAAATGTAAAATAAAAATACCCTCGAACAAATTAAAAATAAAAATACCCTCGAACAAATAAAAAATAAAAATACCCTCGAACAAATAAAAAATTAAAATACCCTCGAACAAATGTAAAATAAAAATACCCTCGAACAAATTAAAAATAAAAATACTCTCGAACAAATAAAAAAATTAAAATACCCTCGAACAAATAAAAAAATAAATATACCCTCTAATAAAAAATAAAAATACTCTCGAACAAATAAAAAATAAAAATACCCTCGAACAAATAAAAAATTAAAATACCCTCGAACAAATAAAAAAATAAATATACCCTCTAATAATAAAAAAAAAATACCCCCGAACAAATAAAAACATAAATATACCCCCGAACAAATAAAAAATTAAAATACCCTCGAACAAATAAAAAAATAAATATACCCTTTAATAAAAAATAAAAATACTCTCGAACAAATCAAAAATAAAAATACCCTCGAACAAATATAAAATTAAAAATATCCTCGAACAAATAAAAAGTAAAAATACCCACGAACAAATAAAAAATAAAAATACTCTCGAGCAAATATAAAATAAAAAACACCATCGAACAAATAAAAAATAAAAATACCCTCGAAAAAATATAAAATTACCATCGAACAAATAAAAAATAAATATACTCTCTAATAAAAATAAAAATACTCTCGAACAAATATAAAAAATAAAAATACCCTCGAACAAATATAAAATAAAAATACTCGCGAAAAAATGAAAATAAAAATATCCTCGAACAAATATAAAATAAAAATACTCTCGAACAAATAAAAAATAAATATACCCTCTAATAAAAAATAAAAATACCCCTGAACAAATAAAAAAAATAAATATACCCCCAAACAAATAAAAAAATAAATATACCCCGAACAAATAAAAAATTAAAATACCCTCGAACAAATAAAAAATAAATACACCTTCTAATAAAAAATAAAAATACCCTCGAACAAATATAAAATAAAAATACCCGCGAACAAATAAAAAAATAAATATACCCTCTAATAAAAAAATAAAAATACTCTCGAACAAATATAAAAAATAAAAATACCCTCTAATAAAAAATAAAAATACTCTCGAACAAGTATAAAAAATAAAAATACTCTCGAACACATATAAAAAATAAAAATACCCTCAAACAAATATAGAATAAAAATACCCTCGAACAAATATAAAATAAAAATACTCGCGAACAAATAAAAATAAAAAATATCCTCGAACAAATATAAAATAAAAATACTCTCGAACAAATAAAAAATAAATATACCCTCTAATAAAAAATAAAAATACCCCCGAACAAATAAAAAAAATAAATATACCCCCGAACAAATAAAAAAATAAATATACCCCGAACAAATAAAAAATTAAAATACCCTCGAACAAATAAAAAATAAATATACCTTCTAATAAAAAATAAATATACCCTCGAACAAATATAAAATAAAAATACCCGCGAACAAATAAAAAAATAAATATACCCTCTAATAAAAAAAATAAAAATACTCTCGAACAAATATAAAAAATAAAAATACCCTCTAATAAAAAATAAAAATACTCTCGAACAAATATAAAAATAAAAATACTCTCGAACAAATATAAAAAATAAAAATACCCTCAAACAAATATAAAATAAAAATACCCTCGAACAAATATAAAATAAAAATACTCGCGAACAAATGAAAATAAAAAATATCCTCGAACAATATAAAATAAAAATACCCTCTAACCAATATAAAATAAAAATACAATCAAAACAAATACATAAACGAGGAACATATTGTAGAATAATAAACAAAATATTACAATGTTTATATTATTTTTTATTGATAATTTGTATTATTTAGATTATTCGGACAACTGGTATCAAGGTGGATGTTATTCTCACAACGTTTCAGTCGAGATAACAATCGACATTATTGAGGTGCGCTAACAGATAAAAGTTATAATCAGTTCTAAGTGACAATCTTCTGCGGGTTAAAGGTTAAATCCTCAGTATGGGTGATACTAAATATACAATTACCCGGCTATGGCTGACAGAACGAGAGCAAGCTACTCCTTCCGTGGATTAAATACAGTGTTCTATTAAATATTCCGTACAGATTCCCGAGTTCGACAACACGCACATGAAAAAGCTAGTCGATTCAGATAATCGTGTAACCAACGATAAATATAGGTATTTACGTCTTCTGTGAGAGTACTCAAATGCTTCTGCGGTCCTTTGGCCCAGATCAAAGTGTAGTATCTGATCCGATGGATACTGTACCCCATAGACTGGTATTGTCTTGGCCTTCGGGGCTTGATTTACGCCGGTCTGTGGGTCTGTCCTGTGCAGTACTAGCAGGTCCACCCTCCCAGGCTTTGCCTTCTCACCCTTTGAGAAGGGGTTAGTTCATTGCTAATCGCCTGAGGCGCCCCTACAGGGGAATGCCGACGGGGCTGCCCAAGCAATTTTAATGGCCAGAGTGCTCACCTTCTCGAGCGCTGGTTAATCAAATCCCACTTTCCCGACCTTGTGTCACATCTTACCGCTGTGGGAGGTAGATAAATAAATATAGCTCGTAAAGTCGAGCATGTTAATGAATGTACCAGCCGAATCGAGGAAAAAGTATTTAGAGAACATCGTCTCACCCCTGGTTAACCAGAAAAGAAGATGAAAAATAATTCAGTCCTTTATCGACGACAATCCGACGATAATCCCATCAAAAATACCCCCTTCTGCCACAACCGTATAATATAGCTGTCGTTGTCTAACCAAGAAGGGTGACAAAACTAATAAGTAAAGTAAAGGAGTGCAGTTACAGGGAGAGTTTGGACACATTGGGATTGACTACTTTGCTGGAGAGAAGAATGAGAGGTGATCTGATTGAGACTTTCACGATAATTAATGGCATTTCTAACTATGATGGGCATTTTTTTCTTAGTATTTCTCATATATCTCGAAGGTTATTGTCAAGGCAGTTTTCAAAAACTAGATCTGTTAACCTGTTAAGTTTTTTGCTGAAAGAGTAATATGTTTTTGGAATAAGTTGCCAGATCGGATTAAGAACAGCTATAACGTGGATCAGTTTAAGATGAGGTTGGATGAATTCAGAGAAAGTGGTAGGAAGAAGAAATTGAGGGGATACTTTTGGGAGTTATCAAATGAAATATTTGACAGAATTTGATCTGGATATCGATACTGTACTAAGAGTTGAATTTTTTTTTTAACAGTTGAATTGAGTAGATAGTTTAATGGGAAATGCCAAGGAGGTATAACAAATAAATAATAATAATAAAATAATAATAATGATTACAATAATAATAATAACAATATACTGTACTAAGATTTTAATTAAAAAACAACATTTTAACAGTTGAATTGAGAAGATAGTTTAATGGGAAATGCCCAAGGATGTATAACAAACAAACAACAACAACAACAACAACAACAACAACAACAACAACAACAACAATAATAATAATAATAATAATAATAATAATAATAATAATAATAATAATAATAATAATAATAATAATAATAATAAATTTTGATGTCTATAAATAACTAAAAAATCTTAAAGGATTTGTGACTGACCTCGCATAGGAACATTTTCTGGTTTCTTCGGTTTCGGTCTGCGGTCTTTTTTGGCCAGTTTCTCATTTTCCATCTGCCATTTTTTCAAACACTGAGGTTCATGGATAGAGATGGACTTTGTGCCAAATTCTCGACCACAGATATAACAGATGACCGTTGGGGGACGACCAGATACCAACACTGCAGAAACCTTTAAAAAAAAAGACAATGACAGGAATAAACTTTAATTTGTTAGGTTAGAAAAAGATAAGAAAAGAAAATAACCTTTATTCAAATCAAGAAACGCAGTTTTATAATTTTATCTAAAAATTAATTACCCTTGAAGATCGTATTATTACGAAAAGAATAACCACACCGGTAGTCGTAAGATCATCGAAGTTAAGCGCATTTGAGGCTGGTCAGTACCAGATGAGTGACCATTTAGGAATACCAGACACTGTGTGTAGGAGGACGCTGATACCTTCATGCAAGAACTGGAAAACCTAATGTCGTCCTCTTCCCTGACAAGGATATACATACGAATGAAAGCTGTTTGTGAATTTAGCGGATTTTAAAAATGATTGAGTCGGAAAAAGTCGTCTAATGATTGTACCGCCTAAATACCAGTCGAGAATACGTTCTCGACACTCAGTCCGATAGAGACTGGCCATTTCGGTTGCCTTTTTTTCTGTCGGACTGTGGTATATGTCTTGGGTAGTCAGAGGAGATCCACCTTCCTAGGATTTGCTTTACCTCTTTGGGAAGGTGTTAGTTGATTCCTAACTTAATAATGAAGTTTACAAAAAAAATGTGTCCATGTTACTTACTTGGTTGCTGAGAATATGTATTCCAAAAATCATAATGATCGGTTGATAAAAAATAAAACAATAATAATTTATAATAATAAGTTCTATGGTACTCGGTAAGAATTTTACGGTAAAAATGGCACCGGAAAAAATGGCACTGGAAAAAATGGCACCGTAAAAATGGCTCAAATTAATAAATATGAAAATAGGCATAAGGCAAGTACAATTGAGTAAAATCATAATGATCGGTTGATAAAAAAAATAAGACAATAATAATTAATAATAATAAGTTCTATATGGTTCGGTAAAAATGGCACGGTAAGAATGGCACAGGTAAAAATGGCACCGGTAAAAATGACTCAGGTAAAAATGCCACCGGTAAAAATGACTAGGTAAAAATGCCACCGGTAAAAATGGCACGGTAAAAATGGCACCGGAAAAATGGCACAAATTAATAAATAGGAAAATAGTAATAAAGTAAGAACAATTGAGTAACGGAAAATTAGGATCCTTCAAGAGGAGCAGGTTTCCTACTAGTTCCTCATGCTACTTTTAGAAGCCAGACTAGATCCTCCGCTAGGATTCTAGCTCTTATCCATACCTTTCTGGTAAAAAATTACCCCATAACCGACACTAAATTAAACGAGTATAAAGAAGCCACCGCAGATGACCCGTCACTTCAAACACTCATCACATATACTAGAACAGAATGGTCCTCAAAGGATAAAATATCAACAAACATTACACCATTCGCCTCTGTTCGTGATGAGACATCAATCGTCAATGGTCTCGTTTTAAAAGGTTCAAGAATCATTGTACCTAAGTCATTACGTAGAGAAGTTTTACAAGAAATACATACCGGACATATAGGTATTAAAAAGTGCACAGAGCGAGCCAAGGAATGTATATACTGGCACGGAAGTAACGCTCAAATCAAAGACATTATTAACACGTGCTCATACTGCATCGATTACAAAAATCAACAACCAGTCGAACCACTAATAAATCATGAAATACCTACCATACCATGGACCAAAGTAGGTATAGACATATTTCACCTATATAGAAATTCGTACGTCACAATAATTGACTACACAACAAGATTTCTTAATTTACACGAAATAAAAGATTGCCAGTCAAAAACTGTAATAAAAAAATAAAAAAAACTTTTGCCAAATTTGCCATTCCACAAACAGCTGTCAGTGCGGAAAATATAGCTCGCTCACTGACCGTTTCGTCTTCCAACCAATTTCAGTGGAAACGTCGGGTGTGCTTGACCCCGAGACTGTTAAATTTTTTCAGGACGTTGGACGGAGGATTTCAACGTCTAGGCACGAACCCCGTGAGTCAGCCTGGTTGTTACAACGCATCTCCCTGGTTATCGTTCGTGGCAACGCTATGTCAGTAACGGCGGTATCACTTCCGTTCTAATCATGATCTGTTGACTCTCTCTTTCTTTCTCTGACAATTGTTTCAAGCCTTATTGTTTTTTGGGTTTTTTTCTCATCTAACATAACATTGTAACGTTCTCAGTGACAACGGTCCAGAATTCAATTCGGCTGAATTTAAAGAATTTGCAAAAAGTGTCATTTTCATCACACGAAAACAAGCCCACGTTATCATCAAGCAAACGGTATGGTTGAGAGGAATATTCAGGCAATAAAAAAGACGTTAAAAAAATCAGTCAAAAGTGGTGAAGAACATCAATTAGCACTCTTAGAATTACGCACGACAGAATTACAAAATGGTTCTCCATCCCCTGCAAATCAAAGACCTGTCGTGGAAGAGAAGTAAATAAAGTGAATTTAATATTCCCATGAAACTTCCTCCCTTTCTTTATTTCTCCATGCATGCGAGGTAGCTCAGTGGCAGAGTACTCGCTTGGCATGCAAGTGACTCGGGGTTCGAATCCTGAGTTCGGATGTATTCTACTGATGAGCACAAAGGAGGGCGAAACTCGAGTCTAGGACTTCCTGTTTGTTTCTTTCGTATGTTTTGGGCTGCGACGTTGTCTGATTGTGGAAATAATTATATATATCATCTCACATTAAAAAAAATCTTATATATATATCATGTCCGTCGGTCTGTTCAGATTATGTTTAAAATATTATGTTCATCTCGCTGGCACTTGTAAGCTTAAAATAGTATTTATACATTTTTATTTTAAATAATAACTTTCTCATCGATAAATATGCAGATTGAATGGACGCATCTTAAGTACATACGTCCATTGTTTTGTGTCATTTTTAGTCCCAAAATACATACAATAAATAAAGAAAACATTTTGATTGAAAAAAAACAAAAACGAAATTAAAAAAATACTTACATTTTGTTTTTGGACTTTTGTCGTCGGTTGTTTGCAAACATTTTGGTGGATTTGAAGATCACAAAATGGCACACGCTTCCCACAATTGGAACAAGACTTGCACATTTCGTTGCCATTGCGATTTCTGAAGAAAAAGAAAGGACCAATGAAGGTTAGTCTATTTTGACCTTTTGGAAGACAACTTGGTAACCAAATGAACCCTGGTGATACCAGATCAGGCTGCCCTGTGGCTCCCTGAGACGAAATTCACCTACATTGACGTTTTTTTTTTTTTTTCTTTTTTTTGTAAAACTTAATTATGTTCTACAAAACCAAAACCAAAAACAACAGCCCCTCTCCCTTTCTCCCTCCCCTTTTTTATTTTTATTTTTCCTACCCTACTCCCGGTCCTGGATATGACCTTAAACTACATCCGATGGTGAGATCCGGCTTACGGACTTTGGGGAATGTGGAGCCTCCTCTTAATTACCATTGCTCCCAGGTCCACCCTGACCCGGAGTGGTAGTATTTGTTACGGTCCCAACTATGGGTTAAATAGAAACAGATATTAAAAGGGGAAAGAAACAAAAAAGAGAAGAAAACAAGACCAGATTCGGCATTAAATAACCCAAAAAGTGTTGATATGCCGTAAAACAAAACTACCAAATGAACCAATCTATATTTAGTTGTTGGTTTAATAACCTTTCCACTAGATTTCCATTTGCATCAGCCAATTGGTGTCAGTTTCTTTGTTTGAAAAGGATTTTAGCTCACTTCACTTTTAAGGGTGTCAAATAAACAAAAGGCAACTCAGGGGAAACACAAACAATTTATTTGTTACAATATTTCAACAACAATGGCTGTTCTACTTCGTGATCCTGACCAATCCAACACACAGCAAAATCCAACCCCTTCACTGTAGAGGTCCCCAGATACCGGAAGGCTTTCTACTCTAATAGCTTCTTTCATTGAACCGCATAACGTTAGAATTCTCTTCCTACTTCCCCAACTATACCAACATGCAGAAATGTAAATATAATGTCAAGTGACCTCCGGTCTGTAGTAGAATGGGTTCATAAATGGATGGTAATATTTAATGCTGCTAATACAAAGCTCCTTTCCTTCAACAACTACAAGAAATCTCTTCAACCACCGATTGCCATGGCAGATAACACCTTACTTGAGAATCCAACGTTCAAACTTCTCGGCCTAACATTCACAGGTAACATGAATACATAAAAGACATTGCCAAGGGTGATGCAAACAAAATGGGCTCCCTTTACCGTGCTAGAAAACTTCTAACGCCTGAAAGTATCCTATATCTCTACAAAGCAACCATCCGCTCATGCATCGAGTATTGTTGCCACATCTGGGCTGGTGCACCATTCACTAGTTTCTCCCTCTTAAACAAGGTCCAAAAATGAGTATCTAATATAACATGTCCCTCACTATCCACCAAGCTCCAGTCACTGTCCCATCGCCACAATGTTGCATTCTTGTGCTTGTTTTGCAAGTATCTAAATGGAATGTGCTCCGATAAACTTGTTCCTCTGGTGTCCCCTCGACGTAAACACACTCGACCAATCAGCTAAATCCCATCCATTCACTGTGGTAGTCCCAGAGATGCCGGAGAGCCTTCTACCCTAATAGCTTCTTTCCTCGAGCTGCCGATCTTTGGAACTCCCTCCCTGCTCCCTGTTTCCCCAACTGTACCGACATGTAGAAATTTAAAACTAATGGGAACGAGCATCTCGCTGCACATCTCCCAATTTAGGATGATCCCCCAAAACTTTTAGCCTTATCCTCAGTACCCGTTTACGTCTACAGTGGCAGCGTGCCTTGTCTGGGGTGAACTATGTTAAAATAAAAATTTTCTTCTGTTACCTATCGCCATTTTAGATTTATTTTTTAATTATAATTTAGAACACTACATACTTTTGTTTATTTATTGTTATTATGTGTTATTTAGGTGCGTCACTTTTTATTTTATTAATATTTTTCTTTAATTTTAATTTTTATTATTTTCATTTTATTAGTTATTCTAAGGTAAAGTTAATTTTGTGTTTTTCGACTTGGTAATGTTTTATCATATTTGAAATTTAAACTTTCTATTTTCTCGCTCAAGAATAATCTTAATCTAAACATATCGTCTAAATATCGGCAAGATATTTCGACTTAAAAATAGAACTTTACGATCCCAATAATGGTGCGAAATGTGTGTGTCTACGTGTGTGTGTGTTTATACACACATCATCAAGTTGCTCCCTTTTTGTCTACAAAAAGATTATAACATCCGACTTCATAAATACGATAAAAAAGAAACGTCTTTAATAAACAATGGCTGCTGTCTTTTTAGGACGTTTAGAAATATATTCAGAAGTATTTACCATAATGGAACAAGTGGATCGTTAGTATGAACCGTTTGTAGATGTGTCCTTGCATATCTATAAGAAACTTTCTCGATGGGTCATTTTGCGATTCTTAAGTTTGAAATATCATTTTCGTTGGTAAGGCAAGTTTAAGTTTGAAAAAGCATTTTCTTTCGCCGGCCAAGCTAAAGTTTGAAATAGCATTTTGTCGGTCAGCCAAGTTTAACTATTGTCGTGTGGTCTGTAGTAGCATCTTACGAACGGTCCGTTTTTGTTTTTTATGGAAATATCTAAAAAAAAAATCTCCAGAGAAATCTACAAAGAAATCTCCAAAGAAATCACCAATTAAATATGTAAAGAAATCTCCAAAGAAACATCTAAATAAATTTCCAAAAGAAATCTAGAGAACAAATCTCCAAAGAAACATCTAAAGAAATCTCCAAAGAAATATCTAAAGAAATCTCCAAGGGAATATCTAAAGAAACCGGAGAAATACCTAAAGAAATCTCCAAAGAAACATCTAAAGAAATCTTCAAAGAAATATCTACAGAAATCTCCAAAGAAATCTCCAATGAAATATCTAAAAAAATCTCCATAGAAATATCAAAATAAATCTCCAAAGAAATATATAAAAAAATCCCCAGAGAAATCCCTAAAGAAATCCCCAAAGAAATATCTAAAGAAATCTCGACAGAAATCTCCAATAAAATATCTTTAGAAATCTCCATAGAAATATCTAAAGAAATCACGAAAGAAATCTCCAAAGAAATATCTAAAAAAAATCCCCAGAGAAATACCTAAAGAAATTACTAAAGAAATCTCCAAAGAAATCTCCAAAGAAATATCTAAAGAAATCTTCAAAGAAATCTCCAATGAAATATCTAAAACAATCCCCAGAGAAATCCATAAAGAAATATGTAAAGAAATCTTCGAAGAAATCTCCAAAGAAATATCTAAAGCAATCTCCAAAGAAATATCTACAAAAATCTCCAAAGAAATTTCCAATGAAATATCTAAAAAAATCTCCATCGAAATATTTAAAGAAATCCCCAGAGAAATCCATAAAGAAATCTCCAAAGAAATCTCCAAAGAAATCCATAAATAAATCTCCAAAGAAATCTCTAAGGAATCAACGCCAAAAAAATAGATTAATAGAAAGACTTACTGGTCACCTCTTGTCTTTTGCCTCGGATGGAATTGTTTCTCCTTCACGTGAATCTGACGACGTAGTTGTTTTGGTGCCATCTGTCCGGCTTCTTCCTTGGAATTATCCCGACAGCGAGTTTCGTGGATAGGAAGCGAGTCGCTTCCGAAATCTCGCCCGCAATGACGGCAGGTCAAAAAAGAAGTTCCGAAATTCAAAACTGGTTCCATTTTGTTTACCGGCAAAACCTGCGATTTGGAACCCAACAGTTTTTTGGCACTCCATTTCTTGGCGTTTACGCATTGTTTCTGGAAGAAATCAAAATTTAATTCAGTTAACCATTTTCATAAGAATTTCACAATATTAATTATAACTTACTCCGATCACAAATCTGATTACTTTGTTCCTAAAGGAAAATTAAGATCGAATGCGTGGCAGAAAGAGATAAATTGTCGTCTACCGTGGAGAGACTCGGGATTGAACCCAGAGCGGACTATTTACAAAAGAGAATCTTGTTTTTGTTTCTTTTGCTGTGCGATGAGAAGAGTTCGCTGATGCAAACGATCGCTCTTTTGCATATGTAAATTTTCGGTGTTACAAAACGAGGAAGAGTGTTCTTCTCGGGGTCGGAACGAAAACTTGACGGGGCGAGAAGAAAAAGACTAATTTTGGTTTTTGTCTTTTTATTTAAAACAAAACATTTAACTGCTTTTGCAAACTCACTTTTTCTTCATTCAAACAATCTAACTTGAGCTCAATGAGTGATCCAACAGGGCATATTTTTCTCGTATATATATATATATATATAGTTATATACATGCATCTTTCTCGTCGTCTCTACAGCTCTTCAGTGTAGCTAGATCTATTAACAGGTTTAAAAATGGATAGCCAGTATTTTAGATATTTCAGTAGGTCAATCAGTATGTCACTCTTCAGTTTTACATTGAATTTCTATCACTGAATGTTCAAAGATACGTCCGAACGTCGCTATCAGAAACTCTATCGGTCGAGCTGTCTGTAACGCTATACTTTGAAATAAAATGTTCGACACGCTGTCATGCTTATGTTCGTAAATAGCATCTTTCTTAGTCTGTAACATTTAAGTTTGATAAAAATAATAAGAACTCTAGCAATAGATCTAAACTTCTGGTAGAGGGATAGACATAGAAAGAGTAACGAAAGGTACCATTAGACAAAGTCTGGCTAGAAAAAGTAACGAAAGGTACCATTAGACAAAGTCTGGCTAGAAAGAGTAACGAAAGGTACCATTAGACAAAGTCTGGCTAGAAAGAGTAACGAAAGGTACCATTAGACAAAGTCTGGCTAGAAAGAGTAACGAAAGGTACCATTAGACAAAGTCTGGCTAGAAAGAGTAACGAAAGGTACCATTAGACAAAGTCTGGCTAGAAAGAGTAACGAAAGGTACAATTAGACAAAGTCTGGCTAGAAAGAGTAACGAAAGGTACCATTAGACAAAGTCTGGCTAGAAAGAGTAACGAAAGGTACTATTAGACAAAGTCTGGCTAGAAAGAGTAACGGAAGGTACCATTAGACAAAGTCTGGCTAGAAAGAGTAACGAAAGGTACCATTAGACAAAGTCTGGCTAGAAAGAGTAACGAAAGGTACCATTAGACAAAGTCTGGCTAGAAAGAGTAACGAAAGGTACCATTAGACAAAGTCTGTCTAGAAAGAGTAACGAAAGGTACCATTAGACAAAGTCTGGCTAGAAAGAGTAACGAAAGGTACCATTAGACAAAGTCTGGCTAGAAAGAGTAACGAAAGGTACCATTAGACAAAGTCTGGCTAGTTAGTTATAATGCAATTCATTGAATGTTTCAGTTTATGTATAGAATGTTGTTGTTCGTGTTGCATTTATGGGTATTAAAATAGCAAAACGCGTACATAGTTTAAATAACTGTTCTTGTTCTTACCTTGTGTTTACAAGTTGCTAAGTGAAGGGTCATACTGTTTCCACAAAGATCTTGACCACAATTTGCGCACTGATCACCCTCCACCTTATCACGTGGTCCCTTTCGGCGATTAACATCTTCCTGATTGATTCGATCTTTTTTCATTTTGTCGACGCTTTTCTTTCTTCGGTTCGTTTCTAGCCCCGGACAATTCTGATTGTGACAAATGAAGCTGTCACCTGATATAAGTTGTTGGCAAGAATCACAAATGACCGACTTGGGTCGCTTTATTGGCGTAAATGTTCCTTCACGATTTAACTTGGGTCTTATCTCTTGGACCTTCACATCTTCCGTCGTAGGGTTCCGCGCTTTGGTAAGTGTCCTTGTTCTCGGTCGGATCACACGTTTCTCGTTACTCCCACCATCGCCGTCTTTGCGTTTAGCCAATTTACAGCTTCTTTGATGGACGACCAGACGGTCGGGAAGAAACGTCCGACCGCAATTTTCACACGCCAAAAGATTGTCATTGGCACATTTCAAAGCCATTTGATTGAAGGCTTCGAGAACGTTGGCATTCGTGTCCGGAGAACTTAACGCAACTTCTGGTTTCACCGGTGGCTTTCGCTTAAACTGTCGCGGCTGTTTTTCATTTTCAATATGCCATTTTTTTAGACATTGTGGTTCATGAATGCTAATAGATTTGGTTCCAAATTCACGACCACAAATGTAACAGATGACGGTCCTTGGTTTTTTTGACATCCTACATGAAAAACAAAAATAATAAAGATTAGTTTTATTATATATATATATATATATATATATATATATATATATATATATATATATATATATATGTATGTATATATATGTATACACAGAGTGATTCATAAGTCACTTAGCTATTTAAAATGATTACCATATGAAGCACAAACATAGTATGAACTTTTTATAATTGTTATCTTACTCTCTAATTACTGCTATTTGTATTTTTAAATTTGTTCGTTTATATATTTGTTTCTATATATATGTATTTCATAATCAATCAAATATGCTACAAAGAGTCGTAAATTCCTTGCAAAAAGAATGGAGCTATGCATGCAGAACGAAGGTGGAAAGTTTGAAAATTTGCTGTAATTTTAAACTCCTATGAATGAATTTGTTGAATAAACTTTCTGTTTTGTATTACCGTATTTTTTAACTTTAGAATTTAAAAAATAAATATCTAAGTGAAGTGACTTAAGAATCACCCTATATATGTATTTTTTTTTAGAAGTGACAGATGAGAATAGAGAATTGTAAAGATACAATATTTATTAAAACATCAAAAGTTCAGAGCAAGGAGCCTCATATCCTTAATCCATGGGTTTTCAAAGATAAACTCTTCTCATCAGATTAGAAGAGGTTATCTTTGAAAATCTATGGATTAAAGATATGAGGCTCCTTGCTCTGAACTTTTGATGTTTTAATAAATATTGTATCTTTACAATTCTCTATTCTCACCTTTTCCCTCTAAAATGAATTGCTGTATTCAATATATTGAGCTTTATATCATCACGATAGATTATTATTATTAAACGATAATTCAATTATCGTTATTTAATTCAACATTTAAATATATATATACATATATATATATATACATAATTACTTATGAATAAATATTATTTTCAATATAAACACATATACACGTGTTTAATGCAAAACCTGCAACTGTCAGTATAAAAAGAGACAATCCCTGCCGGTCACACGGTTCGAACCTCGATACAAAAATCATGTTTGACTCAGTAGCAATGCTCCAATGCGCAATGTCTTGAAATGAGAAAATAAATTAACATCTAAATATCAAACACAGCGGCTATCCAGCAAGCAGTCGTTTATATTGCATTTAGTATTTTTTTTGTGTTTATTTTTTTTAAATTTGGAAAATTCTTAAGATTATCAATCAAGCAACTTTAAAAGTTGCTTGATTGATAATCTTAAGAAAATACTGCCTATCAAGTCTTAAAACTCTTAATGGATAAGACAACTTTTAAAATATCTAAAATACTGCCTCTTAATTCTTAAAACCGTTAATAAATGAAGCAACTTTTGAAATATTTAAAATACTGCCTCTTAATTCTTAAAACCGTTAATAAATAAAACAACTTTTGAAATATCTAAAATACTGCCTCTTAATTCTTAAAACCGTTAATAAATGAAGCAACTTTTGAAACAAGGAGCATTTAGTAAATAAAAATATTTCTTCTTCTTCTCTTTCAATTGCATTCCTTAAGCACGGCTTTTCAAAGATCAAAATCTTATCATCAGAGGAAGTAGTGATTGATAAGTTGACAGATAAGAACAGTCAATATTAAAAATTTGGAAAAAGGTTTTTTTAAAAATTTACAACAATTCGGATTTCCAATTTTCATTGAGGTTTGGTTCGCTGCTTTTTGCCTTTGGATCTGTTTACTTGAAAACAGAAAGAAATGCGTTTTCTTAATATGGCTAATTTTGTCTGATCTCCCCTCTAAGGACTAAGGACTTGGGTGAAATATTCGCCGTTGGATTTTCTTGCAGATTCTTCTGGATTTACCAATTACATTTGAACCCTATACAACTTGGATCTCCGTGTTTGGTGACTTTCATTAACACACCCGTTTGAACTTTTAAAAACTTTTTAAAAAGAACTTAAAAAAAAAAACTTTTTCCAAATTTTGAATATTGACTGTTCTTATCTGTCAACTTATCAATCACTACTTCCTCTGATGATAAGATTTTGATCTTTGAAAAGCCGTGCTTAAGGAATGCAATTGAAAGAGAAGAAGAATAAATATTTTTATTTACTAAATGCTCCTTGTTCTGAACAACTGAAGATATCGATCTGTTTCCATTTACAGGTCTAACTATTTTTCATTGACTCACCTTATTTTTGCTCTATCCAGTATATTGAGCTTTCCTCATCTCACAATAGGTCTAATTCTCTAAAAGTTATCTTTTAGTTATAAACCTTCATATATGTATTTATATATATATGTATGTATATGTATATATACATATATATACACACATATATATATATATATATACATATATTTACAGACATAGATATACATACATATATATACATACATATATATATACATCTATCTATCTATCTATCTATCTAATATATATATATATATATATATATTAGAAAGGGTATTTAGACATATTTTTTAAACCATTGTTTCGTAATAGTATAATATTTTTTTTTGAAAAACCATAACAATGTGTGGTGTTAAAATAAATTTTATTTATTTTAATAAATTTTATTTATTTTAACACCACATCATATATATATATATATATATATATATATATATATATATATATATATATGTGTGTGTGTGTGTGTGTGTGTGTTTATGTAGACATTTAACAATTTCATTATTTACCCGAACCTTTAATGGAATGATAGGGAGTTTTTCTGTTGTTGTTTTGTGCTGAGAAGGAAACGATTTTATTAAAAATTTAATAAACATCTGTACGTATAAATTTTAGTTGATTCTTAATTGTTGAAACATGATTACATGATATTGATTATGTCATAAATTTTGTAATTTTCTGAATTAATATATATATATATGTATATATATATATGTATACATACATATATATGAGTGTATATATATATGTGTATATATATGTATACATACATATATATGAGTGTATATATATATGTATATATATGTATACATACATATATATGAGTATATATATATATGTATATATATGTATACATACTTATATATGAGTGTATATATATATGTATATATATATGTATACATAGATATATATGAGTGTATATATATGTGTATATATATATGTATACATACTTATATATGAGTGTATATATATATGTATATATATATGTATACATACATATATATGAGTGTATATATATATGTATATATATATGTATACATACATATATATGAGTGTATATATATGTGTATATATATATGTATACATACTTATATATGAGTGTATATATATATGTATATATATATGTATACATACATATATATGAGTGTATATATATATGTATATATATATGTATACATACATATATATGAGTGTATATATATATATGTATATATATGTATACATACATATATATGAGTGTATATATATGTATATATATATGTATACATACATATATATGAGTGTATATATATATATGTATGTATATATGTATACATACATATATATGAGTGTATATATATATGTATATATATATGTATATATATAAGGAATCTGATAGAAAACACATAAAAAAGAAAATGTTTAAATGTCTTACCTTGTTGTTTTTACAGTTAATCAATCAGAAAGGTAAACCGAGTAACAGTTTCCGCTCGGATTAACGGGTGTGTCGACCGGGTGGATACATGAGACGAGCGGCTTGTTGTTCGCTAAGCTAGGAAGGGGGTCAGCCCTAGCCAGCACGGCCATAACAACAACTACGACAACAGAAAAGCATTGTTCCTAGTTACGCTAATGTTGTTACGCAACAAGGGAGGTAACACCTCAATAAATCTCGCTAATGTTTTCTTGTTCTTCTTTGGGTCAAATAGCGAACACCATTGCGACGCAAAAGGCGATACCCGTTGCGTCGGAAGAAGAAAAAAAAACAACATACAGTCGGGAAATCAAAGGGCAACAGTGACTGTGACGTCGTTTGCCCTCAGGTGTGTTTTCATAGTAACTAGGCAACCACTTCTTTTAATCCATTATCAGCCAATTGCGCAGCGACTTTCATTTGTATAAAACTTTCCCCCCCTCGTCCGTTGCACACACTCTTTTCAAAGATCGGTGGAAAGAAGCGGGAAGGCGGCGCCACATAGGTGAAAGTATGGGGGTGGTGGGTTGAAAAGAGGGTGGTGCACTTGCCTTTGACTTAGACGTCGCCGTAGACATCGATCGCCTTTAAATCTATCAATTCTTTTTCAGATTGTAAAGAAATCCATTATTTGAAAGGGGATCATTGTTGTAGATCAGTAAATTGAGAAAGAAACCTTTTACAGTTAATTGCTTCCATTTGAGATGAAGGAAGCCCGTGTCTGCGTGCGCGCGTGTGTGCCTATGTGTGCGCGCGGTGCCTGTGTGTCTATGTATGTGTAAAAGAATTTAAAGAAAAGTAATTAAACACACACATACACACATCTAGACACATACATGTAGAGAGAAAGGAGAGTTTGAATTACCTACTGGGGAGTTTGAATTACCTACTAGACACTATCTTCGGTCTCTCTGCACAAAGGTTTGTCAGTATCACCTGACATAAAGATACTTCCCCTTACAAGTAAACCTTGATCATATATTAAAAATAACATAGTATTCAAAGCCCAAATAAGATTCCCTCGACAAGGCTATACACTGGCCCGTACGAGGTATAGTGCACCTTCTTCAAGTAATGTTACCTGAAGTAACAGCACTAAGCTTGATACTCCACCAGACTAGATAAATTTTTGTCCTGGAATCCGGTAAGATCAAGAAACCGCAAGAAATATATACTATAACATAGTTAACTGGTCAATTGGGGAGAGGAAAATTAATGTTCTTAACTTCTTTACTAACTCAACTTTAATGGAATATTCGAATACCTATGTATATAGTATAGAGATCAAGTGTTAGTTACAGGAAGGGGCCCGTTCATTTCTGAGAACTTTGTCTGAAGTAAAATGAAACAAAAAATGTAGAGAGAAAGACAATATCATAAGAAAGAATACAAAATTAATTAATTTTATCCGACAACTTGTTAAGAAAATACAAAATAAAGTGTTCGTAAAGAATGAGAGTTCAAAGAGTCCGAGAACGTTCTGGAGAAAAGAAGATGTTTGTTTGTTGGGAGAAATTAAGTACACATGTTTGTTTCGGATGACACCGTGTGCGTTTCCGTGTGTGTGTGTGTGTGTGTGTGTGTGTGTGTGTGTGTGTGTGTAAATGAACAAACATGAAGGCATGTGGGTGTACATTAGCGTGACTTTATTCTGTTAATGAGAGAGAGAGAAAGAGAAAGAGAAAGAGAGAGAGAGAAAGAGAGAGAAAAAAAGAGAGTGTATGTGTATGTATGTGTATGGACTTGTGTAAATGTGCGTGTGTCAAGCGGTTTGTGTGTGTGTGTGCTTCGCTGGCCGCACCGTAGTTCGTGAATGTCTCTCTTCATAAACATACGGACTTAGACACAGACACATACTTAGAGTCAAACATACACACACTTCGACACACACATACGTAAACTAACATCAAGACGAACAGATGAATGGTCTTATTGCCTACGCCTGAGGCTCCCGCATTTGTGTGAGCATACTAACAGGTCTATTTTTATTCCCATCCAAAGTGTTCTTTTTGCGGGTATTTTCCCAACCGTAAATACCGACGCTGTGTCTAAATTTGCACTTGTGCAGAAGCAAATAAATAAGGACTAGGTTGCAGTGGCCAGATAGACTTGTCGTTGGGGTTTTAAGTAGAAAAGGGTCAGTTACCCTCTATTTTGAAAACCGGAGCTATTCAATCTATATTATAATACGCTGATGTTGGAAGTACATTTTCACCCTCCACCCTACTTCAAAAGATAGTATCGCTCGATCGTCCACTATATTATTTAAAAAGTTTCATCTAGAGGCGCTATTGCGTTGAACGTAAAACTCGAACTAAAATACACTTTCTGGGCCTTCGACAAAGATCAAAGTGTAGTATCTGTTCTGTCCAACGATGGTATAATAATAGCGTTGGGTCTGCGTTCGCGTTGGACGTCCATAGAAATATATCACAAACTCCTACAAAAGATAGACCTCGATAACCATATATATATATATATATATATATATATATATATATATATATATATATATATATATATATATATATATATATATATATATTATAATATAAAATGAAGTAATAAAATAAGGTGTCAATCAAATTTTATTAGAATTCAAAGTTCATGCAAAGCATCCTTAAGTCCTTAGCTCATGAGTTTTCAAAGATAATTCTTCTCTTCAGAGGACCATTACCGCAGTTATACTACTACAGGCAATAAAATTTTTTGTATTATTTTGATTGATTTATTTATCATTAATATTGAATATGGACACATTTCGCGACTGGATAACTTTGCCGGCCCCTTCAATTTCACATATTTGGACTGCTGTTTGTATCTTGGAGTAATGTCCTTCCTGATTATGCTTCTCAACTTGTATGACCTGGATGGACTGTATGGATTCAACAAAAGTATGTTTTTGGATTGATATGTTTGATGTTATGTATTTTTATATATTTGTGTATATAATTTTTTATATATTTTCAAAGCGTAATTTTATTGCCTGTAGTAGTATAACTGCGGTAATGGTCCTCTGAAGAGAAGAATTATCTTTGAAAACTCATGAGCTAAGGACTTAAGGATGCTTTGCATGAACTTTGAATTCTAATAAAATTTGATTGACACCTTATTTTATTACTTCA
Source organism: Sepiola atlantica (assembly GCA_963556195.1). Classification (NCBI taxonomy): domain Eukaryota; kingdom Metazoa; phylum Mollusca; class Cephalopoda; order Sepiida; family Sepiolidae; genus Sepiola; species Sepiola atlantica. The sequence goes on along the minus strand of OY744541.1, from coordinate 16,694,414 downwards.
TTTTATATTATAATATTAATGCTCTATCCAGTATATTGAGCTTCAGTTTTTTTATCCGGATGTTTCACTAATTATAAGATAGTTGACGCTTATATCTTTTGTTGGATTGCTTCATATATATATATATATATATATATATATATATATATATATATATATATATATATATATATATATATATATATAAATGAAGGAAGAGAGATAAAGATGTACGGATGACAAATATCTATTTCATCTTCGATTGTTAAATGCAAGGTGTACTCGATAAAAACATCTTTATTTTCTTTCCTTAAGCCAGGCTTTTCAAAGATTAAAATATTATCATCATATTTTGATAATCTTTTTAAACACACAAGAGTGTGCGTGTAAAAAGATTATCAAAATATGATGATAATATTTTAATTTTAAGAAACAATATAAAGTAATGGAAAGTAAGAGTACTTTCCATTACTTTATATTGTTTCTTAAAATTTTCAAATTTTGAATTTTGGCTATTCCACTGCTAACTTATCAATCTATGTAATACAGTTTTGCACGACTTTTAAAATCAAGATATAATGATACTAAACCTTATGTTTAGAATCCTTGTTTCAATTTTCATCAAAATCCATCACATGATTTTGATTGTAGAAAATATTAAAAATATTATTGCCCTTAAAAACCCTTTAAAATACCTCAAATGAACTTAAATTTGGAGAATATTTATTAATTAATGTTAAAATTTCACAAAAATCTGAGTTATCTGAATTTTTGTGAAGGTTTTACCTGCCTTTTACACCATTTGCATAAAACTAAATTAAACAAAATTTAGCCCTCATTTGGAACCCATAAGTCAATCAGCTGTGTTTCAAAATTTATAATGATAGGTTAATTAGTTTAGGAGTGAATCCTGTACATAGAAATATACAAACATATACACATACTTTATATATATATATATATATATATATATATATATATATAATAAGAGTTTTTAAAAAGGTTTAAGGCAATGCGAAGATCCGGGTTGCTGGAAGCTGTGAAGAACAAAAACAGAACAAAACCGAAATAAGTCGGATATAGATCGAAAGGTTTGTTTATTTTTCTAGACAGCAAGGGTGTTAGTTTGTAATGTCCGGATTGTCAAGAATCAATTTGATATTTCGAGAGATTTTTTTTTTTTCTTCTTCCTCTCCTTGTCAAAAATAAATAAAAGAAAAATCCCGGGTACCGAGAAAATGCCAGGAGCGCTGGGGGGTTAAACCGGAAGTGTTCAGAGTAAAGTATTCAGAGGAAAACTAAATAGATTCATTTTATTTATTTATTTATTTATTTTTTTTTTTTTAAATATATATATATATATATACACCCATATATATATGTAATTGTCTGTTGTTTCTATTTATTTAATTTTTATTTTTATTTATATGTTTACTATTATATTTATATGTTTATTTTTATTTATATGTTTACTATTATTGTTATTTGTTTTTGTTTTTTTTTGTTTTTCGATTTCAACCTCAAAATCACAGAAGACGGTTCTATACAGACCAACTTCTACAGAAAACCTGCCTGTAAAAACCTATTTGTTCATTTTAAATCTGCCCTGCCCCTTAAAGCCAAACTAGACTATGCCCGTAATGAAATTACCCGCATACAAAATAAATGCTCATCTACTGCCAATAAAATTAAACACACCAAAGACTTCCATCAAACCCTAATCACCAACGGCTACCCCACTTCCACAATAACCCACCTCAGCAAGACCAGACCACGCAGACACAACACACTCTCCAACACATGCTTCCTAAAACTACCTTTCTTTAACGACAGAATCACTAATGCCATCCGCAGTGCAATACATAAAGAAAAACTAGACATTCAACTCACCCACACCGGCACCACCTTACGCCAACACCTTTCCAAAAAACGCACTACACGCACCCAAGAACCATGCTCCCTAGCCAATTGTCCCATTCCTACCACTGGACTATGCCACCGCACTAACTGTGTATACAATATATCATGCACTATTTGTAACCACTCCTATATTGGATATACTACAAGACAATTACACCAACGTATAAAAGAACACATGAATACAAATATATCTTCCTTCTTCAAACATACTTCCTCATGCAATACTACACAACAAGACATAAAAGTTTCCATTTTAGCCTCGACCAGGAACCTAGGCGACCTAAGACTGATGGAAGCTATTCTCATTTCCAAACTTAGCCCATTTTTGAATCAAAGACATGAATTAAATTCTACCTTCATCATATAACCTACCCCCCCCCCGAACCCATCCCCAGATAATAACCCCCCCCCCATAATAAACACTATTTGCACAAATCATATCCGTTATACTAAGAATTGACCATTACTTTAGTTAAATAAATTCAACATACAAAGCCAATTAACAGAATAACAGAATACCAAAAATAAGAGATTTGTCTCCCCTTAACCAGCAAACTTTCCATAACTAAAACAATAGGCATTTAAGAGATAAATTAAAACCAATAAATAAGGATTAAACTTAACCAGACATAACTAAATTTTAATATACTGCACCGACAACAAATAATTAGCTATCTACAACACATTTAAAATCTAATGCCGGAATCAGCCTGTTGACAAACATATATACTATAAGTAATAACTACGTTTTATATACGGAAAAAAAAAACAAAAAAAAAAAACAAAAAAAAAAACAACAAAAAACAAAAAACAAAAACAAATAACAATAATAGTAAACATATAAATAAAAATAAAAATTAAATAAATAGAAACAACAGACAATTACATATATATATGGGTGTATATATATATATATATATTTAAAAAAAAAAAAATAATAATAAATAAATAAATAAATAAATAAAATGAATCTATTTAGTTTTCCTCTGAATACTTTACTCTGAACACTTCCGGTTTAACCCCCCAGCGCTCCTGGCATTTTCTCGGTACCCGGGATTTTTCTTTTATTTATTTTTGACAAGGAGAGGAAGAAGAAAAAAAAAAATCTCTCGAAATATCAAATTGATTCTTGACAATCCGGACATTACAAACTAACACCCTTGCTGTCTAGAAAAATAAACAAACCTTTCGATCTATATCCGACTTATTTCGGTTTTGTTCTGTTTTTGTTCTTCACAGCTTCCAGCAACCCGGATCTTCGCATTGCCTTAAACCTTTTTAAAAACTCTTATTATTACTCCCAGCAATGCTTACAGCAAACTACCAATTTCTATTATATATATATATATATGTGTGTGTGTATATATATATATATACATATATATATATATATATATATATAGAGAGAGAGAGAGAGAGAGAGAGAGAGAGAGAGAAAGAGAGAGGGGGCGGAGAGATATATGTTCACTCTGATATTAGGAATATTTTCTTTTTGGATGGAATCGATCAATCGCGATCATTGATTTACGCAATTGAACAGAAAAGAATGTTAATTTTATTCTGGAAGAATTCTTTGAGTAAATCTCTCCATTACAAATTTTGATCTGTTTGCACAATTGATTTTAGCAATGAATATAAAAGTTCGGCAGAAAATGATAAGACTACAAAAAAAAAAATAAATAATAATAATAATAATAATAATAATAATAATAATAATAATAATAATAATAATAATAATAATAATCAACAGCCTAGGCTGATACCACACAAAATAGTCGTGAAGGATCAAGGAGGATGGAATAATCGATGAGTGAGATCACTAACCAGACCTCCACTAGAAGAGTGCGAAGAGTACTGGGACCTTGGGGAGGCGTATTGCCACTTAAATCCCAGAGCAGACCAATGGTCGTTGCCAGCGAGAAATCAATGGTAAGTGGCTGTTGTGATAACGCAAAGTCATTGGCAATAATTATCAAAAGAGGTGGAGAGTACTGGAAATCTTGGGGACTTGCTGTCACTCAGACTCTAGGGAAAACCACCGGTGATTATTAGTGAACAATCACTGATGACCTGTGTGTGAGAACTCTTAGTGAGTACACACAACAACAACAACAACAACAACAATAACAACAACAATAATAATAATAATAATAATAATGATAATAATAATAAGAATAATAATAATAATAATGATAATAATAATAATAATAATAATAATGATAATAATAATAATTATAATAATAATGATAATAATAATAATAATAATAATAATAATGATAATAATAGTGATAATAATGATAATAATTATGATAATAATAATAATAATAATAATAATAATAATGATAATAATAATAATGATAATAATTATAATAATAATAATGATAATAATGATAATAATGATAATAATAATAATAATAATAATAATAATAATAATAATAATAATAATAATAATAATAATAACATTTATAATAATAAAAAGCTACTATAATGGGAGGAGGTAATTTTATGGGATGTTATTATTTTACAGGCAAACGTCAATGTCAAACTTTTTTTGAACATGCGCATACAACGCATACAAACTGATAAGGTTCTTCAAAAATTAAAAATCCCATAAACTTACCCCCTCCATTATAGTAGCTTTTAAAAAGTGAGAATTCGATATTTAACATGTTAAAACAAAGATACAGAAACGGTGCTACATTTTTCGGTTTATTTCCTGTGAAATTCTGTATTTGGATTCAAATATTAATTAGATCATCTGCTCTCTCCTCCGACAATTTTTGTAAACATAATTGGATTAGATGTTTGGAAAATGTAACAAATTCTTTTTTTGTTTCTTTACTTCATTCGAAGTTCTCAGAAATTTAGGGACCCCTTCCTGGGGCTTACACTTGATCTCTATATGAGATACATAGATATTCGAATATTTAATTAAAGTTCTCCTTTTTTTCTAAAACATTGAGTTCGTAAAAAAGTTAAGAACATTAATTTTCCAGGACAGGATTTATCTAGTCTGGTGGAGTATCCAGCTAAATTTTGTTACTTGAAGTAACATCACTAGGAGAAAGTGCACCATTCCTCGTATGAGCCAGTGTATCGCCGTGTCGAGGGCATCTTATTTGGGCTTCGAATGCTATGTTATTTTGAATATTTGGTCAGGGTTTACTTGTAGAATGTCAAGTTGTCCTGACAAACCCTTTTACTACAGAGAGACCTTAGACACTCAAGGATGGTGTCTAGTAGGTAATTCAAACTCTCCGGTTTAGTGGTGTGTGCGTGTGTGTGAGTAAATTATATATATATATATATATATATATATATATATATATATATATATATATATATATATATATATATATATATATACTAAAGATGTCTAAATATGCCCTTTTGGATGAAACCGCGGTACATTGCTGAATTATGTAATATACAGTATCTAAATAAATTATATATATATATATATATATATATATATATATATATATATATATATATATATATATATATATATATATAATGTATGTGTGTGTGTGTGTGTGTGAAAAGACAAATGGAAAAAACAAATTTAAATACAGGAAAAATCATCAAGAAACGAGAGATTTTACCAGTTTCGTTCAAATCAACGAACGTCTTCAGAAAAAGTGAAGATTTAAAATTTATTCGGTAACGGTAAACACATTGGAAAAAGAAGAACGCGCAGAGAGACATCATTGGTGAGGAGGGTGCAGTTTTTAAAAATCAAAATTGTGGCTAAAATGTTTTTTTTTGTAAGACTAGTGCGTTAGTGAGATTGTTGTGTTTAAGCTCCTGTTTGTGTTCGTAAATGATGGATGTTATATTTCTAGCCGTTTCACAAATATAATCCATAAAGAATCATAAAACGCACACAGAGAGACGTTACAATGGACAAAGAGAAGAAGAAGGAAAAGAAATGGAAAATATGGATCAAATGTAGTTAAAAGAAAAGTTACATTAACCGGGATCGCAGTGGCGCAATATATTGCATTGTTTCAGTGCGGTTTGGGCCAGATGTTTGATTAAGGAATAAAATCTGAGTCTGAGGTTCATTTTAGATTGTGATGAGAGAAGTATCATAGTGCTTGAGATGAATTTGCGACGTGGGAGAGTATTCAGTCTTGAGGAGGGTGTAGTTTTTAAAATCAAAATTGTGGCTAAAAGTCTTTCTGTGTATGACTCTTGCGTTAGTGAGATTGTTGTGTTTGAGGTCCGGTTTGTGTTCGTAAATGCGGGATGTTATATTTCTGGCCGTTTTACCAAATATAAAACGTCGGATATACGGCACATTTTATTTTGTAAATGTTGGCTATTTACCAACAGCACATTAATCTCCCTGACATAGTCGACAAACTTAATAACATTGAAAACACCATTTCGTTCACATCCGAATTCGAAAATAATCACATCCTCAACTCCTTTGTTATCACTCTGGACAACACCCCGAACTGCCTAAACCTCTCTGTCTTTAGAAAACCAACAAATAAAGATGATCTTATACATTTTTATTCTGACCACAACAACAGACAAAAATCCGGAATGATCACAAGCTCGTTCCTCAGAGCTCTTAGAATTTCGCTTACGTCTGCAATGAAGAAACCTATATCCAGAACACTTGCCAAACTTTAAAATATCCTCAAACACAACAATTTCACTAACGCATTAGTCATTGTGTTCTCTAATCACTACAATCGAAAAACTTGTAAGCAAAAATACGACGAACGTTGCAATCACTAATAAAAACAATTACATAAAAATACATAAAATATTTAGGTGATAAAAATTGTACATATTTCAAGGGCTAAAACGCCAGACTATTTACATTAACATCGAAGGTTCGATCCTTGTCTAACGTTGCCATGCTGATGACGGCTGTGAGTCAGAAACACGTGTCCATGGATTACTTTTATGTACGTATAAAATTAATTATATATATATATATATATATATATATATATATATATATAATTTCAGTGGGACAAAAAATCGCTCACCACAAACGCAAAAAAAAGACGAAAAAAAAAAAACAGGTTAATTAGACAGCTCACTGTTTTCCGGTTTGTTTAAAATCAAAAGCAAGCGAGTCGATCTCTTAGTGGGAGCGGGACTTAAGTGGGAAGAAATTAAATAAGGTGGAATTTCGAAGTTGATGATACCCTTCCAAGATAAGAAACAATTGGTGAGACGAAAGTTAAAATAAAAGTGGGGGGTTGGCATCTTGGAGTAATTCTAACGAAATTTGCAATTTGATCTACGCACAAGGACAAAGAGGGGCAGCATAGGGATCCTAGTGTCGGAACCCTACTGAGTAAATTCATAGATGAGTACCCTCAGCTAAACCTCCCCGTCCAATAAAATCGGATTCTACCTTTTTAGGCAATTACGTTTGAACAACCTGAAAAATTTGCCGGAAAGAAGAAAAACAACAACAGTAAAAACAATTTATTTTAGAATTTGTTGTTTGGAATGAGTTTCGTATATAAATTTAACTTAAAATGGTCCTTTATTTCCGGGCTATGATGACTTTTGTGGGCTGTAATAAGCAATTATATAAACAGATATGATACCAGAAGAAAAAAATTGCGCGGTTCAGACGTTTAGGGGAAGTAACTGTTAAAGGGAAGTAACTCTGAAATAAAATAGCACAAAGGGAAATAACTCTTAACGAAAAGTAACTATAAAAAGAAAGTCACACAAAAAGTTAGCGAGTACAAAAAAAAAAAAAAAAAAAAAATACCGGGTGAACACATTTAAAGTATTTAGAGAAATTGAGAAAGCAAATCCATTTTTACAACGAGGCGTTTTCCTTTTTTTTTGTCTGCTTTTTATATCGACATAGGTTTTTTAAAAATTTATTTTTATTTATTTTTAAACCTTTCCAGTCTGAAACGTTTTCTTTCATTCTTATTTTTTAAAAACTTTACCAATTCAGACGTTATTTTATATGAATACAAATATTAGTGTTAACGCTGGCGAAGCATAATTTAATGTTTCCGTCATTTTTGACGGATGGGTGTACAGTCTGCCCCTGTCTGCTTTGGGCCACGGGGATTTCATACCAGTCGTCATCGTCTATCAATCCGACAGACCAGGGGCTGCCGTGGCGATTCCATAACCCCTTCTTTCAAAATATCCCAGTTCAGCCTGAGAAGGCACCCTTTCAGAATGAATATTCTCTCTTTGAGGAGAGGTTGGTTTATTGCTGATCGCCTGAGGCGCTCCTACCGGAAAAACCGACGGATCCGTTCGTGGGTATATTTGTAAAGCTAGAGTACTCCACCAAGAATGCTGACCTTCCCCTCCATCTTCAGACCTTGAGCCAGACTCACCTGCGGTGGGAAGGAAGTAAATCCAACCAATTCGACAAACCAGAGTCTGACTTGATAGCATAAAGCCCTCTTTTGTCGGGATGAAGTATCGGCCAACTCGGTCTTAGGGGTGGTGGGTATTGCCGATCGCCCGAGGCACCCTTGCCGGGTATTACCGACGGAAGCGTTCGTGATTATTTTTATACCCAACCAGAGTGCCCCAACGGAGGGAGCTAATTTTTTCCACCTTCCGGGTTTGTGACACATATCGCTGTAGTGACGTGCAATAAAGTAACTATCTTCACAATAAAAATGAGGATAACCGATACTTTAATTTAGAATCCCCTACTCTATAATAAATGCCAATGTGTATTTATTTATGTATTTTTATATAAATAAATATATATCCGTCCTGTTACAACAAAAGTAGGCGAGTAAAAGAACCAGACCTTTTTCTAGCGTCTGGACGAAACCATTTCAAGTATTGAGGTGAAGCGAGAAAGCAAATCGCAAGCCAGACAACCACCGCCGCCTGAAATGTATTCGGAAAGAAATCCTTCACTCTAAGTAAAAAGTCAACGGTAGATTTTTTTTCTTTAGGTCATCAGCTATGACAAAAATGATTTATTTATGAAAAAATAAATTACTGACGTAATTCTACGATTTTATATGAATTTTAGTGAGAAAACTGGTGAAGTATTATTTTGTTTTATTTTTTATGGATAAATATGCACTAGTTTTTAAATAATTTACAATTTTTAATTGTTGCTAAAATTCCCCCTCCCCCCGACTCCTTGCGCTCTCTCTCTCTCCCTCTCTCTCTCTCTGTCTATCTGACTGTCTGTCTGTCTGTCTGTCTGTCTCTCCCTCTCTCTCTCTCTCTCTAAGCCCCTTTAAGAAATTAGAATTGAGCACTCCCGGGGATGTTAAAAATAGACTGTCAAAAAGTTCTAATGCAAAGTTCCGAATACGTTCGTCGAACACTCTCGACTAGTCTTCTATCTGTGCCCGCTTCTAGGTACATATAAATCTTAATTTCCCTTAATTGCATGACAGTTTCCGATATAAAGTTATGAAAATATATCTATGGCAATTAAGCTACACGGACGCTTCCGCGTTTCATCCCCGTAGGGACTCGCCCTTTCAGCCTGATGATTCCCTACGGGGATTAAACGCGGAAGCCTCTGTGTAGCTTAATTGCGATAAATATATTTTCATAAGTTACTATCTAGCTATACTCACGTATTGATCACTGTTGAAGTAAATACTGAAAATCTATACATAAAATATTATATCTCTTTATAACATTTTATGTTGATACATGAAATAATATATATATATATATATATATATATATATAATATTTCATGTACCAATCTTTATAACATTTTATGTTGATACATGAAATAATATATATATATATATATATATTTTATTTCATATATATATATATATATTTTATATATATATATATATATATATAAGTGTAAATTAGTCGTCCAAGGCTATAGCAATGCGATGTGGTTGCCGTGAGATGGAAAAGTGAAAAGAAATAAACGCAGGGAGAGAGTGAAACTCAAAACGATTTATTAATAATTTCACGAAAACTGATTAAATACCAAATAGTATTTTTTTTTTGGTAAGTAACAGATCGGCAAAGGGTAATCTTAAATTTTCGAAAGAACAACTTTCATTATCAGAAGACAACAATAGAAGACCGAGAGGGTCGGAAAAACGTGAAAAAACCGGTGTCAGATCATCGTATTACAGGGGAAAAACAATTGGCAGTAGGAACGCAGAAAACGTCAAAATTCCATTAAGCAATCATATAACTAAGGTTAAAACATTATAAACATTAGTTTAGTAATATACCATTTTTTTTTTTTAATTTTATTATGTTTCATTTTACATGACTCATCAATCTTTATTTATTTATTTATTTTTTTTTTTTTCATTTATTCTCTTCAAATCTAAATTTAAATTTACTGTCAAAGGGAGATAACTTATTCTAAATAACATATTCAGACTTTAGAAATGAGATTGGAAACTTGAGAAGGAATTTGAGTTGTGAAGTGGATAAACGCCAAGGATGGGACCTTTTTTTTTTTTTTTTTTTTTTCCTATATTAGCAGGGGAAGGGGGGGGGGAATAAGAAGAGAGAGGATTATAAAAAATAAAAAAAAGAAGAAAAAAAGTAAGTAAGTTGTGGGTGGGAGTGTGAGGAGGTGGGAGTGTGAGGATGTAAGAATCAGAGGATGAAGGGAGATGACAACTCGAATCTGTTATTCAAGGCAGGGCGAAATTTAGAGATTAGGATAGCTTCAGAAATTCGAAGCTGGCCTATATTGCGGACAGAGTTGAGGATGCGGACACTAATGGAGCGATGTGTGTTGCCACATGAAATTAAGTGTTTATGGAAGGAGGAAATGTGGGTGTTTAGATGCTCTTTAATACGTTGGTGTAGAGGCCTAACGGTACTACCGATGTAGAACTTTTGGCACTTAGAGCATTGCAGGTTGTATACTGTATATGTGCGGAGGCAGAGGCCAGAGTTGGGGATGGGGCAACTAGCTAGAGAGCAGGGGTCTGGGGTGTAGTGGCTTTTTTTTTTTGGATAAATGTTGTCGGGGAGAGGTGCCTGTGTGAGAAAGTTGTATGTTAAGGTTCTCACTACGTATGGCATTGCGGATAGCAGAAGTGATACGGCCGCTAAAGAAGGGGAGTTTATGGTAGTTAGCGGGAAGCCGTTGGTCAATAGAGTTTGGTGGAAGGCTTCGGTGTGTGTTGTTTTATCGGAAGAAGAAGAGCATTTGTCTTGTATGCGGGTGATTTCGGTTTGTGCGTAACTAATTTTGGATTTGAGGGGTAGTGCGGATTTGTAGTGGATAAAGAGATTCCTGCAGGCGGGTTTTCTATAGAAAGTGGTGTGGAGAGATCCGTCGTCATTAATGCTGAGTTTGAAGTCTAGAAGTGAGAGAGAGCCTGAGGTGTTGGGATGTTCGATGGTGAATTTAATGTGGGGGTCAGAATTATTAAAAGTATTAAAGATAGAGATAGCTTCCTCTCGGGATGAAGTGAGGATCAAAATGTCGTCGACGTATCTCGAGAAGAAAATATGGGAATGGCAGGTGCTAAGTGCTTGCTGCTCCAGTCTGTTCATGTAAGAAATGGCGAGGAGGCCGGAAAGACTGGAACCCATGGGTAGGCCAGAGACTTGTTTGTATGTGTCTTGTTGGAACTTAAAGTAGGTGTTATCCACAATGATACGTAGGAGCTGATGAATGTCTGTAGGGGTAAGCCCAAAACAGTCAAGATTGTTAGAGGAGATGTGGTCAGTTATGAGGTCAATGGCGGGGTGTGCGGGAATGGAAGTATAAAGGGAGACTACGTCAAGGCTGAAGATGTAGTTGTTGACGCGGAGCTGTTGGGGTTGGAGCAAGTTGAGTCTATCTATTACCTGGTCAGAGCTGCTGACGTGTGCCGGGAAGGTGGGGAGTAGCGGTTTAAGTAAGTGGGAGAGGAGCCAGGAGATCTTGTAAAGAGGTCCCTCAGTACTGGAGACTATAGGTCTGATCTGTAGGTGGTTGCTGGTTTTGTGGGTTTTAATAAGATGGTAAAAGGTGGGGAGTCTACTGTTTCTAGTGGTGAGATTGAGCCTATAAGCCTTGGGGAGATTACGTCTGGAGCAAATTTGGGACCAAGCGTTGTTAATAGTGGTTTGTATGCGGGTAGCAGAGATGTCATTATCGGGTGTGTAAAGGGACGTATTGCTGAGGTGTTCTAGGGCGAGAGTATTGTAGGATTCTTGGGAGATAATGCAGAATTCCTTGCCTTTGTCAGAGGGTAGGTAGACCAGGTTTTTTTTCTTAAGGCCTTTGAGGGTGAGACGCTGGGAATGGGAGATATTTGGCGTGATACGGTGTTTTTCCCGTTGTATTATGGAGAAAATCTTATGTTTGAGATTTACCAACTTTAGGTCTAAAGGGTGGTTTTCAGGAGGAGGGTGTAGGGGGCGGTCAGGTTGATAAACGGGGAAGGGGTTGGATGAAAAATTAGGGGTATCGGTGGGGGTGGAGTCGTTAAGTGGGTCCAGGGAGGGTGGTTCAAAGGCTGATAACCATTTCAAATGGTACGCTGTCCTGCAGAACTGTGTTTCTATATCGAGGAGGGTTTGGTCATTAAGTTTTTGTGTAACGAAGAATTTGGGTCCGAGGCTGAGGAGATCAGTTTCTGTTGCGGAGAGAGAACACGTGAGGTCAGTGATAAGTGGTTGGGTAGTAGCTTGAGGATGGAGAGGGGGTCCGTGTACAGCTCCATAATTGGTAAGTGGCTGTAAGATCTGTTTTTGGTGGAGCCAGTTGAATTTAAGTATGAGTCTGTTTTTTTCCGTGTGGAAACAGTGGTGGAAAGCTTTGTTAACAGATGCGGAGATGTGGGGTGGAAGGTGTGAGGGGAGGGGGAAATTTGCTATCAGACATAGCGTTGATATGTTGGTGTAGCTTGCAATGGAGGTGTTTGATGGTTTTCTTTATACAAAAGGTATGTATGAACGAGCGTGCAGAGTGGAGAGTGGATAGGTAGAAGCACGACGGTAGGTGAATGTTCTTGATAGTGTTGGGGAAAATTCCATGTCTGAGGCATCTCTTCAGGAAGTTGATCTGGCAGCCGGTCCTAGCCCGCTTCTCCGAAAGTCGGAACATTTTCTTGGTGTATGCAAACTCTGTCTGGCCGATATATATATATATATATATATATATATATATATATATATATATATATATATATATATATATAGCATTATATAAAGTGAAATAATAAAATTAGGTGCGAATCAAATTTTATTAGAATTCAATGTTCAGGCAAAGGACTTTAAAGTCCTTTGCCTGAACATTGAATTCTAATAAAATTTGATTCGCACCTTATTTTATTATTTCACTTTATATAATGCTATTAATGCTCTATCCAGTATATTGAGCTTCAGTTTTATCCGGATGTTAACTAATTAAAGATATTAGTTGCCTCTTATATCTTTTGTTGGATTAACTTTATATATATATATATATATATATATATATATATATGTATATGTGATTTTATGAAGGCTTACCAAAGCATTCCTTTCATGACACCAATGATCACCATTAAGATATTTTTTCTTACAAATACTATTTATTCAAATTAAATGTTAAACATTTAATTTGAACATTTAATTTGAATAAATAGTATTTGTAAGAAAAAAATATCTTTAATGGTGATCATTGGTGTCATGAAAGGAATGCTTTGGTAAGCCTTCATAAAATCACATATAAATGCTCTGTACTCTGTAATCGAGTATCATCGAGCTTGTTTTTTATTGGAACAACCCCGGTCTTCACTGAATGATCTATTTTATAAGTGAAAAATCTAAATCTATATATATGTATATATATATATGTATATATATATGTATATATATATATATATATATATATATATATATATATATATATATATATATGTATGTATATATATATGTATATATATATATATATATATATATATATATATATACATATTATTTCATGTATCAATGTTTCCAATATTTTAAATTATAATTAATGTTTCTAAATTGTTAAATCTACCCTATATATAAGATCAGTTTAAATCGATAATCCTTTTTCCAATAGCACATTCATCAATAAGATTCTTACACACTTAGCAGAGTGTAAGAATGTTCAGCCTCTCATGATTATAACGTATCTTTCTTCTTCCTTCCTGCATATTCATCTCTAATACAAAAATGATAAACATATAATTTTTAGTCACTTTGATAAAGTTTCTCCTAGTAAAGAAAAAAGATATTAGTCTACTAATATGCTTTAGATCTGAATCTCTTTTCTATATTTTGCGGTGGCTTCACTTTTGTATTTACTTACCTGATCTAGAAGAATGGAGTCAGGGCTTTAGAAAATCACGAAAGGAGGAATTCGTACTCTCTCGACTCCGTATTGTCACACAACCGCCACGCATTCATCCCTGCTTGAGCAGAAGGAGCCACCATGGTGTGCGACTTGTCACGTGCCATACACAGTGAAACACTTTATGTTAGAATGTGTTGATTTTGCTCCCACGCGACGAAAACATTTGGTAACATGAAAGAAACTATTTAAAGACAGCAGAGTGGAAGTCATTATGTCCTTTCTGGAACCTGAAATTCTAATATATATAAGTTTAATAAACCAAACCTTCCTCGGGAAAATTATTCAATTTCAGACTGTTTACTCAAGAAATATACAGATATGAATGAAATTCACCCAAATCTATTAAATATCTAAAAATATCTAAAAATATTATGAACCTCAAGCATTAAATCATTTTACCAATATAAATAAAGTTGGCAAAAGGGTTGATAGGCCTTACTTTACCTAAGAAATATCCAGATATAAAAAAAACTCACCCAAATCTGTTAAACATTTTAAAATATTATAAACCTCAAGCATAAAATTATTTTACCAATATAAATAGAGTCGGCATTGAATAACTCAAAAGGGTTGATAGGCCGTAAAACAAAACAAAAAAACAAACTTATCTATACATGCGATTGGATTTCAAATTAAGGTTACTTTTTTAATCAGATTTATACTGAAATATTTGAGAAGAGACACATGACGTATGTTTTTAGTTGCTTTGGTATGTGTTTTATATACATTATCATTATTGAGGGCTTTATCGTCTGTATTTCTTTCATTTGATAAACAACCTAGTTGTTTAATGCTGATTAGTAGCCGCGAGTCCAAACCAAATGCAGCTTTTAAAATCTTCCAGCAATGACTTTGATTCCTTTTTGAATATTTCTGTCTGGTCACAACCGGTCAGTGCATTAAATTCTAAAATAAAAAAAGTATGTTCTTCGAAACCAGAATGAAGGCGTATTTCTATTAGTGACTCGATCAATGCAAAACACCGTGTAAGGGCAAACACGGGTTAGGGTTAGAGTTAAGGTTAGATTTAGGGTTAGGGCACACACGAGTATAGTGTTAGGGTTAAGGTTAGGGCAAACACGGGTATAGGGTTAGAGTTAGGGTTAGAGTTAGGGTTAGGGCAAACACGAGTATAGTGTTAGGGTTAAGGTTAGGGCAAACACGGGTATAAGGTTAGGGTTAGGGCAAACACGGGTTTAGGGTTAGCGTTAGGGCAAACACGGGTTAGGGTTAGGGTTAGGACAAACACGGGTATAGGGTTAGAGTTAGGGTTAGAGTTGGGTTAGGACAAACACGAGTATAGTGTTAGGGTTAAGGTTAGGGCAAACACGGGTATAGGGTTAGAGTTAGGGTTAGAGTTAGGGTTAGGGCAAACACGAGTATAGTGTTAGGGTTAAGGTTAGGGCAAACACGGGTATAGGGTTAGAGTTAGGGCAAACACGGGTTTAGAGTAAGCGTTAGGGCAAACACGGGTTAGGGTTAGGGTTAGGACAAACACGGGTATAGGGTTAGAGTTAGGGTTAGAGTTAGGGTTAGGGCAAACACGAGTATAGTGTTAAGGTTAAGGTTAGAACAAACACGGGTATAGGGTTAGAGTTAGAGTTAGAGTTAGGGTTAAGGCAAACACGAGTATAGTGTTAGGGTTAAGGTTAGGGCAAACACGGGTATAGGGTTAGAGTTAGGGTTAGAGTTAGGGTTAGGGCAAACACGAGTATAGTGTTAGGGTTAAGGTTAGGGCAAACACGGGTATAGGGTTAGGGTTAGGGTTAGAGTTAGGGTTAGGGCAAACACGAGTATAGTGTTAGGGTTAAGATTAGGGCAAACACGGGTATAGGGTTAGGGTTAGGGCAAACACGGGTTTAGGGTTAGCGTTAGGGCAAACACGGGTTAGGGTTAGGGTTAGGACAAACACGGGTATAGGGTTAGAGTTAGGGTTAGAGTTAGGGTTAGGGCAAACACGAGTATAGTGTTAGGGTTAAGGTTAGGGCAAACACGGATATAGGGTTAAGGTTAGGGCAAACACGGGTTTAGGGTTAGCGTTAGGGCAAACGCGGGTTAGGGTTAGGGTTAGGACAAACACGGGTATAGGGTGAGAGTTAGGGTTAGAGTTAGGGTTAGGGCAAACACGAGTATAGTTCTAGGGTTAAGGTTAGGGAAAACACGGGTTTAGGGTTAGCGTTAGGGTTAGAGTTCCGGTTAGGGCAAACACGGGTATAGGGTTAGGGTTAGTACAAACACTGGTACAGGGTTACGGTTAGAGATAGGGCAAACACGGGTATAGGGGTAGCGTAAACATGGATATAAGATGGGAGTTAGGGTTATGGTCAGGGAAAACACGGGTATAGATTTAAGGTTAAGGCATGGGCAAACACGGTTATAGGGTTAGGTTTAGAGTTATGGCAAACACGGGCATAGGGTTAGGTGATGGCAAACACGGGTATAAGGTTAGGGTAATGGCAAACATGGATATAGGATTAGGGTTAGAGTTAGTGTTGGTGTTAGGGCAAACACGGATATAGGGTTAGGTTTAGAGTCAGGGCAAACACGGGTATATTGATTGATTAGGAAAAGGAAAGCCTTTTGTGATGACGAAATATGTTATTTCACGAATTAATTTGTGCAGATAATTGCAATAATAAGATCATTAAAGTATCGTCTTTTTCTGCTGCTTCTTTCTCCTCCTCTTCTTCTTTTTCTTCTTCTTCTTTTTCTTCTTCTTCTTCTTCTTCTTAATCTTCTCCTTCTTTTTCTTTTTCTTTTGCCTTATCTGCTTTTATTTACTTCTTCTACTTCTACGCTTTTTCTGCTGCTTCTTTCTCCTCATCTTCTTCTTCATCTTCTTCATCTTCACCTTCTTCTTCTTTTTCTTCTTCTTCTTCTTCTTCTTCTTCTTCTTCTTCTTCTTCTTCTTCTTCTTCTTCTTCTTCTCCCTTATCTGCTTTTATTTACTGCTTCTACTTCTATGCTTTTCTTTTTTTTTATTGTCACTTGGTAGATGTTGACGTAGACATTCGATGTTAGTTTGGTCTACAATACACAAATATAATACATTACAGCATACTTCGATTCACTGCGATTGTAAAATCCGATTTCTTTTTTGGCTACATTCATGGTTAATTTGACCTGATTTACCTATTTGAAAGTAGCTGCAAAAGTGTGATTTTCTGTGCGTATTCAGTCGACTGAACAGCGTAAAACATGCAATCAGCTGACTGAACACTTGATATAACAGTGACATGCCACAATGAAGCTACTGAAATTTGATGAGTCCTACCTATACAAGTTTCTGGGTTAAAAGTCCAGCAAGATCTATACGTGTTTTAGTAAAACATTCTTTCTGCAGTTTATTGACAGCACTAGCATTTCTCAGCATAACGGTACAACGTTACATCTGCTTTGAGGATTGATCAAGAGACTTCATTAAACTTATTTTGTCCAAATCCTTGCGGTTTCCGTAGTCAATCAATCGTCTTCTTTAACTTGACGTCTGTTCCCTTCAAAGTTACATTTATTGTTTACCAAAACAACATCTTGCCGTTTCTCTGGTTCCTGATGAGAGCGAAAGCTTGTAACGCTAGAAATGTAAATAAAAATAATGTAATATGGGTATCTTTTACAATAGCCCTCAAACGAAAACGCTGAAAAAACAAATATACAACAAATAAAAGTTACCGAAGCCGATAAAAGTGAATTTCCAACACACATGTGACATTTATTAATGATTATAATCCGTTAAAAGTGCTATTATTTATAAATCGATATTTTTATCGTATAGTAATTCGACTGAAAACATGGCGGCGTGTCGTTCAAAATTTGCAGCCTCGTTTTCGCTGATTTTTTTTTTACTGGGACTCATATTCAAAGCGCAATTTTCCATTTTTCAGCCAAACAAAAGAACAAAACAAAATTACATTTTAAGCAAAAGGAATAAAATCATTTTCTTTATATTTACATGTCATTGTGCTTTTATTTACATATTATTTTCATTCGTCACGTAATGTTGTGTTCCTGTTGTTTCTTGCATAAAAATTCATGTAAATATGTTTAAATTTCTTTTTTGTTTCTTTAAAAAATCCCTAACCCTAAACCCAACCCCTAATCCTAAACTCTAAACCTAACCCTAAACCCTAACCCTAACCCCTAACTCCAGCCCTAACCCTAACCCCTAACTCCAGCCCCAACCCTAAACCCTAACTCCAGCCCTTAGCCTAAACCCTAACCATAAAGCCTAACCCTAAACCCTAACTCCAGCCCTAACCCTTAACCCTAACTCCAGCCCTAACCCTAAACCCTAACTCCAGCTCTAACCCTAAACCCTAACTCTAGCCCTAACACTAACCAAAATGATCGTTAAAATGTTCGTTTCATAAAATTAAATTTCAAAAATGCAAACCAAAAAAAACAAGTCCCGGTAAAAAACAACAACAACGAGAACCCGACTGTCGACGCCATGTTTGTTGCAAAAAAAAAGACTTGCCAGAAATTTTTTTTTCATGTCTAATAAAAACCCATTTATCTTACGTAAAAATACAAACAAATGGAATAGCTAACTAGGAAAATCTCCAGTCTCGACGTATGTCGCATTTATTTGTTGCATATTCATTTTTTTGACCACGTTCGACAACTTTTTTTGAACCCGACTCGCGAGTTTGAGAGCTATTGTAAAAGATTCCCTGTAATATTATTTACTTAAAATAATTATTGGTAAATATAAATATTTCTAGCCGCACTGATGAGCTGTGAAACAGCGAAACAGTCTGTATATGGATGATTATATGAAGCTCCCCCACCCCCGGGTAGAGCTTATTTGTAAGGATATCGCCAACTACCATTAGCTTTAAGGCATAGCTCATTAGGTAAAAACTAAATCGAGCTCCCGGCATTTGTAATGTTTACATTGAGATACTTCTTACATTCAGTCAGTGTCGTATGATGGCGTAGGTGTTAGCAGCGCCGACTGTCAGCTCGACGGTTGCGTTTCGATCCCGGCTGGAGGCACTAACTGGTCTAGCCGCACTGATGAGCTGTGAAACAGTCTGCATGTGGATTACTATATATATATATATATATATATATATATATATAAAGTGGTGTACTAAAAGCGAACTTTTAGGAAAAGTGAAACCTATTGTGAAGAGTATATAGCTCAATATCCAGGATAGAGCAGGTAGAATGAAGAAGAATGGAAAGGAATTAGAGAAGCAAAAGTCAAATCATAATTCATTGCTCTGAGCAATTGAATTGAATTATGATTTGACTTTTGCTTCTCTAATTCCTTTCCATTCTTCTTCATTATATATATATATATATATATATATATATATATATATATATTCTATTAAAAACACCCTGTTAATGGATTTAGCACTTGTTCAATGGTAGCCCATTCTTAATCATTTATGAAATTAACGTTTTATCTATTTTTAAACATTCATAACATTTTATGTCAGCGTTGATCTTGATACAGTTGCACCACGTGGCTGTCTCTATCCTATTTGAAGCAAGGATCCACGCTACAAATGAATATGTATATTGGCCAGCCATTTCTATCGAGTCCATTTTAAGGACCGTTCTGAAAAATGTAAATGCTGTAAAAATGTAACTGATTCGCCGTTTTATGGTGATTTCGAGAATAGAATGGGCGTATGTACCGATATTCAAAGCATTTCGTAGTAAAAGTACGCTTTCATGCACTACACCTCTTCTGTAAATAGATGCGATTATTCAGTTTATTTCTTTTGTATCGAACTGATGTTTGTTTAAGTTTTTTCTTCAGTTATTTTCCGTCTTTATTCGTTAGTGAATAAACAAAATGGAGTATGCCTCCATTAACGTTTGGACACACAATTGCTTTTTGCAGTTTGGACTGTAAATTATACACAAAAGAAAAAATAACAATTTCAAAATGCAGGTGAAGATGTCGTATCTAGAGTGTCGACGCATTACATTGATGAGAAAATGCTGCTCGATTTAAGTTGGAATTGTGGAGTTCCTTTCCTTTAAAAATTACACATGATTAATAATTAAGTTTATTTAGCTTGCATTTAAGCCGGTTGTTTATTAAACAATATTATTCTTAATAATTAACGTCTATTTTTAAAAATAAATTTCCATATAATTTCTTCCAGAATACAATTTAAAATGATAGCGAAGTGTAAGAACGGAAATGGGAGAATAAGACATCCGTTTACTTTTGTTGCATATGTAAAATTGCTAATGGAAATGAATATTTATATACTGGAATAAGACATACGTTTACTTTTGTTGCATATGTAAGATTGCTAATGGAAATGAATATTTATATACTGGAATAAGACATCGTTTACTTATGTTGCATATGTAAAATTTCTAATGGAAATGAATATTTATATACTGGAATAAGACATACGTTTACTTTTGTTGCATATGTAAAATTGCTAATGGAAATGAATATTTATATATTGGAATAAGACAAACGTTTACTTTTGTTGCATACGTAAAATTGCTAATGGAAATGAATATTTATATACTGGAATAAGACAAACGTTTACTTTTGTTGCATATGTAAAATTGCTAATGGAAATGAATATTTATATACTGGAATAAGACATACGTTTACTTTTGTTGCATATGTAAGATTGCTAATGGAAATGAATATTTATATACTGGAATAAGACATCGTTTACTTATGTTGCATATGTAAAATTGCTAATGGAAATGAATATTTATATACTGGAATAAGACATACGTTTACTTTTGTTGCATATGTAAAATTGCTAATGGAAATGAATATTTATATACTGGAATAAGACATCGTTTACTTTTGTTGCATATGTAAAATTGCTAATGGAAATGAATATTTATATACTGGAATAAGACATACGTTTACTTTTGTTGCATATGTAAAATTGCTAATGGAAATGAATATTTATATACTGGAATAAGACATCGTTTACTTTTGTTGCATATGTAAAATTGCTAATGGAAATGAATATTTATATACTGGAATAAGACATCGTTTACTTTTGTTGCATATGTAAAATTGCTAATGGAAATAAATATTTATATACTGGAATAAGACATCGTTTACTTTTGTTGCATATGTAAAATTGCTAATGGAAATGAATATTTATATACTGGAATAAGACATCGTTTACTTTTGTTGCATATGTAAAATTGCTAATGGAAATGAATATTTATATACTGGAATAAGACATCGTTTACTTTTGTTGCATATGTAAAATTGCTAATGGAAATGAATATTTATATACTGGAATAAGACATCGTTTACTTTTGTTGCATATGTAAAATTGCTAATGGAAATGAATATTTATATACTGGAATAAGACATACGTTTACTTTTGTTGCATATGTAAAATTGCTAATGGAAATGAATATTTATATACTGGAATAAGACATCCGTTTACTTTTGTTGCATATGTAAAATTGCTAATGGAAATGAATATTTATATACTGGAATAAGACATACGTTTACTTTTGTTGCATATGTAAAATTGCTAATGGAAATAAATATTTATATACTGGAATAAGACATCGTTTACTTTTGTTGCATATGTAAAATTGCTAATGGAAATGAATATTTATATACTGGAATAAGGCATACGTTTACTTTTGTTGCATATGTAAAATTGCTAATGGAAATAAATATTTATATACTGGAATAAGACATACGTTTACTTTTGTTGCATATGTAAAATTGCTAATGGAAATAAATATTTATATACTGGAATAAGACATCGTTTACTTTTGTTGCATATGTAAAATTGCTAATGGAAATGAATATTTATATACTGGAATAAGGCATACGTTTACTTTTGTTGCATATGTAAAATTGCTAATGGAAATGAATATTTATATACTGGAATAAGACATACGTTTACTTTTGTTGCATATGTAAAATTGCTAATAGAAATAACTATTTATATACTGGAATAAGACATACGTTTACTTTTGTTGCATATGTAAAATTGCTAATGGAAATGAATATTTATATACTGGAATAAGACATCGTTTACTTTTGTTGCATATGTAAAATTGCTAATGGAAATAAATATTTATATACTGGAATAAGACATCGTTTACTTTTGTTGCATATGTAAAATTGCTAATGGAAATGAATATTTATATACTGGAATAAGACATCGTTTACTTTTGTTGCATATGTAAAATTGCTAATGGAAATAAATATTTATATACTGGAATAAGACATCGTTTACTTTTGTTGCATATGTAAAATTGCTAATAGAAATAACTATTTATATACTGGAATAAGACATACGTTTACTTTTGTTGCATATGTAAAATTGCTAATGGAAATGAATATTTATATACTGGAATAAGACATCGTTTACTTTTGTTGCATATGTAAAATTGCTAATGGAAATAAATATTTATATACTGGAATAAGACATCGTTTACTTTTGTTGCATATGTAAAATTGCTAATGGAAATGAATATTTATATACTGGAATAAGACATCGTTTACTTTTGTTGCATATGTAAAATTGCTAATGGAAATAAATATTTATATACTGGAATAAGACATCGTTTACTTTTGTTGCATATGTAAAATTGCTAATGGAAATAAATATTTATATACTGGAATAAGACATCGTTTACTTTTGTTGCATATGTAAAATTGCTAATGGAAATGAATATTTATATACTGGAATAAGACATACGTTTACTTTTGTTGCATATGTAAAATTGCTAATGGAAATGAATATTTATATACTGGAATAAGACATCGTTTACTTTTGTTGCATATGTAAAATTGCTAATGGAAATGAATATTTATATACTGGAATAAGGCATACGTTTACTTTTGTTGCATATGTAAAATTGCTAATGGAAATGAATATTTATATACTGGAATTAGGGTTAGGGCAAACACGGCTTAGGGTTAGGGTTAGGGTTAGGGCAAACACGGCTTAGGGTTAGGGTTAGGGCAAACACGGTTATAGGGTCAGGGTTAGGGCAAACACGGCTTAGGGTTAGGGTTAGGGTTAGGGCAAACACGGGTGTAGGGTAAGGGTTAGGGCAAACACGGCTTAGGGTTAGGGTTAGGGTTAGGGCAAACACGGCTTAGGGTTAGGGTTAGGGCAAACACGGGTATAGGGTTAGGGTTAGGGCAAACACGGCTTAGGGTTAGGGCAAACACGGGTATAGGGTTAGTGTTAGGGCAAACACGGGTTAGGGTTAGGGTTAGTGTTAGGGCAAACACGGCTTAGGGTTAGGGCAAACACGGGTATAGGGTTAGGGTTAGGGCAAACACGGGTATAGGGTTAGGCTTAGAGCAAACACGGGTATAGGGGTAGGGTTACGGCAAACACGGCTGTAGGATTAGGGTTAGGGAAAACACCGGTTCGTATTAGAGTTAGTGAAAATACGGATATAGGGTTAGGATTAGGGCAAACACGGCTTAGGGTTAGGGTTAGGGTTAGGACAAACACGGCTTAGGGTTAGGGTTAGGGCAAACACGGTTATAGGGTTAGGGTTAGGGCAAACACGGCTTAGGGTTAGGGTTAGGGCAAACACGGGTATAGGGTAAGGGTTAAGGCAAACACGGCTTAGGGTTAGGGTTAGGGTTAGGGCAAACACGGCTTAGGGTTAGGATTAGGGCAAACACGGGTATAGGGTTAGGGTTAGGGCAAACACGGCTTAGGGTTAGGGTTAGGCTTAGGGCAAACACGGCTTAGGGTTAGGGTTAGGCTTAGGGCAAACACGGCTTAGGGTTAGGGTTAGGGCAAACACGGGTATAGGGTTAGGGTTAGGGCAAACACGGCTTAGGGTTAGGGTTAGGGTTAGGGCAAACACGGCTTAGGATTAGGGCAAACACGGGTATAGGGTTAGGGTTAGGGCAAACACGGCTTAGGGTTAGGGTTAGGCTTAGGGCAAACACGGCTTAGGGATAGGGTTAGGGCAAACACGGGTATAGGGTTAGGGTTAGGGCAAACACGGGTATAGGTTTTATGTTTAGGATGCTTTGATAATGCAACGTAAGGTTATGAGCACCGAGTGAACTGGAAGAATATTTGAATGAGAAACAAGATTCTAATAGACGTAAAGAAACAATATTTAATGTAATATTTTTTAAAGATTATAATTCCTCCATCACCGATTACATAGTTTTATTGCTTAAAAAAAGGTAGGCTCCCTCTACCGGGCAAGAAAATTTCTCACACTTGCCAGTATCTTATAAGGCCACCATTCGCCCGTGCACGACGTATTGTTGTCACATCTGGGCTGCCCCACTTTTCTTTCTTGGATAGGCTGCAAAAATTAATTTATAACCTAATAAGTCCCACACTGTCTGCCAACCCCTAGTCTCTGTCACATCGCCGCAATGTTGCATTTCTGTACTTGTTTTACAAGTACTTCCACCGAATGTTCTCTGATGAACTTACTTCACTTGTACCCTCTTCAACATAAATTCCCCTGACACATTCGATTAACAGCAAAATCCCACCCTTCACTGTAGAGGTCCCTATATACTGGCAGATTTCTTACTCTAATATCTCTTTTCCTCGGATCGCTTGTCTTTAGAATTCTCTTCCTGCTACTTGCTTCCCTGGCCGTAGCAACATGCAGAAATTTAAATCAAAACTGCACAACCGTCCATCTAGGTTACCCCTATAAATTTGACGTGTGTCACAGTAGCTCGTACGCTTCAATGCAATATGCCTTGGTTGAGTCTAAGAATAGTTTTTAAAAAAATCAGTAGTTTTTGCGATGCTAATATCAAAGTTCGAATATCACGTAAGTAAAAAAAAGTAACGAGGCACTCGAAAATCTGTTACTAATCCAAAGTGCCCCTTTTTTCGGGAGCTGAATATTCTCCAAACTAAAAACTGACTTTGTCTTCGACTTTATTTTCGTGGGGAGGCACGCAAATAGGAACAATCTAAAACATTCTTTTATTTCTAGAACATAAAGGTTCTATTGTTTATGAAATTTCCTATCAATATGGGAAGTTTGCCTTTTATGCCTAATGCTTTTAAGTCATTCATAATGCCCTATTGCCATGTGGGATCGTAGTTACATGTTGTTTTTAGATAAAAGCTCCTCTCATGTAAGTTTCTAGCCGCACTATGTGATCTATGGTGCTTCTGTTTTTACTTAAAACAGGTTGAAATTTGGATAGTAGGGGTTTTTTCAGGTACCAGACAAGCCTTTTATTTATCAATCTTTCAAGCGTTTTGCATAAGCAAATAGTTAGAGCTATAGGCTTGTAGTTTTTTGGATTTGTGGTGTTGTCTTTAGGAATCTTTTTTGTTCCTCTGGGTCTATTTTCATTGCTTTTGGTATTGGAATTACTAAAGCTTGTTTCCACTGTGAGGTGATTTCACCTTTGTTCCATATGTTATTGTATATTTTTAGGAGTTAATTTAGAGATATTAATAATAAATATTTCAATAATTCAAAATGAATCTCGTCTTGGCCTATGCGTTTCATTTAAAGCTTCCTGGAGTTCCGTTATGGTAAAACTTTTGTTGTAGATTATTTTGTTAGTATTGAAGCTGATCTTTTTCCAGTTTGAGAGGAAAACAGACTCTTAGATATAAAAAAAGAGCAAGAGACAAGAGTTCCCTAGGGAAGTATTCTCTCAGTAACCCTGTTTAATATTAAAGTTAATTATATCCTCAAAGACATCGCAACAGAAACATCACGAATTAAAGATTCCCTATATGGAGATGCCCTCATGATCTTCTATAGATCTAAATATATAAACATGATGGAACGACAACTTCAATTTAACTTAAAATAATAAAAAATAAAAGAAATAGACAACAGAAAACGGTTTCAATTTCTAAAAAATGAAAACAAAATGCTTGAACTTTTGCTCCCAGAGAAAGATACATAATTACCCCGTCATTAAGATCGAAGCAGAACAGATCCCAGTTGTCAACGAGTACAAATCTCTGAGTATGATATTTGTCTAAAAACTTAATTTTATTCCTTATATAATATATCTGAAAAACAAATGTACTAAAGCTACCCAACTCTTACGTGTACTTGCCCACACAGACTGGGGAGTTGGTAGACAAACACTCTTACATATCTACCCCTCTAAATTCCGCCCAATACTGGACTACGGCAGCTTTATCTGTAGGTCAGCCAGAAAATCATATCTAAAACAACTTGACACAATCCACCATGAAAGCTTGAGACTGGTATAAGGTGCATACAGAACTTCTCCAGATTTGGCATTAAATAACCCGAAAAGGGTTGATATGCCGTAAAACAAATCAACCAACAACGAACCAAATCTAACATGAATAAGAAAACGAATGAGTCAGCAAAAACGCCCTCCTTTAGTGTGACGTTCACAAAATATAAACCATATCTAAAACAACTTGACACAATCCACCATGAAAGCTTTAGACTGGTATTATGTGCATACAGAACCTCTCCAGATTTGGCATTAAATAACCCGAAAAGGGTTGATATGCCGTAAAACAAATCAACCAACAACCAACCAAATCTAACATGAATAAGAAAACGACTGAGTCAGCAAAAACGCCCTCCTTTAGTGTGACGTTCACAAAATATAAACCGTGACTAAGTATATACGGCCATTTTTATAGATGCATAAAATCCGTAGAAATTTAATTGAGAAAATGTTTTAAGGCGGAAACCCATAAAAACTGGAGAAAATCAAGTTTCACTAATTTATCTGCGTGTGTGCACTTGTCGCGCCTATTATATAAAGAAAGTTGTTTGTCTGTCTGTCTGTGTGTGCGTCCAGCTAAAAATCAGAAACTTCACCAGACACAGCCACAAAGCTGATATATTCCTTTTCACAATCGCATCGGACAAAATATAGGAAAAAGATTAGTGAACCGGGTCGACATTTAGAACTATTTTTTAATGTTATTATGTAGTAATTCGTCAACGATTTATTCCCAGTTGACATAAAAAGCGAAATAGAAATAGGGTGATAGAGAAAAAGAAGGTAGAGAGGAGAGAGTAGGGATGATAGAGGGGGACGGAAAGATAAGGGAAGAGAGTAAAGAAGGAGGAGAAAGACAAGGAGAAGAGAGAAATGAGAGAGATGAGAGAAGAGGTAGGGATGGAGATAGATAGAGAGAAGTTTTAAAGAAAGATATTGCACACATATTCCATCTAATATAATTAGATTCTTCCAAACCAAAAGAAGATCCAGGTTGTCCTCGATGGCCGTTCATCCAAAAAAACATGACATAACTGCTGGGATCGATCTTTGGACCATTATTGTTTCTGATTTTCATAAACGACCTCCCTGATGACATTGTGTCTGAGATGGGTATATATCTGACGACACCACGCTCTACTCACGTCATGTGGGCAAAACCGATGCGTACATATCCGAGGCAATGGCTGAATCCTTAGAAAGTGACCGGAAGTCTGTAGTGAAATGGGGTCATAAATTGATTGTAACATTTAATGTTGCTAAGACAAAACTTATGTCCTTCAACAAGTACAAGAAACCTCTGCAACCACCGATTGCCATGGCAAATAACACCTTACCTGAGAGTCTAAAGTTCAAAATTCTCGGCCTAACATTCACAGATAACATGAATTGGAACAAATACATTGAAAACATTACCAAGGCTGATGCAAATAAAGAAGGATCCCTCTACCGTGCTAGAAAACTTCTCACACCTGGCAGTATCCTATATTTCTACAAGGCCACCATCCGCCCATGCATGGAGTATTGTTGTCACATCTGGGTTGGTGCATCATCCACTAGTCTCTCCCTCTTAGACAAGGTCCAAAAAGAGTCGCTAATCAAATAGGTCACTCACTATCCACCAAGCTCCAACCCCTGTCCCATCGCCGCAATGTTGCATCCTTGTGCTTGTTTTACAAGTACTTCAATGGAATGTGCTCCGATTAACTTGCTGCTCTGGTTACCCTTCGACGTAAATACACTAAAGCAATCCGACAATCAGCTAACTCCCATCCATTCACTGTGGAGGTTCCCAGATGCCGGAGAGCCTTCTACCCCAATAGCTTTTTCCTCGTGCTGTAGGCATTTGGAACTCCCTCCCTGCTACCCGTTTCCCCGGCTGTACCGACATGCAGAAATGTAAAACTAATGTGAACAGGCATCTCGCTGCACAGCTCCCAATTTAGGATGACCCCCTAAAACTTTCACCCCAATTCTCAGTAGCCCCTTACGTCTACACCGGCAACTTGCCTTGTTCGGGGTGAACTATGTTTAAAATAACTCACATATTCGAGACTCCCATTGTCGTTGCTCAAGTCGTCAGTTCATCTCATCGTTTTCCGGTCCAATCCGCTCTCTGTGGAGGTTCGATCCCTAACTGCCTGGCTTCTCTCCGAAACCCCAAAATCGTTAACTTTTTGTCATATACCTTACTGTCGTCAAACTGTCGTAAAACTAACCTACCCCACTGTCGCAAAACGCCGTCACCCCCAAAATGTCGTGTCCGGTATTTTTTCTGAGTCACCTGTCCTGAACATGGAAAGTGACCACTCCCGCATTTTCTTTTGTCTCTGTCGATGAGTTACTTCCTATCCTCGCGGCCTCCATTGTATCACACTCCGGGCAACGTCGGGTAACCATGATACTTGGATATAAAAGAAACATATTTCAATACACGCGTGTGTTTGTATGTATGTGTGTTGGCATTTATAAACTAACGCAATATTTTTCTCGAAATTCATACCATGAAAAATTAGCATTTTTCCACATTGATAACCCCAAACAAAGACCCCGTGTCGTTATAATCAGTGATCGTGATTTCTGCACTTCTTTCAGTATAATAATAATAATAATAATAATAATAATAATAATAATAATAATAATAATAATAATAATAATAATAATAATACATATGCCAAGGACTGGTGCAAGGGTGTTATGCCCAAGCATGCAGACACTTAAATATAATTAGAACAAACGTTTTACTGTTTAATCACCGTAAAAATTTTTCATAAAAATGCAAATTTTATTCCATTCATTCTATAATATGAAGTAAGGTACGTGTATATGTTTATATATAAAATACATGAAAGTTCTACTCAAGCGAACAATCATGGCACATCTCTCCATCTCAACCATGGTTTCATTCTAAAACGTTCATGTCGCACGAATTTACTTGTGATAGAAGAATGGGTTACGAGTATCATGAACGACGGAGATACTGCTTCTATTGTCTTTCCTCCCACAAGGTAAGATGTGACACAAGGTCGGAAAAGTGGGAAAAAACCAGCGCTCGAGAATTTGAGCACTCTGGCCATTTAAAAATTGCCTGGGCAGCCCCGTCGGCATTCCCCGGTAGGGGCGCCTCGGACGATTAGCAATAAACTAACCCCTTCTCAAAGGGTGAGAAGGCAAAGCCTGGGAGGGTGCACCTCCTAGAACTGCACAGGACGGACAACCGATAGACCGGCATAAATCAAGACCCGAAGGCCCGGACAATACCGGTTTATTGGATGGGGTAAAAAGAGATTCTGCTGATATTGTGTTTTTGGTGATTCTCAAGGCTCCGTGCTGGGTACTATTCTCTTTCTACTTTATATAAACGACATGCTGGTGAAAACGTGATCCTATCGGCTGATGACGTCAAATTAGTAGCTCGTAGAAGCGAAATTGACAATCTCAAGTCTGCATGAAAATGGTCTTCTTTTTTTTGAATCAGATGATTGTGGTGTTGGCATTAGTTTCCCCGATGTTTTTCTAGTTAGATATCTTTCTGGAAAGACATCGGGTACTTACGGGAAGGACCACGAGAAGGTTGCTAAGTGAAAGTGGTACTGTGGAACCGACTGGATACGAACTTGGAACACCCAGGTTTTCAGTCCGTGTCGTTATCCACTTAACCACCGTCACCCCAACACTACTACTACTACTACTACTACTACTACTACTACTACTACTTTTTTCATGTGAAT
This sequence comes from Sepiola atlantica, assembly GCA_963556195.1. Taxonomy (NCBI): domain Eukaryota; kingdom Metazoa; phylum Mollusca; class Cephalopoda; order Sepiida; family Sepiolidae; genus Sepiola; species Sepiola atlantica. The sequence continues at coordinate 16,664,329 of OY744541.1, read as the reverse complement.
CAGATGATTCTGGTGTTGGCATTAGTTTCCTCGATGTTTTTCTAGTTAGAAATGTTTCTGGAAATGTTTCTGGAAAGACATCGGGTACTTACGGGAAGGACCACGAGAAGGTTGCCAACATACCTAAGTGAAAGTGATACTGTGTAACCGACTGGATTCGAACTTGGAACACTCAGGGCTTCAGTCCGTGTCGATATCCACTTCACCACCGTCACCTCCCATGGAAATGGTCAATTGAATGGGACTTAACCTGAATATCAATGAATGCTACCATATTGTAGTGGGGTCTCCTTCTGACTCAGCTTTTACTCTCGGCAGTGACACGACACTGATCAAGGAGGCGAACGAGACAAAAGATCCTGGCCTTCTGGTCAGCTCGTTCTTCAAGCCATCTAAACATTGCATTCAGGCTGCAAACAAAGCAAGGGGCACTCGATTTTTCATTCTGCAAACTCACTCCTGAAATATTTCTCCCACTTTATGTCTTCCTCGTCAGACCACTATTATAGTATGGTGTCCAGGCGTCTGCTCCATATCTAATACGTGATACCCAGCATCTGGAGAAAGTTCAAAGACTGGCCACTCGAATGGTGCAGGGTCTATGTGATCTGATCTATAAAAGCCGACTCAAGAAACGTAACCTTTTCTCCCTTGAGCGCGGTGATCTCATTTTGGCCTACAATCAATGGTCATTACGATATACCTCAGGACCTATTATTCACTCTTGCATCTGAAAGAGGTCTACGCGGACACTACAAGAAACTATTTCACCGCCGATTTCGATTGAACCTCAGGAGCGCCGCTTTCTCAATCAGGATACCTGAACCTTCGAATAGACTTCCAAGAGAGGTAATAAATGCGCCAACAACGCAACAATTCAAGGTTAATTTGGACAGGTGCTGGGCTACTGTATCCTCTTCTGTGTAAATTTCTACTACCCTTTCCTTACCTGGCAACTGAAACATGTTTGTTTGTTTTTTTGCCAAATTAATTGTAATTGAATTGAATTGAATATATTTGTGTGTACAGGATTCACTCCTAAACTAATTTACAGATCATTATGAATTTTGGAACACAGCTGCTAGATGTAAAGGGCCCAAATGTAGGATATATTTAGTTTAATTAAATTTCATGCAAATGTGTACATAAGAGAAGAAGCCCTGCGTGAAAATTTGGATACCTTCGATTTTTATGAAATTTGAACAATAGTCATTAGACATCAATTAATAAATATTCCACAAACTTCTGTTTCTTTAAGTATTTTAAAGGGTGTTTAGGGGAATAACATGACATGAACACAATCTCCTATTTGAAAATTCAAATATATTTCAGATTTGCATTAAAGTTAATCCATAGAGCAAGATTCCCTAAATTCCAATTTTTTTCTTAACACCCCTTCAGCATAAGCCTTAAATTTTAGACATTTTCTAGAATCAGAATCATGTAATGGATTTTGATCAAAATGGGTGTAAGGATTCTAGACATAAGATTTAGTAGCATTATATCTTGATTTTACTTTTCATAAGGGGATATAAAAGTGGTGCAAAACTGTTATGTTCGGGAAATTAATTTTCCCCGTCCTGGGACAGGTATTTTTCTAGTACCACTATATGTATAAAATTTGCATAAAAGAAAATTAAATTTCTGCCCAAAATGAAATAATTAATTCCTGGGTTGATTTGATAAGCATGAAACAAACTAATTAAAAAGATTGACACAAAAACATGTTTAAAACTTTCCTGAGCTCCGATATTTAGATCTGCATGGCCAAATCTTCATGACAAGAAAACTTTATTCAGGCAAAGTAAATATATATACAAAAAAAAAAACGAGGAAGAAGTTAGAGTTAGGGATCTAGAATGGAAAGAGGTGGGTTGAAATGCTGGTATTAGATAGTGAGAAACGGGGAAGTGGAAAGAGTAGGTCGGATATGAAAGTAGAGGAGCGAAGCGATTAAAAGCGAAAGAGAAGCAAAGGAGCATGCGTGCTATTTTGTTTGAGTATCATAGTATCCATTAATTTATTAATAGACAGTAATTAATAATATTATTCTACTTTGATTTGATTTGAAAATTCCTAAACTGTAACATATTTTAAATGAAAGGGAGAAGATAACTAAATACCAAGGTCTTATGTACGACATCAATAGAAACCGGAATCTTGGGTAGATGTCCATCATTCCAGCTACCAGGCTCATGAAAAAAGAATTTCAAAAACTACCTGGCGAATATACCCGGTGAACCAAGTGCAAGAGAGATCCAAGGGGACGATTAGAGAGACGGTTAGAATCATAAAAAAAAGATCTCTCGGTTGCAGTCTCTTATATAGTAAGTGAATGTCTGTCATCTGGTAGGATGCCCCATCCCCAGAAAAAAACAAATAGATAAGAAAATGTAAATACAAACTAGATATAGTACTTCTACTCTTCTATATTATTATTATTTGCACTCACTAGGAGTTCTCACAAAAGTCATCTTCAGTGATTTCTCACCGACAACAACCAATGGTGTTCCCTAGAGTCTGAGTGACAACAAGCCTAACCCAGAGTTCCAGGATTCTCCATCTCTTTTCGATTACTACCGCAAATGACACTGCGGTATCGCAATAGCCACCTACCATTGATTTCTCGCTGGCAACGACCATTGGTCTCCTCAGAGATTTGGGTGGCAATAAGCCTCCCCAAGTTCCCAGCAGTCTCCACACTCTTCCAGTGGAGTTCTGGTTTGTGGTGTCCCATCCTCCTTGACCTTCTACGACTATTTTGTGTGGTGTCAGCTGAGGCCAGTATAAGTTTCGTTTGGGCGGGCAGCTTTTGATGTTGCTTACAGTTTCTGTTCCTTGATTCGTCTTGTGGTTTTGTATTCTTCCTGTTGTAAATTCCATGTGACTGGATACTATTCATGGCTTATGCGGGTTGGCTTCCGCATTTGAGGATTTTTCTTTAGATTGCAACTGGTTTGATCATTGCCGTCCTTTGTATGGTATCAGTGATCCTTTTGATTCCAATTTCTCCCAGTCTTATCTCCGTTTTTTTTGGTACTGTTCCTAGTGCTCCAACTATTATTATTATTATTATTATTATTATTATTATTATTATTATTATTATTATTATTATTATTATTATTATTATTATTATTATTATTCGTATATTAAAGTAAAGAGACTTATTATTTTGCCATCTAATGTACATACGTGTTTGTGGTTGTACAAACACACGTATGCAAATTATATGACGACTTTAAAGAAAGAGAGTCACTCTTTCTGTAAATTGTCACAAAGACATTAAATGATATTAGGGAATGTTTGAATCAACATAGAGCAATAGGGACGGCAGAAATATATAGATAGCTAAGAGAGGGTGGCCGACTTGTTCACTTAATTGTAAATTACAACAAATTAGAACAATTAAACATAAAAAATAATCTACGTATATATATATATATATATATATACATATATATATATATATATATATATATATATATATATATATATATATATATATATATATATATATATAGTCTCGGAAGTTTCTCAACCATTAAAACTATATAAAGAACAAAAAAAAATGAAAATTATTTTAGTCCCAAGTCGTTCGGTGGAAAATCACTTTTTTGTAAGTCAATTTATTTTTGCAGTCACTATATTAGTTAGCTTCCGAGATTCTACGCTAGTCTTAACATTATATATATATATATATATATATATATATATATATATATATATATATATATATATATATATATATATATATATATATATAGGTAGAGGAAGTTCATCCGTGCGTATACTAAAGAGATCAGACACGCATGATTTGTCGCACTCATTTGAAATTCATTCATCTGGTCGGCGTAATGTGCAGGCATGGTTCATGTCTCCTTAAATCAGATACATCATTTAATTATTTTATGAAAAAATGTAAATTAAGCATGATCAACGGTGTAGTGTAACATAATTTATGAATGATTTTTTAGCGTAATAAAAGTTTTTCAGTTTATTCATATCTGTTATAATTTCATTGTGGTTTTAAGATGATAACTTACAGTCAATCTGTAACAAAAAGAGTAATATTCTCATGCAGGCAGGTATTTAAACTGTAGCTAGATACGTGGCGCTTGTGTAAAAATAAGGTTGGTATGGTAAATTCGCACGTCAGTTTAAAACTAAGTAGAATTGAATTTGCCATGTAGAAGTCGGGTTACGGCCACGTGCCCCGGCAGTGACGTCACGGACACAGGAAGTAACTAAGCTAACGTGGAGAATGGATAGAGAGAATCTAAATCTAACCGGATAGAGGAAGCTGCTAAGCTAACTTGGCGAATAGGGTTCGGGTTAGGGTAAGGGTTGGAGTTAGGATTAGGGTTGGGGTTGGGGTTTAAATTAGGGTTGGCGAATAGGGAGAAAATATCTGTTTTTTATTTGATTGAACCGGCAAAGAGAGAGAGAGAGAGAGAGAGAGAGAAAGAAAGAGAGAAAGAGCAGTAGGTTTGGATAGCTGCTGCCTCCCTCATGGGAGGGGTATGCATATGCATGTATGCTACGAAGAAAGAATAACACTCCAACAAGATTAAAATTTTTTTATTTGTCCATGTCTATTTATTAATAACGTTTATGAAAGCTCCGGGCCCTGTCAAATCGCCGCAATGTTGCATCCTTGTGCTTTTTTTACAAGTAGTTCAATGGAATGTGCTCCGATGAACTTGCTGCTTTGGTGCCCCCTAGACGTAAATACAGCCCGGCAATCAGCTAGATTTCATCCATTCAATGTGGAGGTCCCCAGATATCGGAGAGTCTTATACTCCAACAGATTATTTCCTCGCGCTGCCGGCCTTTGGAACTCTCTCCCTGCTCCTTGTTTCATAGAATATACCGACATGCAGAATTTTAAAATCATGTGAACAAGCATCTCGCTGCACAGCTCCCAATTTAGGATGACCCCCAAAACTTTCACCCTAATTCTCAGTAGCCCATTACGTCTACAGTGGCAACTTCCCTTGTTTGGGGTGATCTAAGTTTTGAAAAAGCTGTTATTAAGGAGAAAAAAGAAGAAAACCAAGAAGAAAAAGAAGAAAGAGAAGAAGAAGATAACGACAAAGAGAAGAAGAAGAAGCTGGGGACTTCGGCTGTCACCTCCTGATAATTGCAACTACAGAAATTCGACTAAAATCCTTGCACCATGGGGGTTGAATTAAAGAACACCCTAGCTATACTACAACACATTACTGACGACGTCTAAAAATTTTTTAAAAATAAAACATATAGACTCCTAGTTTTTTTTTTATAGTTCCAAGGATTCAGAAAACGATACTCGAAGTTTTATTCTTAATAGAAAACAAAACTTATTTATTATAAAAGTAATTAAGTTTATTGAAATCGTATGACGCTAATCTAGTCTTTTAAAAGAATTGTTATTAGTTTGTATTATATAGACACGAAACATAACAGATAATGCACTTTCAGTTCTAAGTGACAGTATTCTGTTGAAGATTAAATCCTTATCAAAGGTGATAATAACTGTGAATAACATAAAATATACATTTCGTGTATATGGATGACGGAATGAGAGCAATCTATCCACTTGGATTAAATAAAAAGTTACAGTTCGAAATTCCGTAAAGATTCCCGAGTTCGACAGAAAGATTCCCAAGTTCGACTATCAGGTTCCCAAATGCAAAAAGATGTACCCGATAAATGGCCGGAGCTTACATCAGTCGAAAACTTGTGAATATAAGAAATAATATGGGAATACTTGTCCGAATAATCCAAATAATCCAAATAATCCAAATAATCCAAATAATCTAAATAATCCGAATAATCCAAATATTCCAAATAATCCAAATAATCTAAATAATCTAAATAATCCAAATAATCCGAATAATCCAAATAATCCAAATAATCCAAATAATCCAAATATTCCAAATAATCCAAATAATCTAAATAATCTAAATAATCCAAATAATCCGAATAATCAAAATAATCCAAATAATCTAAATAATCCAAATAATCTAAATAATCCAAATAATCCGAATAATCCAAATAATCCAAATAATCTAAATAATCAAAATAATCTAAATAATCCAAATAATCCAAATAATCCGAATAATCCAAACAATCCAAATAATCTAAATAATCCAAGTAATCTAAATAATCTAAATAATCTAAATAATCCAAATAATCTAAATAATTCAAATAATCTAAATAATCCAAATAATCCGAATAATCCAAATAATCCAAATAATCAAAATAATCTAAATAATCCAAATTATCCAAATAATCCGAATAATCCAAATAATCTAAATAATCCAAATAATCCAAATAATCCGAATAATCCAAATAATATAAATAATCCAAATAATCCACATAATCTAAATAATCCAAATAATCCGAATAGTTGAAATAATCCAAATAATCAAAATAAAAATAACTGTAGATTACATGACAGATTTCCGAGTTCGAAAAGGTGCATTTGATGGTCAAAAGTGACATCGGCCGAAACTTTGTGAATAAAAAAAATCAAGATGAGGAGAGTAGTCCGAATAATCCAAATAATCGAAACTCAGCGCGTCATTTTGACAAGATTTCATTGTTTATTTTGAACGTTGCATGTAACTTTACACGACATCTCGTGTTGAACATAACTTTGATTGCTTATTAACATTGTTTGATTGTATTTAGGGCTTAACGGAGCGTGTGAGTAAAGGGGCGGTTTTCTGGAGTAAGAGTGAAGGAACAGAGGCCACACATTTTTTTATCCGAACAGCGCGTAGAGAAAAGCGGCTCTATTTTGACTAAATGAGCGGTACAACAGCTCTTTTCGTTGTCTTTCTCACCGCCTTTCTCCTTCAATGATATACCGAGAAAGACGACAAATAGGTGACTGTCACTTTCTTTCTTTTTTCAATCAGTTCCGTCATTTTTTCCTAGTTTCTTCAAATCTATGAATAATTTTGTTTTGGTAACTGAATGAGACACGTTATCAAACTTCTATCTTGACGAAAAGATATAACGGTTTGCAACATGTTATTACTAATAAAGGTTTGGTATCTGTTTGTCTGAATCCAAAAGTATAGTATTACTTCTATTACTAATTGAGATTTGGTATCTGTTTGTCTGAATCCAAAAGTATAGTATTACTTCTATTACTAATTGAGATTTGGTATCTGTTTGTCTGAATCCAAAAGTATAGTATTACTTCTATTACTAATTGAGATTTGGTATCTGTTTGTCTGAATCCAAAAGTATAGTATTACTTCTATTACTAATTGAGATTTGGTATCTACCTGTCTGAAACCGAAGCTATACTAATTACTATCTATTAATGCTCAATTCAGTTTGCTATACTCGTTTTCAGACTAATGTACTATGTTCCAGTGCTCAATTCAGGTTGTGGTGTAGTGTTCTATTGTCATGAGACCATGCTCAAGGGATTATATCCACAAAGAGCAGTATATGGTCCTTCGACATCATACTATCCTTCTATGATTTACCTTCTTCTTTATTTTGGTAGATGTATTGCAGCATATGTTGTATTGTCATAATACCATCCTCCCAGGGATTACCTCCTCCCTTATTTTTTATTGGGGCAGGTAATGTACTGTCTATTCTGTTGTCATGATACCATCCTTCCAGGCATTAGCTGCTTTTTTGGGAGGGGTGTACTATTTGTCCTCTTGTCATGATACCATGATCACAGGCATTGTCCTACTTTTATTGGAGGAGAGAAGGGTATACCATCCTCCCAGGGATTACTTCCTCCCTTATTTTTTATTGGAGGAGAGAAGGGTATACCCTCGTCATATGAACTAGAAAAAATATCCTCCCTCTGATCCCTTTTGCTTATTATTTTAATTTAAAACTGAACGAAACACTACGATTTTAATTGTATATTTCACAAAAACATAACACAGGAAGTACCTCACTCCTTATGCAATTCTCTACCTGTATAAAAGCCAGATACGCCTTAACATGGAGTACAGCTGTCATATCTATCGGGCACTCTTTATTGTCTAGACAGAGTACAACATCGATTTGCAGTCTAGTGGGGAATGATATATTCTCGTCCATACAGCCTATTTCACACAGAACAGATGTTGCTTGCATCTCGCTACTGTACTGTTCATGGTAGATGCTTGATTGAGCTTCAATCGCTGGCCCTAACCCCGTAATACATTCACAGAAAGAACCAGTCTAGCTACAAAAACAGCAATGAACTTTCCCTTCTCTCCTTTTACCAAACATCAAACGGAACTTCCATGAACAAAGTTTCTTTCCTAGAACCTCTCATCTGTTGAATAAGATACCACGAATCTGCTTTCGAACCGACTACATCATGATCGTCTTCACTTGTAATGTAAACAAATACTTGTTAAGCTGTCCGGGTTAGGGTTAGGATTAAGGGTTAGGGTTAGGGTTAGGGTTAGGATTAATGTTAGATAATGGCCATATGGGGATGGGCGTGTCTGTTGGAGATCGGGTTTGACTTGCGCGATTTGTAGCGGAGTAACCTCGTGCAAGTTGGTGCGATATGTTCTCACGATTTGCGGGGACAGTTGACGAGACCTCGGGGTCGGGGGGGGGGGGGTTAGGTCACACCTGTGCGTTGATCACGAGGTTTCGTGACGTCACAGTTTTCCCGGCGAAAATTAAGTTGAAATTGAGAGTTCTTGACTGGAAGCCAACGAGGGAACACGCTTTAGCCATGTAGCGATTACAAGCTAGGGGATTTCGGATCCCCCGAAATAGAGCCAGATTTCGGATCCCCCGAAATTGAGAGCCAAGCGATGTCCCCCATCTTCCTTCCTTTACAAGTAGCTAAGTAGTTAAAAAAAAAAATAACTAGCGTAAGCCTCTCTCTCTGCTACAACTAACTTGCCCAGTATCGACAAGCAGTATAGTAAATAAATGGCTCTAAATTAAAAAGGAGAAGCCTTGTTATATTTTATCGTGTACGGGGAGATTTGATTTCAGCCCGTGAGGAAACCGCCGGTATGATCGATGCAAGCGAGCGAAGTTGACGCTCAGCGAAGCGACAGACAGGTAGCAGTCGCGACACAACGGAGCGACTAACAATGGCAGCTGGGTTGCAGACAACAGAGAAGAGACAGAAAAAGAAAGGGAAATATCATTCCCGAATTGCGTCTATTGCTGTGTCGGCCGAAAAGGGGGAGATTGAAAATCGGGACCGAATAGCAAGACCAGTCGACGTCGCCGGATCGAGAAACGACATATCGTCCCGTTAGCAGCGATGCCGTTCGTTCTGGATCAACAGGGAACAGTTCTACGACAACAGAAATTCCCGACATGAAACGTATTATAAACCTGTTATTTAACATTAAGGGTTAGGGTTAGGGGTAGGATTAAGAGTTAGGGTTAGGATTAAGGGTTAGGGTTAGGGTTAGGATTAAGGGTTAGGGTTAGGATTAGGTGTTTGGATTAGGGTTAAGTGTTAGGATTAAGGGTTAGGATTAAGGGGTAAGGTTAGGGGTAGGATTAAGGAGTAAGGTTAGGGTTAAGGGTTAAGGTTAGGGTTAGGGTTAAGGGTTAGGGTTAGGGTTGGGGTTAAGCCGTCATGTTTGATCATCAATTTCTCTTTCTATTCTACGCATTGTTTTCAGTCCTCTTGTGGTTGCGATCATCGTCCAACTGATGACCTTTTTAACCTTCGAGTGGCCGCCGGAATTTGATAGGTGGTGACCCACCCATCAATAAAAAAAAAAAACCCAAAAACATCCACTCACATTTAATTTTTCTTCTTTTTTATCTGCAGCTGGAGAGTGACATTTTTGAGTTATGCATTTTATTTGCATAAAAAATATACAAAAACTTTGGCGGCTTTTAATGTTCATTTTAGTATCCGAATCAATCGTGTTTGTTTCATCAAACGACACCGACAAACTGGATGCACTTTGTTTGATCTGTTCGTCTATAAAGACTTGGTGTATGAACTGTTACTTGAGTCACGAATCTCTTATTTACCTTTTTTCCCCCCATTTTTATATGTGTCTGCTTTGTACATTTATATTAAGGCAGTTGTCAACTTTTAAAAGGAGATATTTAATTTCTCTTTTATACTATTTGCATCGAAAGAACGTAATTTTTATGCATTTTAAAGAAAAATATGTCATTTCTACTTTGAAATTCTGTATTTTATTTTTGTGTAAAACATTTAGGTAGATTTATTTTATAGAAATAATTTCTATTGTTAAGCTTTGAGGGGTAGAGCGTAACATCGTGGTAGACTATGAGTCACGAAGATACAGAAGAACAGACCAGAATAGAATGAGGTAACAATAATACGTGCGTATTGCACAACTTTTATTCTCGGACTGAAGATACAATTTTGAAAGAACAAATTTGGCGCCTAATTTTCATGTCACGTGATACCTCTGCAGCAGAGTAATTATCACGTAGTGCGGTGATCAGGTCGATGGCCTCATCACCACTTGGTTGAGTGGAACTATATTCAGTTGACAATTCAACATCTATGGTTCTAAACTCTGAAACTGTTTTTTTTAACTCTTTCTTCACGCAGGAAATTGACCTCGGCGAGAGGTTGGAGAGAATTGGAGCCTTTTGCGTGTGTGCATCTCCCGGTGAGAGTTGATGAATTAAACACGGCTTCTTCACTTCTGTGCATCAAAAATTAATCTTCGGTGGAAATGTCATGTTGTTGCGAGTATGGTAGCTATGTAGTTATTGTCTGATTGAAGAGAAGAATTCATAGATGTTGTTGTTGACAAGTGAATGCTTGATGATGTTGTGAGGACGTGAAGATGAGATACCAACTCGCCTGTTAAGATGTTAGATAATGGCCCTATGGAAATGGACGTGTCTGCTGGAGATCGGGTTTGACTTGCTCGATTTGTAGCGGAGTCACCTCGTGCAAGTTGGTGCGATGTGTTCTCACGATTTGTGAGGACAGTTGGCGAGACCTCGGGGTCGGGGGGGGGTGGTTAGGTCACACCTGTGCGTCGATCACGAGGTTTCATGACGTCACAGTTTGTCCGGTGGGAAAACTAAGTTGTAATTAGGAGTTCTTGACTGGAAGCCAACGAGTCAACACGCTTTAGCCATGTAGCGATTACAAGCTAGGGGATTTCGGATCCCCCGAAATTGAGAGCCAAGCGATGTCCCCCATCTTCCTTCCTTTACAAGTAGCTAAGTAGTTAAAAAAATAACTAGCGTAAGCCTTTCTCTCTCTGCTACAACGAACTTGCCCAGTATCGACAAGCAGTATAGTAATAAATGGCTCTAAATTAAAAAGGAGTAGCCTTTTTATATTTTATTGTGCGTGGTGGATCTGATTTCAGCCCACGAAGAAACCGCCGGTATGATGGAAGAAACGAGCGAAGTTGACGCTCGGCGAAGCGACAGACAGGTAGCAGTCACGACACAAAGCAGGGACAACAATGGCGGTGAAGAAGAGGGACACACGGTTAGTACAAATAGTGTCCATACAACGGCGAGGCAATGACAGTGAAGAAAGAGCCACGGTTAGTACACATAGTTCCCGGCTGTTCGGATTATCGAATCGAGAAACGACATATCGTCCCGTTAGCAAGCGATGCCGTTCGTTTCGGGGTCAACAGACGAGAGTTCTACGACGGCCAGAGATTCCGACATCACAACGTGTTAAGAAACGTGTTTTTAAGTAACCAGCAAATGTAACAAAGATACTACTTCTCTTTGTCTCCTCGTCTCATTTTGTACTCTGTCATTTCCATTCCATTTTCATTTCGAGAAAGTAGAACTCAAAATATGGGACAGTGAAAATGTACTAGAACAGGTTGTAGCGACTGGGGTCACCATTTAAGTAGCGACTAGCAAATTTTCACTCGTTATTGATGTTCCATGTTATTGACAATATAATAACATACTTCGCTTCTGGTTCGGAGTGTATAATTTTAATTATACACTCCGGACCAGAAAATCTATATAATGATAATTTTTAGCTAATCACCGAGAAAATAATAAAAGTAAAAATGAGCAAGGGAAATGTGTAACTAACAGGAAACTTCGATTGAAAAAAGGGATGTGAGTTCTTGAGTTAGTAGATGTAGAACAGTTAAGGTAGCAGGTTCAGTTCTTGGGTTAGTAGATGTAGAACAGTTAAGGTAGCAGGTTCAGTTCTTGGGTTAGTAGCTGTAGAACAGTTAAGGTAGCAGGTTCAGTTCTTGGGTTAGTATATGTAGAACAGTTAAGGTAGCAGGTTCAGTTCTTGGGTTAGTAGATGTAGAACAGTTAAGGTAGCAGGTTCAGTTCTTGTGTTAGTAGATGTAGAACAGTTAAGGTAGCAGGTTCAGTTCTTGGGTTAGTAGATGTAGAACAGTTAAGGTAGCAGGTTCAGTTCTTGTGTTAGTAGATGTAGAACAGTTAAGGTAGCAGGTTCAGTTCTTGTGTTAGTAGATGTAGAACAGTTAAGGTAGCAGGTTCAGTTCTTGGGTTAGTAGATGTAGAACAGTTAAGGTAGCAGGTTCAGTTCTTGTGTTAGTAGATGTAGAACAGTTAAGGTAGCAGGTTCAGTTCTTGTGTTAGTAGCTGTAGAACAGTTAAGGTAGCAGGTTCAGTTCTTGGGTTAGTAGATGTAGAACAGTTAAGGTAGCAGGTTCAGTTCTTGGGTTAGTAGATGTAGAACAGTTAAGGTAGCAGGTTCAGTTCTTGGGTTAGTAGATGTAGAACAGTTAAGGTAGCAGGTTCAGTTCTTGTGTTAGTAGATGTAGAACAGTTAAGGTAGCAGGTTCAGTTCTTGTGTTAGTAGCTGTAGAACAGTTAAGGTAGCAGGTTCAGTTCTTGGGTTAGTAGATGTAGAACAGTTAAGGTAGCAGGTTCAGTTCTTGGGTTAGTAGATGTAGAACAGTTAAGGTAGCAGGTTCAGTTCTTGGGTTAGTAGATGTAGAACAGTTAAGGTAGCAGGTTCAGTTCTTGGGTTAGTAGATGTAGAACAGTTAAGGTAGCAGGTTCAGTTCTTGGGTTAGTAAATGTAGAACAGTTAAGGTAGCAGGTTCAGTTCTTGGGTTAGTAGATGTAGAACAGTTAAGGTAGCAGGTTCAGTTCTTGGGTCAGTAGATGTAGAACAGTTAAGGCAGCAGGTTCAGTTCTTGGGTTAGTAGATGTAGAACAGTTAAGGTAGCAGGTTCAGTTCTTGGGTTAGTAGATGTAGAACAGTTAAGGTAGCAGGTTCAGTTCTTGGGTTAGTAGATGTAGAACAGTTAAGGTAGCAGGTTCAGTTCTTGGGTTAGTAGATGTAGAACAGTTAAGGTAGCAGGTTCAGTTCTTGGGTTAGTAGATGTAGAACAGTTAAGGTAGCAGGTTCAGTTCTTGGGTTAGTAGCTGTAGAACAGTTAAGGTAGCAGGTTCAGTTCTTTGGTTAGTAGATGTAGAACAGTTAAGGTAGCAGGTTCAGTTCTTGGGTTAGTAGATGTAGAACAGTTAAGGTAGCAGGTTCAGTTCTTGGGTTAGTAGATGTAGAACAGTTAAGGTAGCAGGTTCAGTTCTTGAGTTAGTAGATGTAGAACAGTTAAGGTAGCAGGTTCAGTTCTTGAGTTAGTAGATGTAGAACAGTTAAGGTAGCAGGTTCAGTTCTTGGGTTAGTAGATGTAGAACAGTTCAGGTAGCAGGTTCAGTTCTTGGGTTAGTAGATGTAGAACAGTTAAGGTAGCAGGTTCAGTTCTTGGGTTAGTAGATGTAGAACAGTTAAGGTAGCAGGTTCAGTTCTTGGGTTAGTAGATGTAGAACAGTTAAGGTAGCAGGTTCAGTTCTTGGGTTAGTAGATGTAGAACAGTTAAGGTAGCAGGTTCAGTTCCTGGGTTAGTAGATGTAAAACAGTTAAGGTATTAGATCAAATTCACAGGGAAATGCAAAGGAAAACATCGGAGGAAGTGATAAAAATGAAGTTACGATTTTGTAAAACTTTTATTCAGCTCAAACAAGCCACATTGTCACTGAGACGTGAGGGGCTACTGTGAATTTTTAGCGACTGGGGTCACTATTTAATTAGCGACCGGGTTCGTCATTGATATAGCAACGCGGATCCTCGCTTATTAAGAAGTCGTATCTTAGAGAAAATGCTAAGATCCACGCTTACATTAGAATTGCTATAAGCAATTCTTAAAACAGTAAAACGGATAAAAACATGTTCAATGAAGGAAGAATGGAAAAAAGAAATATTTAAACAAACACTATATATATATATATATATATATATATATATATATATATATATATATATATATATATATATATATATGTGTGTGTGTGTGTGTGTGTGTGAAAAGATGACAAACGGAAAAAAGTCAAAGTGCAGGAGAAAAACAAAAACAAAACTTGTTTTTGTTTTTCTCCTGCACTTTAACTTGTTTTCCGTTTGTCATCTTTTCACACATTTTGTCCATCACGACACTTCATTTTCATGAATTATCGTGTACCTTACCCCATATATATATATATATATATATATATATATATATATATATATATATTGGTGAATATAAGAGACAACTCATGTCTAGATATCCGTTGGTAGATCCTTTCATAGTCCGAATCAGGATCTTAGTTTCGAAGGAAAATTGGCTGATGAATTTGCCATAGTTTGTATTTGTCTCCCAAGTACTTTCAGACCCATCCGGGTCCATCTTCAGAGGAATGAGGTTAATCGGGTACAGACCATGTGTTTGTATTATAGAAGGTTTTGGCGGGAATTATGTA
>OY744541.1:16582126-16642126 GCA_963556195.1 Sepiola atlantica | reverse complement strand
TGCCACTCTGTATCTCATCAACTATTTGATAGATTCAGCTAATTTTTGGCAGAGATAGAGGTTCTAGAGTCTAGTTGATGGCATTTTAATTTCAGTTTACCATATACCTTGATTAGTCAAACTACCAACTATATCAGTTATGAGAACGCATTGTATTGATGCATAGCCTTTACAAAAATAGTGACATTCCATGAGAAATACCAGTATACTGAAATCATATGCCCTTAATAGGGTTAAGATGAAAATTCATATACACTAAATGTACAAAAGCAAGGAAAATCACAAATTTTTACACTTTTATTGTCATTAAGGGTATGACTACATATCAACCAAAGCATTTCATTATCACATCACTACAGTATAAATCTCTATGCATGAGTGGATAAAGTGTGTGAGGTGCGATGAAGAAAAATTCCTACCAGTAAAATACATAGCCCTGTTGTGCTCGCATACTAGGTTCGAGAACATGTGCCTGTAAAAACGTTTTGAATACAGCTTCTATTATGAGGATAGTAGTCCGAATTCTCTAAATAATATAAACTAATTAGAAAATATATATATATATATATATACTTGCACTGACTCATTTGGTATAATGACTAGAGTGTTAGCTATTGCGACGGGAGATCGGGGATCGATTCTCGGTCGAGTCATACTAAAGATTCTAAAAATAATACTTGATGCCTTCTTGCTAAATACTCAGAATTGTAAGTGCGGCAATACAGGGAAATGAGTGACGTCCTCCCTTACATCTCTGTTTAGTAGCCAATGATAAGGATAACTTCACATCGCCCTTGACTACGGTCAATCTATTTATTATTTATTTTATAACAATATAAAATTTCACATCATTAAAAGCTAACTTCATGTTGGATTTGAGAAATGTATAATTTCGTATTTTACTTATCGTGTATACATTTTAAAATATGTTTAAATTAGATTTAGTCACCACAAAACATAAGGGGCAACAGTGAATTAAGGGCCACATTTATAGGGTCATCTTAAATGGGGAGTTGTGCTGTGAGATGTTTGTTCACGTTACACTTAAATTTCTGTATGCTGGTACAACCGGGGAAACAAGTAGCGGGGAAGGACTTCCAAAGTCAAGCGGTTCGAAGAAAATAAGCTATGTGGAGATCATTCTAAATTATACGTGTCCAATTCTACGTAGGAACTCTCGAACCATGCGACCAAGTGGTGAGTTAGGGTTGGCCTAACCCTAACCCTAACCCTAACCCTAACCCTAACCCTAACCCTAACCCTAACCCTAACCCAACTGGTGGCATTTCACTGTTGTATTTTCCGGTGACTCCGTGAAAATCTCTTGCGTTCTGCATGAAGATAAAACCACAAAATTCAAACATACGTCCTCCTTTTGACGCAGACTAAATACGTTAAGTCACAGATAAAAAAAATAGCGATATTCTTAAGATGTGTCCATTCAATCTGTGCCTTCAGCGATAGAAACGTTATTTTAAACGTAAGTGTGACAAACCAACAGAATGGCAAACGGCTGGACAGAGCCCCCGATAGACATGCGTCTACGTATATAAAAAACAAGGCGCGTTTAGCCATGAAAATGCTACTCACACTAAAACATACCGACAGAGACAGACCTATAAAATCTATTATGATACTAAATGTGAGTCAATAAAAGTTTATTTTCCTAAGATGTTTTTACTTTAATAAAACAATATGCATGTTAAAATATATCTTAGTTCTGGGATTGAGTGATGTTTGAAAAAGAAACTATTTTAATTGTTCTAATAAGCCGTAATTTATAATTAACAGGACAAATCACCAATCTTTCTCTTAACTATCTATGTATTTTTTAGCCCCTTAGTGTATGTATTCAATAACTATCTAATATTTTTTATGCCTCTTTGAAGATTTAAAGAAAGAGTGACTCTCTTTTTCGGTGTTGTCATCTAATTTACATACATGTGTCTGTAATACCACAGACACGTATATGAATTAAATGGCAAAACTGTCTCTTTAATTCTATATGAGAATAATAAAGAATAATAATACTTCTATATAATAATGATAATAATATATATATATATATATATATATATATATATATATATATATATATTCATATGCTGATACCACACAAAATAGTCGTTAAGGGCCAAGGAGGATGGAAAGACCGAGGAGGGAGAGCACTAACCAGACCTCCACTTGAAAAGTACAGAGTACCGTGACCTTGGGTAGACTTATTGCGACCCAAATCCTAGAGCAGACCAATAGTCGTTGCCAGCAAGAAGTCGTCCGTTGCGATAACGTAAAATTATTTGCAAGAGTTAACGAAAGAGATGGAAAATACTGGAAATCTAGGAAGACTTGTTGTCACTCAGACTCCAGGGAACACCACCGTTGATTATCAGTGAACAATCACTGATGATAGCCTCTGTGAGAACTCCTAGTGAGTACAAACATTATTACTACTAATAATAATATAGAAGTAAAGATACTTATTTTTAGTTATGCAAGAAGAATTTATATATTCATTCGTTTCGTGTGAATCAGATGAGTTTAGTGTTGGCATCGGTTTTACCGATGCCAACACTAAACTCATCTTCTTTCGTGTGAATCAGATGATTCTGGTGTTGGCATTAGTCTCCCCGATGTTTTTCTTGTTAGAATTCTTTCTAGAAAGACATCGGGTACTTACGGGAAGGACCACGTGAAGGTTGCCAACATCCCTAAGTGAAAGTGGTCCTGTGGAACCGACGAGTCAGTCCGTGTCGTTATCCACCGTCACCTCCCAAGAATTTATTAACAGACACGTAACCGTTTATGAATTTTCGAATAGAATCAAAGAAGAATAAATAGTGGTATCGGTTGTGACCCAACGGGGCACGGGTACGTCTGCTGCTATTTGAAACTCAAGCGTAACCGACCGACCGACCGAGTGTTGCATAGATGAGTGCACGACTCTAGTAATTCTACATTTATTTTACTTCTTCTTCTTTTTTTTTTCTTCTTTTCCTTCTTTCTTTCTTTTTCTTCTTTTTCTTCTTTCTTTCGTGTGAATCAGATGATTCTGGTGTTGGCATTAGTTTCCCCGATGTTTTTCTAGTTAGAAATCTTTCTGGAAAGACATCGGGTACTTACGGGATCCCTACATCCCTAAGTGATAGTGGTACTGTGGAACCGACTGGATTCGAACTTGGAACACCCAAGTCTTCAGTCCGTGTCGATATCCACCACAGTCACCTCCCTTTATTTTACTGAACTGACGTGAATGCCTTTTGTTGTTATGTGGGTTGAAAAAGAATTCAGTTAAAAATACCGACTGTGATTGGTGCATTATTTTAAAAAGAACTCCTTCATAGTACGTGCATCAAATTCTACCTGCCCCCTATCCCACACTTCATAGTACATACATCAAATTCTACCTGACCCCTATCCCACACTTCATAGTACATACATCAAATTCTACCTGACCCCTATCCCACACTTCATAGTACATACATCAAATTCTACCTGACCCCTATCCCACGCTTTGCGCATGAGACAGAACAGATGGTGGCTATTTACGTTGGTAAAATAAAATCGAAGATAACAAGGAAACATATTTGTTTTATTGAAAACATAAAAGAGAAAAAGATACTCAGAAATCGATTTTAATGTCATCGATATTGACATTTTCTCGAAATTTCAATAGGAATTCTGAAGTCAATCAGTACATATCCAGCTTTATGGATATCATTGCAGACTACGTTATCGAGCCTGTCGTGTTCAAATCCTGGTTAATCTATAGTGTTTATTTTACGCAATAATGCTGTTGAGAAAGGAATGTAGCCGCATTTTCTCTCTCACACGTGTTGGTGACTTGTTTCTGTTGGTTATAAATCACGGCTTAGTCGAACAATTAAAACAGTTTCTTTATCAAACTTAATTCAATCTCATAACTATTTTAGCATGTATATTGTGCTATTTAAGTAAAAAGCCTCATGAAAAATAAACTTTGATTGTCTCACATTTAGTAAAATAGTGTAAAAGGTTGGCCCCTCAATTATTTGCGAAACTCCGTAAGACTCGCTTACAAATGAAGAGTCGAGAAACATAAAAGGAATTTTCATTGCTTACTTTATTTGACAATAAAATTTTGGCCCTATCCTTTTCTCACACCTTTCTGTTTTATGTACCGCGAGTGTTCTGGGCCGAAAGATTAGGAACATTATGGGAGTACTAAGATTGATCACATGATATGAACTACGTTTTATTACTTATGGGCATTGAAGGACAATGATTTGTTGACATGGATTTGCAGAGGACCAAGTTGTAATCACGAGGGAAGTATTTCCGCGGTAATGTGTTCCACGGGCGGGAAGCACTCCTTTAATAGGATTTTGAGAGTTTAATTCTATTATTACGGTATCTCTGGTGATTAAATTATAAATTTAACAAAATTTTTAAGGTAATGTTTTTTTTTTAAAAATCTCTATTTATATGATTACTGGGTGTAAATAGATTCTAAAAAAGATGAGGATTTGCTAAGAATGTTCAAGCTAGAAACGACTTTCTATTCGACAGTCTAAAGGCTTCCAAATTCCATTCAAATTACGAAGAAACACAAAATAACTCATTATCTTTCGTCTATTGAGAAAAAATCTTTGAATCGTTGATTTATTCATGAAGAAACCAAAATGCATTCTGTTGGATTTAATTTCGTAATTAAATTATTTAAAAAAAAAAAAGGACTTAACAAATTTTTTATCTAAAGAAATATATGTTTATTTTATTATCGGAGTCCCCATTTATCAAGACCAAGCACCACGAATAGGGTTAATAATAAGAGAATGATGGCCAGCTGAAAGATGGGGGTACGAACATTGATCAATGGTATGGAGTGAGTTTGATTACTTTTGGCGCGTCGATGACAATATTTTGTTGACTAATACCAAAGCAATAATAGTTCAATGTGTAATTATGAAGGTTACGCTGACGCGAGAAATACACACACAAACACACACGTGAAGTTGTCTCATGATTTAATTAATATAGAGAAGGCGAAAAGTGTTAAGGGGCTGTGGATTACCATGATTAACAAGCTGTGTGTCGAACATTGGTGGTTTGGGGTGTGGGTTTGCAGATGGAAAATCCGCTCTGCCTGGGTTAGACGTCTTTCTACACTGAGACAATTTATACTTTTTCTCGCAATAACCTAGCCAGGTTTTTTTTACCCCGCCTAATAAAACCGGTAATGTCCGGGCCTTTGGGTTTGGATTTACGCCGGTCTATTGGGGGTTGCCGGTCCTGTGCAGTTCTAGGAGGTGCACCCTCCCAGGCATGGCTCCCCTCTTTGGGGAGGAGTAATTTTATTGCTTACTGTCTGAGGCGCCTCTACCGGGGAATGCCGACGGGGCTGCCCAGGCAATTTTTAAATGGCCAGAGTGCTCACCTCTCGAGCGCTGGCTTATCTTATCCCACTTTCCCGACCATGTGTCACATCTTAGCTTGTGGGAGGTAGATAAATAACGCAATAACCTTTCCTGTCTGTAATTATGTGGATATGTGTCGAACATTTTTTCAAAGTAGTTTGAAAATCAGAGTAGGGTCGGGTGTAAAACGTTGCGAAATATTTCTAAATTGCGACCCCAACTCTTTCAGGAGTCAGGTACCCCCCAAAAAAAGGTTCTGACATTGTTCGCAAGAACTTATCAAAAGTGAACAAAGGAATTCTCATGAAATGTAACTGTCGCCAGAACTTTCAAAAACAGTCTCTCTCCAGAAGAAAGAAAATGCTTTGAAATAATCAGTAATCGACAGATTACTCACTTCCGGTAGAATGTATAAAAACAGAGCTAAACTCGTTCCTGGGTTTCGACTTAAGCAAACCAAAAGCACCCGGACATCCTCCGTTAATCGGCAACCCCATATTAAGTGATTGTGTCTCTTACAAAATTGCGTCTATGCGAAAACATGCAGACATTTATTGTATTTTATTCCGTGCACATGTAAGCTACGTCTTAGAAAATAATTAAAAAAGAAAACTAGCATGACCTTTTTAATGCTTTTTTAAAAAAACATGTTTCACCCCCAAACAAGGCAGGCCGCCACTGTAGACGTAAGGGGCTACTGAGAAAAAAGTGTGCAGCGAGATGTCTGTTTACATTAGTTTTAAATTTCTGCATGTCAGTATCGTCAGGAAAGCAGTGAGCAGGGAGAGAGTTCCAGAGTCCAGCAGCACGAGGAAGGAAGCTTTTGGAGTAGAAGGCTCTCCGGCATCTGGGGACCTCCACAGTGAATGGATGAGATTTGGCAGATTGTCGGGTTGGTCTACTGAATTTACGTCGTGGGGGCACCAGAGCAGCAAGCTCATCGGAGCACAATCCATTGAAGTACTTGTAAAACAAGCACAAGGAAGCAACATTGCGGCGATAGGGCAGGGGATGGAGCTTGGTAGATAGTAAATGACCTATCAAGTTGGCGACTCTTTTTCGGACCTTGTCTAAGAGGGAGAGACTAGCGGATGATGCACCAGCCCAGATGTGGCAACAATACTCCATGCATGAGCGGATGGTGGCTTTGTAGAGATATAGGATAATGTCAGGTGTGAGAAGTTTACTGGCACAGTACAGGGGGGCACCTTATTTGCAGCAGCCCTGGCAATGTTTTCAATGCATTTATTCCAATTCATGTTATCTGTGAAAGTTAGGCCGAAGAGTTTGCATGATAAACTCTCAGGTAGGGTGTTATTTGTCATGGCAATCCGTGGTTGAAGAGGTTTTTTGTAGTTATTGAAGGAAAGTAGCTTTGTCTTTGCGGCATTAAAAGTTACCATCCATTTTTGACCCCATTCCACTACAGACTGGAGGTCATTTTCTAAGGATTCAGCCATTGCCTCAGATATGTGCGCGTCGGTTTTGCCCACATGACGAGAGTAGAGCGTGGTGTCGTTAGCAAATATTCCTATCTCAGTCTCAATGACATCAGGGAGGTCATTTATGAAAATCAGCAACAGTTGAGGTCCAAGGATGGATCCCTGGGGTTAATGCACCAATCACTAGCCTCCCCCTCTGTGACACGGTTCAAAAAAGGATTTCCAACCTAATAGATCCTGCACTGTCTGCCAAGTCCCAACCCCTGTCACATCGCCACAATGTTGCATTCTTGTGCTTATTTCACAAGTACTTCAATGGAATGTGCTACAATGAACTTTCTGCTTCAAACAAAAAATTCCACCATTAATTGTTTTGTTTAAGGTTTTAGTAATTTTCTCATGGAAAACTTGGGAAAAGATTCCAGTATTGTTTTTAGCTTTGTCATATACCAAATCTGTATCAAATACTGTTTCTCACTCATTCGTCTCTACAAAGTAGAAATATTTACACTGTTTATGGATCCCTGGGGTACACCAGCATTTATGTCATGTTGCTTAGAAGAACGCTCATCGAGGACAACCTGGATCTTTCTTTTTGATAGGAATGATTTAATTATTTTAAATATTTGTCCATATGAGTGCAGTTTTAGGAGAAGCCTTTCATGCCAGACCTTGTTAAAAAAGCTGTTTTAATTTAGTAGAACGCGAAGAGGGGAAATTACATGATAAGAAAATCAAAGTGAAATGTACATAAACGTTTTCGTGTTGTTATGTTATATTGTATAGTTTTACTAATTGTATTGTAATTTACGTTGAAGGAAAATGTACTTTCGATTTTAAAGATCAAGAATAGGTTGAATAGACAATTGAAAAGGCGAAATAAATTATAAAACCAGTAAAAACTAAATTTTGGCTCAAAACTTAGTCGAGCGCACTTAAAGTGAAGTATCGTTTTCATTTATGACCAAGAAAAAAACTAAAAAGTAAAGTTTAGAATCACGAAAGGAAATACAATTAGAAAGAAGAAAATGGTCGATAAATCAGAAAACGGATATGAGTCTTAATGAAATATAGTGTAGATATATCAAGTTCGCCGAAAGTTCAAAACCTTTTAGAATTTTTATGATCAGTTACTTCCTATTCGTGAGAAAACTTTGTGTAAAATATACAAGTAAAACTAAATTATTTTATTATAATGGAAGACGGAAAGAAGTTAAGAATCATCACACACACTAAGATGTACTGACTTAGCCTTGTGCTATCCCTATGCGGAGTATGCTTGTCCTGTTTGGGATAGATCAACACATGCCAAAAACCTAGACCCAGCATTGATCACTGGCTGCCTGAAGTCCACCAACCTGAACAACCTGCATCTTCTCATTGGCATTGCCCGTTCAGATGTGAGACGAGAAGTTGCTAACCGAGTAGAGATCACAAAGGCTATCAGTGATGAACGCCATCTCCTTCATGGATGTGAACCAACGGTCCAACGACTGAAGTCAAGGAGAAGCTTCCTCAGCCATGTCAAACCCCTAACAACATCTCAGGAAGAGACCAAACTACAGCTGTGGACCAAGATGGCTAGAAGATGTCCCTCCTCATAACGACATGGGAATCTCTGATTCTCTGGAACTCCTTCCCGGTTCAGTATCAGCCTGGCTCCAGTAGAAAACACTAAACCGTCTGAGAACAGATATGAGACGATCAAAAGTTGTTATGAGTAAATAGGGCTACAAAACTGACCCGACCATCTATGAATGTGGAGGGGAGGACCATACGATGCAACACTGCCTTGTCTACCCTCTACTGCTCGACTGGTGTAGCTTGAAAGATCTTGCAGAGTACAACATTATTGCAAAAGACTGCATAAAATGGTGGAAACTGTCATATGACCACATGACACTTCAAAGACACGCAAATAAAAAGATCGACAAAGAAAATGAAATACTGAATTAAAGAAATCCTACCATTTCCCCGAACTGCATTTCTTTCTTCTTTTTTTCTTTCTTTCTTTAATTAATTCTTAATACTTTCTTTCGCTTATTCATTATTCAATAATTCATATAATTCTCTCTTTCTTTCTTTTCATTCATTTTATCATCATTTTATGTATTCTTTTCTTATTTCATTCTTGCTTTACTCTTCTCATTATTTCATTCAATTTTTCATTCATTTTATCATTATTTTATGTATTCTTTTCTTATTTCATTCTTGCTTTACTTTTCTCATTATTTCATTCAATTTTTCATTCATTTTATCATTATTTTATGTATTCTTTTCTTATTTCATTCTTGCTTTACTTTTCTCATTATTTCATTCAATTTTTCATTCATTCTATCATTATTTTATGTATTCTTTTCATTATTTCATTATTGCTTTACTTTTCTCATTATTTCATTCAATTTTTCATTCATTTTATCATTATTTTATGTATTCTTTTCTTATTTCATTCTTGCTTTACTTTTCTCATTATTTCATTCAATTTTTCATTCATTTTATCATTATTTTATGTATTCTTTTCTTATTTAATTCTTGCTTTACTTTTCTCATTATTTCATTCAATTTTTCATTCATTTTATCATAATTTTATGTATTCTTTTCTTATTTCATTCTTGCTTTACTTTTCTCATTATTTCATTCAATTTTTCATTCATTTTATCATTATTTTATGTATTCTTTTCTTATTTAATTCTTGCTTTACTTTTCTCATTATTTCATTCAATTTTTCATTCATTTTATCATTATTTTATGTATTCTTTTCTTATTTCATTCTTGCTTTACTTTTCTCATTATTTCATTCAATTTTTCAATCATTTTAGCATTATTTTATGTATTCTTTTCTTATTTCATTCTTGCTTTACTTTTCTCATTATTTCATTCAATTTTTCATTCATTCTATCATTATTTTATGTATTCTTTTCTTATTTAATTCTTGCTTTACTTTTCTCATTATTTCATTCAATTTTTCAATCATTTTATCATTATTTTATGTATTCTTTTCTTATTTAATTCTTGCCTTACTTTTCTCATTATTTCATTCAATTTTTCATTCATTTTATCATTATTTTATGTATTCTTTTCTTATTTAATTCTTGCTTTACTTTTCTCATTATTTCATTCAATTTCTCATTCATTTTATCATTATTTTATGTATTCTTTTCTTATTTAATTCTTGCTTTACTTTTCTCATTATTTCATTCAATTTTTCATTCATTTTATCATTATTTTATGTATTTTTTTCTTATTTCATTCTTGCTTTACTTTTCTCATTATTTCATTCAATTTTTCATTCATTTTATCATTATTTTATGCATTCTTTTCTTATTTAATTCTTGCTTTACTTTTCTCATTATTTCATTCGATTTTTCAATCATTTTAGCATTATTTTATGTATTCTTTTCTTATTTAATTCTTGCTTTACTTTTCTCATTATTTCATTACATTTTTCATTCATTTTATCATTATTTTATGTATTCTTTTCTTATTTCATTCTTGCTTTACTTTTCTCATTATTTCATTCAATTTTTCAATCATTTTAGCATTATTTTATGTATTCTTTTCTTATTTAATTCTTGCTTTACTTTTCTCATTATTTCATTCAATTTTTCAATCATTTTAGCATTATTTTATGTATTTTTTTCTTATTTAATTCTTGCTTTACTTTTCTCATTATTTCATTCAATTTTTCAATCATTTTATC
Organism: Sepiola atlantica; assembly: GCA_963556195.1. NCBI lineage: Eukaryota > Metazoa > Mollusca > Cephalopoda > Sepiida > Sepiolidae > Sepiola > Sepiola atlantica. The sequence continues at coordinate 16,631,591 of OY744541.1, read as the reverse complement.
ATTATTTTATGTATTCTTTTCTTATTTAATTCTTGCTTTACTTTTCCCATTATTTCATTCAATTTTTCAATCATTTTAGCATTATTTTATGTATTCTTTTCTTATTTAATTCTTGCTTTACTTTTCTCATTATTTCATTCAATTTTTCAATCATTTTAGCATTATTTTATGTATTCTTTTCTTATTTAATTCTTGCTTTACTTTTCTCATTATTTCATTCAATTTTTCATTCATTCTATCATTATTTTATGTATTCTTTTCATTATTTTATTCTTGCTTTACTTTTCTCATTATTTCATTCAATTTTTCATTCATTTTATCATTATTTTATGTATTCTTTTCTTATTTCATTCTTGCTTTACTTTTCTCATTATTTCATTCAATTTTTCATTCATTTTATCATTATTTTATGTATTCTTTTCTTATTTCATTCTTGCTTTACTTTTCTCATTATTTCATTCAATTTTTCATTCATTTTATCATTATTTTATGTATTCTTTTCTTATTTTATTCTTGCTTTACTTTTCTCATTATTTCATTCAATTTTTCATTCATTTTATCATTATTTTATGTATTCTTTTCATTATTTCATTCTTGCTTTACTTTTCTCATTATTTCATTCAATTTTTCATTCATTTTATCATTATTTTATGTATTCTTTTCTTATTTAATTCTTGCTTTACTTTTCTCATTATTTCATTCAATTTTTAAATCATTTTAGCATTATTTTATGTATTCTTTTTCTTCTCTCTTTTCAGTCATTTAATTATGTCTTTCACTTTCTTTTTCTATGTTAGTTACACTCTGCCTTTCATTCCATTTTATGGAAGAATGACGTAGTAATTTTCATTCATTCTTTCATTTTCTCTTACTTCATTTATTCTTTCATTTACTCTTTCATTCTTTTGTTCATTCTTTAATTTATACTTAATATCATTCATTATTTATCAATCTGATTGAAACTTCGTGATGTTACAAATATAGGATTTTAAAAGTTTGGTGGTTGAAGAAAAAGGGGATTTTGATTAACTTTTAAGTTGAAACTTAACATTTATATTTTGTCAAATGTTGAATTATGTATTTATTAGACATTTATTCATCTTTTTAATACGATTTCTCAATTTAGAACTATCCAATTTACTTGCCTCCCCTACGAGTGCTGAGTAAGACACAACTTAATTGCTTAATGTGGCGAAAATCCACCAACGTTTATTATATTTTCTAAAGTAACAACATAAATACAAATTGCCGCAGTTTAGAAGGATTTGCTTTCAACAACGGAGGAGAGAATAGATAACAGATCGAATAAATGTTCCGGTCCGATAACAGTACCCTTTTTTCATTATCGGTCAGTGAAGGAGATATCCTTCTACACTGTGGAAATTTATATTTTTTGTCCCACTCCGAAGAAAACCTTTTCGTGGGTACATAAATTTTTCACAATTAAAAACCGACATTTTTTCGAAACATCAAAACTATCCAACCTGACTGATGTGCGTTTACATTTTATATTTCTCTCGGGCAACGTCGGGCGATGGGTCCTGCTAGTTTCTTATATTTTGTCTGGAGTTCGTATAGCAATTGGCTCGATCACGGTTTAGAATCTAGGAAACGATTAATTATCACCCATTTTCAACGTAATGTTTTTTTATAATATTGAGTAACCGTTTATCAAGGTCTAATGGCGACTCAAGGATAAGGATTAATGAGATTATCAATTGGATGTAGAACAATACTATGAGAGGATTGGAAACAATGGGTGAAAAGGGCAGGATTTAATTACTTAAGAGGACTGCTCAACGAGTATTTGTTGACATTGGACGTTAAGACGACTATGTTGTAGTCAGTAGGGAAGAAATCCTGCGGGTTGGGTTCTACAGATGACAAGTTCTTTGGAAGAACCTCTGTTTATGGCAGTTATGTTTAGTTGTAGGTATACAAAGGAAAAAAAAGGAAAGTTCTTTTATGTTGTGGTTGTAGCGACACGAAGACTTGCTCGGTCCTAATAGACATATTATGAATCGTAATGAGTCTTTGTTATTTCGCAAACGAAAATATAATCATAAAGCCCGTCGAATGTCTAATTTTGTTCATTACACGCGATAACAAAGCCATCAAAGGAGTTCACAATCCCTTTAACTGTTCGCTTGACGACACCCGCCCCCGCTGCTAGCATCCAACATCGGTTTCCTAAATATTTGCTCCATTGTGTGTAGTTGTTTTGTATTCTTACTTAATCTAATACTTTCAACAACAAATGAAGAGATATTTTACTTCTTTCTTTTGAACTTCTTTGTGATAAGATTTATTGTAATGTCATCTAAATGACAAGCTGAACAAAATGTTTTGTGTTCAACAAATATTATTCATGCGCGCATGAATATATATATATATATATATATATATATGTATATGTATATATGTATATATATGTATATGTATATATATGTATATGTATATATATATATATGTATATATATATGTATATATATGTATGCATATATATATATGTATATATATGTATATATACATACATATATATATATATATATATATATATATATATATATATATATATATATATATATATATATATATTCGTTTTGTTCGAGGGGTGAATGATTTTAGAATTTTAAAAAAAGGAAGGAAAATACGATTTAATGAAACATAATAAAATAGATGTAACCCCGAGGCGCCTTTCGACCGACTACTTTTCAAAGGAAAACGTCGGTCTTTGTTTAAAAAAACGACAAATTTAAAACCAATAAATGGTATAATGAAGAAGTTCAACAGGTGGCGGGAGGGAGAGGAAACAATATATAAAAGAGAAGAAACAAAAATTGGGGAGTATATTAGTGCATGCATATATATGTATAAACATATATATACATAACCAAGCACAGATAAAATGATCACCCATCAGAAGCAAAGGAGTCTCCAAAAATCAACAGTCTGTGTTTTAAGTCGCTCTGTCGGCATATATATATATATATATATATATATATATATATATATATATATATATATATATATATATATATATATATATATATATATATTGTTAAATATAAGAGACAGCTCATGTCTAGATATCCTTTGGTAGATCCTTTCAATAGTCCGGAGCAGGATCTTAGTTTCGGAGGGGAATTGGTTGATGAATTTGCCATAGTTTGGATTTGTCTCCCAAGTACTTTCAGACCCGTCCGGGTCCATCTTCAGGGGAATGAGGTTAATCAGGTACAGACGATGTGTTAGTATTATAGAAGGTTTTGGCGGGAATTATGTAATAAGTACGAAACTATATTTTGAACTATAGACATTTTAGTATATTATTTCTGATATTAAAGTTAATTCTATTAATTAGGGTTTTTTGTTGTTTTTATATATAGGGCTTCTAATATATGGAATTTTTGTTTGTTAGTACTATATTCTAAGATTTTTCTATTTTCTACTAAAAGTTTTCTGAATTCCGATCGAGGGCAGGAGTGGTCGTTAGTTAAGTTTTGGGCTATGGCGCTAGTATCAGACAAATGCATCGTCAATCTTCTCGACAAAGTCGTGGTAGTTAAACCTATGTATACGTTTTTTTCTTGCTTGTCGGAGATCCTGATTCAAACTATTGAAAGGATCTACCAAAGGATATCTAGACATGAGTTGTCTCTTATATACAACAATAATTGCCTGCAAAGGAAGATGCTGCCTAGATATACACACACACACACACACACACACACATATATATATATATATATATATATATATATATAAGTCAGGTTCATATATATATATATATAGATATATTTGTATACTTAGGAAGCATTTCTTCATTGATGCATGTTTGATTAAACAATAAGGACAATTCCTGTTTGTTTCTTTTTTATCCATCTTTTCATGTTGACGGACCAATGATCTGATGTTCTGTTCGAGTGTGAACAGGGACTCGCCAAAACTGCTAACGTTTTCGACTCCCATGAGTCTTCATCAGGTACGCGAGGAGTTATGCAAACTAAAGGGGGGTTATGAGGGTGGTACAAGGTATACTGAAATGCCTTTAATATATTAAAAAAAAGTTTTAATCGAGTTTCTCAATAAATTCACCAGTTTTAGTTTGTATAACTCCTCACGTGCCTGATGAAGACTCATGGGAGTCGAAAATGTTAGCAGTTTTAGCGAGTTTCTGTTCACACTCGAACAGAACATCAGATCATTAGTCCGTAAACATGAAAAGATAGATCAAAAAAAGAAACAAACAAAAATTGTCCCTGTTGTTTAATCAAACATGCATCAATATATATATACACATTAGGGCTGTCCACATCATAAACTATTTCGACCTAGATAGGTCTCATCAGAACTAACATGAAATAGCTATATCAAGTAAACTTCAATTTTATGTTTATATATATATATATATATATATATATATATATATATATATATATATGTGTGTGTGTGTGTGTGTGATTATTTTTATTTTTATTTACACAGACATGTACAAAATCTGCGACACTAGCATGTCGATGTTATCGATCAAGAGTTATTATAAATTGAGATCTCATCAGGCAGAGTTAGAATCTGATCTTTACCTTAGATCATATTTGGAAATATGATCTAAGGTTAAGATCGGATTCTAACTCTGCCTGATGAGATCTCAGTTTATAATAACTGTTCATCGATAACATCGACATGCCAGTGTCGCAGATTTTGTACATGTCTGTGTAAATAAAAATAATCATATATAAAAGCTCTATTTGATATTGAGCACTTTTTATAAACCCAGTTTAAATTCTTTGGATTACTACCCTGTGGATGTTTTACCTGGATTATTATTATTATATATATATATATATATATATATATATATATATATATATATATATATATATATATATATATAGGCAAACATTATTTAATAACACGGAGTGGTTTTGTTTGATGCGACTTTTTAATTTTTTTAATTTTCCGAATTGTCCATCTATTGTTTCGGTCAAATTGATGTAAATATGATCCATGGTTTTCTTGTTCTATTCTTTTTTCTTTTTTGCAAGTACTTTCGATTTGAATCGTCAAATCATCTTCAGGCGGTATTAGTTTTAGTGTCTTTACAAATTATGACTTTACTGTTGTGCTCATTTTTGAATTATAACGACAAGTAGTTTATAACTTGAAAAAGCGTCTGTAAAGTTGAATGTACATGAGAGCGTGATGGCGTTCTACACATATGAGAGATTTAAAAGTTTGACTGTTTAAACCGTTAAGATATATATATATATATATATATATATATATATATATATTAATATATATATATATATATATATATATATATATATATATATATATGTGTGTATATATGTATATACATATATATATACATACACATATATATATATATAAATATATATATATATATAATTATATATATACGTCATTAAATACCACGAGTTTTCTTTCTTTACGATTTTTTTTGGTCAATTTCTCGACTCGGCGAGCGATTCTTCGGGTTTCCGGTAATAATTGATGGATCATGGCGCCTAATGTTGTTTCTTGGGCCATTACTCGAGCGCTTTCAGTCTCGCGACCGTCTTCAGGAGGTAGTCTGTTGTTGTTGTTTGTAGAGCCGTATTTATGATTTTATTTTGGTTAGATGTAATTATTTGCATATGTGTATATATATATATATATATATATATATATATATATATCTTTATTCTTTTTTTTACTCATTAGTTTTTATTTTTATTGATTTGTTTTTATTTATTTTATGTTTAATCTATTAGTATTATTATTATTATTATTATTATTATTATTATTATTATTATTATTATTATTATTATTAGTAGTATTATTGTGTATTAATTGTTGAAGACTGATAAGGCGTTAGTACCAGTGGTGAATGCTATTTTATTAATTGTGGGTTGTAATTTTTTTTATGTGTAGGGCTTCGAATATTTTTAGTCTGTTAGTGCAGTTGTTTTTATGTATTATCTTATATTCGGAAACCCGAAGAATCGCTCGCCGAGTCGAGAAATTGACAAAAAAATCGTAAAGAAAGAAAACTCCGTGGTATTTAATGACGCATGTCTAATTAACGACTTGCTGCCGAAATATACATATATCAAATTATATATATATATATATATATATATATATATATAATTTTCTTTATACAATGGGCTAAACTCTGTCCTCATCACCCGCAAACCAGGAGTGTTACCATACATTCAGTGGCAAAAGCGGTTCTGCAACCTCTGGCGCCACCAGAAGCTTTGTTCACCGGCTATCGTATTATTTTCTCTTGTTTAAATTTTCATTTTTCTCCTTGTCTTTTATTTTCAGTGATTATGTAGCATTACATTCCCACGGGTTAAAAAAATGTTTTCCGATTGCGTCATCTTCAGATCGTCACGTTCTCATTTCGCCACCTTCACTCGAGAGTATCCGCGAAATATCTTCTATATATTCATAAGATAGCGTGTGTGTTCGTGTCACGCTTACATCCTAGATTGGGAAAAGAATTCAAGTCTCCTAATTTTCGTAATATTTTCAAGTGTTTCCCTTTGTCGCAAGGGTTAGCCACGTGGTTTATAGTTCGATCCCAACCAACCTCTAAGATTTTTTTTTCTACATCGAAGGGGGGGGGGGGTAGGGGGGACGACCGGGTAGACATATATTAATACGATAGGGTGTGTGTTATTTTGTGTGTCACGCTTACATCAAAAGCAACGACCTTCCGAATCTTTGTATGCTACTCATGAATTGGAGCTAAAATTAATTTAATCTAAAGCATTTACAAAGTAAGGTTTAGTCGTCGAAATCGGAATAAGTCGATCGATCAAATCGAGAAAAATGTCTGACGGACGGGCGGACAGATGGACGGACGGACACGAAACCGCTTTTATTTATTAGACACAATCCCCTGGAAGTTTTTCGTCGTTCTGCAACGCTTGAAGAATCTTAGAGAATTCTCGATTCGTGAAATACTTTAAGCAAAGCAAATCATGTGGTTACAACACAACTTTCAAGGGGCTACTGAGAAAAAGAGTGAGAGGGGTTTAGGATTAGGGTTAGGGTAAGTTTGGAGCTGTGCAGTGAGATGTCTGTTAACATTAGTTTTAAATTTCTGCATGTCAGTACCGTCAGGAAAACAGGGAGCAGGGAGGGACTTCCAGAGTCCAGCAGCACGAGGAAAGAAGCTTTTGGAGTAGAGCTCTTTTTTTTTTTCAAAATTGAAAAACACATGAAAAATGAATCTCTTTTATTAACGTGCGACAAGAAGCAATTCAATGTATCACCTGCCCTTTATCTAATAACATCGTTTGTGCTACCACGAAACCTTAGACGCTAAACTTGAAAACGAAGGTGAATATTATTTTCGTTTATTTCGTTGAATAATAAATGTTTTACTTTCATTTTATCGCCAAATCTAAGTGTTATGGTGCCGTACCTACCCACGGAGAACTAATGGACTCGTCCACCTTATAAATACGGGAAGCACGTGACACTTGTTCTCTTCTTCCCCGGCAAACAGGCAATGGCGGTTGAGAGCACCATCTCCTTGTATCTCTTTCTTTCTATTATATAATATATACCTTTGTTCATTTAAACCATGTGTTCCTGTGTCATTCATTCGGCCTTACCTAGGTCCACAACACTAAGTTATTTTTTTAATCACACAAATCTCTTTCGGGACATTTTATTCGTTAAATGACAAACAATAAACAGTTCTCCTGTACGTAACATACAAGTCAAATCTTATCATATTTTATTCAAACATGTATGGATTAGGAAAGAGATAATTAGTATTGAAGCCATCATTTCGTGTAATTTACACGGAGGCGCGCTAGTCATCTATTATTATTACACTAAAGCTGAGTCAATGAACGTTTGTATCCCCAAGGCCTTTGTCTTAGATACTTCAAGCACACAATATAAATGCTAACAGATACTTTAGTTCTGGGATTGAGTTATTCTTTGACTGAAATTCTGTTTTAATTGGCCATAGTTTGTACTTAACTGAACAAATCACTCGCCTCTCCCTTAGCTATATGTATTTCTTTCGCCTCTGTTGATTCACCCACTCTCTAATATTTCTTAGTGTCATTTAGAAAAAGAGTGACTCTCTTTTCTAAGCGTCGTTATTTAATTAAAACACGTGTGTATGTACACACTACAAACACGTATATAAATTATATGGCAAAATAATACGTTTATTTACTTCTATATAGGAATAAAACATAATAATACTTCTATATAATAATAATAATACTACTAATAATAAAAATAATACTACTAATAATAAAAATAATAAAAATAATAATAATAATAAATCTACTACTACTACTACTACTACTACTACTACTACTACTAATAATAATAATAATAATAATAATGAGAAGACCGAGGAGGGACAGCACAAACCAGACCTCCACTGGAAAAGTGCAGAGAATGCTGAGACCTTGGGGAGGCTTATTGCCATCAAATCCCAGAGAAGACCAATTGTCCTTACCAGCGAGAAATCAATGGTAAGAGGCTGTTGCGATACCGCATCGTTATCGAAAAGAGGTGAAGAATACTGGAAGTCTGGGGAGACTTGTTGTCACTCAGACTACAGGAAATACCACTGGTTATCGTCGGTGAGCAATCACTGACGATGATCTGTGTGAGAACTCCTAGTGAGTACAAATAATAATACTAATAATAAAAATAATAATAATGATAAAAATACTACTACTACTACTACTACTACTACTACTAATAATAATAATAATAATAATATAGATGCAAAATACTTAGTATTTTTCGTAATGCCAGAAAAATATTTGAACAGATACATCACAGTATAGGATTTTTTGGACGAAATCAAAATAGAATAAATAGTGGTAGTTGTTGTGACTCAACAGGTCACGAGTACGTCTAGTTCGCTTAGAGATATTGATTGCTGCGCCAGGTGTATGCTGGTAAAGGTTTTGGACAGGCAGAAAACACATTACGTAAAGTCCCTTGGAGCACGATCAGAAAACATAAGAGCATGTAGATCCATAGCTTGATATTGGTTGCGTTCAGTAGGAGATCACAGGTAGATCGCTGAAAGAAATAATTTCGCGAGATACGCCATCTTGTCCGTGCACATCGTTCCGTTTGACTAACATAAACAGATGTTCTTTTCTTTATCCGTAAGCGTTCTCATTGCCGCAATCGCCATGTCCGTCTTTCTTTGGAGTAAAAAGTGTGTGACGTACTTCTCGGCTCAGCTAAATTCGTTGACTTAACCTCTATGAACTCCTGCGTCTGAAGGCTGTAACCCTAAACCTAACCCTAACCCAATCGCCATGTCCGTCTTTCTTGGGAGTAAAAAGTGTGCGACGTACTTCTCGGCTCAGCTAAATTCGTTTACTTAACATATATGAACTCCTGCGTCTGAAGGATGTAACCCTAAACCTAACCCTAACCCAATCGCCATGTCCGTCTTTCTTGGGAGTAAAAAGTGTGCGACGTACTTCTCGGCTCAGCTAAATTCGTTTACTTAACCTCTATGAACTCCTGCGTCTGAAGGCTGTAACCCTAAACCTAACCTTAACCATAACCCTAATCCTAACACAAACCATAACCATAACCCTAACCCAAACCCTAACACTAACGCTAACCCTAACCCTAACACTAACCCTAACACTAACCCTAACACTCACCCTAACTCTAACCGAAATCCTAACCCTAACCCTAATCCTAACCCTAACCTAACCCTAACACTTACCATAACCCTAACTGAAATCCTAACCCTAACCCTAATCCTAAACCTAACTATAACCCTAACCCAAACCCTTACCCTAACATTAACCCTAACCCTAACCCTAACCGAAATCCTAACCCTAACCCTAACCCTAACCCTTACCACAACCCTAACCCTAACACTCACCCTAACCCTATCCGAAATCCTAACCCTAACCGAAATCCTAACCCTAACCCAAACCCTAACCACTTCTTTTATGATCGATATGTCTTTTTACTTTTTTTAATTTTTTCTATTTTTTAACATATTTCACCCCAAACAAGGCAGCCCGCCACTGTAGACGTAAAAGGTCACTGAGGATTAGTTTAATTTCTAGCTAAATGTTGCGGATAAACACATCGGGCGAATCATATGAAAGCGCGTCTTCTCAACGGTCTACACGTCTACCAAAGAAGAGAAAGGGAACTGTATGTTCTTCGTCATTTTAAATAAAGGTTTCGTGTTAGCAACATGGTTTACTGGTCCGGTATTATTTTTTTTTTTTTTACTATTGAGTCACCGCTTATTAAGGCCACGAGCCATTCTAAGATAAGGGTTAATGTAACTGAAATAATTGCCAGTTGAAAGATTAGGAAAACTATGGGAGTACTGACATTGATCAATGGTATGGACTTATTAATTATGGGACGGTTTTTAACAAGTATTTGTTAACATTGGACTTGGAGACAACCAAGTTGCAATCAACCGGTAAACAGTCCTGCGGCAACGTGTTCCAGAGGAGGGAATTCCTTGAAAAGAAGCCATGTCTATGAAAATTCCGCATGACGCTAGGCACATTGAGGGAGAAAGGAAATTCTTTTTTCGATTTTGTAGAAAAAAAAGAGTTCCTGCTGTGAATGTTTTACCATGTATACGAGATTGCGCAGGTATAAGATGTGACACGAGGTCGGAAAGTGGGATTGAAAAGTCAGCGCCCTAGATGAAGGGCACTCGGGTGTACAAAAATTATTGTACAGCCCCGTCGGAATTCCCCGGTAGCGGCGCCTCAGGCGATTAACAATATACTAAGCTCTTCTCAAAGGGCAAGAAGGCAAAGCCTGGGAGGGTGGACCTTTTAGAACTGCACAGGACACTCTCTCAGACCGGAGGAATCAGGGCCAAAAGGTCAAGACGGTACCGGTCTACGGGGTGTAGCATCCATCGGAACAGATACTACACTTTGATCTCAGACAAAAATGTTAATATTCGTTAGGAGATATAAAAGTGGTTGTAAACTGTTATATTCGACGAATTAATTTTACCCGTCCAGGGACGAGTAATTTTTCTAATTCTTCATAAGTAAAAAATAATTTTAATTAAACCGGCTTCAAAAAACAAAAAAAAAATCGCAAAAACATGTTACGTAACTCATGTAAAAAACTGGATTTTAACTTTTTGTTCCACATTTTGAGCGATATTTGTATAATCGATTGCATTTTGCAATTAACCTTTTAATTAGCGTGTTCACCATCATGATATTACTACTACTATTAATAATAATAATAATAATAATAATAATAATGATAATAATAATAATAATAATAATAATAATAATAATAATAATAATAATAATAATAATAATAATAATAATAATAATAATGATACCAATAATATAAGCGAGTCACTAACACATAACAGCATGTTATTCTTAAGTTATTTTTGCACACACCCATGTCAATTGAACTGACGCACAACTATACAGACATTACGTACATTGTATTTGGTAATACACAAACATCACTTATTCTTACATCTGTAAGAAAAGAAAAGTAGTTTATTAACTTTCTTTTCCACAAATTTATAAAACAGTTATGTCCTTGAAGGGACATAATAAAAAATAAAATAAAAAAAACACACGCAGGTTTAAAAGAAGAATAATGTTATATCAGAGCCATACAATGGGTTAAGGTTAGGGTTAGGGTTAGGGTTAGGTTAGGTTAGGTTAGGGTTAGGGTTAGGGTTAATACAATGGCGCCAATGTAACTTCAGCTACTTGAATCCGTGAGTTTATTACAGTCAAAAGTATTCTAGATTTCAATAAGTATTATAGAAACCCGCACCCCCTCTTTGATTTACTCAGTAGAAGTCAATATTGTTTTCGTTTTGTGATTTATTTCCATTATTTCGTTTTCTCCCTGTTTCATTTTTGACTATCTCCTAACTTCTGGACCATTTTAGGGTTCCGGTACATTGAATGCGTTTAACGTGATATCCATGGTCCTTTCACAAGACGGTTTTTCTCTTCTACATTCTACTCTTTTCTATGGACTTTTATGCACTTTTTGATCAGTTAAACCCTATTTTTATTAGGCCAATTTCCCAGTATAACAAAATAAAAACAAAGATTTAATGATATCTTTTACTTTGATTAAAGTGTTTTTGTTATTTATTTAAACATTTCCTCTCCAGTATACATATATATATATATATATATATATATATATATATATATATGTGTGTGTGTGTGTGTGTGTCATCCACATACCGACTGTTTCGCTGTATCACAGCTCTTCAGTGCGGCTATACCAGTTAGTGCCTCAAACCGGGATTAAAACTCAACCGTCGAGCTGACAGTCGGCGCTCTTACCCCTGCGCTATCATACGACACTGACTGAATGTAAGTAATATCTCAATGTAAACATTGTCATATATATATGTATATATATATGCATATATATATATGAATATAACATGACATGAAAATATAATAGTCTTACGTCAATAAACTAACGTTTCGATGCCATGACTTGGTATTGAGCACCCTTGAAAAAAATGGCTTCATATTCACTTTATGAACATATTTGAATCTGATCAATATACATATATATATATATATATATATATATATATATATATATATATATATATACGTTGAGCGGCATATTTAGTGAGCTTTACTGGGTGTTGTGTTTAGTAGTCCATGAAAGTCTCTCATTAGATGTGGCTGTTCTTTTGTGTCTCTCATTGCGTTTGTTGAGGTATTTTGCCATTTATAGGGGCTAGAGAAAGTTATGTCGTATTTACATCTGTTGCCTCCCGAACAAATTAGTAAAAAAGTAGGAAAACGCTGCGTGTTAGTCTTTTTTGTGTTCATTTCGGTTGGCGCCATGTGCGTTTATGTGTGTGTAAATAGCGTGCCTCTGTTTTGGTAATCAGAGAATATGCATGTGCGTCCGTTGAGCAGCTTTTTGTACTTTGCTGGCCGTACAGTGTTCTATTTGTAGAGAGTTTTCGCCCCCCCCCCAAACGTGTCAACGTAGAATTGTGATGTACGCGCTTTTATTGTCTCTAAGAAGAAAATAGCGTAAAAAACACTGTGTTTGAGTTTTTATACTACGTGCCAATATTCGGAGTCAATATTTCTTGCATTTTAATTAGTCGAAAAGAAACAGCTTCTGTGAGCTTTTGTCCAATCGAGAGTCGATATGAAATAACAACGTTCACTGCCGCTGCTCCTTCCAACAATGGTTGCAATTAAATCTTTTAAAATGTGATCTATATGTTTGAGACATGCGACAGAGTTTTTGGTTACAGACATACATCAGCTATCCATTATAATAGGATAGTGGGCGTTTCTAAAATCTTTTTTTATGTTAGAACACATGTTGGGTTGGCACGCGTAGGTCAGAGACGACAAAACAAAATGACCGGATGTTCATGACACTGATGGGGTGAGCAATACTTAAAGGCCAACCGAACAAAAAAGACCAGTTCTGGAACAGGTGAGTAGTGGCAGCAGCGGCCAATTCTGGACGGTGACATTTTGAAATGGTAACATCTGTAACTTTAGTCTCACAATATCCAAATACAAATACGAAAACAAAACATTTGTATTCAATATTAGTTTTTAAAACAGTGGACAACTGTTTCGTTATTTATCAAATATGCTCATCTATGGCGCTTGGTAGATGAATAGTGGATGAAGCGCATTTAGATCCTTTCAAACATTAACTCTTTTGGCTTAAAAATGAAATAAAACAAAATGGGGTGGTTAGACTTCATGCTTAAGTATATTGAGTAAGTATTATCTTTTAAATACGGCTCGTGTGTAGTTTATCAAAGTTGAAAGTGACATCTAAAAAAATATTTTTATGCTAGCTAATACGTCTAGTCTTAGTCCTAAGTTTCTCATTTCCATACATATAATTTTTTTGTCTTGACCTTGTTCCATCATGTCTAGATAGATCGATATATGTATTTTATATACGTGTATTTTTCTAGTATATATATATATATATATATATATATATACTTAAGGCGTCGGATTTGAGTTGTAAAATACTCGTAATCCGGGGTTTCGAATCGCATGACCGGTAGTGAATAGTCATACCTCTATGTTGATGAGTCCCGATTATTTAAGGACAAAACGTATACGTACATAGATGATAAACAATAACAAATATTTATTATATATATATATATATATATATATATATATATCATACAGACTGTTTCAATGTATCATAGTGCCTCAAGCCAAAATTGAAACTCAACCGTCGAGCTGACAGTCGGCGCCTCTACCCCTGCGCTGTCATACGACACTGACTGAATGTAAGTGATATCTCAATGTAAACATTGTCAAGTGCCGGGTGCTCGAATTAGCTAGGCCTTAAAGCTAATGGCAGTTGGCGATATTCTTACAAATAAGCTCTACCCAAGAAAGCCTTTTGGCTAAGATCAAAGTGTAGTATCTGTTCCGATGGATACTACACCCTATAGACCGGTGTTGTCTTGGCCTTCGGGCATGATTCCGCCGGTCTATGGGTCTGTCCTGTGCAGTTCAAGGAGGTCCACCCTTTCAGGCTTTGCCTCCCCTCTTTGGGGAGGAGTAAGTTTATAGCTTACTGCCTGAGGCGCCCCTACCGGGGAATGCCGACGGGGCTGCCCAGGCAATTTTTAAACCCCACTTTCCCGACCCGACCTTGGGTCACATCTTACTTGTGGGAGTAAGATAAAAACTGGCCTTGTGCCTAACTCCTGGAGAGGAGTAAATCAATACCCAAGAAAGGGAGCTTGATATAGTCATCCACATACAGACCGTTTCGCTTTATCACACACACACACACACATACACACATACACACACACACACACATATATATATATATATATATATATATATATATATATATCGTTGTATGTGTGTGCGTGTGTGTATGAATTTCATCAACGAGAAAAGTGATCGCTTATTGAAACGTTTTAAATATATTTATTTACCAAACTATACAAATGCTACAAATGTTTACAACCAATGACAACGCTATCAATATCATGGTTAAAATGACGTGTGGTATGATCAGCAAGATTTAATATGGTTGCCGTACGATGAAGATACCGAACTAGTGAACAATAACACAGCCGGTGCTAATAAGTCAAGTTCATATCATATTCCAATAACCATGTTTTTATTTTATTATTTTTATTTTTATTTTTTATTTTTTATTTTTATATATAATATGAACCTGACTTATATTTGCTCTGTTGTCACTAATTGACAATCATCGAGCTGAATCTTTTAAGAAGACTGCAAAGTAAAACGGCACTGATAGTATATGCTAATACATATGTTGTCATTAATAATTATATATATATATATATATATATATATATATATATATATAGTTTAAATATTTCTACCCTAAACTTTTATCATAACTTGCTTGCTTTTGCCCATTAAAGTATTGTTTTTTTTAATTGGATAGAGTTCGTTCCCTTTTCATTGTACCTGTAATATAAAATCGATTCTTTTAATTATAACAGTGGACTAGTAAATTATTATAACAAGTAAATTATTATAACTAGTAAATTATTATCTATTTCCTTACTAATTCTATCAAATCTGTTAATTTGAATTTACATAATAATTATATCCCCGTTAATCTAATTCCTTATAATCATTCCGATTTACCTCGACCCCTACCATTAACCTCACAATCATTATTTTCTTCACACTATGACTTATATTATTTCAGATCAATGTCATCATATAATTTCGTTGAATTCATCCTAAGACTACCATCAACTACACCTACAAATATTCCTTACTCACATATTCTATTATTTAATCTATTCTATCAATTTAACCACTATTATTACTTTATATGATGCTTTATTACATTATGACCCGAGCTAACTTTGATCCCGGTAGTAAGGGTTAGGGATAGGGTTAGGGTTAGGGTTAGGGTTAGTGTTAGGGATAGGGTTAGGGATAGGGTTATGGTTAGGGTTAGGGATAGGGTTAGGGTTAGGGTTAGGGATACGGATAGGGTTAGGGTTAGGGTTAGGGTTAAGGATAGGGTTAGGGTTAGGGTTAGGGATAGGGTTAGGGTTAATGTTATGATTAAGGTTAGGGATAGGGTTAGGGTTAGGATTAGGGTTAGGGGTAGGGTTAGGGTTAGGGCTAAGGTTATGATTAGGGATAGGGTTAGGGATAGGTATAAGTATAGGGTTAGGGTTAGAATTAAGGTTAGGGTTAGCGTTAGAGTTAAAGTTATGATTAGGGTTAGGGTTTGGGTTGTGGTTAGGGTTTGGTTAGGGATAGGGATAGGGATAGGGATTGGGATAGGGTTAGGGTTAGGGATATGGATAGGAATAGGGTTATGGTTATGGTTAGGGAGAGGGTTAGGGTTGGGGTTGGGGTTGGGGTTAGGGATAGGGATAGGGATAGGGATAGGGATAGGGATAGAGTTAAGGTTAGTGTTAGGTTAGGGTTAGGGTTAGGTTTAGGGTTAGGTTCCGTGTCAAAATTAGCGCGGGTCTTAATGTAGCAAAGTACCTTTTATTATTTCATTTTATTGTTTTTAAATCTTTTTTTTAACTTTTAAAATTATTTTAATTGTAATAATAATAAAGATTTTAATAATATTTATCATTATGAAAAAAATATGTAACCAAAAATAACCAAAAACTAGAAAATAATTATAATAACACCTATTACATATTTTATAACCATCTACTCTGACTAATTAAATGTAACCTCTTGAATTTATTATAATATTTCTAATTTTTAATTTGATCATAATAAATTAAAAGCCTTTTATCCTAGAATTGTATTATAAATCTATTTCGATATATGAATTTCTTTTTCTATCCAAAACCATTATTATAATTTTACTTTTTGCTATCTTAAAATATTGCTTTTTAAATCCGAGAGAGTTCAATCCCCTTTCTTTGT
The DNA here is from genome assembly GCA_963556195.1 of Sepiola atlantica. NCBI lineage: Eukaryota > Metazoa > Mollusca > Cephalopoda > Sepiida > Sepiolidae > Sepiola > Sepiola atlantica. Next base: position 16,614,648 of record OY744541.1, on the reverse strand, counting down.
ACTTTTAGCATATAACAGTTTTTTTTTTCACTGCAAAAATCCGTTTTTTTTTTCGAGCCAACCGCCTCATATTAGCATTTAACGTTTTATTGATATTAAAAATATAACAATAAATAAATAAATACATAATTGGGTAATAAAAATCACAATAATTACATAATAATATTATTTTAGAGCAATTTATTCTTGCTAAGTATGTATATATATATATATATATATATATATATTTATATATATATATATATATATTGTATATATCATATATATATATATAATATATATATAGAGATAGAAGAAAAAAGAGTGATAAATATGCGACGATTGTCTAAATTTATTTAAAATTTCAATTGTTCAATGCAAGGTGTAATCAGTAATAAACTAGTGTTATTTTTCTTTCCTTAAGCCAAGGCTTTTCAAAGATCGAAATCTTATCATCAGAGGAGAAATACAGATGGATAAGTTGGCTTTCGAAAAAACCAAAGTTCAAACATTTGAAAATTATGAGAGCTGTTATTAAAAAAACGTATTGAATGAAGAGAAAAGTTCCGTGAAAAGATAAGCAAAAATGTCCGGGTGGTAAATTTCCGTTGAAAAAAGTCCGGTGAAAATTGTAGAAAGTGAAGAAAAACTCTTTGTGTGGGAGCAGATTGGAGAAAGTGCTCAAAGTGTAGGTGAGTCCAGATGCACTTAAAGGAGGTTGAAAAGAGGAAGACAGGCCATTTTTTTGATTTACTTCCGGGCCTAGTAAAACAGTAGAGTCTCGTACAAGGTTTAACTCAAAAATAACACTAGTTTATTACTGATTACACCTTGCATTGAACAATTGAAATTTGAAATAAATTTAGACAATCGTCGCATATTTATCACTCTTTTTTCTTCTATCTCTACTATTGCTCTATCTCGTATATTGAGCTAATCCTTTTCACAATAGGTTCCATATACTATAAGTTTTCACTTTGGTTTATTTTGATCCTATATATATATATATATATATATATATATATATATATATATATATTTATTTATTTATATATATATCTATTTATCTATTATCTAATTGCTAAATATTTAATTCTATCATAATTATTTAAACATCTTGTAATCATTTTTTTTCACAATTTCATTTCTCGACTCATAATAGTTATTATTATAAGATCATAAATGTTATCCTCTTTAAATAGGATAGAGCTGTGTTCCTTTTAACGTGTATCTATAATGTATAACAGATTCGTTCCTCTTTCCATTTTCCGATCTAATTGTGGTGCAATTTTATGTTGTATTAGCAATTTGATGGTATTATCGCTGTACTTGTTGACCTATAAAAAAAATTAACATTAATCAGAATTGCCACTTATAATCTATTTAGCATCCTTCGCATATATATCTGGAATTTTCTTATTCATTTTTATTTTTTTACCTATTTTGGACTCATGACTAATTTTCACACGGATTAATACACATTTCTTTTGCTATTTGCCATTGTCATCATTATTGGTAACAATGGTTTGGAAATGGTGTGAGTGATAATTATTGTTATTATTATTATTTGTTTTTACCAAGTTTTCTTCTTGGTCTTTTCTCATCTTCCTTTCTTCTATTTTTGATTGATATGTTTTTCCATGACTATTAAATGAACAATTTCTCTGATGATCAGCGATGTTAAAATAAAAACTATATATTTTTTCTCGACTAAGCTGTGAAACACGCGTAAGATATGAAAAAATTAAAAAATTGGAAAAAAAAGTATTGATTTTGTTTGTACGACTAAGGAAAAATCACGTGTATTCGTCGAAATCGGAAAATGAGGAAATTGATATATATATATATAGCAATCGGACATTTGCTTGCATTCGGGCAGAGTTTTGCCCAGCGTTTTCTTTCCCTACAACTTTTATTTCTTTTTTTCAAATTTTAAATCTTGGCCATTGCCAACTTATCTATCCCAGCGACTTCCTCTGATGATAAGATTTTGATCTTTGAAAAGCCTGGCTTAAGGAAAATTTAACTTGAATAAATTGCCTTTTTGCGGAATATACCTTGCTCTGAGCAATTGAATTGAATTTTGATTTGGCTTTTGCTTCTCTAATTCCTTTCCATTCTTCTTCATATATATATATATATATATATATATATATATATATATATATATATATATATATATATATATATATATATATATATATATGTATATATATATATTAGAGATGAAAAATGAGAATAAAAAATTGTAAATATAAATAAAATATTTACAATTTTTTATTCTCATCTTTCATCTCTTATATATATATATATATATATATATATATATATATATATATATATATATATATATATATAGTTAAATCAAATACTAACGTGTTTTATACCTACAGACGACGTCGTTTGGGGCTTACACTCTCATCAGTGCAGGAATTGTGGTTTCACGCGGTGGTATTGACTCGAACGAAGATCGTAGATTCAACCTAGAATTACGAGCCTAACGCTCATGCCCGACACGGAGAAATCATCACATACAGTAATTGAAATTAAGATAAACCTATCCAGGAGGCGATGATAAGCGTCATGATGTCAATGATTTTCTACGCACGAGCGGAACTTTGCTTTATCGCAGGGTGACAACAATGTTGTAATTTCAAACAGGGCTCTACTTTTAAGACTATAAATCTTAAAGGGGCATTTACTATAAATATTATTTATTAAAGATTAAAGTGTTTTATACCTACAGACGACATAATTTCGGGCTTACACTCTCATCAGTACAGGAGTGGTGGTTTCAGGCGCCCGTATGGGCTAGAACGGAATAGGAAGGTGGTGGTTAATAAAGCCAATTGTTCTGATTGGTTAGTACCTAGAGTTAACGTTGAAATGCAATGTAAGTACCGTCTTTCGCAGTGAACACCCAAAAGTACTTTAGATTTGTTAGTAAGGTCGTCGTGGCTTTCTGTGGAGATAGCCCCAGAGATAAAAACATGGGTAGAGAATTAAGGTCCAGACGACATAATTTCGGGCTTACACTCTCATCAGTACAGGAGTGGTGGTTTCAGGCGTCCGTATGGGCTAGAACGGAACGGTAGAGAATTAAGGTCCGATGAGCGTGAAACGCATTCAGGATTACACCTCCTTTTGATAGACGACTGCCGACGTTGATCCCATATCAGTAAACGGTGATAAAACCAAGACTGTTGAACATTCCTGAATAAACTTTGGTGGACAAGTCAGGAATAAACTGAAGTTTCTTTGTACTATATTCTAGGATTTCCGAAAGGATTGTGAAATGTATTAATGATTCCTTCAGTGGCATTTTTGGGCCACTGTATTATGATAATTGTTTAAGGTATTCATTTCGGAGAATCACTAATCACGACTGAGAACTTTCTCTACTGGTTTTTTAAAAATCTATTTTCACAGTGGGATTGCAATATAAATAAAATATTTATAGCTGATTCTATAATAATAAAGATCTAATAAAAACCTAATCAGAAATAGAGTTTTTTTTTTGTTAATACCGTAAGTTTTTTTTTCTTACTCACGAACGTTATGAAATTAAGAAATATTAGTAGCTGGAAGAAAATAATGGTTGGTTTCCGACAATAACATCCATACGATGCTGATTATGTGTTCAAAGATCAGGCGCCTATAATGAAGGGTTATAGTTAGGGTTATGGTTAGGGTTAAGTCAGGGTCAGTATCAGGGTCAGGGTCAGGGTTAAGGTTAGGGATAAGGTTAGGGTTAGGGTAAGGGTCAGGGTTAGGGTCAGGGTCAGGGTTACGGGGTTAGGGTTAGGGGTTAAGTTAGGGTTAAGGTTTAGGGGTTAGGATTAGGATTAGGGTCAGGGTTAAGGTTAGAGTTAAGGTTAGGGTTAAGGTTAGGGTCAGGGTTAGGAGTAGGGTTAGGAGTTAAGTTAGGGTTAGGGTTAAGGGTTAGGGTTAGGGGTTAAGGTTAGGGTTAGGGTTTAGGGGCTAGGATTAGGATATGGTCAGGGTTAGAGTAAGAGTTAAGGTTAGGGTTAAGATTAGGGGTTAGGGTTAGTATCAGGGTTATGGTTAGGTTTAGGGTAAGCGTCAGGGATAGGGTTAGGGTTACGGTCAGGGTTAGGGTTAGGATTAGGGTTAGGGTCAGGGTCAGGGTTAGGGTTAGGGTTAGGGTTAGGGTTAGGGTTAGGGTTAGGGTTAGGTTCAGGGTCAGGGTTAGGGTTAGGGTCAGGGTCAGGGTCAGGGTCAGGGTAAGAGTAAGGGTTAGAGTTAGAGTTAAGGTTAGGGTTAAGATTAGGGGTTAGAGTTAGGGTTAGTGTCAGGGTTATGGTTAGGGTAAGGGTCAGGGTTAGGGTTAAGGTTAGCGTTAGGGTTAGGATTAGTGTTAGGGTTAGGGTTAGATTAGGTTTGGGGTTGGGGTTAGGGTTAGGTTTTGGTCAGGGTTAGGGTTAGAGTCTTTACCGCTCTTTCTACTTTCACTTTTCTTGCTAAGTATGCTTAAATGATTGAAGTTAGTCGTCATAAACTGTTCATTGTTGTCATTAACAAGCCTCATTGTTATATATTTCTCATAAAATATATATGTCAGTCATTTAACGACATAGGTTGTGGTAGTGTTCGTTTGTCACGTTACATCTATGCCGTTTTTCTTAACTTTAAAAAATGTTATAGCCAGGATTAAAAGCTAATAAAAACTATTAAATATTCATCATCCATCTTTTATTAAAGAAACATTCAGATTCGTGATTGTTATGAGGTAAGCTGATCTACCTACTTCAGGATTAAAAGGAATTACCCAGACACAATAAATACAATAGCATCTAAGCGTCTGCGACAGCGAAGTGTGGCAGTTATGGCCCCCAAGTGCCTGCCGCGTACCGATGTAACATACTTCTGTTAATATATTTTTGTTAATTATACCACTATGTTTGTCTTTATTATTACCGGCCTGCAAAGCCTCAACAATAATGATGGTCGATATCGGCAAGGAAATAACTGGAACGCTATACTGAAAAAGAGACAATTGTCTGGCGTGAAATTCGAACTCACGAGAGCATAAAATATTGGAACTGAGGGCGAACGCTTTACCCACGACCCGTGGCGCAGTGGATATAGTACTACGTAAAATTCAGTTCTAAGTGACAGTCATCTGAAGATTGAAGGTTCAATTCTCAGTGCGGGCGATACGAAGAATTGCGAATTACTGAAGACTTCTACTCAGTTATGGAAGATGGAACGAGAGCATGCTGCCCCCCGTGGATTTAATAAAGGGTCCCGTTTGAAATTCCGTCCAGATTCACGAGTTCGACAGAAAGATTCCCGAGTTCGACAAAGTACACCGGAAGAAGGTCGGAGGTTACATCGGCCGAAACGTTGTGATAAAAACACCCAAGATGAAAACAGTAGTCCAAATATACTAAATTCTACAAATTATCAACCCTCATCTAAAAAATTCCGAAACATAATGGAAAGCGTATTCTTATTTTCCACATGTACATATGTCATTTTTTTAAAAAATTTCGTTTTAACCTGTACATCAGTCAGATGTTTGCTGTTATTGTCCATACCTAGTCGAAGACGTTGGCGAAATCTGTTCATAACTCGACGCGTCATTTTATGTTGAATGGCCACAATTTCTAGGTTAATGGCATTTTTTAATCGTTCAATAGGTCGCAATGTTTTTTGCGCTTCAGTTATTGCTTCGTTTTCGATAAACGTTTCCACAATGAAAGCGCGATGCTGGTCTTTCTGATCTATATGGAACGAAATAGTCCTGAAACGAAATAAGACAGAATTACATGTATGCCAGTCTCCCACCGACGTAAGTTGTGTTAATGTTCAGTTGTCGCGTTTTTTCTAAATATCTCGAACTAGTCCATAGGTATATGTCATTTTCCCACAAGTCTGCGTCAACCATTTGGAATGAATGTTCCAGGTAAAAAATGTAAAGTAGTTAACCATAGTCGAAGGTGACCAGAAGGCTCCCTTTTCATTGACTACTACACCCAAGTGTTAGGGAGGGCGCCACTCCTTTTCCATGAGTACTCCATTTACCATTGATTTTCCCCTTATAATGTTAAGCTTTTAGCAAGAGGGCATTAAGTACCATGTTTTTGGTTTTGGGGGTTTTGGGGTTTTGGAGTTTTTGGGGTTTTGGTTTTTTTTTGTTTTTTGGGGATTTTTTGGCGTTTTAGTATGGGAGGTGACAGTGGTTAAGTGGATAACAACACGGACTGACGACCTGGGTGTTCCAGGTTCGAATTCAGGCGGTTCCACAGTATCACTTTCACTAAGTGGTGTTGGCAACCTTCATGTGGTCCTTCCCGTGAGTATCCGGTGTCTTTCTAGAAAGAATTCTAACTAGAAATATATTGAGGAAACCAATGGCAACACTAGAATCATCTGATTCACACATGAATGAATGAGTGGCTTTTGGTATTAATCGACCTAGGGTTGAACCCGGTTAGCCAACACCTAACTATTATTTCAAATTAGCAGATTGTTCATGGAAAAGAGTGGTACTAAGATTTTCTCTTTTTTAACTTCTTTATTTGACATTAAGCGCGTATATGGACTCTTTTAATTATATAACTTTTGATTCCCGGCCACCATATTCAAGATTTAAATCATGACATTTCGTTATGCCCTGATGACCGTCGTGAATTGCTTCTAGAATTTCGTTCCGCATAAATTTCGAGAGGGCGATCCTATAAACTTTTATTGCATTCTTTCGTATTATTCCTGTTCCATTGTTGTAGACGTCTCGAAGGTCAGAGCTCATCAATGTTCTTCTGGCTCGCCGCTCGACGTTAATATATTCAAGATCTTGTCCTAAGATTTCGACGTTTTGTGTCACCGCATTTTTTTTTATATAGGAGTCACTTGTCATTGAATAGCCAGGTTGAACGGATTGCTTTGGGTATAAACTTCAACTTGTTTTCAATTTTGGGAATTTTAAATGGCGCATTTGCATATATGATACTGTTGACCCATCCTGGGAGGTGCCGCTCACATCACTCTTATCTGCCGTGACAGAGTACAAAATCGACTTCGAAATCTAGTGGAGTTGATCTCTTGTCTTCCCTACAGCCTCTTTCACACGGAAGAGATGTTGCTAGTCTTTCTCTACTCTATTGTTATTTCCACGGTAGGTGCTCGACTGTCCTCCAATCTCCGTAAACTGGTGATACCAGATCAGGCTGCCCTGTGGCTCCCTGAGACGAAATTCACCTACATTGACGTTTTTTTTTTTTTTTTTTTTTTTGTAAAACTTAATTATGTTCTACAAAACCAAAAACAAAAACAACAGCCCCTCTCCCTTTCTCCCTCCCCTTTTTTATTTTTATTTTTCCTACCCTACTCCCGGTCCTGGATATGACCTTAAACTACATCCGATGGTGAGATCCGGCTTACGGACTTTGGGGAATGTGGAGCCTCCTATTAATTACCATTGCTCCCAGGTCCACCCTGACCCGGAGTGGTAGTACCTGTTAGGGTCCCAACTATGGGTTAAATAGAAACGGATATTAAAAGGGGAAAGAAACAAAAAAGAGAAGAAAATAAGACCAGATTCGGCATTAAATAACCCAAAAAGAGTTGATATGCCGTAAAACAAAACTACCAAACCAAATCTCCGTAAAACATTCACAGCAAAGACTTGCCTAGATACAACCACTGTAAAGAATTTACCTTTCTTCCTTTGTGTCCTCTGTGTACTTAAAATTAAACGAAACTTCCAAGAACGCACTTTCTGTGACAAACAATTCCATGGGACTGCTTCCCAGCTGACTACAACATGATAGTTCTCAATGTTCAAAAATGTTTGTCGATGCGTCCGCTTTAAGGTGTTGTTCATCGCCAACTAAGAATTCTATAAACCTTTGTTCTCGAGTGTTCTTTGGCTTGGTTGTTTGTTTTACGGCATATCAACCCTTTTCGGGTTATTTAATGCCGAATTCGGTCATTTTGGTAAAAGATTTTATGCTTAAAGTTCTTCATATGTTCTAGTATTTATTCATTGCATTTTGTTTGGTTGTTTTGTAGAGGTAAAATTTGGGGGGCATTACAAGACATGATTGAGTTTTGCAAAGGGAAAGGAAAAAAACAATAACATTAATGTTTGGTGTATTTTTGGTCAGGAAGCAGGTATCTTCAAACAACCTGATCTGGTACCACCAGGTCAGAAAAAGGAATTTAACAGCTACACAATCAATCTTCATGAAGTGCGGCATGCGACTAAGGTCGATTTACTATTTTGTTGGCGGAAATCGACAAAATACGTCTGCTCTAGACGGTGGACTGGCTCTAACTCTATCAGGGTGACGAAATCGCTTGGATGCTATAAAAAAGATTCCGGCGATTTGTGTTTCTACGCCAGAGATTATGATGTTCTAAGGAACTAATCACTCCAGTGATACATCTGTGCATTTACATAAAAAAAGTAGTACATACTACAATTAGAATTCCATGATAAATTTCAGTATACTGAAATCATATGCCCTTCATAGGGTTAAGATGAAAATTCATATACACTAAATGTACAAAAGCAAGGAAATTCCCAAATTTTTATACTTTTATTGTCATTAAGGGTATGACTACATATCAACCAAACCATTTCATTATCACATCACTACAGTATAAATATATATGCATGAGTGGATGAAGTGTGTGAGGTGCGCTGAAGAAAAATTCCTACCAGTAAAATACATAGCCGTGTTGTGCTCACTTACCCTTAATGACAATAAAAGTGTAAAAATTTGGGAATTTCCTTGCTTTTGTACATTTAGTGTATATGAAGTTTTATCTTAACCCTATTAAGGGCATATGATTTCAGTATACTGGCATTTATCATGGAATGTCACTACTTTTGTAAAGGCTACGCCTCAATAAAATGGTCATTTTAAAGTTTTTTTGGAATTTTCTGAAAAACTAAGGTATATGGTAAACTGAAATTAAAATGCCAGCAACTAGACCCTAGAACCTCTATCTCTGCCAAAAATCAGCTGAATCCATATAATAGTTGATGAGATACAGGGTGGCACATACGTATGTACGTACACACGGATAACATGATTTCATTATTGAACTTTCTGGATTTCTGGGTTGCCTTGACTAATGATACTGAAATTCTACACATTTATAGAACCTATCAAATAAAAATTTTGTGCAAAGTTTTAACTAATTTGGTTTATTGGTTTTTGAGTTATGATTGATCAAATAAATGAGATTTCCTGCATAGGCCATTCTTGAAGTCTATTAAGGGATAGAGCGCTCTCGTGCCTCCCTTGATATGCGACTCTTACAATATCTTTACAGAAGCATCTTCTGTATAAAAAAAGACGTTACTGTTAACCATTCTTATGAATTCACGGGACAAAGTAAGTGAGCGCGTAATTCTAACACAATAAATATTTCCGCGGAGTTTTCTAATAAAAAAAAATGTGAAAGTCTTCTGTAGGTTGAATGTTCAATCCTCAGTACAGGCGATGTTAAGAATAAAATTACGAATTACTTAAGACTTCGACCCGGTCATGGGTGACGGAACGCGGACAAGTTACCCCCGTATATTAAATAAAAGGTTTCGTTAAAAATACCGTACAGATTCCCGAGTTTATCTAACTCGGGAATCTGTACGAGTTCATCAAGATGCACTTGAAGGAATTCGGAAATTAAATCGGTCGAAGTTTTCTTAGAATAACATCCACGATGAGAACAGTAGTCCGAATAATCCAAAAACAATAACATCCACGATGAGAACAGTAGTCCGAATAATCCTAAAACAATAACATCCACGATAAGAACAGTAGTCCGAATAATCCTAAAACAATAACATCCACGATGAGAACAGTAGTCCGAATAATCCTAAAACAATAACATCCACGATAAGAACAGTAGTCCGAATAATCCTAAAACAATAACATCCACGATGAGAACAGTAGTCCGAATAATCCTAAAACAATAACATCCACGATGAGAACAGTAGTCCGAATAATCCTAAAACAATAACATCCACGATAAGAACAGTAGTCCGAATAATCCAAAAACAATAACATCCACGATGAGAACAGTAGTCCGAATAATCCTAAAACAATAACATCCACGATAAGAACAGTAGTCCGAATAATCCTAAAACAATAACATCCACGATGAGAACAGTAGTCCGAATAATCCTAAAACAATAACATCCACGATAAGAACAGTAGTCCGAATAATCCTAAAACAATAACATCCACGATGAGAACAGTAGTCCGAATAATGCAAAACAAATAAATTTACAATTTAGTTATTAATAATGAGTAAATGCTGAAAATTTTGTTTGAATAGAATAATTTCATGCTTTATTTTTTTCTCTACTGATGGGTCACCACTTATCAAGACCCGGTAGCAACTCGAGGATAAGGGTTAAGTAGATCTTCAGTTGGACGATGGTCGCTGCCACGAAGGACCCGCAAACAATTGGTGTAAAATAAAGAAGTTTAATAAGAGGAATTTAATATCCAAGAGGAAGGATCCAAAAGTACTTGTTTTCATGAGAGTTCAAGACGACCATGCTGTAGTCGGTTGGGAAGTAGAGTCGTAGTATCTTGTTCCAGGAAAGAAACTTTGTTCATGGGAATTCGGTTTGTTTTTTTTGCAAAGAGAAAGAGAGAGATAAATGAAAGTTCTTAGTAGTGGTTGTAGATAGACGAGTTCTTGCTGTGAATGTTTTACAATCGAGGGGCATGGATTGGAGCTCAGCCGAGCACCTACGAGGAACACAACAATACAGTAGAGAGAGGCTAGTAACATCTCTCTTTTTTTTACTTCTGTTAGTTCTCAGAAATCAAGGAGCTCCCTCCTGGAGCTAACACTTGATTTCATTAAGATTTAAATTTATATCCGAGGGCTCTTTTTAGGATAGACGTTGTCCCTTTTTATGGCTGCTATCTGTATTTTGCTCCAGCTCGATCTTCCAGTGATTGTTTCTAAGTATTTATTAAGTTTTATTTTCATTAGGCCAGTTGCTTCTACTACAGCCAAATTTCTGCTACTGTTCCAGTATTAATTTAAAAGAAAAACTATAATTTTGGATTTAAAATTAAATATTGAATGAAGCAAAAACAAAATAAGTCTTTAAGAATTGGCTTAACAAAACCAAGCCATGGCCTTTTAGCTAGGAGCAAAGTGTACTGTCAGAACAGATACTTAACTTCATCTTTTCTTTCCTGAAGAAGCAATTCTTCTAGACTGAAGCAATTTTACCTTTTGTTACAATCCAGAATGCTCCTTTTTGGGGAGCCGGATTTTCCCCACATTAAAAGTCCGTCGACCTTGTGTCTAACTCTGCCCTCGTGGGGAGACAAATAAATAGGGACAAGACCATGTACACTGTTATGTTTTCGGGGACAATCGGATTGTCTTCGTTATTTTAACACAATCTTAACACCTACAATCAGCAGATGGATATAACATGTTTTCTTTCCCCATCTTTACGTTCGCCGAGGTTTGGTACTCTCTTTCTTTCTTTTTTTTTTACTTCAGTTAGTTTTCAGAAATCAAGGGGCTCCATCCTGGAGCTAACACTTGATTTCATTCAGATTTAAATTTATATCCGAGGACTTGTTTTAGGACAGATGTTGCCCCTTTTATGGCTGCTATCTGTATTTCACTACAGATCGCTCTTCCAGTGATTGTTTCTAAGTATTTCTTAAGGGTTTTCTTCATTAGGGTAGTTGCTCCTACTACAACCGGTATAATATTTTTTTTATTTCTGAGACCATGTGGTTTCTAAATCATTCTTGAGGTTCTGGTATTTTTGTGTGAAAGAGGCTGTAGATTACGAAGTCGATTTTGTACTCTGTCCCGACAAGAAAGAGTACTTCGAACGGCACTTCCTCAGATATGACAGCCGTGTTCCATCTTAGGACGTATCTAGCTTTTTCAACTATTTTAAAACTGGAGACGGCGGTCTTAAAAGTGCGTATTTATTATGCGTTACATACTTTTTTATACTGCTAAATAATTTCTATCAACGTAATGTTTATTCGATTTTTACGCCGTGTGCACTAATTTATTGGAGATCTGTTACTCGACTCGTCCTGGCCTTAATCGCAACCCGCATACCTACGACGCCCAGTACAAATAATTGTTGACCGACCCTTATGAAAATACGTGGCCATTTATGGTCCACACCCAACAATATCTTTTGTCGTTCAAACAAACACTAAAAGAGTTTCGTGACTATAAAGTTAAACACACACAAATATCAATCGACTAATCAAATTAATGCTTTTTATAAGGAAAAGCTACTTCGACCAAACAACCAATCAGATTGCAGCTTTTATATGACGTATTGAACTGAAACTCGGTTGTATTCGATGGTAAACTTTTTCTTTTGGTTAGTTTTATGACAATAGATTGTCTTTGAATTTTTGACATTATGACAAAAGCCAATATTTGTAATGACGCATTTTCTTCTGTAGGGGGAAAAGTTACGAACGTTTACTTTTCTCATGGATCCACGCATGCATTTAATGGGTAGAAAAGGAACAACTTTAATACGAGGAATAGATTATCTAAGAAGATGACTCCAAAATACGTGTTTAAATTTGACTTCACAACGACTATGCTGTAGTCGGTTGGGAAGAAGACTTGTGGTTTCTTTTTCCAGGAAAGAAACTTTGTTCATGGAAGTTCCGTTTGTTTCTTTGGTAAAGAGAGAGAGAGGGAGAGAGAAATTACAGTTCTTAGTTGTAGTTGTAGTTGTAGAAGGACGAGTACTAGCTGTGAATGTTTTACAATTGAGGTACAAGGATTGAAGCTCAGTCACCCTTTAAGAAGGGGTTAGTTTATTGCTAATCGCCTGAGACGCCCTTACCGGGAAATGCCGACGGGGCTGCCCGGGCATTTTTTGAGGGTCACAGGTGCTTTTTCTCTAGTGTGCTGACTTATCAAATCCCACTTTCCGACCTTATGTCACATTTTACTACTGTGCGAAATAGATAAATACCTGATGAACAAATATCAATCGACTAATCTAATTAATGCTTTTTATAAGGAAAAGCTACTTCGACCAAACAACCAATCAGATTGCAGCTTTTATATGACGTATTGAACTGAAACTCGGTTGTATTTTATTGTAAACTTTTTGGGGTGGTTAGTTTTATGACAATCTTTTTAATTTTTGACATTATGACAAAAGCAAATATTTGTAATGACGCATTTTCTTCTGTAGGGGGGAGGAAGTTACAAACGTTTACTATTTTCATGGCTCGATACATATTTTTAAGGTTTAACTAGAAGCATTTATGGATATCGCATGGTTTATTAAAGTGCATAGGTTGTAATTTTATCCACTTATATATTATATCTACTTACACATTTTTATTAGTTTCAGTTAAATTATAACCAAAATAATACTTTCCACTCCCTTGTATATAAACACATCTTAATTGCTCTCTTTCCCGCTTTAGTCAACAGGCATCCCCATCGACGCGTGTACATACCTGCCCGTCTTTCTCCCCTGTGTGAATGTTGTAATCGACACTTCTTTACAGAACAAAGCCATCCCTACAAATTTGTAATATCCGGTCACGGGAGCGCAGCTAGCTCAGCAACCTCGATTATTTTTACAAGTCTTGCTGTAGATATGACATACGAAACCGTGGTCTTCCATTTATATATAGCTATAATTTACTTTTGTTTTACACAGGATCTCATACCTCGCCGTCTTTCTACCCTGTGTGAATGTTGTAATCAATACTTCTTTACAGAACAAAGCCATCCCTACAAATTTGTAATATCCGGTCTCGGGAATGCAAATAGCTGAGCAACCTTGATTATTTTTACAAGTCTTGCTGTGGATATGATATACGAAACCGTTGGCTATACTTTACTCCTGTCTTACACAGGATATCATATCGCTTAGTAGATAATCCCTTGAGTAACAGGCTCTACCACATAAAACTCCTGGTGCTAACACATTAGGCTGTCTGAAGATATCGGCGATTTATAATGTACATTTGGCCCCATGTTCGAAACAGATAGAACGTCCATCCGATTCATAGATAGAAATAAGTAGACGACGACATTGAAAGGTTAACGGAAAATACATTTTGTTTTAGCAGTGCTGAAAAGTAATTAAAAACAGTTAATAATCGATTTTTAACAAAAAAAGGGTTTGAAATATTTGATCACGTCGCAGCTCAGTTGGAAGGGCCAGAAACGGAACGACCGTCCAGGAAGCTCTCGATTAAAGGGCAGGAAAAGAAGCAGACGACGTATGCACTGAAAGTAGTTCATCAAATTGTATTCCTACGCCAAGACATCCGATTGGCCGATGGGCAATTTACTCAGTGGTATCGGTATATTTAAACCAAGAGAAAATAGTACACCAAAATATGTTGCTGCTACACTCTTTCTTACTGAAGGTGACATACCTGAACAATCTGCATCTCCTCACTGGCCTTGCCCGTTCACATGTGAGACAGGAAGTTGCCAGCCGGGTAGAGATCACAAAAGATATCAGTGATGAACGCCATCTCCTTCGTGGACGTTAACCAACGGTCCAACGACCGAAGGTAAGGAGACGCTTCCTCAGCCATGTCGAACCCCTAACAAATGTTGTAACATCATTATATTCTGTTAGGTTTGTAAACAGTTTCTTTAAATTAATAATTCACCACTTATCAAGGCTAAAAACGCTTCGAGCATGAGGGTTAATGAGATTGATAGATTGACAGTTAAATGATGACGAATACTATGAGAGGATTGAAAATGTCCACATACAACCTACTAAAAACAACAACTGGTTCAGAAAACAGCAATTCTCCCCTACTTTGTAAGAAACATAGTTCATGTAATCTGAGGACCAAGTGTAAAATTATAGGAAAACAAGAGTTACGCGGCTGCTATAATACACTTTCTACTCTCTATGGCTGTTAGCTTCCATGGAGCTATTACGCCGTTTGACACCTCTTGTTTTCAATGTTTCTAGTTGGCCACACACTTATCTCACCAGACAAGCAATGGCCTGCCTAATCGTGCTTCTAGTTTAGTCACTGACAACTCGACCATAGAACAGGTAGCACTAGGTATATGGTATATGGTACCTAATAGCAGGTAAGAATACAGACCGGACCTGAAGTTGTTGATTATTACCTTTAAATATCTATTTGTATATTGTTTTCCCTATTGTTTTGTTCATCTCTTCAAATCTTTGCTAATGTTTTTGCGCGCGATAAATTATTCACCGAAAAGGGAGCATTTTCTGGAGAGAAAACTAAACATTAAGACAACTAGAGTTCGATTAAAGAATAATAGAAATTACAACACATTGCCCCTAAGAGATAATCATAAAGTACCTGTTCTAAAATCTTGAAAAAAAGCTTCAATCCCTACACTACACAACACCACCTGTTTCCTTTGTCTAAATGAAAAACTGGCTATTATTAGGTTCCCTGGTGAAGATACAGTACTGAATCAAAGGGATGAAATATGTATTAGCTGTAGACACTTTAAACAGTTCACCCTGGATAAATATAGTAATTACCTAGTGACTTCTCAATATCTTTTTCTTAAATAACAATTAAGACGAAAAAGTGTAGGAAAAATCACCGACTTTCGTAATAAATATGCATGACATTATTAAACAGACGAACTATTTTTCGTTGTAATGAGGTTACTATAACGGTCAAAACTTCAAAAAGAACTTCTCTTCAAATAACACTGTAATAAACAAGTTGCCAAAGTCAACGCTTTCTTTCGTCTGTCCAAATTCTGACTCACCGTCTGCGTTTAATCCGTCTTATTTTAAACTTATTCTGTCGGTGCACCTGCAAATTAGTTGCCCACGAATGCAAATTAGTTTCGCCTTTAAATTCTTCGAAGCTGGTAATTGCTCATTTCCATATCTATTACGATATACCAAAACTTTATTATGATGTCATTCTGAAATGATAGGAATACAAAGCAGATCGTCTCAAAATTATTTTGAATAACAGTATTGTGACCAGATACGTTGGAGTATAAAATGTAGAACACGCTGAACAGGAATGTTCAAAATTATGAAAAACACAAATAATTACGACATATTACATTTTGAAGAGGTGTATATGGAGCAGATAAGACAGCAGTATCGGTTTTCAAGGTGGCAAGTCATTTGCATTGAAAGCACATTAGAGCGTTTTTAATACAGTACAAAAAGATAAACTAACATGACCTGTGACCTGCGAATATTGAAATTTGGCATTCTTTTTCAGAGATTAAGGGAGGTTGATTTGTCAATTTTAGAAATGAACACGACTTTGTTGGCAAAAGTGAAAGATGGATTTGGGTTGGGATAAAATTTGATAGCAAAAATTCGATTCCTAAAAAACAAATGTATTAAACTGACTTAAAAATTTCAATAATATATTCAGACTCAATTGATATTCGATACAATACAATTTCTCTCTCTCTCTCTCTCTCTCTCTCTCTCTCTCTCTCTCTATATATATATATATATATATATATATATATATATATATATATATATATATATATACAGGGTGGGCCAAAATAAGGGTCCTATCTTTAAATTTGAATAACTTGAATTTGAATAACTTCCACAAAATAAAAGTTAAACTCACCAAACTTTATGTGTGTGTAGACTGACCCTTCCGAGATTTTTTGAAATAAACAAAACAAATTTTAGCCGAAAAACACTTCTTAAAACTTACAAAAACTAAAGTATTGTTTTTTACACTGTTTTGAGTTTTTTAAGCAAAAATAATGTTTTCTAAATGAGGGTACGTTCCTTAGGGCTAATACGGCTCATGCTTGCTTCGGAAAGAGTCCTTTACTTATTCTAATAAAAAAATTTTTTTTAAATCAATAAATAAAAAAGTTATGAATTTTTAAAAATAGGACCCTTATTTTTGCCCACCCCGTATATATATATATATTTTAAGTAAATAATATTAAATTATTTTTACCTACATACGCCAGCGTTTCAAGCTTTCGCTCTCATCGGTGTAGGAAGTGATAATCTCAGACGGTTGTCAGGTTTGAACCCGGTTATAGATTCACGCTAGACTCCCCATGCAGGCGTCATAACCAAATGGCCAAGAGACATTACCACATCAAGAAAGGTAATTTAGAGTTTTATTTATGCAGAATGGAGGCACATATAGAAAAACTGTCTGTCGGAATATGTTCTATGTATATATATACATATCCGTCCCGTCACACACATTCTTTTAGTTCGTTCTTCTTTCTTTATACATTTTTTTAATTTTTTAATTTTTAATTTTTTATATTTTCTATATTATCTATAATGTGTTCTAACATCCGGCCTTAATTTTTTAATGTCTAGGCCAATTCAAATCCCCCCTCTCTCTCTCTTTCTCTCTCTCAATATATATATATATATATATATATATATATATATATATATATATATATATATATTTCTCTCTCTCCCCCTCTCTCTCATATATAGTACGGAAATATACTTTTGGCAAGTAAGCTACACATAAAAGTTTATATTTAATTCTCAGGACTAATTCCTCTAATAAGCTCTCCGTACGTATTGAGCACTGTTGAAATTAATATTGAAATATATATATATATATATATATATATATATATATATATATATATATATATATATATATATATATATATTGTACGAGTGTACACTCTTTGTAAAAAAATACGGAGAAAAATTAAACTTCGCAAGTGTTAGCATCAATATTTATATAAATATTTTTTTCTTTTTTAAACATTTTAGGTTGATACGTTTTCTTTCTTTCTTGTTTAATTTTTTTTCTTTTAAATTCACTGATTAATACGTTATTTCATCTGAATGTTAGTGAGAACACTGGCGAAGCATAATTTTTGACGAAGGGTGTGCACTAGTTAATAAATATATCAAAAACGATTTTTTAAAAAATGCCATTTTTCTCTATTTAAGAGACAATAACTAAAAATTGTAAAATATTATAAAAAAGTTAATCATTTACTTAGTCATTTACATTTATTTGGTTATAATTGATTGAAAAAAATAGATAGATGAAAGTGTAATACACAATTATTTTCCACCTTTTCTCGCCTGAAGTCACGACGCCCATTCTGTTTTTTTTACCCTAACTCTAAAACAATGTAAAAATCTGTTTTTTTTACCCTAACGTCTAAAACAATGTAAAAATCTGTTTTTTTACCCTAACCTCTAAAACAATGTAAATATCTGTTTTTCCCCCTATCCTCTAAAACAATGTAAAAATCTGTTTTTTTACCCTAACCTCTAAAACAATGTAAAAATCGTTTTTTACTCTAACTCTAAAACAATGTAAAAATCTGTTTTTATTACTTTAACTCTAAAACAATGTAAACATGTGTTTGTTTTACCCTAACCTCTAAAACAATGTAAAAATCTGTTTTTTACCCTAACCTCTAAAACAATGTAAAAATCTGTTTTTTACCCTTACCTCTAAACAATGTAAAAATCTGTTTTTTTACCCTAACCTCTAAAACAATGTAAAATCTGTTTTTTTTACTTACTCTAAAACAATGTAAAAATCTGGGTTTTTTTACCCTAACCTCTAAAACAATGTAAAAATCTGTTTTTTTTACCCTAACCTCTAAAACAATGTAAAAATCTGTTTTTTTATCCTAACCTCTAAAACAATATAAAATCTGTTTTTTTTTACCCTAACCTCTAAAATGATGTAAACATCTGTTTTTTTTTACCCTAACCTCTAAAATAATGTAAAAATCTGTTTTTTTTACTCTAACTCTAAAACAATGTAAAAATCTGTTTTTTTTTACCCTAACCCCTAAAACAATGTAAACATCTGTTTTTTTACCCTAACCTCTAAAACAATGTAAAAATCTGTTTTTTTTACCCTTACCTCTAAAACAATGTAAACATCTGTTTTTTTTACCTGTACCTCTAAAACAATGTAAAAATCTGTTTTTTTTTTACCCTTACCTCTAAAACAATGTAAAAATCTGTTTTTTTTTACTCTAACTCTAAAACAATGTAAAAATCTGTTTTTTAACCCTAACCTCTAACCGTAAAATATGTTTTTAAAAAACTGCTGTTTTTAACTTAACCTGATCCTAAACTAACCCTAACCAATAAGATCTTGTTCAAAGCTGCACTAGTACAAAACACAATTCAGCGAAACAAAAACATGATAATAATTTTTTTAAAAAACTAACTTTCTCGTAAAAAAAAACTTTATTGTAAAATAAAATACAACAGTTGCTTCATTATGTTTTATTTGTTAAAAAATAAATATTTTTTCATAAACTTTTATGCGAGGTGACTATTTGTTCTTGCTTTAAATGTTGTTTTATTATTTTTTTTCCTGACGCCTCATTTCGGGACGTTTTTATTCGGCATCTTCCGGTTGTTTACATAAACAGCCAATCGATGGCGACGAAAATTAGGTTTTAGAATAGGTCACAAACTGTACCAGGACCTTAAGGATATATCGTGGCAACAAACCCAAGAAATAACTAGAGGTTGTCACCTGAAGAGGTTGTCACCTGAAGAGGTTATGTGTTCAAAAGAAAAATACGATCTGTGTTTGATAAATTGTTGCCAAAGGTAAATAAAAACACAAATAGAAATGCAAAAGCGACAAAACCTATAAACCCTGGAAATAAATTTGGAATGCTGTTGTCATTGGTAAAGAAATCGGAAGATTAAGGTATAGCATTAAACCCGAAAAAGACCGTTAAGAAACATCACAACTAGATAAGGAAAAGCTACTCGCAATAAATAGAAATTAGAACCGATTAAGGTTATTTATGACTTATTTTACGTCCTTAGTAACATTTTAGAATTTTTCTGGATGCTTAGATAGCGTCCATCCCATAGATTTTGATCATACACGCATAATATAAAACAAGGATCAGCACAAAGACGGTATTTTTACGATACTACATTTATTTAATACGAGCCCAGTTGAATTGTGTGCGTAAAACACATAATAAATCACGGGAAGTCTGAACAGAGCGTGTGTGTGTGTGTGAACTAGTAGAGTAATGTGTCTCACATACCTAAGATTTTGTGTGTGCGTTATTCACACGTGTTGTCGGGGGGTACGAGTGGTCTGCTATGCAGTGTGTCGAGCGAGGCCAAAAGATAAATAATCTTTGTTTGTGCTTCGGCTTTTATAGTTTTCTATCCTAAACTCACCTAGGATGACCAGAAGGGAGATCATTAACGGTCTGAGCGCCCTCTGGTGTATTTATGCGTGTATGAATGTGCGAAAAAGTAGGTAATGCTACGCAACGAGTAAAAATATTCAGGTGAACAAAAATGGAAAATGTATACGGAAAGAGAAAAGGTACAAATCCTAGAGGATGTAGTCAATTTAAACAAAAGGTACGCTGTGGAGTAGTTTAAAATCCTAAAAAAAAGGACTGTTCTAAGACAATTAAAACAGATATAAACTGATATCATACGGAAAAGTTTAATCCATTTCCCTTCCCCTTGACTATGTGATTAGAATCTCATCTCCTTGTCGTACAACTAGTCTAGAAGAAACCCCCCCGAAATACTCCTAGTAATTCCCTGCTTACCCCAGCGTTGCTTTGAGTAGTTTTTAATTTCTACATTCAACTAGCCATAAGCAATACAAGATCAAAAGACGTGCGGTTAGAGATTCCGCAACCCTTGTTCCACTATAGATTCCTCGTCATTCATGCACTCTTTCTGAGGGTATCGATTTTCGCTGCAGACAAGGGAGGTCAATCATTTAATGACCAAGAAACAATGCTTTTTGTAACACATTTCAGAATCATTTAAAAATACATTTATATGTAGAGTAGCTTAACACCCAACAGAATGGACTGGTCTAAGACAATGTAACAATGTAAACAGATATAAACTGATATGATACGGAAAAGTTTAATCGATTTCCTCTTCACGTAACGATGGGATTTCAATTTCATCTCCTCGTAATCCAACAAGTCTAGAATAAAAGTTCCGAAATAGCACCAGTTCATTTCCTTGATTGCCCCAGCGTTGCTTCGAGTCGTCTTAAATTTCTACATTCAACTAGCCATAGGCAATACCAGATCAGGAGACGTGCCTTTGGGATTGCGCAACCCTTGTTTCACTATAAATTCTTCATTATCCAATCGCTCTTTCTGAAGGAATCGATTTTCGCTGCATACGAGGGAGGTCAATCATTTAATGACTAAAAAACAATGCTTTTTGTAGCAAAGTTCAGAAGCATTTTAAAATCCGTTTGTGTTGTGTAGTAGCTAAACAACCCACGGAATGAACTGATCTAAGATCATTTAAAAAGCACTCTTTTTTGTTGAGTGAGTAAAGTTAACTATGAACTGTTTATTATCGTCTTCTGTAGTTTCATCCGTGCTTCATATTCATAACTCGCTATAAACTACTTCTTACTTTCTATATGCGCGTGTGAACGTTTCCCAGACAAGGATCGAAAATGTACACTGAATTACATGCCTTACATCAGGAACATCGGATTTATCGAACAGACGCTAGAATGTGTCTCTGATTGTGTTACTCTTATTCTGTGATTTCAGTTGCATGTCATATTTATTTCCCGGTATAAACTACTTCTTAGTGTCTATATGCGTGTGTGAACGTTTCATATGTTACGTCTCAATAGTTTGATAGTTACTTTCGGTTGTCTTGGATCTCTACTTTGAACTGGGCACTATCAATACCAGGTCGGGAGAAGTTCGGTTGGGAATTGCGCAACCCTTTTTTCATTATGGATGTACCAGGTCGGTTGTAGACTGTGAAACCTTTGTTTCGCTATTGATTTCTGAATCGCACAGGCGATCTTCTTTCTGGTCACTGTATACAAAAGAAGCCCAATCATTTAATGCCCAAACAATAATGCCTGTAACACAGATGGCAAGGTTTTATAAATCCGTTTGTGTTGTTAAGTAGCTTAACAACCCACGGAATGAACTCGTCCAAGACCATTTAAAAGGCACTCCTAAAAGTGTGTTATCTTTTTCTGTCTTTTAAAACGTGTATCATATTTTATATTCTACCCAACTGTAGAAGCATGGATGTCTTAAATCGCAGAAAGTGTGGCTGGCCAAGGAAAACTTAGAAGCAAGTTATTAGAGAAGACCACACCGAGTGTCCTTTTGTGTACAGTTGACCAGCTGAACTGTGGAAACTGAAGAGTGAGCTTACGTAATATAAAAAAGTCTGACCCCTGAACAAGGGAAAATTCATGTTAAATTAGTACAAGATGGGGAGGTGACGGTGGTTAACGACGCGGATTGACAACCTGAGTGTGCCAAGTTCGAATCCAGTTCGTTCCACAGAAACACTTTTACGGAGGATTTTGGCAACGTTCACGTGGTCCCTTCTGTGAGTACCCGATGCCTTTATATAAAAGAATTCTAACTAGAAAAATATCGGGGAAACCATTGCCAACAATAGAACTATCTGATTCATACGAAACGAATGAATATAAGAAGACAAAGTAACAGTACAGGAGTATTTTAAAAACCCGTTTGTGTTGTGCAGTAGCTTAGCAACCCACATAATGAACTGGCCCGAGACATTTAAAAATCGCTCTTTTTTGTTGCGTGAGTAAAGTTAATTATAAACTGTTTATTATCTGCTTCTGTGTGTTCAACCGTATGTCATACGTATTATTCCGGAATAAACTACTTTTTACTTTCTATATGTGTGTTCAAACGTTTCCTATTTTACGACTCAATAGATTGATAATTACTTGCGGTCGTCTTAAATCTCTATTTTCAAATAGACATTATTAATACCAGGTCAGAAAAAGTGCAGTAGTGAATTGCGTAACCGTTGCTTCACCATAGATTTTTAAATCGCGCAGGTGATCTTCATCGGGCTATAAAGTTTCACTCTATACAAAAGAAGGCCAATCATTTAACCCTGAAATGGTTTTTGTTTCGAATATGACACATTCCAACAAAATGCCTTTTTAATAAAATATTCGACAAAAAATGTGTCCAGCTGAAACCTGTTTACCATCTGCAACGAGCCTGTTGGCAAGTGTGAGTAGGTATTTGTATGATGTTGTATGATTAGTATAAGGTTTGGACCTGTATGTCTGGGATCTCTGCTTTGAACTGGACACTATCAATACCAGTTCGGGAGAGGTTGCGCAACCCTTGTTTCACTATAGATGTATACGAAATGCATGAATATAATAATAAGTAACAGTACAGGGGTATTTTAAAACCAGTTTGTGTTGTGGAGTAGCTTAGAAAATTAAAAAATATATACTGGTCTAAGATCATTTAAAAAGCACTCTTTCCTGTTGAGTGAGTTAAGTTTACTATCAGTTGTTTAATTCCTTTCTTGTGTGTTTTCAACCGTGTGCCATGTTTATATTCCGGAATAAATTACTTCTGACATTTTGTGTGTCAACCATAACACTTTTACTGCACAACAATAACAAAACTTTATCTTATTCTTATGTAATGAACTGTCATAGGGTACGGAATATTTATGACCGCAGTGGTTGTATTTATGTTTTTGTATTTGCGAAAGACAGCGGATTTATTGACTGATTTGTCTACGAACATATTAAAAGTCTTCTTCTCAAGTGATTTCGATATCGACACTTTCTCTTTCTGCTTTTTATTCCGCACGTCTCTTTTCTATTTTCATTTCCATCAACTTTCTCTTTTTTTCAACTATTTCTCATTTTCTTTCACATGCATGAAATAATTTGTACATGTGTGTGAGGCGTAACTGAATGTGTGTATATACATATATAAAGGCAAGTCTACGTGTATGCATAACTACACACACACGCACACATTTAAACTTAAACTGAAGCTTCTTTATTGTAGAGCTTATTCTTAACACTGTAAGATATGTTCCATAAAGAATTCCTACCCCTGTCCACAAAAAGCATCCCCATACCATCGGAGAACACTTACAGAAAAGCTTTTATTGGAAGCATAAACAAGTTCGTGAGAAACATAAGATGGAAAGCATGTCTCTGTGGCTCCTCCTGTCAATAGATGTTCCTCTACGAAGAGCTTGTTATTTTTTCCTCGAATTTCTGTAAGACGTGGTGCTAAAGACGCTGATGAAGTGACGGTGTGGAGTAGATTTGTTAATTTTTAAAAATGAAATAAAGTATTTCCAGGATGTTTTGGAAACGACCGTACGCCATATTAGACTTGATGTTCTAATTCTTGGAACAATTGTAATGTTCTAATTCATTAAATACTCACTCTCTATATATATTAATTTTACTCTAAACTCAACCTGTGACCGTGTAGCTATATTAAAATTCATTTCTCGTGGTTGGGAAATATTCTTGAAGAAAGACAACGAATGTGATTCAAGCTTTGAATATATTTTAGGCTATGATATCAACTGATCTTA
Organism: Sepiola atlantica; assembly: GCA_963556195.1. NCBI lineage: Eukaryota > Metazoa > Mollusca > Cephalopoda > Sepiida > Sepiolidae > Sepiola > Sepiola atlantica. Next base: position 16,590,320 of record OY744541.1, on the reverse strand, counting down.
TCTTTAAATATAGTATCATAAACCTTACTATCTTAACGCGTGCCTTGTCCTGAACCAGAATCACTTGTATCTCTCAGTCACCCCTTTTTATACAACAATGTGACGAACGTGATTATCCTGAACCAGGAGCACTTGTATCTCTCATGTACGCCGTTTCATACAACATTGTGACGAACGTGATTATCCTGAACCAGGATCACTTGTATCTCTCAGTCACCCCTTTTTATACAACATTGTGACGAACGTGATTATCCTGAAACAGGATCACTTGTATCTCTCATGTACTTCGTTTTATACAACATTGTGACGAACGTGCTATCCTGAACCAGGATCACTTGTATCTCTCAGTCACCCCTTTTTATACAACATTGTGACAAACGTGATTATCCTGAACCAGGATCACTTGTATCTCTCAGTCACCCCTTTTATACAACAGTGTGACGAACGTGATTATCCTGAACCAGGATCACTTGTATCTCTCAGTCACCCCTTTTATACAACATTGTGACGTACGTGATATCCTGAATCAAGATCACTTGTATCTCTCATGCACCCCCTTTATACAACATTGTGACGAACGTGATATCCTGAACCAGGATCCCTTGTATCTTTCATGCACCCCATTTTTATACAAGATTGTGACGAACGTGATTATCCTGAACCAGGATCACTTGTATCTCTCATGCACCCCTTTTTATACAACATTGTGACGAACGTGATATCCTGACCCAGGATCTCGCGGTGGGAGTCCCATCGACTTTCGTTATCCCCGTCATAAAAGAGCTCGTCTTTGTCTGGCGTTCAATTTAAAAGTAAAAGAAATGTTTGAATTGTAGGGCGAGTAAGGATTCGAACACTGCTCGATGGATTACGTATACCGGTTTAAGTTTAGTTAATTTTTGTTTTAACATCTGGGACAGCAAATCCATGTGTAGTTATGCAGATCGAATTGGTGTTCATGTGTTTTATTTGACCTAATAAAAGAAAGAACAGGAATCGCATTAGTCGTCGTCAATTTATTTTTATACTTGTTGCAAAAAGCAGAACGGAGAGAAAAGAAAAAGAAAAGCGGATAAAGGAGGGAAAACGTCGAGCGAGCGATTAGCCGGGTCCTTTTTTTCGACTGAGGCAACAAGTGAAATTAGTTTTAGTTAACTCTGTGACATTTACTTTGAACGACCCCTTTAGAGCCATAGTTAAAACTCTTGCCTGATAGACTTCCAGATCCTCTCTTTCATAAATGAATGGAGGCAACTCCTAAATCTAGAACTGCTTAAATCTCAATCTTGTGCAGGCCAAAACGTACCGAGGTGGAAAAATGTGTACTGTACATGGCGATACTTATACTAGGCCTTGCAAACATGCGAATGGGGTTCGACAACTGGGACGGACATGTAAATACACAAATTACTGCTAAATAATAATTACTGAGAAAAGTTTTAGTCTAAAATTTCTTAGTAATGTCCAGTAATTAGTTAATTAGCAACTATACATATTATTAGAAAGCAGTATATAATTATAGAGTTACTAGCAGTGTATATATATATATATATATATATATATATATATATATATATATATATATATATATATATATCCCTTTTGTTTCATTTTACTTTAGTCAAAGTTCTCAGAAATCAAGGGGCCCCTTCCTGGGGCTTACATTTGATCTCTATATGAGATACATAGATATTGCAATATTCAATTAAAGTTCTTTTTACCTGTCAAACGTTGAGTCAGTAAACAAGTAAACCACATTAATTTTCCTCTCCCAAATTGACCAGTTAACTATGTTATAGTATATATTTCTTGTGGTCCCTTGGTCTTACTGGATTCCAGTACAATAATTCATCTAGTCTGGCGGAATATCACGCTAATTGTTGTTATTAGAGGTAACATTAATTGGAGTAGGTGCACCATTCCTCATATGAGCCAGTGTATAGCCGTGTCGAGGGGATCTTATTTGGGCTTCGAATACTATGTTATTTTGAATATATGGTCATGGTTTACTTGTAGGGGGAAGTATCTTCATGTCAGGTTGTCCTGACAAACCCTTGTACAGAGACACCGAAGACACTCGAGGATGGTCTCTAGTAGGTATATATATATATATGTGTGTGTGTGTGTGTGTGTGTGTATGCGTGTATGCGTGTGTTCATGGGTTATCAATGTTTTATTAGGTGTTTAATCACCCGGTGTATTTGATACACGATTTGGAGTGATAAAGCGAACAATTACTGTTGCCAAGATACCAGGGTTATGTGTACCTACTTTCGTGTGTCAAGGCGAATAATACATATTTCAAAGGTACACTGTGTATTCGGCACAGGCTTTTGTTCGGCAAGACGGGCAATTCATGTTGTTAAAGTACACGATGTGCGTGTCGCCCTTTTTTCGTCGGGAAAGGCGAACAATACATTTTGCCTAAGCTGCAGATGCGTGTGTGGCCTTGTTTCGAATATGTTAGTCGGCAAAGTATGCGGTATATATATATATTTTTTTACCTCTATCGTTAGACAAGGCGAACTATTTTTGTCAACATGGTACCCTGTGTATTTGTTGCCCTTTTCTGCCAGCAAAGAAAAACAATCTGTAAGAAAAGGGTACCCGGTGTATTTTGAACCCTATCTCGTTAGTGAATGCGCACAGAGGGCATTAGACTTTGCCGTTACTGGATCGCAAGCCTACCAACCGCGACTAGGACGGCACTGCACAAATCTGCTGGGAACTACGTGCTGACCTAAAGCAAACGGGACTAGGACCACTACGTACAGCGAAACAACTTCATTGCCTACAACAACTTGCGCATGACAAGGCCAGATGGCCTGGGATTAGCATGGAGGACTGATTGCAGCTACGGGATGTGATCTGACTACCGTAGCCGCAGAACGCAGTTTTAATAAATAAAAAAAATGCGAATTATTAATCTTAATATTCTTACCGGTGTCATTTGTTACTCTCCGTTTCATAAGAAGACGGACAGTTAAGCCGCCTAATTTTCTGGTATATTTGACACTATTTTCATTGGTTTAAATGCAAAATACATGTTTCCAATGTACACAGGATATTTGGTACAAGCTGTTCCGGGAAAAAGGTAGACAATTGATGTTGTCATGGTTAACTGTCTATTTATCATCGAGTAATGTTGACAAGATACTCGGTCTATTGATTGTCGTCTGCCGTCGTGTAAGCTTGCCGATTCATGCTGACAAAGTACTTAATCCATTTGATGCCCACGTTCGCAAGTTGAACAATTTATGTGTTATATCGTAGTAATAACAATAAATAAATAAGAACACAAGACAGGAATAGAAGGAATAAGAAATGTATTAAGAATACTTAATTACATACAATCAGTCAGTCGCAAATACAGGCTCTAGACAGACGTGTTATAAGCGGTGAGCTAAGCAGTTCCTATTTATCTACTTCCCACGGAGCAGAATGTGACACAAGGTCGGAAAGTGGGAGTTTCAGCATTCTAGAGGAAGAGTACTTTAGGGAACTTTAAAAAATTGCCTGGGTAGCCCCGTCGGTATTCGCCGGTAAGGGCGCCTCAGACAGTAAGCAATAAACTTACTCCACCCCAAAGAGGAGAGGCAAAGCCTGGGAGGGTGGACCTCTTAGAACTGCACAGGACAGACCCATAGACAGACATAAATCAAGCCCCGAAGGCCAAGACAATACCAGTCTATGGGGTGCAATATCCATCGAAACAGCAGTTCTCCTTTGGTTAGGCAAAGGTCTCGACTTTATAGCGACATGACGAATCCATCCTGTCACTATGGGTAAATCCGAATCAATCCACAACATTATGTTACTAATGTTGTTGGTGTATTCGATACCCTCTTTTTCGTAATTATTCATACTGCTAGGGTACTCGGTGTATTTATTTCTGTATTTCGTAGTGCAATGCGAACATTTCATGCTAACACGGTACCGTATGTATTTTTTTGCCATCTGTCGTCTGGTGAGACGAATAATTAATGTAGACAATAGATTGATGTATTTGTTATCCTCTTTCGTTGGGTGAGGGGTACAATTTATGTTGACACGGTACCGTGTGGATATTTTAATGTTTCCTGTGAAGACGAATAATATAATCGACAATGTACCTGATGCATTGGTTATCCTGACTAGTTGAACAAGATAAATAATTTATTTTCACAAGGTACCCAGTGTATTTTACTCTTTTTCGTCGGGCAATGCCAATCGTTGCTATTGACAAACACCCAGCGTATTTGTTTTTCCTTGATCACGTCGGAAAATAAATATTTCTAATAGACCTAGTGTATTTGATACACGTTTTTGGGAGAAAAGTTTTTAAAATTGTTTTTGATACCATAGCGAGTGTTTTTTTAGGGCAGTCTTTCGTCGGACAAGTCTAAAGAATTAAGTCTTCCAGAGTGCATTTTTATTCTTCTTCGTCGAGCAAAGTGAAGAATTCGCATTAATTTGATGCGAACCATTCTTTTGTATTTATCTCACTCCCACAGCGGTAAGATGTGACACAAGGTCGGAAAGTTGGATTGAAAAGTCAGCGCCCTAGAGGTTGAGCACTCTGGCCTACAAAAAATTCCTGGTTAGTATGGTCGGCATTCCCTGGTAGAGGGTGTCTCAGGCGTTTAACAGGCAAAGCCTGGGAAGGTGGACCTCCTGGAACTGCAAAGGACAAACTCTAAGAGCGGCGGAATCAAGGTCCGAAGGCCAAGACGGTACAGCTCTAAGAGGTGTATTGATTTACTCCTCTCCAGGAGTTAGGCACAAGGCCAGTTTTTATCTTACTCCCACAAGTAAGATGTGACCCAAGGTTGGGTCGGGAAAGTGGGGTTTAAAAATTGTCTGGGCAGCCCTGTCGGCATTCCCCGATAGGGGCGCCTCAGGCAGTAAGCAATAAACTTACTCCTCTACAAAGAGGGGAGGCAAAGCCTGGGAGGGTGGACTTCCTAGAACTGCACAAGACAGACCCATAGACCGGTGTAAATCAAGCCCCGAAGGCCAAGACAATACCAGTCTATGGGGGTGCAGTATCCATCGGAACAGATACTACACTTTGATCTTAGCCAAAAGGCCAAGAACGATTAGCATCCATCGGAACAGATGCTACACTTTCATTTTGACAAGGTACCCGCTGTATTTGATTCACTCTTTCGTCAGCCAATGCGAATTATTCATGTTCACAACACAAGAAAAGGATGCTCTTAACAAAATGCTTACGTAAGAAAAACTTACGTATATTTTTGTAAAAAGTTGACATGAAGTGAATAGCTTGAACACACCTTAGGTATTAATCAGTGAAGTTAAATATTTTATTCAGTGCAAACTTCGAGAAGGTCGGCTAACATCAGCGACAAGACCGCACAAAGGATCGTGTACCGAAACACTATTACACATTTCCACGCCAAAATCAGCGACTCTGCATATATCTAACCCAGACATATCGATACAGGTATACATATATCCTCCATTTATACATGTATACAGGTATGCATATATCTTCGATTATATATGACACATGTATACACATATATCCTTAATTTTATAATAAAGACAAATATGTTTATATTTGTATATTTTTATATAAATAAATATAATATATAATATAACATAATATAATATAATATATAATATAATATATAATATATAACATATAATATATAATATATATAATATATATATATAATATATAGTACTATATATAAATAAATATAATGTATTCGTCCTGTCACGTAAAAAATAGCGAGTAAAATAAGTGCCTTACTATAGCCTCAGCATAAAACAATTTAAAGTGGTGAAAGGGAACGAGAAATCCAATAGCAAGTTAGACAATCCCCGCTGTCAAAAATAAATTAAGAAAGAAATCAACTATTCTAAATAAAAAGTCAACGGTAGGTGTTTCTTTAGGGTGTCAGAAATGCTAATGATAGTTTATATGTGAAAAATCAAATCACTGACGTGTGAACACTAGCAGGGCATAATTTTATATGTATTCTGAAATATATGTACAAATTGAACATCTATATAATAAAGTAAAGTCAGCCCCCTGCATTCAAACATAATGGACTAATAACCAAAACCTTCATATGCTGATCTGTTCCGCAATCCAATTAGAGTAAGCACTTATGCGTCTTTTCAATGAATTATGCATTCATTTCTTCTTCTTTCAATATTTATTATAGTTTCTTCGAATTATCTGACTCTCCCAAATAAACCTTCCATTGAGAATGTGGCTGCCATTTTTCACACATCTTATTATCTACTCCTTCCGCCACCAGATTCACCGTGTGCTAAGTTTTCAAGGCATAAGAATGAAACAAACACAGCTTATTCCAGAATACATTCGTATTCCTAAATAACAACAAATGTTCGGTAAGAGTTTAGATGTCTGCGCCCATAAGATTTTCCTATTATTTTTTTTATTACCGTACTTTTTATTTTTTTATAGAATTGATACTCTTATATTTATGTATTTTTAAAATTAAATCAATATTTTATATTTTCCCCGCACAAGTTCTGACTATTCGTGCAATAGCGGAATATCGGATTGGATGTGAAATGCACGAACGATGGGACACGTCATGACAATTCACAGAATACAGGAATACTGGATTGGATGTCAAATACACGGACCGTGAGACGTAGTGAGCATGACAATTCTTCCACTATTCGTGTCTTCTTCCAGCAGTTTTCGAAATTATTTTATAACTTTTCTTACAACTTTTTTGACTTTGCGAATTGCATCAGTCGAGAGGAATTACTCCTTTCCTGTCCGAAAACAGAACAGATAACGTATAGTATCAGAACCGAGATTACATATGTTTTTATTAACGCAAACAGTTGTTTTTTGTGTCGACAATGTTTATATGACTAAACTAGGAAATAACACTTTCGTTGTATATTAAATTTCGAGTTACAAGTCTTTTAGTGAGTTATACAAATAGTTTATTTCAAAAATCAAAATATTCATAAAATTATTTGTTTCAGAGAAGTGGATACTCATATATTTGGGATATGAAACACTTTATTTAAGACTTTACATTTTTTCAGTGTTTTCTTAAATAAACTTGTGTTGCAAAAAACACAAGAATTATGTATTTAAACAAATACATTTATTTATACATATTTTATTTAAATTATTTTTATATAAGTCACTAACAAACTTTACTTATTTTCATCGAACCTGATCTAATGAAACATATCGTGATCTAAAAAATACGGCAGCACTTTTCATGTCCGCCACTGCCCGCTTCTAACCTTGCTCTCGATTTAAATATTTGCTGATTTTACAACATTATTTTCGTTTTCGTTTTTTATTTTACTTAAAAAAAGAATTACCCTTAAATTTTAGTATACTATACTTTATCTTTTCTGTTCTCGGTCAGTGAATTAGAAATCCTTCTATACTGAGAAAACATGTTTAAATAATACAATGTATTAATCTATATTGGATTTTAAAAAGAAATTAAAAGATAAACGAAAAGAAAAAGTTAGCTTGATACTATAATATTTATTTTTATTGCAGTTAAGTTATTGATTTTCTATTTCCCCCGGGAAACGCCGGGACACGGGTCTTTCTAGCTAATTATAAAATCCAATTCTTACATTCACTCATTTGATCAAACAACAATAATTTCGTGACTTCTTTATACAAACGGTAATATCTTGTTTACAAATAAAATCTGTGAAAAAATTATTAACAATAAACAAACTTTTATCTTACAGATGTTTTAAACAACATAATCGATATTTTAAACAACATAATCGATATTTTAAATAACATAATCGATACCCAAATGAAGATTTATACATTTGCTTCAAATAATACAACTAATAATAATAACCGGCGTCATAGCGAGATGTTAGAATTTCTAAATGTACGTCAACACAACTCATTGTTTATAGAGATCGCGTAAGATTTTCTAAACACGTTTTTTACTAAAGAGTCAACACTTATAAAGGCCCAAAAGGCCACTCTAGGATAATGGTTAATGTGTCAGTGATTGTGGAAGTTTAAGAAGTTTTATTATTTTGGTGGACGGCTTAAAATGTTGTTTACATTGGACTTGAAAACGAAAATGTTGTAGTCAGTTGGGAAGCATCTCCACGGTATGGTGTTCCACAGACGGGTAGTTCTAGGAAAGGATCTTTGCTCACGGAATATTCGTTTAGTTTTAGTCACAGAGAGAAAGGGTAATTA
>OY744541.1:16562126-16577126 GCA_963556195.1 Sepiola atlantica | reverse complement strand
CCTTATTTTAATACGTTTTTGAGTTAATGAATGTTTCCAATTATTTCCTGATCAATGGGCATAAACACTTGTTTACGTACCTTATGAGAACAACCGGTTCAAGATTGACTCGTTGCTGCGTTTTTCCGAGGATTCAACATGTACCTATCCATGCCATACCAGTTTGACACATGCGCAAAGAATCAACCCGACTTCTCCATAGTGTTAGTCTTCAGAAGAAAAATTCCATTTGCAGTTAAATAATACAAAACACAATTTAGTATTCGACTAATTAAAACGAAAAAAATAATACTTCTCTCTCTTTTTCGGTGTGCCTAGCGCCAGGCCAAATTTTCATGAACAATGCTTTTTCGCTATAGATCTCCATCTGTGAAACACATTACTTGACTAGCTGCAGACTACAACATGGTCGTCCTTGAATCTAACGATCTAATGTCAACAGATTCCTGTTATGAACCGACTCCACAAGGATTCGAACTTGTCTCTTTCAAACAACCATTCTCAATCCTCTCATAACGTTCTTCATCTCTCAACTGACAATCATTCCATCTCATTAAACTCTTATCATAGAGTGGCTTTTGGCCTTAATAAATACTGATCCATTAGTACCAAGTATATATATATATATATATATATATATATATATATATATATATATATATATATATATATATATATATTAATTTTAAGTAAATAATATTAAATTATTTTTACCTACATACGCAAGCGTTTCAAGCTTTCGCTCTCATCAGTGTAGGAAATAATAATCTCAGACGATCGTATGGTTCGAACCCGGTTACAAAATCACCCTAGACTCCGCAAGCAAGCGTCATAACCAAATGGGCAGGAGACATTACCACGCCAAGAAAGGGAATTTAAGTTCTATCTATGCGAAGGGAGGCACACATAAAAAGACTGTCTGAAGAGTGCTCAACGAACGTTGTCGGAACATGTCATATATATATATATATATATATATATATATATATATATATATATATATAGAGAGAGAGAGAGAGAGAGAGAGAGAGAGAGAGAGGTCTTCTCAGCCACAGCAAGAAATGCATAGGGTAAGTCAGTATTCCCTTTGATGCATTGGCATCACTGACAAGACTTTGTAAATACTGACACTAGCCGGCTAGATCTGCAAGTGTTATTCATGGTCGGGCACGACAGACGAAGGCCTACTAAGCTTTTGTGTTAAACACAAGTCTAATTTTGATAGAACGAAGTCACGTAGTTCTCATTATCTCACAGTGATCGCTGGTAAAGTTGAGGTAAAATTAAGATGTTACAAGCTGATTTTCAACGTAGTTGAGATAGCAATTAAGTATATGGCATGTTATTGGGAGTGGGAGGGAAAGAAGAAAGAAAAGAAAGAAAAAAGAGGGAGTGGGACGGAAAGAAGAAAGAGAGAAAGAAAAGGTGGGAGTTGGAGGGGAATAATACAGAAAGGAAGAAAAGGTGGGAGTGGGAGGGAAAGAAGAAAGAAAAGAAGGAAAGGTGGGAGTGGACGGAAATAAGAAAGAAAGAAAGAAAGAAAGAAAGAAAAGGTGGGAGTAGGAAGAGAAATAAGAAAGAAAGAAAGAAAGAAAGAAAGAAAGAAAAGATGGGAGTGAGACGGAAAGAAGAAAGAAAAAATAAAGAAAAGATGGGAGGGAAAGAAGAAAGAGAGAAAGAAAAGGTGATAGTGGGAGGGAAATAAGACAGCAAGAAAGAAAAGGTGGAAGTGGGAGGGAAAAAAAGAAAGGAAAAAAGAAAAGGTGGTAGTGGGAGGAAAATAAAGCAGAAAGGAAGAAAAGGTGAAAGTGGGAGGGAAAGAAAGAAAGAAAGAAAAAGAAAAGGTTGTAGTGGGAGGGAAATAAGACAGAAAGGAAGAAAAGGTGAAAGTGGGAGGGAAAGAAAGAAAGAGAGAAAATGTGGTAGAGGGAAAGAAAGAAAGAAAGAAAATGTGGTAGTGGGAGGGAAATAAGACGGAAAGGAAAAAAAGATGGAAGTGGGTTGGAAAGAAAGAAAGAAAGAAAGAAAAGATGGTAGTGGGAGGAAAATAAGATAGAAAAGAAAGAAAAGGTGGAAGTTGGAGGGAAAGAAAGAAAGAAAGAAAGAAAGAAGAAAGAAAAGGTGGGAGTGGGATATATATATATATATATATATATATATATATATATATATATATATATATATATATCTATATATAATATATATAAATATATTATTGCTCTTGTTGACTTCTCCCTTTTTTCATCAAGAAAAGATCCGTCACTGCTCACGTTTTTATCGCTCATAAAAGTCCCATTCGAAAAACGAAACTTCGTTTCGGTACCTTGTCCAACGGTAAACGAAAACAGACACTTCGCCCTCTTACCGCTGAAGCCATCTACATTCCTTCATACGTAATAATTTATCAGGTAATATAGTTACTAAATTTCTGCATACTAATTATCTGGGACTGAAACAAGAAATTATTTTCATAAAGGGATTGGCAGATCGAGGTTAGGGTCATTGTTGAACACAAAACACGTACATAACGACCTTCATGGTGTCACTGCGATTAGGAAAACATGATCACAGTTTCTTGCAGTTAATTAATAAGCACACGTTCGCGCCTAATTCTTATATGTATACTAGACGTAACTGTGTATAAAGAGATGTGCCATCTAATTTACATACGTTTTTTATGAGATATACAGACATATATATGTGAATTAGCTCAAAAGTGTATCAATCTTTCGTTAAATACTTACAGAGACATTAAGAATTATTATTATTATTATTATTATTATTTACTCACTAGGAGTTATCACACTGGTCATCGTCAGTGATCGCCCACTGCCGACAACCTGTGGTATTCCCTTGAGTCCCAGTGACAACAAGTCTCCTCAGGCCTCCAGTATGCTCCACCTCTTTTCGTTCATCACCGCTGATGACCTTGCGGTAATCGCAACAGCCACCTACCAACGATTTCCCGCTGATAAGGGCCATTGGTCCCCTCTGGGGCCCGAGTGGCAACAAGCCTTCCCAAGGTCCCAGAGCTGTCCGCGCTCTTCCAGTGGAGGTCTGGTTTGCGCTATTATTATTATTATTATTATTATTATTATTATTATTATTATTATTATTATTATTATTATTATTATAACTATTACTATTATTATTATTTTATTTTTATCAATATAATCATTATTATTTATTATCATTATTTTTTATGAATTATTATTATTATTATTTATTATTATTATTTTTTATCATTCTCATATAGAAATAAAGAGATGTGCCATCTAATTTACATACGTTTTTGTGAAGTGTACAGACATGCATATGTCAATTAGCTGAAAAGAGCGCCAGTCTTTCTCTAAATGCTCGCAGAGACATTAAGAAATATTACAGAGTGGTTGAATCAACATAGAGTGAGCGTCGAGTGAAATACAACGATAGCTTAGTGAGAGATTTGTCGATTGACCCTATTCATTATAGTTTGATTTCAGTCGAAAATTCATAAGCCGTGAACATTTTTAAAGGCATTCTTATTGCATAACTAAACACAAGTATATTTATTCTATAGTAGTAGTAGTAGTAGTAGTATTTATTATTATTGTAATTATTATTATTATTATTATTATTATTATTATTATTATTATTATTATTATTTATTATTGTAATTATTATTGTAATTATTACTATTATTATTGTTATTATTTGTACTCACTAGGAGTTCTCACACAGATCATCGTCAGTGATTTCTCACCGACAGCCAGCAAGCATGGCTGAATTTAAAATCGCCAACGACTTCCCGGAACAATCCGGAAAACGTTCTATGCGCGTTTCTCCACCGTCTTTTTAAAATTCTCTTCTTTCGCCACCTTTTTTTTTTTGTTCATTTGCTGAGGATGATTCGACGAAAGAATCAAAAACGTTCGTGAAACATGTGAAACCGATGGAACATTTATTATTATTTTTTTATTCTAATACATCAGAAAAATAAAAAAAATAAAAAAAGGTATAATAAAACAGACGAATTCTGTTATTTTTAACAATGTTTGCATATATATATATATATATATATATATATATATATATATATTGTACAGAAAAATTAGTACAACATTAGTACCGTCGGTTTCAAACACAGAAGGACTTAACCATCCGGTGTTCTTCAGCTTATGTTGTCATCTGCCATGACTGGGAAGAAGTCTTCAGTAATTCGCAATTCTTCGTATCGCCCGCACTGAGGATTGAACCTTAGACCTTCAGATGACTGTCACTTAGAACTAAATTTTACTTAGTACTATATCCACTGCGTCATGGTAGATGGAACAAGAGCATGCTACCCCCGTGGATTTGATAAAGGGTTCCGTTCGAAATTCCGTCCAGATTCCCTAGTTCGTCAGAAAGATTCCCGAGTTCGACAAAGTGCACCCGAAGAAGGTCGGAGATTACATCGGCTGAAACGTTGTGATAAAAACACCCAAGATGAGAACAGTAATACGAATATACCAAATTCTTTGAGTTTCCTGAAACAGCAGAGGTACACGGGCATGATGAGTATTTTCGAATTAAAGAAAATGTGTTCGTTACATATTCGGTTTAACGTCCGTTTAATATGCTGGCATGTGTTGGACAGCTTTAAAAAATTGACTTACAAAGTAACCGATCTCTATCCAGGTCTTGATTTATCCCACTTTCCCTCCTAGTCTATTTTTATCACATCCTCTCATGTGTTTCCTGGCCTTCCTCTGTAAACTGAACCTGCTACTTCAACTGTTCTACATCTACTAACCCAAAAACTTTAATCGATTCTTTGAATGTGGCCATATCATCAAAGTCTGCACACATCTCGACATACTGTCCGGAGTTAATCTTCCTCTCAGGTCATCAGAACTAAGCCTGTCTTTAAGACTCACATTTCACATCCATCGTTGCATAAAGGTTACTGTTTGCTCAAAGAAAATGAAGTATACGTTGTATAAAGTTTATATTTCTATTAAAGACAGGAAAGAAAATGGGTCGGTGCATAACTAGTACAGTTCATTGAATGAGAAGTGATACACGTTGCATAAAGTTTACGGTTTCCTACAAGACCTGAAAAAGACGTTGTATAACGTGTATTTGTCTATCAAAGACATGAGGTACACGTTGCATAACGTGTATTTGTCTATCAAAGACAGGAAGTACACGTTGCATTACGTGTATTTGTCTATTAAAGACAGGAGGTACACGTTGCATAACGTGTATTTGTCTGTCAAAGACAGTAGGTACACGTTGCATAACGTGTATTTGTCTGTCAAAGACAGGAGGTATACGTTGCATAACGTGTATTTGTCTATCAAAGACGGGTATTTATCGCCTGAGGATATATGTGTGCCCGTTGCATATCTGGTCCAATTCACTGAGAGAGAGAGAGAGAGAGAGAGAGAGAGAGAGAGAGAGAGAGAGAGAGAGAGAGAGGAGATACAACTTACTATTTCCATCAAAAAATCAGAACTAGAAAATGCATGACGTGTATTTATTTATGAATGACAGGATGTACACGTTACATAGCGAGTGTTTAGCGTCTTGAATGAAATAGGTTCTCGTTGTATAACTAGTAACGTCTATTGAATGAGAGGGGATACACGCTTTCATAAAGATTACTGAAAAATCCTAAGTATGCGTTGTATAAAGTTCAGAAAAAATCAGAGAAATAGTGACTAGCAAATGACCAAAATAATTCTATACTTGCGAGGGATATATATATATATATATATATATATATATATATATATATATATATATATATATATATATATATATATATATATATATATATATAAAAAAGAAGTGTGGTAAATAAATACCATCAAAGCTTGTTATAGATGCAATATGTATTTTACAAAAAAGAAAAGACAAATCGAAGACGATTTTTTTTTTTTCCTTTTTTTATAAACTAACATTATGTATGTATGTAGTTTATAGTTATACAGATATTTCGCTAATAAAATTAGCCTATTCATTGTAGTTGAAAATTCCGATGTAATTGGAAAGCCCGCTTCTGTTGGTGTGAGCCGGCGAATGAGATGTTGTTTTTTTTTCTCTCTCGTATGAAATCACGCAAGCACGTGGAAGGTTATAGTTTTAAAGGTTCATACTTTTTTTTTTTTTAATAAGCATCCGTTTGAAATTTAGTAAAAAAGAAGTGTGGTAAATAAATACCATCAAAGCTTGTTATAGATGCAATATGTATTTTACAAAAAAGAAAAGACTAATCGAAGACGATTTTTTTTTTTCCTTTTTTTATAAACTAACATTATGTATGTATGTAGTTTATAGTTATACAGATATTTCGCTAATAAAATTAGCCTATTCATTGTAGTTGAAAATTCCGATGTAATTGGAAAGCCCGCTTCTGTTGGTGTGAGCCGGCGAATGAGATGTTGTTTTTTTTTCTCTCTCGTATGAAATCACGCAAGCACGTGGAAGGTTATAGTTTTAAAGGTTCATACTTTTTTTTTTTTTTAATAAGCATCCGTTTGAAATTTAGTAAAAAAGAAGTGTGGTAAATAAATACCATCAAAGCTTGTTATAGATGCAATATGTATTTTACAAAAAAGAAAAGACAAATCGAAGAGATTTTTTTTTTTTCCTTTTTTTATAAACTAACATTATGTATGTATGTAGTTTATAGTTATACAGATATTTCGCTAATAAAATTAGCCTATTCATTGTAGTTGAAAATTCCGATGTAATTGGAAAGCCCGCTTCTGTTGGTGTGAGCCGGCGAATGAGATGTTGTTTTTTTTTCTCTCTCGTATGAAATCACGCAAGCACGTGGAAGGTTATAGTTTTAAAGGTTCATACTTTTTTTTTTTTTTAATAAGCATCCGTTTGAAATTTAGTAAAAAAGAAGTGTGGTAAATAAATACCATCAAAGCTTGTTATAGATGCAATATGTATTTTACAAAAAAGAAAAGACAAATCGAAGAGATTTTTTTTTTTTTCCTTTTTTTATAAACTAACATTATGTATGTATGTAGTTTATAGTTATACAGATATTTCGCTAATAAAATTAGCCTATTCATTAGCCTATATATATTGTGTTTCTCCCACGTAAAATTGATGGCAATCATTGTAAGGGACAGTATATAAGCCAGCATGGGATGTGGGTGTTTTTTGGAAATGTCTGGATGTGTTTAAAGTTTGTTTTATGGATTGAGATGTGGTTTGTACTGTTAGAATGCCTAGTTTGTTAAGCGTGTTGCATATGGATGTGTTATTGGAATGCGTGGGTAGGAGAAGGGTTACGTCTATGAGAGAGGTGTTAGGAGTTTGATTTTTTGGGTGGTGTTTCTGGAGAATATTTGGAAGGCTTTTTTCTTGGCATTTAATATAAAATGTGTGGGGTATTGCAATGTTTTTAGGGAATTAAAAATGTACTTTATTTCTTCATCTTATAATAGTAAGTTGTATCTCCTGTCTCTCGCTCTCTCAGTGAATTGGACCAGGTATGCAACGTGAATTAAAGAAACGATTATATATATATATATATATATATATATATATATATATATATATATATATATTAGTTTTGAGATGATTAATCGAAATCGGTATCGGAATCGGTATCGGAATCGGAAAAAATTGTGCCTATTTTCCGATACCAAAAACATTCTTTTAATTGTTTTTTTTTTGTTTGTTTTTGTTTAAAACTTAATTTTCCATTGTTTGAACTAATGATGAAATAATAAATATTTATTGATTTTTTACTACCAGTAAAACTAAAATTTATAGATCACCCTCTACCAGTGTATGTTTACGTTTGCGAAAATATAGGCGCATATTACGTGGGTTTTTTTACGATAATCCTTAAATTAAAAACAACGACCACAATAACAACGACAACAACTTTATAGCTAAATATTTACAGATTTCAATAGAATCCGAATCTGTAATTGTATCGGAATTAGAAATTTAGAACAGAATCGGTTATTGTATCGGAATCGTGAAAATTTTGGAATCTTCCCATCACTAATATATTTTCCTTCCTGTACCTGTTTCCAGGTACATATAGATCTTAATTTTTCTTAATCACGTGACAGATTCTGGTGCCCGCGAGGATAGGGCGACTGCTTGCAGATTCTAGGCTGACTCTGAAGTTGTTACTTTCCTGCACTGATGAGAGCAATAAACTTGAAACGCTACCATCTGTAGGTTATAAGTAATTTTATATTCATTTATAAATATCATATATATATATATATCCATCCACATACAGATTTTTTTCGCTGTATCACAGCTCTTCAGTGTGGCTAGATCGAAACTCAGCCATCGAGATGACAGTTGGTACCTCTACGCCTGCGCTATCACGCGACGCTGGCTAAACTGAAGTGAAATCTCAATGTAAACATTGTCAAGTGCCGGGAACTCGATATATATATATATATATATATATATATATATATATATATATATATATATATATATATGTAAGATAGGATAAATAAGAGTGATAAACATGTACGAATGTCCAGATTTATTTCAAACTTCGATTGTTACATGCAAAGTACATTCTGTAATAAACTAATGTTTATTATTCTTTCCTTAAGCCAAGGCTTTTCAAAGATCGAAATCTTATCATCAGAGGAAGTATGCAGATAGATAAATTGGCTGTGGAAAAGCCAAAGTTCAAACATTTGAAAAAATACAATTAAAAATGGAGTGAAAGAGTTTTTGTAAAAAAGTATATGGTAAGTCCAGATGGTAATTGTCCGTTGAAAGAATGCCCAATGAAAAAGAGATTTTGTAGAAAGCGAAAAGAATATTTTCGTATAGGCAGTATGGAGAAGGTGTTCAAAATGAAGTAAATCCAATGGTGGAATGTTGAGTTCAAAACATAGATGGAGCGCACTTAAATGGAATTGAAATAAAAGGTCTGGCCATTTACAAAAATGTACCTTGCATTGAACAATCGAAGTTTGAAATAAATCTGGACATTCGTACATGTTTATCACTCTTATTTCTCCTATCTTTATAATTGCTCTATCTCGTATATTGAGCTTTAACCATTTCACTATAGGTTCTATCTACTAAAAGTTCACTTTTAGTTTTTATTTGATTCTACTATATATATATATATATATATATATATATATATATATATATATATATATATATATATATATATATATTTATAAAGATAGACGAGAGAAGAGGGATAAACATGTACGAATGACAAATTTATTTCAACTTCGATTGTTTAGTGCAAGGTGTACTAGGTAAAAAAATATGTTTATTATTCTTTCCTTAAGCCAAGGCTTTTCAAAGATTAAAACATATATATCTATTATATATATATATATATATATATATATATATATATATATATATATATATATATATATATATATATATATATATATATATATGGGAAGAGAAGGATTAAGGTAATCCGACGTGATGGTAAAATGAAAAAGGAAAACCAAAAACTGGATGTTTTTTATGTGTACATCAACGTTTCGTCTTTATTTATAAGACTTCGTCAGGATGATGATATAGGGAAAAGATATCATGCAAGCACAGATACATGTAGGGTAGACATGTTGGGAAGAAAAATAAAATAAAATGAAAAATAATGGCAGCGTCTTGCAGGACGTCCGTACTTGTTAGAGAATGAAAATGAGTGACAAAAATGAGTGGGAGAAAAAGGGGAAGGGTGGAGGGAGCAAGGACTACTGTGGCTGGCGATGAGAGAAAGAGGTGGGGGATGAGCAGGGGTAAAATGGATGGCAGAGAGAGATTGGAGGAAGAGGGGGAGGGGGTGTTTGACCAGATGGCTGTGGTCAAGATTGAAGGGGAGGGGTGAGTTGGAATGTTTGTGTGTGGGGGGTGTATGCAGGGAAAATGGGGATGGGTAGAGAGGGAGGGGGGGGGGCTGTGATTTTGATATATATATATATATATATATATATATATATATATATATATATAATGTTAAAAGACAGGAGCTACACGTGGCATAATGAATTCCTTTCGGCTGGAAGAAAATAGATTTTTGTTGCGCAACTAGTATATTTAACTGTTTACTAAAAAACAGAGTAGATGTTTATGAAATACATGCATAATGAATATAGTTTCCTGAAAGAAAGGCGATTCACGTTATTAAGTGTCAACAGGGTTATCATTTTATCTAACTATAACTCTTTCTAATTTTCTTTTCGTTCTACCGACTTCAATCATTTAAAAAATATCTACATATTATTTACTTACTTTCATAGGTTGTCTTATTATGAATACAGCCATCATGCGTAACAATCCCTGTTATTAAAATTGGTGCGCTTAGAACAAAAATAAGGTATATATATATATATATATATATATATATATATATATATATATATATATATATATATATTTCTTTGTTATGTTAATTTCTATAGGTAATAACATGATAAACGATGCTGATAATTACGTTATTAAAAAAATAATGACAGAAATCGTCTTTGACTGCTTTATTATCTCAGACTTCAAATAGAAAACAAAATATTTTTTATTGCCTGCAGCGGAAGTGCTAGTCCTGAGCCAGAATCGAGCGGTGGATTTGCTTTGTCCCCGCCATAAAAGGATCCGCCTTTTTTAGTTAGAAAAGTAAAGAAATTTCGAATTCATAGGTTACTAGTGAGGATTGAACTCACGACCTAGGAGTAACAAAACGACTGGTTATTGCACTGTAATAAGCAAATTCATCTTATCAATAAAATTAGTGAACCAACGAATTCTTTATTTTCATTGGTTAAACAAAATTAACTGAGATTGAAAATCTGCTGATAAAAAGGAAGGAAGAAAGAACAAACGGAACGGAAGGGAGAAGTGAGAAGTCAGAGTCGGAGTCGGAGTCGGAGTCGGAGTCGGAGTCGGAGTCAGATTATGTTGTCTTATTGTAGCTCGAAGAGAGATTGTTGGTTTTATCAAGTTTTTTTAAGTGTTTAGAGTCCGAGTGATAGACTTCCAAATAATATTTTCCACAAATGGATAAATAGTTCGTTGAAAGAAAATCTGTTTGCTTTCAGGTAAATTGAGGAAGAAAGGACATTTTTTGGCAATTATGGTAGAAGACAAGTTCTTGATTTGAATGTCTTACAATGATGAACCAGAGATTATTTTGTGAGCCGGATTATTTTGTCTTGTTGGAGCTTGAAGAGAGATTGCTGGTTTTATAAAGTTTTTTAAAAAGTGTTTGGAGTCCGATTGATAGACTTCCAAATCCCATCTTTCACCCAGATTGCGTTATATAGAAAGATAATCTAAATAAAGCCATTTCATTGACACATTGCATAACGGTCGAAACGTTAAACACGGAAAGCACCAAAAACGGAAAAAATATGAAATTGTTTTTACTGATAAATCACTACTTATCATCAGTTTTAATGATGAATACTATTATGAGAGGATTACAAATGATGAATGGACAATATTAGAGTACTTAATACAACCGTGTGACAAGTATGAGTTAACATTGAATTGAGAATGACCATATCCTTGTCTACAGGGAAGCAGTCCTGTGGTAATATTTTCCACGGATGGATAGGTAGTTCGTTGAAAGAAAATCTGTTTGGTTTCAGGTACATTGAGGAAGAAAGGAAAGTGTTTTTGCAATTATGGTAGAAGAGCAAGTTCTTGATTAGAATGTCTTACAATGTGGAACCAGAGATTGGAGCTCAGTCGAACGCCTTCCATTCAAATAACGGTAGAGTAGAGAAAGACTAGCAACTGTTCATCTGTAAGAAAGGGGTTGTATAGAAGAGATACTATTATGAGAGGATTGGAAATGATGAATTGAATTGACAATATTGGATTATTTAAGACGACCGTGTGACGAGTATCAGTCAGCATTGAATTGAGGACGGTCATGTCCTAGTCTGCAGTGAAGCAGTCCTGTGGTAATGTTTTCAACAGATTGATAGGCAAAGAAAATCTGTTTCGTTTCAGGTACACTGAGGAAGAAAAGAAAAGTTTTTTTGCAATTATGGTAGGAAGACAAGTTCTTGCTGTGATTGTCTTACAAGGAGGAATTAGAGATTGGAGCTCAGTCGAGCGCCTTCTATTCAAATAACGGTAGAGTAGAGAAAGACTAACAACGTTTCATCTGTAAGAAAGGGGTTGTATAGAAGAGATGAGATTATTCTACACTAGATTGCGAAGTCGATTTTGTAGTCTGTCAAGGCGAGAAAGAGTGATCTGAGCGACACCTCCCCAGATGTGGGAGCAGTACCTCCCCAGATGTGGCAGCAGTACCTCCCTAGATGTGGCAGCAGTATCTCCCCATCTTAGGACGGATCTGGGATGAGAGCTTGTATTTATTTATAATTTCAATCCACCCCAAACAGGAAACACTGCCACCGAGACGTAATGAACTACTGTGAATTAGAGGCCACATTTATAGGGGTACCCTAAGTGTGTGTGTAAGTGTGTGTGTGTGTGTGTGTACAGCGATATGCCTGTTAATTTTACATTTTCGTTTTCATTTATCAATTCAAGCTTGCTAAACTAACTTTAATAACAAAAATAGTGAGCCAACGAATTCTTTATTTTTATTAGTTAAACAGAATCACTCTTTAAATTTTTTTATAGAAATGGAGCAGTTATCTCCCCTATGCCCGAGTCGCAAAATCCACACGTCATGTGCGTGTCTCGGTGTTATTTAAAAAAAAATAATATATATATAGCCGCCGGGTGAAGTGTTAAAATTATCACTGTTTATTCACTATTCACCGTTGGCCTGGTGGTTCTAGACGTTGAGTTGTAAAAATACTCGGAATCCGGGGTTTCGAATCGCATGACAAGTAGTGAATAGTCATATTTCTATGCTGATGAGTCCCAATTATAAAGGACGAAACGTATACGTACATAGATAATAAACAAAACATATATATATATATATATATATATATATATATACAAATTTGAAGATGAATAAATTCGATGCACATTTCGGTTGTGTACACAATAGTCTATTTCGACTTTATTTTGGTCGCTTCAGATGTACCTTCAACCACGATTCAGACATGTCTGAATCGTGGTTGAAGTTACATCTGAGGAGACCAAGATAAGGTCGAAAGAGACTATTATGTACACAACCGAAATGTGCATCTAATTCATCTCATCTTCAAATTTATACTTTCTCTCCTTAATTGGACATCGAGCTCTCTTATTTGGATTCCTACCGAAAACATTCGAACCAGTATACTATATATATATATATATATATATATATATATATATATATATATATATATATAATTCAGGTAAGTTTATTTCCACACGCTGAAATCTAGTGAATCCTTACTGTGAATCCTTACTGTGAATCCTTACTGTGCTCAATAATAAATAGAGCAGCTTATCAAGTATAACACTTTATACTTGTGCTAATATTTTGGCTACACATATGCAGATATGTTTCAGTAAAAATAATAAATGATCTACAACCCGTTAAGGACCCGTTTTCAGTGGATGCAATTATCTCAAGAAGTAAACACGTGTTAGATTTAATATTATTATTATTTTGGATTACGTAACTGTCAAAATATGTCGATTATTCTAATTCTGTTTTTTTTTCTACATTACTTTCTACTGTTGCTTTTAAAGATTTTCAACTTTTCATTCCTTTCCTGTTTCCGCTTAAGAAATTATGTTGACTATTGTATTTTATGACACGTTAAAACGTTTTTCTTTTTTTTTTAAACTTGAGTATATTCGGTATTAAATACCCTTGTCAGAAGTATAAGCATATTATTTGTCTTACTCTTCTTTTTTCTTCCTGACTGAGACATATTTATCGCAGTCAAGTTGAAATTCAATTGTATTTTATGACACGTTACGTTGGCCTAACAACCCTACATTTACTTAGCTGTCGCATTTCTATCAGAACCCGACAACTTTACTTCCTGTCATCTTGACATACAGGGAATCGCACACAAAGACAAACGCATATAAAATATAGAAAGATATATACACACATATATACACGCACCAGCATAATCTATATGTACACAGATATTCATACGTCTACACACGCACAAACTGCAACACACACATACATAAACACACAAATAGGCTGCAAAAACAGACAGCAAATTTAAAACAAATATCCTAAAAAATGGAATATATAAATATATTATATAATATATAATATAGCTCAGCCAAACAGCGAGCTACTCATATGCACACATCTTCTTGTAAGGTTAATGTGACGTAAATATGGATGATTTCTCATGGATGGATCTGCTCTTGAGGAGAAATCGACTCTGAAACTTCTTGATCTTTCTCTCTCATCAAATCTTTCTTGAAGTTCATACATTAGATCCATTATTCTTTCTGCTTCTCGTAAAGTCAGTTCTTTCTATCGCTCCAAACACTTTCTCACACCTGAGACTATTCCCTATCTCTACGAATCCGCAATCAGACCATGTATGGAGTACTGTTGTCATATTTGGGCTGGTGAATCTCTGTCCTATTTGAGGGTTCTTGATAAGGTACAGAAACGTATCTGTAATTTGACTGGCCCTACACTGTCTTCTTTTCTGCACTCTCTCTCTCTCTTTCTCTCTCTCTCTCTCTTTCTCTCTCTCGCACACACACAAGCGTGATGTTGCTAATCTCAGTATTTTCTATAAATACAATTATGGCATGTGTTCTTAAGAATTATGTGATCTATTCCCCGCTTCTTTTGTTCCAGCTCGTTTGACTCATTGGTCTTCATCAATTCGCTGTTTTGATACCTCATTGTAATACAGCTTCCTATTCCAAGAACCGCAGGCTTGTTGAACTCTCTTCCTGCTGCCTGTTTCCCTCCTACCTACAACCTTGCTCTTTTCAAGACTAAGGTCAATAGGCATCTCCTGTCTTTGCGATAATCATCTTTCGTTATTGTTGCTCCTTACATCAAGTGGCTTCATGTCTTGTCTGGGGGTGATTTCCATAAAAAAATAGTACTCACCAAGTTTCAAATTATAAAAATGAAATATGGAAAACATA
>OY744541.1:16504626-16559626 GCA_963556195.1 Sepiola atlantica | reverse complement strand
ATATATATATATATATTTATATATAGTTTTAAAAGTCACACATTGGAAACGTTGCTGAAATGGCAATAATAAGGAGAATATATTTTTTTAATATTTAGAAAACCTGCACAACGCAAATTATTTGTTTTTTTAAATAAATTATTTATTTACTTTAAAAACTTTTATCTTCTTTTTTAAACTTGAGTACTTTCGGTATTAAATACCCTTGTCAGAAGTATAAGCATATTTTTTTCTTCCTCTTCTTTTTTCGTCCTGACTGAGACATATCTATCGCAGTCAAGTTGAAATTCGTCCTGATGTTATCGACGACAATGTTGATATGGCTGTGTGTAGCACGCGGTTACGTGAATAAGATAGTTTGAAAAGCCACACATTGGAAACGTTGCTGAAATGACAATAATAAGGAGAATTTTTTTTAATATTTAGAAAACCTGCACAACGCAAATTATTCGTTTTTTTTTTAAATAAATTATTTATTTACTTTAAAAACTTTTTTCTTTTTTTTAAAACTTGAGTACTTTCGGTATTAAATACCCTTGTCAGAAGTATAAGCATATTATTTGTCTTACTCTTCTTTTTTCTTCCTGACTGAGACATATTTATCGCAGTCAAGTTGAAATTCAATCGCGTGCTACAACACGTTGTCGTCGATAACATCAGGACGAATTTCAACTTGACTGCGATAAATATGTCTCAGTCAAGAAGAAAAAAGAAGAGGAAGAAAAAATATGCTCATACTTCTGACAAGGGTATTTATTACCGAAAATACTCAAGTTTTAAAAAAAGGAAAAAGGTTTTAAACTTAAATAAATAATTTATTTAAAAAAACAAATAATTTGCGTTGTGCAGGTTTTCTAAATATTTAAAAAAAATATTCTCATTATTATATATATATATATATATATATATATATATATATATATATATATATATATATATATATATATATATATATATATAATATTTATGAATAATTATTAAATTATTAATACTTACAGACGCTAGCGTTTCAAGCGTATTGCTCTCACCAGTGCATGAAAGTAAAAATTTCAGACGGTCGGGAGGCGCGAACCCAAGCAGTCGCCATATCCACTCGGCCACCTGAAAGTGTCACGTGATTAAGGGAAATGAAGATCTATAAGTACCTAGAAGCGGGCACAGATAGAAGACTAATCGAGAGTGTTCGACGAACGTATTCAGAACTTTGCATTAGAGCTTTTTTGACAGTTAATTTTTAACATCCCCGAGAGTGCTCAACTGTCATTTCTTAAAGGGGCTTAGCATAATATTTATGAATATATAAATATATATATATATATATATATATATATATATATATATATATATATATAGGTACTAATGTATTAAACGTCTTCCATGAGTAAATAAAAACAATAAATTAATTTATTTAAAATAAAAAATAAATATAAAAACTCATATTATATAAATTAAAATTACAAGTTAAAAAAATAGATAAATAAATAAAATCAATAAAAATAATAAATAAACAAATGTCCTTCCCCCCCCCCCCCACTAGAGAATAAAAAAAAAACAGAAAGAACGACGAAAACAACACAGAGAAAAGAAAAGAAGACAAGACTGAAGACTATCGCGAAATGTCCATAAACCTATGTGAAAGGCTCCCCTCCTGGGGTCGTTCTATTCCACACCCATAAGGAAAATCACTGACAGGTGAACGACGATTTTAACTTGGACACGTGGAAGATTGATGAAAGATAATATAATAAAGATGATATAAAAATTTAAGTTTAATTTTATTACATCGTAATTCAATCGTATTCAATTTCGTTTTTTTTACAATAAAGGTCACTGCTTATTAAGGCCCAAAGGCCACTCGAGTGTAAGGGTCAAATAGTTTGGTAAACGGCAAGACAACTTCACGATCACCGGCACTATGGTTGTAGCAGGGCAGAAATTGATTATTTACGGAGACGGTTCAACAAGAACTTGTTTACATTGGACTTGAAGACGACCATATTGGAGTGGGTTGGGAAGAAGGCTGGCGGCACTGTGTTGCACAGACGGGCAGTTCTATGCAGGAAACTCTGCTCATGGAAGTTTCGTTTCGTTTCGGGCACGCAGATGGAGAAAAGGGAAATCATTGGCAGTGGTAGTAGCTAGGCGGGTTCTAGTTGTGAATGTTTGTACAGGGGGGGGGGCATAGATTTTAGCTCAGTCGAAGACCGTTTTAAGACAGTCAACCTCAAGAGTAAATATAGACCCAAAGACAAATGCATACAAAATGTGAAGCAGCTTTACGTAAATCTGCAACAAAATGGTGGTCGTTAGAAAAATCTCCGATAGGTGAACGACGATTTTAATTTGAACACATGAAGATTGATGGAAGATGATATAATATTAACGCACGTAGAGATGGTTTATTTTATTACATCGTAATGCAATCGTATTTAATTTCGTTTTAAGACAGTCAATCATAAGAAAGAATATGGACTCCAAAAATAAATGCATACAGAAATGTGAAACAGCTTTACGTAAATCTGCAACAAAATGGTGGTCGCAAGCATGTATATGTTGCATTTGCTGACCAGATGCCGACTGCATTTATTCTAGCCTTATTTATTAGCATTTATAAACATCAGATACATGTCCCATTATTTTAACCATTATTTTAACCATTATTTTAACCATTATTCTTGCCTTCAAGTGATTTTTACATATATATGTCCAGAAAGAAATCGAAAAGTAATTGACCTTGCTCCCGTTCTCATTCTTTTCCTCTCAAATTAGTAGATTAATAGGCGCATATATATACTTACCTCCCCCACACTTTGAGAACATTATCCCTATCTTCTTATCTTCACATAATCATAAATCCGCCATCATATTCACAACCCTAACCATTTCTATCGCTTTTTGACGCTATCTTTTTCTCTTAGTCCTCGACTTATACTACATTTTGACACTAACCAGTTATTAATCTTCCTCCCACAGCGGTAAGATGTGACACAAGGTCGGGTCGGCAAAGTGGGGTTTGAAAAGCCAGCGCCCGAGAAGGTGAGCACTCTGGCCTGCAAAAAATGCCTGGGCAGCCCCGTCGGCATTACCCGGTAGGGGCGCCTCAGGCAGTAAGCAATAAACTTACTCCTCCCCAAAGAGGGGAGGAGAAGCCTGGGAGGGTGGACCTCTTAGAACTGCACAGGACAGACCCATAGACCGGCGTAAATCAAGCCCCGAAGGCCAAGACAATACCAGTCTATGGGGTGAAGTATCCATCGGAACAGATACTACACTTTGATCTTAGCCAAAAGGCAAAAAAAAAAAAAACAGACTAGAAAATCGTCCAGCATCTAGAGACCTGTACAGTTAAAGGGTTAGGGTTAGGATTAGGGACCCCTACAGTAAAAGGGTGGGGTTTTGTTACTAGTCGAGACAACATGCAATTACTGACTGCAGATCTGCACAAATTAATTTAGGCTGACTTTACAAGCAACTAGTATTTACATAAAGCATTTTGCAATAATGCAATGATCCAATAGCGACGAATTTGATGAATTTGATTTATGTATACTTCAATAGAACTATCCAGTCTTATGAAAATCAATAACCGGCGCAATTCTCATATTCATGAAGCTTTCCATTGTTCATAAATTTACATTTTAACACAGTATGGTCCAGACATTTATTGAGCTAACATTTGAAACAAAAAACAATACTAAAAATAACCGATAATTAATGTTATTTATTGTAAAATGTGTCGTTGGAGTTTGTATAATTTAAATATATCGATTGGTTTCAAAGTGGGGAATGATTTCATGCCAAGTTGCACAGTAGACTATTTGTGTGTCGATATTATGAATGGGGCGGCTGCATGAATGGGGTTGCTGCATGAATGGGGTGGCTGCATGAATGGGGTGGCTGCATGAATGGGGTGGCTGCATGAATGGGGTTGCTGCATGAATGGGGTGGCTGCATGAATGGGGTTGCTGCATGAATGGGGTGGCTGCATGAATGGGGTGGCTGCATGAATGGGGTTGCTGCATGAATGGGGTGGCTGCATGAATGGGGTGGCTGCATGAATGGGGTGGCTGCATGAATGGGGTTGCTGCATGAATGGGGTGGCTGCATGAATGGGGTTGCTGCATGAATGGGGTGGCTGCATGAATGGGGTGGCTGCATGAATGGGGTGGCTGCATGAATGGAGTTGCTGCATGAATGGGGTAGCTGCATGAATGGGGTGGCTGCATGAATGGGGTGGCTGCATGAATGGGGTGGCTGCATGAATGGGGTTGCTGCATGAATGGGGTGGCTGCATGAATGGGGTGGCTGCATGAATGGGGTGGCTGCATGAATGGGGTGGCTGCATGAATGGGGTGGCTGCATGAATGGGGTTGCTGCATGAATGGGGTTGCTGCATGAATGGGGTGGCTGCATGAATGGGGTTGCTGCATGAATGGGGTTGCTGCATGAATGGGGTGGCTGCATGAATGGGGTTGCTGCATGAATGGGGTGGCTGCATGAATGGGGTGGCTGCATGAATGGGGTGGCTGCATGAATGGGGTGGCTGCATGTCGGCATTGCAAATCAGGGCTCAAAGACTACTCGATGAGTATGGTTTATGAGCTTGTCAGGTGAACAGTGAGACAAACACCTTGATTGGAGATCAAAAGAAAGAGCGTCTGTTCGTATATTGAAACTCCAAAAGGCGTTTGCTTGTATGTTGTGGACTAAGAACATGGAAGATGCTGCAAAATCTGATGCAAAGAAGATAGGCTATTTCTACAATTTATATTTAACTGGCTTTGCACACTCATTTTTTTCATGATTAAAAAATCTGATTCGAGCTCAAAAGTGAACCGTTGGGTCACTTTTTTCCTCACAACCTATAATTGTCTGTATCTCTCTTGTTAAGTATTTATGTTTGAAAATCAGATTTGAAAGTTACACATGACCAAAATAACCTGTACATTTTCCACTTCTCATCACTAGCCCAGTCTTATAATACAATAAGGGAATAGGTGTAGAATATAACCTAGACCAACGCTTAACCTTAGTGAACATGAATTGGAATAAATACATAGAAGATGCTGCCAAGTCTGACACAAAGAAAGTAGGCTCCCTCTACCGGGCAAGAAAACACCTGCCAGTATCCTATATTTCTATAAAGCCACATATGGGTTGGTGCACCAACAATTAGTCTCTCCATTATAGACAGGGTGTAAAGTATAATTTCTAACATAATAAGTTCACATAGTGTCTGCCAAGCTCCAGCCCCTGTCGCATCGCCGTAGTTTTGCATCACTGTACTTCCACGAAATGTGCTCTGATGAACTCCCTGCACTTTTACATCCTTAATGTAAATACCTCCGACCCACCTGACTACTTTTAAAAGCCCACCCTTTACCGTGGGTGCCCCTAGATGCCGGAATAATGTTTTGTACGTTGTGGTTCTACGTCGACACGGTAAAGGAGGTCTGGTTCTACGTCGACACTGCAAAGGTAGCCTAGATATACGTCGACACTGCCAAAAAAGGCTTGGTTCTACGTCGACACTGCAAAGGAGGTCTGGTTTTACGTCGACACTGCAAAGGAGGTCTGGTTTTACGTCGACGCTGCAAAAGAGGCCTGGTTGTTCGTCGACAATGCAAAAGAGGCCTAGTTATACGTCGACACTCCAAAGAAAGGCTTGGTTCTACGTCGACACTGCAAAGGAGGCCTGGTTTTACGTCGACACTGCAAAAGAGGCATAGTTGTACGTCGACACTGCAAAAGAGGCCTTGTTGTACGTCGATACTGCTAAAATAGACTGGCTGTACGCCGACACTGCAAGGAGCCTGGTTGTACGTCGACACTGCCAAGGAGACCTGATTATACGTCGACACTGCAAAAGAAGGCCTGGTTGTACGTCGACACTGGAAATGTAGCCTGGTAGTACGTCGACATTGAAAAGGTGGCCTGGTTATACGTCGATACTGCAAAGGACTGGTTATACGTCGACACTGCTAAGGGGAGCTGGTGTTAGGGCGACATTACACAAATGCCCTGATATTAAATAAAAGTCTGATCTTGTGCGTGCATTATTGTATCAATTCTGCAACTCGCAGAGCAATCAGTTTTGTCTAGCAACTTATCAAAGTGTCTTGCTTTGTTAGTTAGACTGGTTAAAATATTTTTTGCGTTGATCGGAATAGGTGTTTTTAAATATTTTATATCAGCGGAGAATATTTGAACATAGACCGATGCTTCGTACGTATGCTAATCTCTGGTAAGAGGTCAAAATTATTTTTAGGTCCTCTTTTTTAACTTTTAACTTTTGCGAAAGCGAGAGTTATGCTTTCGGTTTAGTTTGTGTGTTTGTTTGCTTGGTTTTAAAAACAATCTAGAGCCCACATCGTTTGACCAGTCGGCACCAAACTTGGTCAAAATATCGCTAATGGTCTAACTTTATATTGCAATATCTAGGTATAAAATTCATTATCGCAGTCCCGGAAAAGGTGGACGTTACACTTTTGGATATAACCATAACAAATTTATTTTTTGATTTATACTATTTTGAGGTATTTATATTCCGGCGTGAAAATAGCCAAGAGAAAGATCACATACTCTATCCAACCGAAAAAGGGAGGTAACAGATAGCACGTTCGATAAGAAAGAGAAAATGGCAGCTAGTATGCTAAAAAAGAGAGCGTAGAAGAAAGATAGTATGTCCTAGAGGAGAGGAGAGAGAGAGAGAGAGAGAGAGAGAGAGGGGAGAATATATGAAATTAGGAATAAAGTAAGAAACTATTTTCTTTATGAGAAATAATTCTGATGAATTAAAAGCTACATGAAAATAATATACAATTCTTCATTCAAATGTTTTAAACCAATAATGGGGAAACTACGGCCCGCCAACTGCATACGGCTCGGTAACCTTTGTGAGTGTCCCGCCGAATTTCACAAGGAAAATAACGTTATTTTAAAAAATTCTCTTGTTTCGTCATCACTTGTTCATACACACACACGCACACGCACACACACAATCCCTCTCTCTCTCTCCTCTCTCTTTCTCTCTCTCTCTCTCCAAAAAAGGTTGAGATAAGTTAGTGTAACAGAAGAATAAATTATTTTATTTCCTGTTGCATTGCTAACACCATGTGGTTGTTTATGTGTATCAGTGTCAATCTACATAAATTAAAATATTCAAACATCTCACAATCGGTATCTCTATCGAAGACATTATCTCAAAAAAGCAAAAGATTAATTCTTGATCCCATCGCCTACAATTTTTTTTTTACAAATGCATTGACTGTTAACACTTGCTAATCATACAATAAAAACGAATATTATATAGAATAGTGTGTATTATAGTGTGTAGAGTGTAGATTATGTTTCTAAATCTATCACACACTAGCAGGAAGACCAAACGTTGCTCGGGATTGAATGAGGATCACTACTATGTACTTTTACACTAAATTATTCTCCTTATTTTCCTATTCCCCTGCTCCCGTTTCGACCATAATATAGTCGGAAAGACTGCATTTTTATTTCCCTTCTAACTACTTCAGTGATCATGCGGTACAATGTCACATGACCCCAGTAACCATAATGGTTAGCAAGAAAATAATAACAATTTTTAGTTAGTTATGAATCCATCAACGCAATAAAAGTAAATTGCTCCTCCCCCTTCCAAGCATCGTCAATTTCTCTACAAAATACAGTATATCCCTAAAAGCAGAAAGATCCAAAGAAATAGTATAGGTAAGCTATGTTCTTGTATTTAGCTCTTTTGTATCTGCAGTTGTATTTTATGTTTTTGTATTTAGCTCTTTTGTATCTGCAGTTGTATTTTATGTTCTTGTATTTAGCTCTTTTATTATCTGCAGTTGTATTTTATGTTCTTGTATTTAGCTCTTTTGTATCTGCAGTTGTATTTTATGTTCTTGTATTTAGCTATTTTGTATCTGCAGTTGTATTTTATGTTCTTGTATTTAGCTTTTTTGTATCTGCGGTTGTATTTTATGTCCTTGTATTTAGCTCTTTTGTATCTGCAGTTGTATTTTATGTTATTGTATTTATCTCTTTTGTGTCTGCAGTTGTATTTTATGTTCTTGTATTTAGCTTTTTTGTATCTGCAGTTGTATTTTATGTTCTTGTATTTAGCTCTTTTGTATCTGCAGTTGTATTTTATGTTCTTGTATTTAGCTTTTTTGTATCTGCAGTTGTATTTTATGTTCTTGTATTTATCTCTTTTGTATCTGCAGTTGTATTTTATGTTATTGTATTTAGCTCTTTTGTATCTGCAGTTGTATTTTATGTTCTTGTATTTAGCTTTTTTGTATCTGCAGTTGTATTTTATGTCCTTGTATTTAGCTCTTTTGTATCTGCAGTTGTATTTTATGTTCTTGTATTTAGCTCTTTTGTATCTGCAGTTGTATTTTATGTTCTTGTATTTATCTCTTTTGTATCTGCAGTTGTATTTTATGTTCTTGTATTAAGCTCTTTTGTATCTGCAGTTGTATTTTATGTTTTTGTATTTATCTCTTTTGTATCTGCAGTTGTATTTTATGTTCTTGTATTTATCTCTTTTATATCTGCATTTGTATTTTATGTTCTTGTATTTAGCTCTTTTGTATCTGCAGTTGTATTTTATGTTCTTGTATTTATCTCTTTTGTATCTGCAGTTGTATTTTATGTTCTTGTATTTATCTCTTTTGTATCTGCAGTTGTATTTTATGTTCTTGTATTTAGCTCTTTTGTATCTGCAGTTGTATTTTATGTTTTTGTATTTATCTCTTTTTTATCTGCAGTTGTATTTTATGTTCTTGTATTTATCTCTTTTGTATCTGCAGTTGTATTTTATGTTATTGTATTTAGCTCTTTTGTATCTGCAGTTGTATTTTATGTCCTTGTATTTATCTCTTTCGTATCTGCAGTTGTATTTTATGTTCTTGTATTTAGCTCTTTTGTATCTGCAGTTGTATTTTATGTTCTTGTATTTAGCTCTTTTATATCTGCATTTGTATTTTATGTCCTTGTATTTATCTGATTTTTATCTGCAGTTATATTTTATGTTCTTGTATTTAGCTCTTTTGTATCTGCAGTTGTATTTTATGTTCTTGTATTTATCTCTTTTGTATCTGCAGTTGTATTTTATGTTCTTGTATTTAGCTCTTTTGTACTTGCAGTTGTATTTTATGTCCTTGTATTTAGCTCTTTTGTATCTGCAGTTGTATTTTATGTTATTGTATTTAGCTCTTTTGTATCTGCAGTTGTATTTTATGTTATTGTATTTATCTCTTTTGTATCTGCAGTTGTATTTTATGTTATTGTATTTAGCTCTTTTGTATCTGCAGTTGTATTTTATGTCCTTGTATTTATCTCTTTCGTATCTGCAGTTGTATTTTATGTTCTTGTATTTAGCTCTTTTGTATCTGCAGTTGTATTTTATGTTCTTGTATTTAGCTCTTTTGTATCTGAAGTTGTATTTTATGTTCTTGTATTTAGCTTTTTTGTATCTGCGGTTGTATTTTATGTCCTTGTATTTAGCTCTTTTGTATCTGCAGTTGTATTTTATGTTATTGTATTTATCTCTTTTGTGTCTGCAGTTGTATTTTATGTTCTTGTATTTAGCTTTTTTGTATCTGCAGTTGTATTTTATGTTCTTGTATTTAGCTCTTTTGTATCTGCAGTTGTATTTTATGTTCTTGTATTTAGCTTTTTTGTATCTGCAGTTGTATTTTATGTTCTTGTATTTAGCTCTTTTGTATCTGCAGTTGTATTTTATGTTATTGTATTTAGCTCTTTTGTATCTGCAGTTGTATTTTATGTTCTTGTATTTAGCTTTTTTGTATCTGCAGTTGTATTTTATGTCCTTGTATTTAGCTCTTTTGTATCTGCAGTTGTATTTTATGTTCTTGTATTTAGCTCTTTTGTATCTGCAGTTGTATTTTATGTTCTTGTATTTATCTCTTTTGTATCTGCAGTTGTATTTTATGTTCTTGTATTAAGCTCTTTTGTATCTGCAGTTGTATTTTATGTTTTTGTATTTATCTCTTTTGTATCTGCAGTTGTATTTTATGTTCTTGTATTTATCTCTTTTGTATCTGCAGTTGTATTTTATGTTCTTGTATTTATCTCTTTTATATCTGCATTTGTATTTTATGTTCTTGTATTTAGCTCTTTTGTATCTGCAGTTGTATTTTATGTTCTTGTATTTATCTCTTTTGTATCTGCAGTTGTATTTTATGTTCTTGTATTTATCTCTTTTGTATCTGCAGTTGTATTTTATGTTATTGTATTTAGCTCTTTTGTATCTGCAGTTGTATTTTATGTCCTTGTTTTTATCTCTTTCGTATCTGCAGTTGTATTTTATGTTCTTGTATTTAGCTCTTTTGTATCTGCAGTTGTATTTTATGTTCTTGTATTTAGCTCTTTTATATCTGCATTTGTATTTTATGTCCTTGTATTTATCTGATTTTTATCTGCAGTTATATTTTATGTTCTTGTATTTAGCTCTTTTGTATCTGCAGTTGTATTTTATGTTCTTGTATTTATCTCTTTTGTATCTGCAGTTGTATTTTATGTTCTGGTATTTAGCTCTTTTGTACTTGTAGTTGTATTTTATGTTCTTGTATTTAGCTCTTTTGTATCTGCAGTTGTATTTTATGTCCTTGTATTTAGCTCTTTTGTATCTGCAGTTGTATTTTATGTTCTTGTATTTATCTCTTTTGTATCTGCAGTTGTATTTTATGTTATTGTATTTAGCTCTTTTGTATCTGCAGTTGTATTTTATGTCCTTGTATTTATCTCTTTCGTATCTGCAGTTGTATTTTATGTTCTTGTATTTAGCTCTTTTGTATCTGCAGTTGTATTTTATGTTCTTGTATTAAGCTCTTTTGTATCTGCAGTTGTATTTTATGTTTTTGTATTTATCTCTTTTGTATCTGCAGTTGTATTTCATGTTCTTGTATTTATCTCTTTTGTATCTGCAGTTGTATTTTATGTTCTTGTATTTAGCTCTTTTATATCTGCATTTGTATTTTATGTTCTTGTATTTAGCTCTTTTGTATCTGCAGTTGTATTTTATGTTCTTGTATTTATCTCTTTTGTATCTGCAGTTGTATTTTATGTTCTTGTATTTATCTCTTTCGTATCTGCAGTTGTATTTTATGTTCTTGTATTTAGCTCTTTTGTATCTGCAGTTGTATTTTATGTTCTTGTATTTAGCTCTTTTGTATCTGCAGTTGTATTTTATGTCCTTGTATTTATCTCTTTCGTATCTGCAGTTGTATTTTATGTTCTTGTATTTAGCTCTTTTGTATCTGCAGTTGTATTTTATGTTCTTGTATTTAGCTCTTTTGTATCTGCAGTTGTATTTTATGTTTTTGTATTTATCTCTTTTGTATCTGCAGTTGTATTTTATGTTCTTGTATTTATCTCTTTTGTATCTGCAGTTGTATTTTATGTTATTGTATTTAGCTCTTTTGTATCTGCAGTTGTATTTTATGTCCTTGTATTTATCTCTTTCGTATCTGCAGTTGTATTTTATGTTCTTGTATTTATCTGATTTTTATCTGCAGTTGTATTTTATGTTCTTGTATTTAGCTCTTTTGTATCTGCAGTTGTATTTTATGTTCTTGTATTTATCTCTTTTGTATCTGCAGTTGTATTTTATGTTCTGGTATTTAGCTCTTTTGTACTTGTAGTTGTATTTTATGTTCTTGTATTTAGCTCTTTTGTATCTGCAGTTGTATTTTATGTCCTTGTATTTAGCTCTTTTGTATCTGCAGTTGTATTTTATGTTCTTGTATTTATCTCTTTTGTATCTGCAGTTGTATTTTATGTTATTGTATTTAGCTCTTTTGTATCTGCAGTTGTATTTTATGTCCTTGTATTTATCTCTTTCGTATCTGCAGTTGTATTTTATGTTCTTGTATTTAGCTCTTTTGTATCTGCAGTTGTATTTTATGTTCTTGTATTAAGCTCTTTTGTATCTGCAGTTGTATTTTATGTTTTTGTATTTATCTCTTTTGTATCTGCAGTTGTATTTCATGTTCTTGTATTTATCTCTTTTGTATCTGCAGTTGTATTTTATGTTCTTGTATTTAGCTCTTTTATATCTGCATT
Organism: Sepiola atlantica; assembly: GCA_963556195.1. Lineage (NCBI taxonomy): Eukaryota > Metazoa > Mollusca > Cephalopoda > Sepiida > Sepiolidae > Sepiola > Sepiola atlantica. Next base: position 16,547,539 of record OY744541.1, on the reverse strand, counting down.
TGTATTTTATGTTCTTGTATTTAGCTCTTTTGTATCTGCAGTTGTATTTTATGTTCTTGTATTTATCTCTTTTGTATCTGCAGTTGTATTTTATGTTCTTGTATTTATCTCTTTCGTATCTGCAGTTGTATTTTATGTTCTTGTATTTAGCTCTTTTGTATCTGCAGTTGTATTTTATGTTCTTGTATTTAGCTCTTTTGTATCTGCAGTTGTATTTTATGTCCTTGTATTTATCTCTTTCGTATCTGCAGTTGTATTTTATGTTCTTGTATTTAGCTCTTTTGTATCTGCAGTTGTATTTTATGTTCTTGTATTTAGCTCTTTTGTATCTGCAGTTGTATTTTATGTTTTTGTATTTATCTCTTTTGTATCTGCAGTTGTATTTTATGTTCTTGTATTTATCTCTTTTGTATCTGCAGTTGTATTTTATGTCCTTGTATTTAGCTCTTTTATATCTGCATTTGTATTTAATGTTCTTGTATTTATCTCTTTTGTATCTGCAGTTGTATTTTATGTTCTTGTATTTAGCTTTTTTGTATCTGCAGTTGTATTTTATGTTCTTGTATTTAGCTCTTTTATATCTGCATTTGTATTTTATGTTCTTGTATTTAGCTCTTTTGTATCTGCAGTTGTATTTTATGTTCTTGTATTTATCTCTTTTGTATCTGCAGTTGTATTTTATGTTCTTGTATTTGTCTCTTTCGTATCTGCAGTTGTATTTTATGTTCTTGTATTTAGCTCTTTTGTATCTGCAGTTGTATTTTATGTTCTTGTATTTAGCTCTTTTGTATCTGCAGTTGTATTTTATGTCCTTGTATTTATCTCTTTCGTATCTGCAGTTGTATTTTATGTTCTTGTATTTAGCTCTTTTGTATCTGCAGTTGTATTTTATGTTCTTGTATTTAGCTCTTTTGTATCTGCAGTTGTATTTTATGTTTTTGTATTTATCTCTTTTGTATCTGCAGTTGTATTTTATGTTCTTGTATTTATCTCTTTTGTATCTGCAGTTGTATTTTATGTTATTGTATTTAGCTCTTTTGTATCTGCAGTTGTATTTTATGTCCTTGTATTTATCTCTTTCGTATCTGCAGTTGTATTTTATGTTCTTGTATTTATCTGATTTTTATCTGCAGTTGTATTTTATGTTCTTGTATTTAGCTCTTTTGTATCTGCAGTTGTATTTTATGTTCTTGTATTTATCTCTTTTGTATCTGCAGTTGTATTTTATGTTCTGGTATTTAGCTCTTTTGTACTTGTAGTTGTATTTTATGTTCTTGTATTTAGCTCTTTTGTATCTGCAGTTGTATTTTATGTCCTTGTATTTAGCTCTTTTGTATCTGCAGTTGTATTTTATGTTCTTGTATTTATCTCTTTTGTATCTGCAGTTGTATTTTATGTTATTGTATTTAGCTCTTTTGTATCTGCAGTTGTATTTTATGTCCTTGTATTTATCTCTTTCGTATCTGCAGTTGTATTTTATGTTCTTGTATTTAGCTCTTTTGTATCTGCAGTTGTATTTTATGTTCTTGTATTAAGCTCTTTTGTATCTGCAGTTGTATTTTATGTTTTTGTATTTATCTCTTTTGTATCTGCAGTTGTATTTCATGTTCTTGTATTTATCTCTTTTGTATCTGCAGTTGTATTTTATGTTCTTGTATTTAGCTCTTTTATATCTGCATTTGTATTTTATGTTCTTGTATTTAGCTCTTTTGTATCTGCAGTTGTATTTTATGTTCTTGTATTTATCTCTTTTGTATCTGCAGTTGTATTTTATGTTCTTGTATTTATCTCTTTCGTATCTGCAGTTGTATTTTATGTTCTTGTATTTAGCTCTTTTGTATCTGCAGTTGTATTTTATGTTCTTGTATTTAGCTCTTTTGTATCTGCAGTTGTATTTTATGTCCTTGTATTTATCTCTTTCGTATCTGCAGTTGTATTTTATGTTCTTGTATTTAGCTCTTTTGTATCTGCAGTTGTATTTTATGTTCTTGTATTTAGCTCTTTTGTATCTGCAGTTGTATTTTATGTTTTTGTATTTATCTCTTTTGTATCTGCAGTTGTATTTTATGTTCTTGTATTTATCTCTTTTGTATCTGCAGTTGTATTTTATGTTATTGTATTTAGCTCTTTTGTATCTGCAGTTGTATTTTATGTCCTTGTATTTATCTCTTTCGTATCTGCAGTTGTATTTTATGTTCTTGTATTTAGCTCTTTTGTATCTGCAGTTGTATTTTATGTTCTTGTATTTAGCTCTTTTGTATCTGCAGTTGTATTTTATGTTCTTGTATTTAGCTTTTTTGTATCTGCAGTTGTATTTTATGTCCTTGTATTTATCTCTTTTGTATCTGCAGTTGTATTTTATGTTCTTGTATTGATCTGTTTTGTATCTGCAGTTGTATTTTATGTTCTTGTATTTAGCTCTTTTATATCTGCATTTGTATTTAATGTTCTTGTATTTATCTCTTTTGTATCTGCAGTTGTATTTTATGTTCTTGTATTTAGCTTTTTTGTATCTGCAGTTGTATTTTATGTTCTTGTATTTAGCTTTTTTGTATCTGCAGTTGTATTTTATGTTCTTGTATTTAGCTCTTTTGTATCTGCAGTTGTATTTTATTTACCGCTATTCCAGGAGGTTCGACACAAGGTCATGTGTGAGTTTTGATAAAAGTGTTTCTGTAGAACAAACTGGACTCGAACCCGGCACAACCATGTCTTCAGTCCGCGTCGTTAATCACTTAGCCACCATTACGTGGATGTGTTAAGTTGTAGTATGTTTGGTACTTTCTATGGAGTCATTGCTCTGTTGTGATCGTGATGTTGGATCATCTTATCTGATTCCTAGAAGTGGTAGCAAGAAGTAGCCCTTGTCTGCGATCTGAATATTTCCTGCAATTATCTTCTGTTGCGTCAGCTATCATCCTGACTTTGAATTTGGAGAAAAAGAAATTCTTTTGTCATTTTCTGAAATGCTGTGTCCAAAGAAATATTCGTTCGGCAAGATGAGATTGTATCACAGAACAATAACAGGAATGTGTAGAAAATGCAGCATATGCTGAGAGCTGAAATAATACGAGACGTTGATTTATTTTTCATCAATTATTGACGAAAGGTGAACCATATCTATTTCGACACAGCTGGCCATCTTCATACATGATATTAATAAGTCATTCAAGGAGTACTAACCGTTCAGACGTTAAAACACGACACAGTTACAGAATATAGGCCCTCCGTTCAGTCTAGAGAGACTATGGATACCCCTATAAGGGGCTGGCTGCGCGTGTAATTATGAAGCAAGGGTTGCGCAATCCCTAACAACACCTCTCCTGAGTCGGCAGTTGGCAGTTGGCAAGCAGTTCAAGACGACTGGAAACAATGCCGAGATAAACAGAGAGCACATACAGCACCTGGTAGTCCCAAATGGTCACCCATTTAATACTGGCCAGGCTCGATGTTGCTTAACTTCGGTGATCTAACGGGAACCGGTGTGTCAACGTGATTTGTACCGTATATAAAATACAGAATATATACTATTTATGAAGATTTAGAAACAGCAGGCTAGAAATTGAATCTCCACTAGACGATAAAACAGCGTAGAAAAAGACGGCGTCCCAGCAATACCGACCGGTAAATTATTGTACTGTGGTCGTGCATTGGTAATCATCGTTAGAGTTTGTCCCCATAAACAACGACATATTTTTTTATTTTGAACTAGTCAAGGATACGAAAAATATACAGCTTAACGTTTATCATAACACAATTTCATGAACTTCATTAAATAAAAAATGCGTAAAATATTTATCATATCAATATGCCATGAATAGAACTGTGACATTAATAACCAGAGCTTTTAAAATTGTGCATATAAAAGAAACAATGCTTAATAACTGTGACATTAATAACTGAAGCTTCTAAACTTTTGTATGGGCAAGAAGTAAGGGGCAAGAACTGTGACATTAATAACCACGCTTCTAAACTTGTGTATGAACAAGAAGCAATGCTCAATAACTGTGGCATTAATAACTAAAGCTTCTAAACTTGTGTATGGTCAAGAATCAATGCTAAAGAACTGTGACATTAATAACCGAAGCTTCTAAACTTGTGTATGGACGAGAAGCAATTCTCAATAACTGTGTCATTAATAACTGAAGCTTCTAAACTTTTGCATGGTCAAGAAGCAAGGCGCAGGAACATTAATAACTAAAGCTTCTAAACTTGTGAATGGACAAGAATTGGGTCTCAAGAACTGTGCCATTAATAACTAAAGCTTCTAAACTTGTGAATGGACAAGAATTGGGTCTCAAGAACTGTGCCATTAATAACTAAAGCTTTTAAACTTGTGAATGGACAAGAATTGGGTCTCAAGAACTGTGCCATTAATAACTAAAGCTTTTAAACTTGTGAATGGACAAGAATTGGGTCTCAAGAACTGTGCCATTAATAACTAAAGCTTTTAAACTTGTGAATGGACAAGAATTGGGTCTCAAGAACTGTGCCATTAATAACTAAAGCTTCTAAACTTGTGAATGGACAAGAATTAGGTCTCAAGAACTGTGCCATTAATAACTAAAGCTTTTAAACTTGTGAATGGACAAGAATTAGGTCTCAAGAACTGTGCCATTAATAACTAAAGCTTCTAAACTTGTGTATGAACAAGAAGCAATGCTTAAGAACTGTGCCATTAATAACCGAAGCGTCTAAAATTGTGTATGAACACTTCTATTTTCTGCCGACGCGAAGTACACGGAAACTGTTCCTATATTCGATATAAGTACCCAAAAATGTTCACGGGGTGCAAAAGCGCCCTAACTGGCGAGACTGACTTTCCTTGATAGATAGTGATCTTGTGGTTTACTGTAAGACGAGATCTTCTTCTCTGTGATAATTTGATTAAAGAGACGTACCAGCCAGTCACCAGGACGACGGTGTGTTGACCAACAAACTTCCACTGCGATGTCGTCTTCATAGACCGCAGCAACCGCATCGACTTAGGAAACTGAATCGGATCTGTAAGTGAAGTTTGCTCAGAGGAAAATTCCATGGTCGATATCTACTCGAAGTATCGCCGTCGAATATATATGAATGTAATTTTACACATTTGACAAAAAAAATAAAAGCGTGCAAAATTATAGGTGTTATTATAATTTTTATATTTCGAACAGTCTCCCGCTCTTTATCAAAAAATTATAAAAATTGAATGAAATTGAAAACCGTTCAGAGAAACTGGAATTTTCTAACTTGATGCAGTGTTCATTCTTTGTCTTTACGTGCAAATCAGTTCACACAAAATCTCTCAACAGATTGGCAAAGAAAACTGTTGTCTTTTTTAATGAGCGTGTGTGCATTTATTTTGTCGTGAATTACCGATAAGAGCAACTGATTCCTTCAGTCAACAAAGTTTCATCCCAGAAAACAAATATTCTCAGTCTGTGAAATATTTATACATATTTAAGACTCCCACATCGGAGTTCAGATCTGTTTTATGCGTATTCAGTTTTATTATCCATTTTGCGTTTATATGAGGACAGTAATTTTGTGTCTATTAAAATACATTTGATCTTTTGGGGTGTTAGCGTTAGAGTTAGGGTTAGGGGTTAGGGTTAGGGTTAGGGTTAGAGTTAGAGTAAGAGTTAGAGTAAGGATTAGGGTTAGGGTTAGGGTTAGAGTTAGGGTAAGAGTAATAGCAAAGAGTAGGGTTACGGTTAGGGTTAGGGTTAGGGTTGAGATTAGGGTTAGGTTAGGTTAGGTTAGGGTTATGGTTAGAGTTAGAGTAAGAGTTTAGATTAGAGTTAGTGTTAGTGTTAGTGTTAGGGTAAGGGTTAGGGTTAGAGTTAGAGTTAGAGTTAGGATTACGGTTAGGGTTAGAATTAGGGTTAGAGTTAGATTTAGTATTAAGGTTAGGGTTAAGGTTAAGGTTAGAGTTAGAGTTAGGATTAGGGTTACGATAAGGGTTAGGGTTAGAGTTAGAGTTAGGATTAGGGTAAGGATTATGATTAAGATTAGGGTTGGGGTTAGAGTAAGAGTTAGGGTTAGAGTTAGGATTAAGGTTAGGGTTATGGTGAGAGTTAGAGTTAGGGTTAGTGTAAGAGTTAGAGTTAGGATTAGGATAAGGATTAGGGTTAGGGTTAGTTTATGGGCTGTTTGGTTGAAATGTGTAGCTATTTGGGAGTCTGGTGTTAGGGTTAGGGTTAGGGTTAGAGTAAGTTTATTGTCTGTTTGGTTAGAAATGTGTATCTATTTGGGAGTCTGGTGTTAGGGTTAGGGTATGAGTTAGTTTATTGTCTGTTTGGTTAGAAATGTGTATCTATTTGGGAGTCTGGTGTTAGGGTTAGAGTTAGTTTATTGTCTGTTTGGTTGAAATGTGTATCTATTTGGGAGTCTGGTGTTAGAGTTGGGGTTAGAGTTTGTTTATTGTACGTTTGGTTGAAATGTGTATCTATTTGGGAGTCTTGTGTTAGTGTTAAGGTTAGAGTTTGTTTATTGTCTGTTTGGTTGAAATGTGTATCTATTTGGGAGTCTGGTGTTAGTGTTAGGGTTAGAGTTTGTTTATTGTCTTTTTGGTTGAAATGTGTATCTATTTGGGAGTCTTGTGTTAGTGTTAGGGTTAGAGTTTGTTTATTGTCTTTTTGGTTGAAATGTGTAGCTATTTGGGAGTCTGGTGTTAGTGTTAGGGTTAGAGTTTGTTTATTGTCTGTTTGGTTGAAATGTGTATCTATTTGGGAGTCTTGTGTTAGTGTTAGGGTTAGAGTTTGTTTATTGTCTTTTTGGTTTAAATGTGTAGCTATTTGGGAGTCTGGTGTTAGTGTTAGGGTTAGAATTTGTTTATTGTCTGTTTGGTTGAAATGTGTATCTATTTGGGAGTCTTGTGTTAGGGTTAGGGTTAGAGTTAGTTTATTGTCTGTTTAGTTGAAATGTGTAGCTATTTGGGAGTCTGGTGTTAGGGTTAGGGTTAGAGTTTGTTTATTGTCTTTTTGGTTGAAATGTGTAGCTATTTGGGAGTCTGGTGTTAGGGTTAGGGTTAGAGTTAGTTTATTGTCTGTTTAGTTGAAATGTGTAGCTATTTGGGAATCTGGTGTAAGTGTTAGGGTTAGAGTTTGTTTATTGTCTTTTTGGTTTAAATGTGTAGCTATTTGGGAGTCTGGTGTTAGGGTTAGGGTTAGAGTTTGTTTATTGCTTGTTTGGTTGAAATGTGTAGCTATTTGGGAGTCTGGTGTAAGGGTTAGGGTTAGAGTTAGTTTATTGCTTGTTTGGTTGAAATGTGTAGCTACTTGGGAGTCTGGTGTTAGGGTTAGGGTTAGAGTTTGTTTATTGCTTGTTTGGTTGAAATGTGTAGCTATTTGGGAGTCTGGTGTTAGGGTTAGAGTTAGTTTATTGCTTGTTTGGTTAAAATGTGTAGCTATTTGAGAGTCTGGTGTTAGGGTTAGGGTTAGAGTTTGTTTATTGCTTGTTTGGTTGAAATGTGTAGCTATTTGGGAGTCTGGTGTAAGTGTTAGGGTTAGAGTTTGTTTATTGTCTTTTTGGTTGAAATGTGTAGCTATTTGGGAGTCTGGTGTTAGTGTTAGGGTTAGAGTTTGTTTATTGTCTGTTTGGTTGAAATGTGTATCTATTTGGGAGTCTTGTGTTAGGGTTAGGGTTAGAGTTAGTTTATTGTCTGTTTAGTTGAAATGTGTAGCTATTTGGGAGTCTGGTGTTAGGGTTAGGGTTAGAGTTTGTTTATTGCTTGTTTGGTTGAAATGTGTAGCTATTTGGGAGTCTGGTGTAAGTGTTAGGGTTAGAGTTTGTTTATTTTCTTTTTGGTTTAAATGTGTAGCTATTTGAGAGTCTGGTGTTAGGGTTAGGGTTAGGGTTAGAGTTAGTTTATTGTCTGTTTGGTTGAAATGTGTAGCTATTTGGGAATCGGGTGTTAGGGTTAGGGTTAGAGTATTTTTATTGTCCGTTTGGTTGAAATGTTTATCTATTTGGGAGTCCGGTGTGTATAGTCTTGCTAGTTTTTGTTTGTTAAGATTTGACTGCCATTATAAACGTTTACGCGGGAAAACGATCGATATGTTGCGTTTCTGATGACGTGTCAAATGTCGCACTCTCCTTACCGCGTGTTTACTTTCTAATTGAGATCGTTGAAATATGAGCTGAAATCAGTTTCATGGTAAAACATATAATGTTTAAAGTGATAAAAAAAACCTGTTCAATTTAAATAAATTACAGAATTGATCGATTAAGTGCGTAAATGAACTCGATGGTCTGGGTAGAATAGCGATTGGTCAAACTTTGTAACGAGATTACCTCGTGGGGATCGAAAATTCATGACAGTAAATAAGAATAATAACCTATATTATAACAAAATGGTGGTCAGGGGGTGTAGTTAGACGTCGGTTTTGAATGCGACTCTGATTTTTGTGATAATTTCATGGTTTAGATAGAAATTAAAATATAATATGTTATTGTTTGTATTTTAAGGTATGCCGATTTGAGGAATAAATTTTAAACTAAAAATTTTTTCTTGATTCGATTTTTCATGTAACACTTTTACATTTTAAGACCAGTAAAGAACGGGCAATCAGGCGACAGCTTCTTATATATTTTTTTAACGTGGTTAGGAGTTATAATACTTGTATCCGTTGCTAGCCTCTCTCTACTGTATTGTTATGCTCGTGGTATGTGCTCGACTGAGCTCCAATTCCTGTAAAACATCCACAGCAAGAACTCGTTTTACTACAACCACAGCAAAAAACTTTCCTTTCCTTTCTCTCTCTTTCTCTTTACCCAAAATGAAACAACATTTCCATGAACAAATTTTCTTTCCTAGAACACCCCATCTGTGGAACAAGATACCACACGTCTACTTCCCAACCGACTACAGCATGGTCGTCTTCAAGTCTAATGTAAACAAATACTTGTTAAGCCGTCATCTTGGATGATTAATGCTTTTTAAGTAATATTTTGCTCACGCCATCCCTTGTTTCTCATCCTCTCATGGTGGCGATTATCGTCCAACTGACGGTCTCTTAGACCTTTTATCCTCGAGTACCCCAGGACCTTGATAAGTGGTGACGCATTATTAAAAAATAATAAAATCTGCTGATTTTCAGTTTGTATTTCGCCTCGTAGAAATTTTGACAAGTGCTTGAAAACAGTATGCTACAGGTCAATCCAAGCATTGTGAGTGAACTTGGGTACGATGAATCTATTCAGAAGCCAGTCCAATAAATGCTTGATTATCTATATTCATCCAAGACTTGAGCAACGACCCGAAAAAAGTAATAGGATATTTAATTATTGTTACGATTAACTTTCAGATTTGGGATAATGTAATAAAAAAGAAAAGTAATCGAAAATGTACGAAATAAAAAACAGCCGAGTGGATAACTATAGTTAAATGATATCAAGTTGTAGCCATCAGTTACCCCGACTGATATCCTTTGTGTCTTTTTATATGCGCTTTTAGTTTTGTAAAAAGTTATTTTTACATGATACAATAACTTTATAACCAACTAATAGTTTTTACGGTACTCTTACCGATGACGCGCCTGATTTCCGTGACTTCGCGTCGACAACGATCGGCCATGTCACGGAAGCGCCCGAGCGCTGACGGAATAATATCATTTTTTTCTTTATTTTATCTTATAAAAACATTGACAAAGTTTTACTCCCCACCCCCCACCCCCAAAAATATTATTTTCACAAAAAAAAAACTGATTTTAATCTATGTATTTTTAAAAAAATTATTGGTCTTATATTAGCGTCTGCCAATCTTCCAGTTAGAGCTTGGCAGTTTGATTGCAGGGTTTGGCTCTCGCTAAGAACGGGAGCCCTAACCCTAACGGGAACCCTAATCCTAAACCTTAACCCTAACCCTAAACCCTAACCAAAACCCTAAACCCTCACCCTAACCCTAACGGGAACCCTAACTCTAAAGCCTAACCCTAAACCTTAACCTTAACTCTAACTCTAACCCTAACCTATTTTTCTTTCTTTCTTTGTTTTATGTTAGCAAGAAAGAAAAAAAACAGCGAAACAAATAAAAATACATTGACATTTGAAAATGGAAAATTATTTTTTTATTTTTTTATTTTTTATTTTTTATTCTTTCGGTCAATCCTTAATTTTCCCTGCGAGCTTAAGACTAATCTTATTATCTATTTTTCTTTATTCTTTTATTTTCTTATTTCTACTTTTTATACTATTTTTATCTTTATTTTTTATCTTTACTCTTTTAATTTTTAACTCATTTTTCTGGTCCTACCCTTCATATATATTTTGCCTCATTGTTTATATCTAAGGTCATTTGATTAAACATCTAAACCCCGAACTCTGTTCTTATACATATTCTGATATTTTAACCCCTTATCCTAACATTCGTTAACTTACTTCCACTCCTCTCTTCCCCTTTTCTAGTTGAATCCTAATTCGCACTAACTTCCAATTTCAACTTTATGTTTCACCCTCCCTTTTCACACTCTTAGTTTTATCCGCATTCCTTCACCGCATCGCTCCCTTTCTCCTCCCCCCTCTCTTTCCTCGTTCCCGTCCCTTTCTCCTCCCATACACCCCTTACCCGTTTCCTCCCTTGCCTACTGGTCGCATATTATATTCTTGTTTTCACTGTCTTTGCTTTTCTTCATTTATAGCCGGCTTTCTCAACTAGGCAGGCTTTAAATATTCTCGCTGCCCCTTTTTCCCCACTTTAAAACACTTTCCTTTGTCATCTCTGCCCGGGAAGTATCTTTAATGGCTAATATTTTCCATCTTAATCTCCTCTGACGCCTGCCTGCATCATCGAATGTACCTCTTATTGGACTTTTTACCCTTTTTGGATTTTCTATTTTCGCCGTACCTGAAGTTGTGGCTTCTTGGAATTTAACTTTGATACCTCTCTCATTACTTCTCGTGCCTCTAACGACCTACCTATCTACATCTTATTCTCTCCGATGGACTCTTCGACACCGGACTTTTTGGCAATCGGACATTTGCTTGCACCCTGGCACAGTTTTGCCCTGCGTTTCTTTCCCTACAACTTTTATTTCATTTTTTCAAATTTTAAATCTTGGCCATTGCCAACTTATCTATCCCAGCGACTTCCTCTGATGATAAGATTTTGATCTTTGAAAAGCCTGGCTTAAGGAAAATTTAACTTGAATAAATTGCCTTTTTGCGGAATATACCTTGCTTTGAACTTTTGAATTGAATTTTGATTTGGCTTTTGCTTTCTCTAATTCCTTTCCATTCTCCTTTATTTCTACCTGCTCTATCCTGGATATTGAGCTGTATACTCTTCACAATAGGGTTTTACCTTTCCTAAAAGTTCGCTTTTAGTACACCTCTTTATATATATATATATATATATATATATATATATATATATATATATATATTAAAACTGAAAATAGAAGCCTTTATCAATGCAAGATTAATTTATTATTTTATTTACTTTAATCTTATTAGTTTCGGGATAGTATTCCATCATCAGAGTTAACCAGTATTGTGTCATTTTTTTTTCAAAAAATAACAAATAAAAATAAACAAACTTTTTTTTTTGTTTTTTTATATAACGTCCTTGTAATGGGTGTTATCCGCAGTGTTGACTTGGCGGTTATGAATTCAAATTCTGGTTGTCGAACGAAGACACATGGGCATGCTGGTATTTTAGAAAGATGGGTCGTTTATTTAAAAGCATTGGTGGGTCAGAATTATTAAAATAGAAAATATAATGGGACATTACTCCGAAATTAATAAGAAATGAAAATATAATAAGAGTAATAAATTAATCTTGCATTGATAAAGGCTTCTATTTTCAATTTTAATAATTCTGACCCACCGATGCTTTTAAATGAACGACCTATCTTTCTAATATATATATATATATATATATATATATATATATATATATATATATATATACTTATTGAAGTATTTTTAATACAAAGAAGTATAATTGTTTAGAAATTAATAAAAGTTCGTCGAAACTTTCACTTATTTTACGTTTGTTCGAGTCTCATAATTAAGACGTGATCAGAAATAAGTTAATCTTTTATCAAACAATTAAACTCGTCCCAACGCAATTAAAACGAATTTCTCGAATCTCACAACAGTTTTGCACCACTTTTATGTACCGCTTACGAAGATTAGAATCAAGTTATAATTATACTAAACCTTATTTCGAGAATTCTTATTCCAAGTTTGATCAAAATAAATTACATGATTTTGTATTCTGTAATCTCTAGAAAATTTCTAAAATTGAAGACTTAATCTTAATGCGACAAGAAATTGAAATTCAGGGATTCTTGCTTAATTGGTGTCTAATGACTATAGATAAAATTCAATGCAAATCTGAAATATTTAAATTTTCAAATAGATGGTTCTGCCTATATTATGCCCCCTAAAACCCTTTAAAATTATCCAAAAAAACTGTAATTTAGAAATATTCATTAATTGATGTCTAATACATATTGTTAAAATTCCACAAAAATCGGAGGTATCTGAGTTTTCACGAAGGTTTTCCACACCTTTTTACCCCTTGCATAAAATTAAATTAAAGTAAATGTATCCCACATTTGAACCCCTTTCGTCTTACATGTATATTCCAAAACTCATAATGATCGGTTAAATAGTTTAGGAGTGAATCCTGTAATACAAAAATCTAAACATATACACATACCTAACTTATATATGTATATATAGTTAACGATATTAAACAACAAATATTATTTATATATGAGCAAATATCTGTGAATTTCAGCAATATATGAGCAAATATCTGTTAATAATAAAGTTATAATTATACTAAACCTTACGTCTAGAATCCTTATTCCAAGTTTGTTCAAAATAAGTTACATGATTTTGTCTTCTAGAAAATATCTAAACAAATGATAATACTTAAGCTTAATGTGTCTTCAGAAGAAATTGAAATTCAGGGAATCTTGCTTAATTGGTGGCTAATGACTGTAGATCAAATCTAATGCAAATCTGATACATTCGAATTTTCAAATGAAGGTTCGTGTCCATTCTCTCTTATTTAATAAATTTTTTTTTTTATCTTAACTATAAAATTTAAGAAAAGTTGAGAAATCCTGCATAGACGGGTACAAATTGAAAGAAAAGACAATTTCCTAATAATAAACACTTTTTACAAACGTTGTGTTGTTTAAATATGGTCTTATGATATTTTTTTTTGTTCTCTGCTTGTGTGTAACGTGAATAAGCTCCTGGTGAGCAGCTGTTGCATCGAATTGACAGTAATTTTATGATTGCAGACACATACATTGATAATGAATAAATATATTTCAGTTTTTCTCGTTAACAAAATAGTTCAGACGATATAGCATATACAGGGTGGGCCAAAATAAGGGTCCTATCTTTAAATTTGAATAACTTGAATTTGAATAACTTCCACAAAATAAAAGTTAAACTCACCAAACTTTATGTGTGTGTAGACTGACCCTTCCGAGATTTTTTGAAATAAACAAAACAAATTTTAGCCGAAAAACACTTCTTAAAACTTACAAAAACTAAAGTATTGTTTTTTACACTGTTTTGAGTTTTTTAAGCAAAAATAATGTTTTCTAAATGAGGGTACGTTCCTTAGGGCTAATACGGCTCATGCTTGCTTCGGAAGGGGTCCTTTACTTATTCTAAAAAAAAATTTTTTTAAATAAATAAATAAAAAAGTTATGAATTTTTAAAAATAGGACCCTTATTTTTGCCCACCCTGTATTACACGATGGGCTCATTTTGGCACAATCGTACGAGTTATCGCTACTGGGTCGGGATATCAGTGTTCAATCCCCTGGTTCCGTAATACTAAATACTTTAAAATGATGATTGATGCCTTCTTGCTAAAAAATCAGCATTACAAGGTTACAATCAATGGTAAAATGAAGTAATCTTGTAAAAGAAGTACACCTCGATGTAGAATCCTATGAAAAAGGGAGCCTTCGGGTCGCCCTCGATTATGGTCTACCACTTGACTTCCAGATGATTTTCACCGACCTAGTTTTCTACTTTAAAGCCTATTGTAAATTCGTAATTTTATTCTTAGTATCGCCCGTACTGAGGATTGAACCTTCCACCACCAGAAGACTGTCACTTAGAACTGATTATTACTTAGCACTTATATCCGTTGCGCCATGGGTTCTTGTAAGGAAACATTACAACTTTTACCCGTTCATGGGTGACGAAACAAGAGCAAGCTACCCCCGTGGATTAAATAAATAGTTCCGTTCGAAATTCAGTACCGATTCCCGAGTTCGACATAAAGATTTCCGAGTTCGCCAACACGCACCTGAAGACGGTCGGAGGTTACATCGGTCGAAACGCTGTGAGAATAACACCCAAGATGAGAAGAGTAGTCCGAATAACCTAAATAATACAACTTATCAATTTCCATCTCGGAAACAATGAAATAGAGAGCAAGGAATACCAAGAATTTACCGAACACCAGGATCTTTTACTTGTCACTGCCATTTTATTTGCTGAGAATTCTTTGAGCATTCAATCATTTCTAAGAAATGACAATGCCTTTATTATGTTTTCAGGGTTTTTTAATGTTAGAATCTCACAGTATCAAAATAAGAAGTCCCTTTCAAGAACGTGTAGGTAACAGCATCACTTACATACCCTAAAGTCCAACCTTTCATCGGCGGCTAACAGGGTTCTGATACAAAATCCAGGAAGAGCCAGCATCAGGATCCGTCGTCCTCTGGTCATCTATGCCTCTTCGTGTGACAAGCGAAGACATGTCAACTGCGGAACCACATACCAATGCAGTGAAAGTGGCAACGTTGCGTCTGCGCCATTCGTTTGTGTGTTCTGGGTCAAACGTTAAACGATTTCGCATGCAACCGTTCAGCTTTGCTGTTCTCAGTGTCGGGGGTAAACACTAGCAATCTTGCAGGTTAACGAATAGTTGCAACTAGCAAGAGAGACTTCATGCAGACCAGACAATCCTGAGGAACGATCTTTGTGAGTTCTATGCAGAAATCGGACTCGCCAAACAAGAAAACAAACAAAATCGTCACTACAAAACTAAAGCTAATTTGTAATGATAGGGTATTGCAGAAAACTTGAAAATCAAACTTATATACGGCTTTGTTGCATCCATATTTTTTAATCGCAGCGATTTACGGATCCTAACACATAGCTATAGGACAAACACACAGACCATATATATTAGATGCGCCCAGAAGGTCCAATATTTACAATAAAGAACAACTATAGTAAACTATTATGTAGAAACATAAGTGCGTAGGAATAGTAAATGCTCACGTATGGTGAAAACTAAGTAGAGTGGAACTTTTCAGTTAGAAGTCAATTAACAGCTATGTGTCACGGCAGTAACGTCACGGACACAGAAAGTCACTTAGCTAACGTGGCGAATGGATAGAGGGAATCTGTATCTTTCAAATGAACCAGCAGAGAGATAGAGAGAAGAGGGAGGGAGCAGTGGCTTTGGGTAGCTGTTGCCATTCCATCGGTATAAATGTATGCTATAAAGAAAGAATGAAACGCCAATAAGATTCTGTCAATGATTCTTTATTAATAAGGTTTATGAACATTCAAACGTTTAAAACGGGTCTAAAATAAAAGCATTTGTATTGTTAAATACTAGGTAGAGTGGAATTTTCCAATTAGAATTCGAGTAAGGCTACGTGTCCCAGCTGTGACGTTACAAACACAGGAAGCAGTAAAACGAATGTGAGGGAGGAGGTAAGGTTATTTTATATAAAGTATAGATGTAGTCAGACAAGAGGCGGGTGTATAAAAAAATAAGATTTGTATGGTTAAAAACTAAGTAGAGTGGAATTTTCCAACTCGAATTCAATTAAGGCTACGTGTTCCAGAAATGACGTTACACAGACAGAAAGCTGCCAGTCTTATGTGTCGAATGAGCACCAGAGAGAATAGTTGGGCTCTTGGATAGTTGATGCCTTACTCCACCATAGGGGAGGATGTTTTATGCTTATACATGTATGCGATGAAAAAGACCCAATTTCATTTGTCGATGTTTCTTTATTAATAACGTTTGTGAAAGCCTGTTATTGAGAAGAAGAAGAAGAAGAAGAAGAAGAAGAAGACGTAGGTAAAGAAGAAAAAGAAGAAGAAAGAAAAAGAAGTAGAAGAAGTAGAAGAAGAAGAAAAAGAAGAAATAAAGAAGAAATAAAGAAGAAGAAGAAGAAGAAGAAGAAGATAAAGAAGAAGAAGAAATAAAGAAGAAGAAGAAGAAAAAGAAAAAAAAGAAGAAGAAAAAAAAGAAGAAGAAGAAGAAGAAAAGAAAAAAAGAAGAAGAAAACGAAGAAGAAGTAAAGAAGAAGAAGAAGGAAAAGAAGAAGAGGGAAAAGAAGAAGAAAAAGAAGAAGAAAAAAAGAAAAAGAAGAAGAAAAAGAAAAAGAAGAATAAAAGAAAGAAGAGGAAGAAGAAGAAGAGAAAAAAAAAAGAAGTAGTAGAATAATAATAATAATAATAATAATAAGAAGAAGAAGAAGAAGAAGAAGAAGAAGTAGAAGAAAAAGAAGAAGTTATAAAGAAGAAATAAAGAAGAAATAAAGAAGAAGAAGAAGAAGAAGAAGAAGATAAAGAAGACAAAGAAGAAGAAATAAAGAAGAAGAAATAAAGAAGAAGAAGAAGAAGAAGAAGAAAAAGAAGAAGAAGAAGAAGAAAAGAAAAAAAGAAGAAAGAAGAAGAAATAAAGAAGAAATAAAGAAGAAGAAGAAGAAGAAGAAGAAGAAGAAGAAGTAGAAGAAAAAGAAGAATAAAAGAAAGAAGACGAAGAAGAAGAAGAAGAAGAAGAAGAAGTAGAATAATAATAATAAGAAGAAGAAGAAGAAGAAAAATAATAATAATAATAATAATAATAATAATAATAATAAGAAGAAGAAGAAGAAGAAGAAGAAGAAGAAGAAGAAGAAGAAATAAAGAAGAAGCCGAAAAGACAGGGCGAATAGATGATAAGAACCTCACCATTGTGATAACAGAAATTGAACTAGTTGATGCTGCCGACGAAGTGGACACATCGTAGGGTTAAACACTCCAGCGATGGTATAATCGGACTATGTGAGAGTCTTCTGATGACAACTTAGAAAAGTAGACTAACGATCTCCAAAACTGCATTGATCACGGGGGTGAGAGGAACAGAGGGTAGAAGGTATCATTCCAGAGTTTACATAATTTTTGCTAAACGAAACGGTCGGAATGTTTGAGAATCGTAAATCAGATTGTTGACAGCATTTCCAGATCGATATCCTGCATTTTACATTTTTAAACCTTAAAATGTTTTGAATTTCACTTAGAAACCAAACGATTATCGTTAGGGTTAAGAGTATGCAAGGTCTCAGACTTTCCTCCGCGAAGATGTAACACGGGACTACCGCTCGACTTCATATTAATTCTCATAAAGTAATATCCATATAGGAGACAACATTTATTCGAAGTTAAATATATACAATACTGGGTCATAGCAACCTTTACATGTGAACAATTCAATCAGAAAAAAGAAAATAAATACAATATGCCAAAATTTAAATTAGCGACACAATGAGTTCTTGTACATAAATATAATTTTGAAAAACAAAATTTAAAACAAATTTAGGGATATCTTTAGTAGGACCGACCCCAGAGTAAATGTGGTATTGTGGTGACTGAGATGATTCTAGTTAAGAGTAGGATAGACATTTTTATCACTTAAAACCAAGTATGACAAACGTACCCCTACCCCACACTTTTGATGACCTTGTGCCTAATTTGTTTAAAATGTGATGTTTTTATATTTTCTGCAAATAAATAATTCAAAGTGTAGTACCTGTTCTGATTCTGATATTATTATTGGTAGTAGTAGTAATAGCATTGACATTAGTAGTTGGAGCAGTATTATTAGAATTAGTATAAATAGTACTAATATTAGAATTAGTATAAATAGTACTAATATTATTAGGATAATTAGTATTATTATTAGTAGTATTTTAGTAGTATTAGTATTATATTTAGCAATGTTATTGGTATTATTATTATCCTAAGTTTAATTATTATCCAATTTAATTTATTTTATTCAAATCTGTAATTCATTCATATAAGCCTAAATAACTAATTAATTGTTTTTTTGAAAATTGTGTAAACTCTTGCAAAAGTTACAAGTTCATGTCTAGCATTTGTGTGATATTTGCCCTCCTTACTCAGCTTTTTTTTTGGGGGGGGGTCATCTTATTCCACTCACATCTCTTCTAAATTATAATATCCGGACCCTTACCCCATAATCTTTAATCCAGCTACCCAAACAAATTCTAAATTAGGTGACACTTATCTAACCTTGAAAATAATATGAACAACTGAAAATCATACATGTTTTGTTATCCCGATGTGATTGTAGCGTTTTAGAGCTAATGATCGAAACATCTCCTTGTATGTGCCGCATATTTACATGTGTGTATAAATGAAAATATTAATATATATATATATATATATATATATATATATATATATTATTTCATAATACACATTGACTATAATAGGGGTATATATTGTGTATACATTTTCAATGTTTACTTCAACAGTGCTCAGTACGCGAATAGAGCTTAGTAGTAGTAAAGTATGAAAATATATTTTTGCCATTTTTTTTATGGAAGTCGCTCTAGACAAGGCATAAAGCCACTTGATTAAATGAGCTAAAAATAAAAATAAAAATACTCCAAGGTCAATAACTAGAAAATAATAAGTGTTTAATGGATAGATTTCAACCAAGAAAAACAGCAATTCTTCCCCCTTTGTCAGAACCATCGATCATAGAATGTGAAGACTAAAGGACACAATAAGGGAAGCGAGAGTTACGAGGCTGTCGAAAGTAAACCCAAGATCCACTTTCTTGGCCTTTTGGCCAAGATCAAAATGTAGTATCTGTTCCGATGGATACTTCACCCCATAGACTGGTATCATCTTGGCCTTCGGGGCTTGATTCCGCCGGTCTATGGGTCTGTCCTGTGCAGTTCTAGGAGGTCCACCTTCCCAGTCTTTGCCCCCCTCTTTGGGGAGGAGTAAGTTTATTGCTTACTGCCTGAGGCGCTCCTACCGGAGAATGTCGACGGGGCTGCCCAGGCAATTTTTAATGGCCAGAGTGCTCACCTTCTCGGGCGCTGGTTTTTCAAGTCCCACTTTCCGACCTGACCTTGTGTCACATCTTACCTTGTGGGAGTAAGATAAAACTGGCCTTGTGCCTAACCTCCTGGAGAGGAGGTAAATAAATACTCTCCTTAATTAAGCTTAATTATCATAGATATTTTTTATACTTTACTATTATATATATGCGTGTATGTATATGTGTCTGTGTGGTAATTGTTAATCAACAATTATCGACCGGATTCAATTTCAGAAAATAATGCAATACATTTTGATAAAAGTCAACGTGTTACTAATACTTCCCTTCCAAATGAATTCTATCTCTTTCTTCTTCTCTCTTTTTCTCACGCATACATCATCGTAATTTGAAGCTATTTAGACTCATTTATCAAGTAAAGAAAGATCGAAAACACATAAAGTTCCGCCCCTTCCATGTTGCGCCTCGTGGAAATGTTCGATTTACGATACGTTAGACCGGCTGTGAACATGAATCTATCCAGAAAGAAAGAAAAGTGACGTTATACTGTGATCTCCGTTCGACAAATTATCGTAGGTGGCTGTAATCAAATTACGGTGCTTGTAAACTTGTGTAGTCCCGAATTTCTGGCCTCGGAAAATTTGGATCACGTGATATTATTGCAAACGGTTAAACTAAAATCATGTCCCCCTCACTTGAAATTACCATGCGCTTTTATCAATGGATTTTAAATGGAACAGAAAAAAAATTAAATTCAAATTATAAAAGTGGGTTTCATTAAAATAAATAGATAAATTTATTTCAAAACTAAAACAAAAGAATCTATTTATTTTGCACCGAACAATTTTTTAAAAATAACTTTAATTAAATATAAATTTGCTTGTTTTAGTTTATATATTAAAATAAACCTTTTTCTTCAACGAATTTACTTAAAAAATAATTTTACATAATACATTTATTACAAAACAAAATAATTTTTTCCAACGAACAATTTAAAAAGATATTTTTAACAATACGAACAAAGAAAGTCTGTGCTTCTACACAATACGAACGAATTTAGTATTAAAAGATTGAACATTTTGGAAAGTATTTACATCCGATAATTTTATAAATAAAGATTAAAACAATACCGTAACAAAATTAGTTGTTTTTAACAATTCGGTTCAGGTAATAATTTAATGGCCAGACGATACCGTAATAATTTAATGGCCAGACGATACCGTAATAATTTAATGGCCAGACGATACCGTAATAATTTAATGGTCAGACGATACCGTAATAATTTAATGGTCAGACAATACCGTAATAATTTAATGGCCAGACGATACCGTAATAATTTAATGGACAGACGATACCGTAATAATTTAATGGCCAGACGATACCGTAATAATTTAATGACCAGACGATACCGTAATAATTTAATGGTCAGACGATACCGTAATAATTTAATGACCAGACGATACCGTAATAATTTAATGGCCAGACGATACCGTAATAATTTAATGGCCAGACAATACCGTAATAATTTAATGGCCAGACGATATCGTAATAATTTAATGGTCAGACGATACCGTAATAATTTTATGGCCAGACGATATCGTAATAATTTAATGGTCAGACGATACCGTAATAATTTAATGGCCAGACGATACCGTAATAATTTTATGGCCAGACGATACCGTAATAATTTAATGGCCAGACAATACCGTAATAATTTAATTTAACAACACTTGTGCATTTAAACATTTTTTTGTTTTCATTTTAAGAGAGTTCCCTCCGCGACATGGGAAGAGTTAACAAAGTCCTCCCCCATTCCCATGTTAAGAATGGCTTTCTAAATTTGCACGGGGATGTTAAAATGCACAAGTGCCAATTTAACTTTTAAAAAACCCTTTTTGGACATAACATGGTACTCTTATAGTTCTTCTTCTTTCGTTTGCTTCACAGCATCTCACTGTTGAGAAAAGCCATGCTAATGTTTTGTTGTCTAGCGTTGGGCCTAGGCAAGATACTAGTAATTATTTCCCCTTGCTGATTAATTGGATAATCACTCAATTAATAGTGGAAAGTTGAATCCAGAGGTTTTCAAGAATTTAATGTTAAGTCCAAGTTCATATTAAGTTATAATATGATTCCTCTGACGCTCTGAGAATTCTAATGCTTCCTTTGCTTCTGTCATACTAAAATGGTTAGATAGGATAGAAATATTAATATCTAGAACACAATAATGTCAATTAATCTAAAATAAACGATGTTTCAATTTTTACAACAGCTTTGTACGGCTCCGAGTGCTGGCCGTCGACGAAAGAAACAGACACTTTAATCATGTATGAATTATTTTTATGGGGTGTTTTATTTTTACTTCTTTCATTTATGTGTACATAGCCAGCGAGATATACATATATAAACAGCTAGCTAGATATATGGCTGACTAGATATGCACATGGCTAGATAAATATGAAGATAAGTCACTATAAGTTGGCTATTTTATCTACACATCCATCGAGTTAGCTATGTAGGTGAAATAACTAGCTAGATATCTAACTTTAGAGATATAGAAGATAACTTCCACCGTGAACTGGACCTGCTATCTCAACTGCTCTACATCTGCTGACCGAAGAACTATCATCCATTCTTTCAACGTCGTCATACAATCGAAGTATTCTGTTCTGCACATATCTCCCTATACAGTCCAGATTTAATCTTCCTCTTCTTCTTCTTCTTCTTCTTCTTCTTCTTCTTCTTCTTCTTTCGTTTGCTTCACAGCATCTCACTGTTAGATCACCAGCTCGGTTGAGAAAAGCCATGCTAACGTTTTGTTGTCTAGCACAGCTATGCCGACTTCGCCGTTGGGTGGTCGATATTTAAGGCATGGCTCGATGATGTGGTCTGCTGTCTGTTCAGAGTGACCACAGTCGCAGACAGCCGAGCCCCTGAGTCCCCATACTCTTCAAAGTGTAGTATCTGTTCCGATGGATACTGCACCCCATAGACTGGTATTGTCTTGTCCTTCGGGGCTTGATTTACGCCGGTCTATGGGATTGTCCTGTGCAGTTCTAGGAGGTCCACCCTCCCAGGCTTTGCCTCCCCTCTTTGGGGAGGAGTAAGTTAATTGCTTACTGCTTGAGGCGCCCCTACCGGGGAATGCCGACGGGGCTGCCCAGGCAATTTTTAATGGTCAGAGTGCTCACCTCTCGGGCGCTGGCTTTTCAACCCCCACTTTCCGACCCGACCTTGGGTCACATCTTACTTGTGGGAGTAGGATAAAATTGGCCTTGTGCCTAACTCCTGGAGATGAGTAAATAATACTCTTATAGTTGACGCACTGTTTCCGTGACTTCGCTTCGTCAACGTCTGCGTAGGTTTCGGAAGCGTCCGAGAGTTGACGAAACTATTAACCAAGAAGTATTTGCTTATAAACAGTTTATTTTCGTTAAAATAAAACAAAACAAAGCAAAAAAAAAAAATGCTTAAAAACAGTTGTTGCCGTGTTTATGTTAACAACAAGAAAATTGACAAAAAATGCTAAAAAAAGGCATTGAAAAAATGTTTTAAAAACAATTTAGCGTTTGGCAGTTTTCGCCTCGTCAACTCCCGGGCAATTCCGTAACCTGACCGAACGTTGACGACGCAAAGTCACGGAAACATGGTGCGTCAGCTATAAGAGTACCGATTTTTTTTTTTATTGAATCTTCTAAATTTAAATCAATATTGATTAAAAGTAATTTGTCATAATCTTGGCAAGACATTTGCCTATGCTGATGAGAAGGACAGATAAAAAGGGCCGACCTGCTCCTGCCCCTGCTCCTGCTGCCGCCGCCGCCACTTGAGAATAGTGGAGTTGTGCGTGTGTGCACTTCCGTTCTGCAACCTTTGCCAAATGCAAAGTGAGTCGAAGAATCAATAACAGCTGTGACATGCGTGCGTCGTCTCTGATTTGTAAGAAATCCAACTGCCATTAAAATATCGCCACTTTATTGACAGAGATTTTTTCTAGCGTTGTCCACCAAAAATAGTTTATTAAGTAGATAAAAAGGGGGGGGGGAAGAAAAAGGGTAGAGAGAAAGAAAGAAAAAGAGAAAGAACGAAAGAACGAAGAAGGAGAGAGCGGGAGAAAGGGATAGGAAAGAGAAAGAATTCAGAAGGAAAAAAAGAAAGAGAGAGAAAGAGACAGTAAAAAAGAGAATATATATATATATATATATATATATATATATATACGTACATAGATAATAAACGATAACAAATATTTATTATTATTTGTCGCTCATCGAAAAAGTAGAGCACTGTAGTGTAGTATTAACACAGCATGACGTCACTAGATTGAAATGCATCGTTCCTTCCATTAAAAAAAAAAAGTAGAACGCTCTCAGACGTTAAGCCGCCTATAAAGTGTTAAAATTATCACCGTTTATTCGTTATTTAAAATTGGCCGTGTGGTTAAGGCGTCGGATTTGAGTTGCAAAATACTTGTAATCCGGGGTTTCGAATCGCATGACCGGTAGTGAATAGTCATATCTTTATGCTGACGAGTCCCGATTATTAAAAAAGGACGAAACGTATATGTACATAGATAATAAACAATGACAAATATTTATTATTATGTGTCGCTCCTAGAAAAAGTATAGCACTGTAATGGTAGTATTAAAATATATATATATATATATATATATATATATATATATATATATATATATATATATAGAATGGTAGTTTGTTTGAAGCATTGCTGTGAATTGTAGTAAATATATTAAGAAGGCAGTGCAGAAAGCTGGAAAGAACAAAAATAATAAATCCATCTGTGTGAATAATTCGCCAAAATTTTTCCTTTAGTGTCTACTTTCGACAAAGAGAAATTTTTTCCGAAATATTAAATGATTCTTAATCATCATCCGAGCAACACAAACAGCCGATCCCTTCTTGCTGTTATGTAATATTGTAAAGAAAAATAAATAGTAAGTTCTCCCCTTCGATTTATTATTTTTGTTCATTTCAGCTTCTCTTCAATCAGACACTCTGCATTGCCCCTAGCCTTCTTAATATATATATATATATATATATATATATATATATATATATATATATATATATAGCATGATATAAAATGAAATAATAAAATAAGGTGCGAATCAAATTTTATTAGAATTCAATGTTCAGGCAAAGTACCTTAAATCAACATCTTGGATATCTTTCCTGAATATATTTTAAATTGTATGACTTGGATTAACTGTATAGCTTTAACAAAAAAGTATGTTTTTGGCTGATATATTTGATGTTTTATATACTTTTATGTATTTTTATATATATTTTTATATTTTTTAAAAGTTTCATTTTATTACCTGTAGTAATGTCATTGCGGTAATGGTCCTCTGAGGAGAAGAATTTTCTTTGAAAACTCATGAGTTAAGGACTTTTAGGTACTTTGCCTGAACATTGAATTATAATAAAATTTGATTCGCACCTTATTTTATTATTTCATTTTATATTATGCTATTAATGCTCTATCCAGTATATTGAGCTTCAGTTTTATCCGGATGTTCACTAATTAAAGCATTAGTTGCCTCTTATATCTTTTGTTGGATCCAAATATGATCTGAGGTTAAGATCGGATTCTAACTCTGCCTGATGTGATCTCAGTTTATAGTAACTGTTGATCGATAACATCGACATGCCAATGTCGCAGATTGTGTACATGTCTGTGTAAATAACATTATCATATATATATATATATATATATATATATATATATATATATATATATATATATATATAAAATATTAATTATTAAAAATAATAATATGCAATTAGAACGCCATACAATGCATTTTAGTTTCATTAACTTTTTATTTTGTTTGTTTCAATTTAATTTTCGAAGATATACTTCCGAAAATTAAATTGAAAAATAAAAGTTAATAAAACTAAAATGCATTGTATGGCGTTCTAATTGCTTATTATTATTTTTAATAATTAATATTTCCATGTAAACAATGCTTTCAAACCAAGGACAACATCTCATATATATATATATATATATATATATATATATATATATATATATATATATATATATGATAGAATGTAATAACAAAATAACTATTGAGTTAAATAATTTACAAGTTTATGATAATCAAATATTACAACATAAATCCTTCTTTGTTGTAATATTTGATTATAATAAACATTTAAAGTATGTAACTTTACAGTTATTTTATTACATCATTTCCTATAATAATGATATATCCCAAATATTGAGCACATTTCTATTACGCTCGGATCTAATATAAAATGATTATTTCATAATATTTTAAAATTTTGATAAATATATATAATATATTAAATGCCTTTTTAATATTTTTATTTACGTCCGACGTCGTTTCGAGCTTATGGCTCTCATCGGCGCAGGGAAATAACAATCACAGACGGTCATAGGTCCGAACCCGATTCACAGATACACCTCGAATCTGTAACCGTTCGCCTAGTCTCGTTACGCCGGGAGAGATTGCCACGTAATAATGGAGAAATTAAGTGATATTTATACTGAAAGCGGCGAGTATAAACATCTAAACATTCGATATCACACAACGACAGAGTCGGAGCGTTGCACTGAGGCTTTTAGGTGTATGTTTATTTTTAATTTTTCCGACAGTGCTCAACTTTCAATTTTACTTGGAAAGGGCTTATAATAATATTGATAGTAATATATATATATATATATATATATATATATATATATATATATATATATATAGATAGATAGATAGATAGATAGATAGATAGATAGATAGTGTTATAGTGAAATAAATTTCATATATATATATATATATATATATATATATATATATATATATATATTGTTACAAAATGTAGGGAGAGCTATCGAGATTCGAACTCACGACTCTGGTTTACGGAGAGAGATGGGATTCATTTTTGCATATTTATACACGACCGAGAAATTATAATAATGCGACTCGAATGACGTCAGGAAAAGAGATAAAAAGAGAGAGTGAAGACAAAAAAAAACTTTAGCCGCACGCGAAGAAGAACAGTCGACAGGAAGTTTACGCGACACAGAGGACGAAAGATGCCGGCAAGGAAGTACGTTAGCTGCCGGGTTAAGACGGACATATTTTGAGGACAACTATAGTCAGTCTTCCCGAGTACCTCTGCGATGAACGGGGAAGAAATGAACAACCGTCGACAAGAAAGTCGCGAGGAATGGCAGGGGCCTTTTGTAAATGGAATTTGAAGATGAAATTATATCCGCCCTTGGCTTGGGCGAGACGACCGATGTGCGACTACAGTAACGCAGTGGAGCCTTTTGAAAATGGAATTATAGCCGCCCTCGGCTCGGGCGAGACGAGCCTGTTGAAAATGGAATTATAGCCGCCCTCGGCTCGGGCGAGACGAGCCTGTTGAAAATGGAATTATAGCCGCCCTCGGCTCGGGCGAGACGACCCGCTGAAATAAGCGGAGAAATGAAAATGGAATTATAGCCGCCATCGGCTCGGGCGAGACGACCCGCTGAACTAAGCGGAGAAAAAGGTAACCAGCCAGGAATTGTTTTTCCTGAGAAAAAAATGTATTTCAAAACTACATGTGCAAGGAGGTACGGCTACGACGACATGCCGGAAATATCTACTCTAAATCGAACAATGCATCCAGTTGTAAGTAACAACCTGAATATCTCTTCACGGACATTCGCCCCCTAGGGCTGTTATATATATGTGTGTTTTTGTGTGGAGATGAATCCTGCTATTATAGGGATAGGATAGACAATCCCCCCCCCTCTTCTTAAGAATATACTTTTGTTTTGATGTTTTATTTTGTTTTGTTTTATAGATACACTCCCCTTTTTTCTAGTATACAGTTTCATTAAATTAATGAATATAAATTTAAGTCCTAATGTCTTTTTGTCGTTTCTTCGTATCTTTTGTTTGTTTCCTGACGGTATTTTATATTGGAGAAATCCCCATCCCATATCACGTTTTATTTGAACCTGGGATAATACGAGCCACTCCGGACTTTTTAAAAACTTTTTTTAAAACTTTTTTTTTATCATTGTCACGTAAGGTCTTTCGGTGGTCCCGACCGGCGGCATTCGTGACAATATATATATATATATATATATATATATATATATATATATATATATATATATATATATATATATATATATATATATATATATATATATATATATATATATATAGTCTCGGAAGTTTCTCAACCATTAAAACTATATAAAAAAAAGAAAAAAAAAAAGACGATTTTGATTCTATAACATATCTAAAACATATACACGTAGCTAACTTTATATAAATCTCTACCTGTATGAAGTTAGGCATGTGTATATGTTTATATATTGGTTTGTATAGGATTAAATTCTAAATAAATTAATCCTATAAATTTCGGAGTATAGCTGCTAGACATAAAAGTTTGAAATGGGGGAAATATTTTGTGTAATTTTGTTTTATGCAAATAAGGTAACAATGATGTGCAAGCCCTTCGTGAAAATCCAGATACCACCAATTTTTGTGAAATTTTAACAATACGTATTATATATGACTTATTAATATTACCCAGTGTCTTTGGGGTGTTTTAAATGTTTTATGGGCACAAACTCTCATTTGAAAATTCAAATCTATCAGATTTGCAAGGAATTTTATCCACAGCCAATGAAACGTGATTCTTTGAATTTCACTTTTCTCTTTATTACCCGTTGATTATTTTAATTATTTAAATTATTTAAATTATTTTAATTATTGTATTTCCTAATTCTCAGGCATCTTTGGCTTAAATAAATTAATTAAATTAATAAATTGATAACAAAAATAAATATTAGGATTAAAAAACAGCAAAGAAATAAAAAATGAAATAAAAAAATTAAGAAATAACCTAACAACATTAGATATTCATTTTTTTAAAACCCCGCCACAACCGCTCACCTAAAATTATGTCTTCCTGTCCACCTAGAAATCAACCCGACATTGACACGTCTATAAATTAGTTACGAGTGTCACCCCTTTTCTCCACTTCCCCCCTTCCCTCTTTTCTCTCCTTTCTTTTCTCTATCTTCAACGAGTATATTTTATTTTATTGTTTATTCTATATTATATTATTTGTAAAAATTTTAAACGGTCTCAAGTTCGACCACGTGACTTTCCAAATTGAACAATTTTTTTTTCCTTTCCTTTCTCATCTTTTTCTCCCCCACTTCATTCTTCCCAAATATGATCTGAGATAAGGATCGGATTCTAATTCTGCCTGATGAGATCTCAGTTTTTAACAGCTTTAGATCGATAACATCGACATGCCAGTGTCGCAGATTTTGTACATGTCTGTATGAATAAAAATAAGCATATATATATATATATATGGTTATTTTTATTCATTAGTGTCGCAGATTTTGTACATGTCTGTATGAATAAAAATAACCATATATATATATATATATATATATATATATATATATGTGTGTGTGTGGTTATTTTTATTCATACAGACATGTACAAAATCTGCGACATTGGCATATATATATATATATATATATATATATATATATATATATATATATATATATATATATATATATATATATATATATATATATATGTTAACCATGACTCGTGTTTCGGGGTTCGAGTACGGCCACCAGTATGAATAATCATCTCTACACTGACGATTTCCGAAAGGATGAAACGTATACGTATGTAGATAAATACACATATGTATAATTATTTGTCGCCCTCAATCTAGGCTGGGCTCTATAGTGAGTTGTATTAGCACGGCTGTCATCGTGACTTTAAATGCATGTTCTTTTAGCAGTCGAACACTCTGACGACGGCTGCCTTTAACAGGTTTAATCTCTCGCTGATTTACCGGCTTTTTGATAGTGGCCGCTTGGATTATTACGTCGGAATTTGAGTTTGAAGCATGACACGTGTTCCGGGGTTCGAGTCCGGCGACTGGTATGACTCTCTACACTGACGATTCCTGAAAGGATAACACGTATACGTATGTAGATAAAAAAAATATTATTATCAATATATATGTGGGTGGGTGTGTGTGAGAGAGAGAGAGCAAGAATGAGAGAAAGGTGAGAAAATCAATGATTGATTTTTAAGGGACATAAGTCAGTTTCCATCTGTTGCTGGGTGAGAAGTAGGTATTTCCCTCCCCCCCCCACACACCTCAAAGATCAATAACTGTAAATCATTTTTCTTTCCTTTTTCTACTTTTTACTATTTTTAAAGTACTTTTCTTTTACGTTTTTGCAGATTTAATGTGAGCAAAAAACTAAAAGACTATTTTATCATATTAATTTTGTAAGCGATAAAAAGGAAAATATTTAAAATATAAGAAATGAAAAAAAAACAAAAACATCGTAACGTGTACCGACGCATAAAAATGAGAAAAAAAAACTAAAAGACTATTTTATCGTATTAATTTTGTAAGCATACATTAACCAGAATACTTAAAATAATTATACTTCAAAGGGGTTACAATAATATCGTGAGGTCTTCGTTCGCAATGTACAACGATGAAGGACGCAACTGTGGAATTTCCACGCGTCCCGCTAGTCTATATAATACTACACTAAAACATTTCGTGTTCGTACGTACGTTATCACCTTTCACACACAAAAAAATTATTTAAAAAATGATATCAGATTTTGATTCGTGATTAATGTCGCTAAGATAAACAATTCTAACGTTACCATTTTAAAATAAATTGTTCCAAAATAAAATTTTATCGCGCCGTCGACTAAAAAAATTACAATTTTTTTAAAATAAATCCATTTAAAAAACGTGACATTCCTTTTTATTGATTTCAAGAATATTCAGCTGACATTTATATTTACGGTAAAGAAGACAAAGAATATTTATTGTTTTTAAGAGAATTAAATTGCCACAATTTTAAATAAATGAATAAAAGAAGAGACATATTCGTTTTATTTATTTAAAGAATATTTAGCCGACAATGACAATTATTTTTATGGAAGACGAAAGTAACATTATATAAATAACATTGACTCTAACAGACATTTATTTTTATTATTACTAACAGTAAATTATACAGATTGATGTAGAAAGCACCGTGAAATTTCCACGGGGTACAGCTAGTTGACTATAACCTTGTATGTTTTTCTATCTCTCCTGAATATTAGCAGAGTCTAAAAATACGAAACAAGCAGTGACATGTAATTCTTATTTTTACGACATCCGTGCGGTTATTTTATGCTCAAATTATTTTCTTAATATTTAATCCGGGTCCATTTGTAATCAGTTATTTTTCTCTTTGCAATGTGATTTATTTTAATTATGCATCATTTTGTTCATAGTTCGAATCATCATCATCATCATCATCATCATCATCATCATCATCATCATCATCATCATCATCATCATCAGCAGCAGCATCATCATCATCATCATCATCATCATCATCATCATCAGCAGCAGCAGCAGCAGCAGCAGCAGCAGTAGCAGCAGCAACATCGGTTTAACGTCTGTTTTACTTTTATCTCTCTATACCACTTCCACCCTCCCTCCCTCCCGACTCCCCAATCTCTCCCCCTCTCCTTTTCCCCCAATTGGTTCTATATAATAGAAAAAAGAAAATCAGACTGTTTTACCTAGTTTCAATGTTGTTTTTGACACAACTATCAGTGCCCCCTCGACGTAAATTCACTAGACCAACTAGACAATCAACTAAATCCCATCCATTCACTGTGGAGATCCCCAGATGCTGGAGAGCTTTCTACTCAAATAGCTTCTTTCCTCGTGCTGCTGGCCTCTGGAACTCCCCCCTGCCTCTGTTTCCCCGACAGTACTGACATGCAGAAATTTCAAATTAATGTAAACAGACATCTCGCTGCGCAGATCCCAGTTTAGGTTGACCCTCCCCCACAACTTTCTCCCCTTTTCTTGCTTCTCAGCAGTCCCTTACGTCTACAGTGGCTGCACAGAACAATTATATCAGAACGAACTATGTCAAAGTTAAAATTGACAAACCCTAGGAAAACAGTAACCTTAGACGATTTGGACAAAGATTAAACGGTAAATAATATAATAAGTGAATGCAGCAAACCCACACAAAACGAATTTAAAAAAAACAAATACGACTCCATGGAAAAAAACAGTCGAATAGGAATTGCATCCGGTTCATTTTTATTTGATGTTGGTTTAGAGGGTCCGGAAATATGTATCCCGTTGACCCTCAAAATTGACCTTGATCAAATTGAAAATAGCGTCGCTAGCTTTATTCGAGAACAATTACACAAGATTCAGTTATAAAATTGCAATTTCATGAATCATCCAATCATCAAAAGTAGATAAAACCCCGAACTTCTTCACGCATCTGAATATAAGTTGAAAGCGGATGAGAAACATGAAACTATGTTCAGTTGTTAAGATAAATCGTATGTATTATTAATTATTGGTATAAAGCTCTATCAACAAGGATATTGATCCCGGGGGGGTTAAAGGTTGTCTGTCTTGATTCAACACAGTTCCGATTGTGAAGTTGATTTTCATGTTATATAATATTTACGTGTTTATCTGTAAGTGTCGTGATCTTCCTCGTGCAAGGTGACAACATATAAAAGAGCATGAAGTATTCTGCGCTGCGTTGAGAGACACCACTCCAATCTCTGGTTCCGCCCTACTAGCACAACTGCAAGGAACTTTATTTTCTTCCCCAGTGTACCTAACGTCAGGCGTAATTTTCATGAACAGATTTTGTTTCCAGGACCTGATCGCCTATGGAACACATTACCACGAGACTGCTTTCCTGCAGACTACAAAATGGTCGTCTTACAAATACGCTGTCAATAAATACTTGCCACAAACCCTTCTGATAGGTAATCTAACTTTGTCCAGTCCACGCATCATTTTAAATTCTTTCATCATATTTTTCATCATTTAATTAACAATACATGCATTTCGTTAACCCTTATCCTCGAGTGGCTTTTGGACTTTACATTAGTAATAAAAAAAGAGATAAGACGAATACTACTTCGGCTCCACTCAGTACATAGAAGGGGGCGAAGGAACTGAGGATATTATGTGAAACGCTTCTTGGAACTGGGCTGTTTCATTTGAATTTTTCTTTCAGCCTTCACCAAGATTAACGATTAAAATCAAGCTGTATGCACCTTTTTTAAAATTACTATTTCTCATTTTTATGACACATTTTGCCATATCTATATCCGAGAAAGAAACTGGCAAGACTTCTACAAATAATGTAGGCTCCCTTTACCGGGCTAGAGACTTCACATACCGGCCAGTATCCTATATTTCTTAACAGCCACCGTTCGCCTGTGAATGAGGTATTGTTGCCACATCTGGACTGGTACACTAACCACGAAACTTTCAGTATACATCGGATCGTGTTCCTTTATTTTCATTTTTTAAAATGCAATTTTAAAAGTTTTGTAATCATTTTTCAAAAAGCTGTACGGAGAGTGTCTAGAAAATGAGACGAAGTCCATTTCTAATACATAAAACAACTTTGTTGAGTCTTCCTCGTTAGTATGTGAACAAAAGGGAAAGGGGTTAGTAAGTCATAAGTATGGACGAAGACAAAAGTAAAGGAAGTCCATTACTATAATTTCCCATTAGTAAGGAAGTGAGAATAGTTCATCACATAGAATGTCTGTACACCGGCTATGGTGTCAGGACGTGTCCATGTGTGTATGTAAGTATGTGTGTCTGTACACCGGTATGAAAGTCAGTTCACATGTAAGTTTCTCTCTTTTTTTAAATTTTTCTTTTCATTCATTTGTTGGGGACGGGGCATTCTTCCGAATGCCATACGATCACCCGCTATCTACAGACTCCAACCGAGAGCTCTTTTCAGGATTCTGGCTGTTCCCTTGAGTACAGTTGTTTGGATTTCTCTTGCACAAGGTATACTTGCTAAATACTTGCTAAATACTTTTTCAAGTTCTTCTTCATGAGTCCAGTGGCTCCTATGATAACTGGAATGATAGAGATCTCTTTGAGGTTCCAGTTTCTTTTCATATAATACATTAGACCCTGATATTTTGTTATTTTCTCCCTTTCAGCTCTATTTAAGCCCCCATCATTAGGGACACTGACCTCAACCAAAGTTGCCACTCTCTCTCTCTCTCTCTCTCTCTCTCTCTCTTGTTCCATATTACAATGTCAGGTTTGACAGCTGCGTATTCCAGATAGGTAACTGTGGGGATTTCATGATCATTGTAGTTATGTGTGCGTGCGTGTTATATTAAGTCCACGTGTATGAGGCAATAGCCATTTTGGCTTCTCAGTACTTCGTGTCTAAGTGACCAGAGCTAAGTAGCCTGGTATAGTAGTCGTCTACATGTCGAGAGAGGCCAGAAAAAGAGAAAGTGATGTATAGGGTGAAAAAATGTTGATAACCTAATAGGTCCAACACTGTCTGCCAGGCTCCGGTTCTTGTCACATCGCCGCAGTGTTGCACCCCGTGTTTGTTTTACAAATACCCAGTGAAATGTGCAACGATTAACTTATTGTAGTTTTAAACCCTTAACGACAATACCACTAACAAAGTCGACAATCAACAAAATCGCACCCCTTCACTGTAGAGTTCCCTAGATGCTGGAATATTTTTTTACCCTAATAATTTCTTTCCTCGAATAGTTTCCCTTTGGGGTTCCCTTTCGCGAAGGCGAAGTTGGTTTGATATAGCGTATCTCGCTACATTATGTAAACGAGGTTGTATGCGCGTCAGTCTGTATATGTGTATATCGTTGTGTTGGTCTTTAATGTATCCTTATAACAATGTGAATCGTTGTGTTGGTCTTAAATAAATCGGTATGAAAATGTATATCGTTGTGTTGGTCTTTAATGTATCCGTATAACACTGCATATCGTTGTGTTGGTCTTTAATGTATCCGTATAACACTGTATATCGTTGTGTTGGTCTTTAATGTATCCGTATAACAATGTATATCGTTGTTCTGGTCTTTAATGTATCCGTATAACAATGTATATCGTTGTGTTGATCTTTAATGTATCCGTATAACAATGTATATCGTTGTGTTTGTCTTTAATGTATCCGTATAACTAATGTATATCGTTGTGTTGGTATTTAATGTATCCGTATAACAATGTATATCGTTGTATTGGTCTTTAATGTATCCGTATAACAATGTATATCGCTGTGTTGGTATTTAATGTATCCGTATAACAATGTATATCGTTGTGTTGGTCTTTAATGTATCAGTATAACAATGTATATCGTTGTGTTGGTCTTTAATGTATCCGTATAACAATGTATATCGTTGTGTTGGTCTTTAATGTATCCGTATAACAATGTATATCTTTGTGTTGGTCTTTAATGTATCCGTATAACAATGTATATCGTTGTGTTGGTCTTTAATGTATCCGTATAACAATGTATATCGTTGTGTTGGTCTTTAATGTATCCGTATAACAATGTATATCGTTGTGTTTGTCTTTAATGTATCCGTATAACAATGTATATCGTTGTGTTGGTATTTAATGTATCCGTATAACAATGTATATCGTTGTTCTGGTCTTTAATGTATCCGTATAACAATGTATATCGTTGTGTTGGTCTTTAATGTATCCGTATAACAATGTATATCGTTGTGTTGGTCTTTAATGTATCCGTATAACAATGTATATCGTTGTGTTTGTCTTTAATGTATCCGTATAACAATGTATATCGTTGTGTTGGTATTTAATGTATCCGTATAACAATGTATATCGTTGTGTTGGTCTTTAATGTATCCGTATAACAATGTATATCGTTGTGTTGGTCTTTAATGTATCCGTATAACAATGTATATCGTTGTGTTGGTCTTTAATGTATCCGTATAACAATGTATATCGTTGTGTTGGTCTTTAATGTATCCGTATAACAATGTATATCGTTGTGTTTGTCTTTAATGTATCCGTATAACAATGTATATCGTTGTGTTGGTATTTAATGTATCCGTATAACAATGTATATCGTTGTGTTTGTCTTTAATGTATCCGTATAACAATGTATATCGTTGTGTTTGTCTTTAATGTATCCGTATAACAATGTATATCGTTGTGTTGGTATTTAATGTATCCGTATAACAATGTATATCGTTGTTCTGGTCTTTAATGTATCCGTATAACAATGTATATCGTTGTGTTGGTCTTTAATGTATCCGTATAACAATGTATATCTTTGTGTTGGTCTTTAATGTATCCGTATAACAATGTATATCGTTGTGTTGGTCTTTAATGTATCCGTATAACAATGTATATCGTTGTGTTGGTCTTTAATGTATCCGTATAACAATGTATATCGTTGTGTTGGTATTTAATGTATCCGTATAACAATGTATATCGTTGTTCTGGTCTTTAATGTATCCGTATAACAATGTATATCGTTGTGTTGGTCTTTAATGTATCCGTATAACAATGTATATCTTTGTGTTGGTCTTTAATGTATCCGTATAACAATGTATATCGTTGTGTTGGTCTTTAATGTATCCGTATAACAATGTATATCGTTGTGTTGGTCTTTAATGTATCCGTATAACACTGTATATCGTTGTGTTGGTCTTTAATGTATCCGTATAACAATGTATATCGTTGTTCTGGTCTTTAATGTATCCGTATAACAATGTATATCGTTGTGTTTGTCTTTAATGTATCCGTATAACAATGTATATCGTTGTGTTTGTCTTTAATGTATCCGTATAACAATGTATATCGTTGTGTTGGTCTTTAATGTATCCGTATAACAATGTATATCGTTGTGTTGGTCTTTAATGTATCCGTATAACAATGATATCGTTGTGTTGGTCTTTAATGTATCCGTATAACAATGTATATCGTTGTCTTTGTCTTTAATGTATCCGTATAACTAATGTATATCGTTGTGTTGGTATTTAATGTATCCGTATAACAATGTATATCGTTGTGTTGGTCTTTAATGTATCCGTATAACAATGATATCGTTGTGTTGGTCTTTAATGTATCCGTATAACAATGTATATCGTTGTGTTGATCTTTAATGTATCCGTATAACAATGTATATCGTTGTGTTTGTCTTTAATGTATCCGTATAACTAATGTATATCGTTGTGTTGGTATTTAATGTATCCGTATAACAATGTATATCGTTGTGTTGGCCTTAAATGTATCCGTATAACAATGTATATCGTTGTGTTTGTCTTTAATGTATCCGTATAACAATGTATATCGTTGTGTTGGTCTTTAATGTATCCGTATAACAATGTATATCGTTGTGTTGGTCTTTAATGTATCCGTATAACAATGTATATCGTTGTGTTGGTCTTTAATGTATCCGTATAACAATGTATATCGTTGTGTTGGTCTTTAATGTATCCGTATAACAATGTATATCGCTGTGTTTGTCTTTAATGTATCCGTATAACAATGTATATCGTTGTGTTGGTCTTTAATGTATCCGTATAACAATGCGTATAGTTGTGTTGGTCTTTAATGTATCCGTATAACAATGTATATCGTTGTGTTTGTCTTTAATGTATCCGTATAACAATGTGTATCGTTGTGTTGGTCATTAATGTATCCGTATAACAATGTATATCGTTGTGTTGGTCTTTAATGTATCCGTATAACAATGTATATCGTTGTGTTGGTCTTTAATGTATCCGTATAACAATGTATATCGTTGTGTTGGTCTTTAATGTATCCGTATAACAATGTATATCGTTGTGTTTGTCTTTAATGTATCCGTATAACAATGTATATCGTTGTGTTGGTCTTTAATGTATCCGTATAACACTGTATATCGTTGTGTTGGTCTTTAATGTATCCGTATAACAATGTATATCGTTGTGTTGGTCTTTAATGTATCCGTATAACAATGTATATCGTTGTGTTTGTCTTTAATGTATCCGTATAACAATGTATATCGTTGTGTTGGTCTTTAATGTATCCGTATAACAATGTATATCGTAATGTTGGTCTTTAATGTATCCGTATAACAATGTATATCGTTGTGTTGGTCTTTACTGTATCTGTATAACAATGTATATCGTTGTGTTGGTCTTTAATGTATCCGTATAACAATGTATATCGTTGTGTTGGTCTTTAATGTATCCGTATAACAATGTATATCGTTGTGTTGGTCTTTAATGTATCCGTATAACAATGTATATCGTTGTGTTGGTCTTTAATGTATCTGTATAACAATGTATATCGTTGTGTTTGTCTTTAATGTATCCGTATAACAATGTGTATCGTTGTGTTGGTCATTAATGTATCCGTATAACAATGTATATCGTTGTGTTGGTCTTTAATGTATCTGTATAACAATGTATATCGTTGTGTTGGTCTTTAATGTATCCGTATAACAATGTATATCGTTGTGTTTGTCTTTAATGTATCCGTATAACAATGTGTATCGTTGTGTTGGTCATTAATGTATCCGTATAACAATGTATATCGTTGTGTTGGTCTTTAATGTATCTGTATAACAATGTATATCGTTGTGTTGGTCTTTAATGTATCCGTATAACAATGTATATCGTTGTGTTTGTCTTTAATGTATCCGTATAACAATGTGTATCGTTGTGTTGGTCATTAATGTATCCGTATAACAATGTATATCGTTGTGTTGGTCTTTAATGTATCTGTATAACAATGTATATCGTTGTGTTGGTCTTTAATGTATCCGTATAACAATGTATATCGTTGTGTTTGTCTTTAATGTATCCGTATAACACTGTATATCGTTGTGTTTGTCTTTAATGTATCCGTATAACAATGTATATCGTTGTGTTGGTCTTTAATGTATCCGTATAACAATGTATATCGTTGTGTTGGTCTTTAATGTATCCGTATAACAATGTATATCGTCGTGTTGGTCTTTAATGTATCCGTATAACAATGTATATCGTTGTGTTGGTCTTTAATGTATCCGTATAACACTGTATATCGTTGTGTTGGTCTTTAATGTATCCGCATAACAATGTATATCGTTGTGTTTGTCTTTAATGTATTCGTATAACACTGTATATCGTTGTGTTGGTCTTTAATGTATCCGTATTACAATGTATATCGTTGTGTTTGTCTTTAATGTATTCGTATAACACTGTATATCGTTGTGTTTGTCTTTAATGTATTCGTATAACACTGTATATCGTTGTGTTTGTCTTTAATGTATCCGTATAACAATGTATATCGTTGTGTTTGTCTTTAATGTATTTGTATAACAATGTATATCTTTGTGTTTGTCTTTAATGTATCCGTATAACAATGTATATCGTTGTGTTGGTCTTTAATGTATCCGTATAAAAATGTATATCGTTGTGTTGGTATTTAATGTATCCGTATAACAATGATATCGTTGTGTTGGTCTTTAATGTATCCGTATAACAATGTATATCGTTGTGTTGGTCTTTAATGTATCTGTATAACAATGTATATCGTTGTGTTGGTCTTTAATGTATCCGTATAACAATGTATATCGTTGTGTTGGTCTTTAATATATCCGTATAACAATGTATATCTTTGTGTTGGTCTTTAATGTATCCGTATAACAATGTATATCTTTGTGTTGGTCTTTAATGTATCCGTATAACAATGTATATCTTTGTGTTGGTCTTCAATGTATCCGTATAACAATATATATCTTTGTGTTGGTCTTTAATGTATCCGTATAACAATGTATATCGTTGTGTTGGTCTTTAATGTATCCGTATAACAATGTATATCGTTGTGTTGGTATTTAATGTATCCGTATAACAATGTATATCGTTGTTCTGGTCTTTAATGTATCCGTATAACAATGTATATCGTTGTGTTGGTCTTTAATGTATCCGTATAACAATGTATATCTTTGTGTTGGTCTTTAATGTATCCGTATAACAATGTATATCGTTGTGTTGGTCTTTAATGTATCCGTATAACAATGTATATCGTTGTGTTGGTCTTTAATGTATCCGTATAACACTGTATATCGTTGTGTTGGTCTTTAATGTATCCGTATAACAATGTATATCGTTGTTCTGGTCTTTAATGTATCCGTATAACAATGTATATCGTTGTGTTTGTCTTTAATGTATCCGTATAACAATGTATATCGTTGTGTTTGTCTTTAATGTATCCGTATAACAATGTATATCGTTGTGTTGGTCTTTAATGTATCCGTATAACAATGTATATCGTTGTGTTGGTCTTTAATGTATCCGTATAACAATGATATCGTTGTGTTGGTCTTTAATGTATCCGTATAACAATGTATATCGTTGTCTTTGTCTTTAATGTATCCGTATAACTAATGTATATCGTTGTGTTGGTATTTAATGTATCCGTATAACAATGTATATCGTTGTGTTGGTCTTTAATGTATCCGTATAACAATGATATCGTTGTGTTGGTCTTTAATGTATCCGTATAACAATGTATATCGTTGTGTTGATCTTTAATGTATCCGTATAACAATGTATATCGTTGTGTTTGTCTTTAATGTATCCGTATAACTAATGTATATCGTTGTGTTGGTATTTAATGTATCCGTATAACAATGTATATCGTTGTGTTGGCCTTAAATGTATCCGTATAACAATGTATATCGTTGTGTTTGTCTTTAATGTATCCGTATAACAATGTATATCGTTGTGTTGGTCTTTAATGTATCCGTATAACAATGTATATCGTTGTGTTGGTCTTTAATGTATCCGTATAACAATGTATATCGTTGTGTTGGTCTTTAATGTATCCGTATAACAATGTATATCGTTGTGTTGGTCTTTAATGTATCCGTATAACAATGTATATCGCTGTGTTTGTCTTTAATGTATCCGTATAACAATGTATATCGTTGTGTTGGTCTTTAATGTATCCGTATAACAATGCGTATAGTTGTGTTGGTCTTTAATGTATCCGTATAACAATGTATATCGTTGTGTTTGTCTTTAATGTATCCGTATAACAATGTGTATCGTTGTGTTGGTCATTAATGTATCGGTATAACAATGTATATCGTTGTGTTGGTCTTTAATGTATCCGTATAACAATGTATATCGTTGTGTTGGTCTTTAATGTATCCGTATAACAATGTATATCGTTGTGTTGGTCTTTAATGTATCCATATAACAATGTATATCGTTGTGTTTGTCTTTAATGTATCCGTATAACAATGTATATCGTTGTGTTGGTCTTTAATGTATCCGTATAACACTGTATATCGTTGTGTTGGTCTTTAATGTATCCGTATAACAATGTATATCGTTGTGTTGGTCTTTAATGTATCCGTATAACAATGTATATCGTTGTGTTTGTCTTTAATGTATCCGTATAACACTGTATATCGTTGTGTTGGTCTTTAATGTATCCGTATAACAATGTATATCGTTGTGTTGGTCTTTAATGTATCCGTATAACAATGTATATCGTTGTGTTGGTCTTTACTGTATCTGTATAACAATGTATATCGTTGTGTTGGTCTTTAATGTATCCGTATAACAATGTATATCGTTGTGTTGGTCTTTAATGTATCCGTATAACAATGTATATCGTTGTGTTGGTCTTTAATGTATCCGTATAACAATGTATATCGTTGTGTTGGTCTTTAATGTATCTGTATAACAATGTATATCGTTGTGTTTGTCTTTAATGTATCCGTATAACAATGTGTATCGTTGTGTTGGTCATTAATGTATCCGTATAACAATGTATATCGTTGTGTTGGTCTTTAATGTATCTGTATAACAATGTATATCGTTGTGTTGGTCTTTAATGTATCCGTATAACAATGTATATCGTTGTGTTTGTCTTTAATGTATCCGTATAACAATGTGTATCGTTGTGTTGGTCATTAATGTATCCGTATAACAATGTATATCGTTGTGTTGGTCTTTAATGTATCTGTATAACAATGTATATCGTTGTGTTGGTCTTTAATGTATCCGTATAACAATGTATATCGTTGTGTTTGTCTTTAATGTATCCGTATAACAATGTGTATCGTTGTGTTGGTCATTAATGTATCCGTATAACAATGTATATCGTTGTGTTGGTCTTTAATGTATCTGTATAACAATGTATATCGTTGTGTTGGTCTTTAATGTATCCGTATAACAATGTATATCGTTGTGTTTGTCTTTAATGTATCCGTATAACACTGTATATCGTTGTGTTTGTCTTTAATGTATCCGTATAACAATGTATATCGTTGTGTTGGTCTTTAATGTATCCGTATAACAATGTATATCGTTGTGTTGGTCTTTAATGTATCCGTATAACAATGTATATCGTCGTGTTGGTCTTTAATGTATCCGTATAACAATGTATATCGTTGTGTTGGTCTTTAATGTATCCGTATAACACTGTATATCGTTGTGTTGGTCTTTAATGTATCCGCATAACAATGTATATCGTTGTGTTTGTCTTTAATGTATTCGTATAACACTGTATATCGTTGTGTTGGTCTTTAATGTATCCGTATTACAATGTATATCGTTGTGTTTGTCTTTAATGTATTCGTATAACACTGTATATCGTTGTGTTTGTCTTTAATGTATTCGTATAACACTGTATATCGTTGTGTTTGTCTTTAATGTATCCGTATAACAATGTATATCGTTGTGTTTGTCTTTAATGTATTTGTATAACAATGTATATCTTTGTGTTTGTCTTTAATGTATCCGTATAACAATGTATATCGTTGTGTTGGTCTTTAATGTATCCGTATAAAAATGTATATCGTTGTGTTGGTATTTAATGTATCCGTATAACAATGATATCGTTGTGTTGGTCTTTAATGTATCCGTATAACAATGTATATCGTTGTGTTGGTCTTTAATGTATCTGTATAACAATGTATATCGTTGTGTTGGTCTTTAATGTATCCGTATAACAATGTATATCGTTGTGTTGGTCTTTAATATATCCGTATAACAATGTATATCTTTGTGTTGGTCTTTAATGTATCCGTATAACAATGTATATCTTTGTGTTGGTCTTTAATGTATCCGTATAACAATGTATATCTTTGTGTTGGTCTTCAATGTATCCGTAAAACAATATATATCTTTGTGTTGGTCTTTAATGTATCCGTATAACAATGTATATCGTTGTGTTGGTCTTTAATGCATCCGTATAACAATGTATATCTTTCTGTTGGTCTTTAATGTATCCGTATAACAATGTATATCTTTGTGTTGGTCTTTAATGTATCAGTATAACAATGTATATCGTTGTGTTTGTCTTTAATGTATCCGTATAACAATGTATATCGTTGTGTTGGTCTTTAATGTATCCGTATAACAATGTATATCGTTGTGTTTGTCTTTAATGTATCCGTATAACAATGTATATCGTTGTGTTGGTCTTTAATGTATCCGTATAACAATGTATATCGTTGTGTTTGTCTTTAATGTATCCGTATAACAATGTATATCATTGTGTTGGTCTTTAATGTATCCGTATAACACTGTATATCTTTGTGTATGTCTTTAATGTATCTGTATAACAATGTATATCTTTGTGTTGGTCTTTAATGTATCCGTATAACAATGTATATCGTTGTGTTGGTCTTTAATGTATCCGTATAACAATGTATATCGTTGTGTTGATCTTTAATGTATCCGTATAACAATGTATATCGTTGTGTTTGTCTTTAATGTATCCGTATAACAATGTATATCGTAGTGTTGGTCTTTAATGTATCCGTATAACAATGTGTATCGTTGTGTTGGTCTTTAATGTATCCGTATAACAATGTGTATCGTTGTGTTGGTCTTTAATGTATCCGTATAACGCTGTATATCGTTGTGTTGGTCTTTAATGTATCCGTATAACACTGTATATCGTTGTGTTGGTCTTTAATATATCCGTA
>OY744541.1:16472126-16502126 GCA_963556195.1 Sepiola atlantica | reverse complement strand
ACTTGACACACCCAGGGGGTCAGTTCATGTCGTAAACACCTTAGCCACTGTCAACTACCAACATCAAGATATAATGCTACTAAAGCTTTTGTCTAGAATCCTTATTCCAATTTTGATTTAAATCCATTACATGATTTTGATTCTAGATCATGTCTAATGGTCAAATACTTCCATTATAGAAATTTGTGCCATGAAAATAACGTATGAAACATGTGTTGCAATATTTTTAACAAGCTTGTTTCATTCTTATCAACTAATTCCATATAATATCATATATATATATATATATATATATATATATATATATATATATATATATATATATAGCCATCCA
The DNA here is from genome assembly GCA_963556195.1 of Sepiola atlantica. Classification (NCBI taxonomy): domain Eukaryota; kingdom Metazoa; phylum Mollusca; class Cephalopoda; order Sepiida; family Sepiolidae; genus Sepiola; species Sepiola atlantica. Next base: position 16,501,792 of record OY744541.1, on the reverse strand, counting down.
CATTAAGTTCATTCACTCCCACCCTTCCACTTTTTCACTCACAGCCATCCACATTAATCTCATTCCCTGCCACCGACTTCGTCAGCTCGGACCTAGGTCCTTCGCTCCCAGTAGTGGCTACTACTTTCTTCTCATTAACCCATCATGTCAACCCAATATTTTCATGTACCTGCATGACATTTTTCTTAAAGTTATCATCCTGAGGAAATCTTACAAATAAAGACGAAACGTTGATGAATACATCAAAAAAACATCTTTTGGTTTGTCCTTTTTCATTTCCCATTACGTCGGATTACCCTTATCCTTCCTATCTCTCTCTCTCTCTCTCTCTCTCTCTCTCTCTATATATATATATATATATATATATATATATATATATATATATATATATATATATATATACGTAGTCTGTTTTACTGTTTTTACTGGTTTATTTGTTTAATGTTATTAGATGCCCATTTTAAGTAAAATTAAAGTCGAGCACTGTTGTAGATATTAAAGATAGACATTCACCTAAAGCCTCAGTGCAATACTCCGACTCTATCGTTGAGTTCTATCAGATTGTCTTAATGTTTACGCACGCCGCTTTCAGCGTAAATAAAAATTAACTTCTCCGTTATCGCCTGACAACCTCCCATGGATTGAACGAACGCTTACATATTCAAGGTGTCTCTGTGAACCTGATTCACGTCCTGTGACTGTGAGATTGCCATTTCCCTGCGCTGATGTATATATAATATGATATATATATATATATATATATATATATATATATATAGAGAGAGAGAGAGAGAGAGAGAGAGAGAGAGAGAGAGAGAGAGAGATGTATGAAACTAAAAGTATAGCTTATACTTTTAAATTTGAACCTATCATGAAATGAGTTATGGTCGATGTACGAGAGCAATTATATAGACAAATGAAAGAAGAGAAATAAAAAAAATATGAGAATGACAAATTTATTACGTCTTCAGTTATTAAAAACAAAATATATTCAATTATAGAATATTTATTTTCGTTCCGTAAGGCATGGCTTTTCAAAGAATGGATTCTTATCGTCATCAGAGTACAAATAGATAAGTTTGCAAAGGATTTACCAAAAGTCATAAGTTGAAAAGGTGTAAATGCAAATGTGTTATATAAATGTTAGGGAAATATGTAGAAAATGTCCAGATAAGAAAAGATGGAAATTGAAATAAAAAAGTTCACCGTTGCATAATTCATGCATTCTTCATACTAGGCGTAATGGTGGGTAGTTGGTCTATATTTAGTTCAATTTGGCAACAATGGGGTGGAAACACTTCGTAGAAATTCTGATACATCCGATTTGGGGAGAGATTTTTGCAATAGGTATAAGATATTAATTAATAAATTTCAGTTTCCTTCTTTGGAGCATTTTAAAGAGTTTTCGTGGGCATAATATGATTATAACCTCCCATTTGAAAATTCAAATATTTCAGATTTGCATTAATTTTGATCCATAGTCATTCAACCGCAATTCAGCAAGAATCCCTAGATTTCAATTTTTTCTTAAGAACCCTTAAGCTTTCAGTCTGAAATTTTAAACATCTTCTAGAATCAAATCATGTAATAGATTTTGATAAAAATTGGAATAAGGATTCTAGACAGAATTTTTATAGTGTATGTTTATATAATGAAATAAATGTTCCGAATTTACTTTTTAAAAAATCTCTTTACTCATACAATTGTTTCTGCCCATTTCAAAACACAAATTTTTTTCTTGATGAATAATAAATTCAACATAAGTTTTCAAAAGGATCCCTCGGTGAAGTTTATCTAAAATCAAGTTAAACACAGAAAAAAATTAAAACCATTGACTTCAAACTTTTTTTTATCTCCCTTCGTTTCACCTAACCAACGAAAAAATTAATCGCTGCTCTTCTATATAGGCAAATCCAAAAAATACCAAAAATGAAAATGTATTTTGCCCACGTATCTTTTGATCTTTTTTTTCTTATTATTTTATGCCATCATCCGATCGACGTCGTTGATTTTGTGAGATATATATATATATATATATATATATATATATATATATATATATATATATATATATAGAGAGAGAGAGAGAGAGAGAGAGAGAGAGAGAGAAAGAGAGAGAGAGAGAATGGTAGTTTGTTTGAAGCATTGCTGTAAATAGTAGTAGTATGTTTTTAAAATGCTGTGGGCAATACAAATTCTGGGTGAAATGTAAGCTTGTTCCTTCCAGCTTACATCTTACCCGGAATTTGCATTGCCCACAGCCTTTTCAAAACATTCTACTAATATATATATATATATATATATATATATATATATATATATATATATATATATATAAAGATAAATGAAAGAAGAGGGATAAACATGTACGAATGACAAATTTATTTCAACTTCGATTGTTCAATGCAAGGTGTACTCGGTAAAACATGTTTATTATTCTTTCCTAAGCCAAGGCTTTTCAAGGATTAAAATCTTATCATCAGAGGAATTACATAGATGGATAAGTTGGCAGTGGAAAAGCCAAAATTCAAAATTTTAAAAAATATTAAGTAATAGAGAGTGAAAATGTGCGTGTAAAAAGATATGCATTGACCAATTGAAGTTGAAATAAATCTATTCATTCGTACATATTCTTCTTTCATCTATCTTTATAATTGCGCTATCTTGTATATTGAGGTTAAACCATTTAACTATAGGTTCTATCGTCTAAAAGTATACTTTTAGTTTCATATTATATATAATAAATATATATATATATATATGTATATATATATATATATATTCCGTATAATTCATATATATATATATATATATTCCGTATAATTCATATATATATATATATATATATATATGAATTATACGGAATATATATATATATATATATATATATATATATATATATATATATATATAAGTGTTACTACAGTTTGAAACGCTGTTAAAATGATAAACCAGACAACATGACGCGAGATTTTGTCAAATAAATGAAATATTTATTAAATCATTTTTTTTAATTCACTGATCCAATTATACGAATATATATATATATAAATATATATGCACACACCCATACACGCACACACACACACACACACACACACACATATATATATATATATATATATATATATATATATATATATATATTACTATTTCATGTATCCACATAAAATTTTATAAGGAGGTATAATTTTTTGTATGTATCAATTTTCAGTATTTACTTCAACAGTGCTCGATACGTAAGTAGAGCTAGGTAGTAAGCTATGAAAATATATTTTGGCAATTAAGCTACACAGAGGCTCCCGCGTTTCATCTGATTGGTTAATTAGCTAGTCGGATATATAAAAACATCCGGCAAAGTTAACCAATCAGATTCTGTGTTGTTCTCTCAGCCAATCGATTGGCTGAGAGAACAACAAAGAATCTGATTGGTTAACTAGCTAGCCGTGTATATAAAAACACCTGGCAAAAATAACTCTATGCATTTTCGCCTGGAGATTCCCTCGGGGGATGAAACGCGGGATCCTCGGTGTAGCTCAATTGCCATAATATATTTTCATAGCTTACTATATATATATATATATATATATATATATATATATATATATATATATATATATATATATATATATATATATATATGGGAAATGAAAAAAGAGAAAAACTAAAAGATGTTGTTTTTTATGTATTCATCAACGTTTCGTCTTTATTTGTAAGACTTCCTCAGGATGATAATTTAAAGAAAAATGTCATTCAAGTAAATAGTGGCTACTACTTCTCATTGACCCATCATGTCAACCCAATATTTTTATGTACTTGAATTACATTTTTCTTAAAATTATCATACTGATGAAGTCTTACAAATAAAGACGAACGTTGATGAATACATAAAAAAAAACATCTTTTGGTTTTTCCTTTTTCATTTCCCATTACGTCAGATTACCCTCATCCTTCCTTTCGCATATATATATATATATATATATATATATATATATATATATATATATATATATATATATATATATATATATATAAAATAATCCAGGTAAAACATCCACAGGATAGTAATCCAAAGAATTTTAACCGGGTTTATAAAAAGTACACAATATCCAATAGAGCTTTTATATATAATTATTTTTATTTACATAGACATGTACAAAATCTGCGACACTGGCATGTCGATGTTATCGATCAACAGCTATTACAAACTGAGATCTCATCAGGCAGAGTTAGAATCCGATCTTAACCCTAGATCATATTTGGGAAGAATGAAATGGAGAAAGAAAAGAAATATAAATTTATTTTTCTTTATCTTCTAATTTTCCCTAATTATTTTTATCCAACTATTGCTTACTATTATGAATTATTATTATTGATTATATATATATATATATATATATATATATATATATAAAGAGAGAGTGTGTATATGTAAATATATAAATTGCTTTGCTAGGATAGGTAAAGTAAATAATTCGGTTAAATCGCCTTTCCCCATGGATGCACAAGCGGGAATATGGGAATGCTTGCCTTAAAGAGTGGCCTAACTACTTTACTATGCCGGTTCTTTATCAAGTACACAAGCACTCAATCAATCTATTTGACAACTTCAGAATTATAATACCCATTTGTAGAATAGAGCAAAGAAAAAACTATTAATAAATTGAATTTATTGTGTTTACCTGTCACGTGCAAACTTTTTAATAGTTTTTTTTTTGAATAGCTATTTTCATTATTTAAATGTTTTAATTAAATTTATTTAATTTAATATTTTATTTATATTTATTATTTAATATTTATTTAATTTATTGTTTAAAATGTATGATGTAATATTTATTAATGTAATTTAATATTTTTTAATAGTTATTTTTTAATAGTTATTTTTTAATAATTATTTTTAAATAGTTATTTTCATTATTTTAATGTTTTAATTAAATTTATTTTATTTAATATTTTATTTATATTTATTATTTAATATTTATTTAATTTATTGTTTAAAATGTATGATGTAATATTTATTAATGTAATTTAATATTTTTTAATAGTTATTTTTAATTGTTATTTTTTAATAGTTATTTTAATTATTTAAATGTTTTAATTAAATTTATTTAATTTGATATTTTATTTAGATTTATCATTTAATATTTATTTGATTTATTGGTTAAAATTAATTATGTAATATTTATTAATGTAATTTAATATTTTTTAATAGTTATTTTTAATAGTTATTTTTTAATAGTTATTTTTAATAGTTATTTTCATTATTTAAATGTTTTAATTAAATTTATTTAATTTAATATTTTATTTATATTTATCAGTTAATATTTATTTAATTTATTGTTTAAAATTAATTATGTAATATTTATTAATGCAATTTAATATTTTTTAATAGTTATTTTTTAATAGTTATTTTTTAATTGTTATTTTTTAATAGTTATTTTCCTTATTTAAATGTTTCGTGGTTCTGTAACGCTTCAGTTACAAACACAATTTTCGGTTAGGGTTATAAATAAAGTTTTTTTTCTCAATTCATTACAGTTTCCTTGGTCACGTGACATTTACTTATTGCTCTACATGAAGGGTTCCCAATATTTTAATGATTATTGAAGTATTATATTATATCCTTGTTAAATTTGTATAATTTGTATCATATGTTTTGTGAGTGAAATAACTTTTATTTCATAGCTGCAAAATATTTTAGATGTACTTAGGTATTAATGGGCAAAACGTAAGTCACCTAAAATCCGGGCAAAACGTAAGTCACCTAAATTTACGGTTATGAAAATATCATGTAACAAAGAAAAGAAAAGAAAGGAATAAGATGACAAAAAAACACACATATATCTGCTCATCTACGCAATGTTACAATGTTATATATATATATATATATATATATATATATATATATATATATATATATATATATATATTATAAAGTAACAAAGAAAAAAAAGGAATAAGATGACAAAAAAACGAAGAAAAAAGAGAAAATAACTGGGTGAAACAACAAAGGACGGTCAGTGGAAATATATATTTTAATGCAAGAATATTTAGATTAATAATTATAGCGGATGATGAATGATGAGAAATACAAATAAATAAAAGGATAGGATACATATGAATATAACGAGACCATAGTTCCATGTAATATATATATATATATATATATATATATAGTCATCCACATACAGACTGTTTCGCTGTATCACAGCTCTTCAGTGCGGCTACTTATATATATATATATATATATATATATATATATATATATATATATATATATATATAGTCTTGGAAGTTTCTCAACCATTAAATCTATATGTTTAAAAAAACAGAAAAAAAACTTAATGCACATATGTAACCAATAATTTTTGTATGAATAAAAATGTATACTATATATATATATATTTATATATATATATATGATTGTTTTATTTACGTATGAAACGTACAGTCGACCTATCAACCTACGTTTTTTTACATTTTGCTACAAAATAGTGCACTCTGTAACTAATTATTGTGATGTTCATCGTAGAAAGTAAATCAAAGAGCGGAACAGTAGCCTATTGAATATTTCACCTTCAAGATTCGGGGTAATCCCGTATATATACATATATATATATATATATATATATATATATATATATATATATATATATATATATATATATATATAGAGAGAGAGAGAGAGAGAGAGAGAGAGAGAGAGAGAGATAGAGAGAGTGAGAGAGAGAGAGAGAGAGTCTTGGAAGTTTCCCAATCATTAAAAAACACAAAACAAAAAAAAACATTAAGTCCCAAGTCGTTCAGTGGAAAATCACTCATGTATGTAAATTTAACTTTTTCAGTTATTATATTAGTTTGCTTCTAACATTATTTAAAGGATCATCAGTTGTTTACAATGAAAAACTGTTTCGGGAATTTAAAAACAAAACCGTATTTAATTTCATGGCTTCCCAGCAGAGTTGATCAGACCCCACTTCCCTTAAAAGACAAAAACATAAACGTTTCGTATACTAAACCTAAGTTTTGTTCCATATAAATGTTTTGCTAACTTATATTAGTTATTAAAGAAAAAAAGAAAAAAAAATCCTCCTTACCTGTGTTGTTCGTCTGTCTAATAAAATTTATCCGTTACTTACAAAATTGTTATATATATATATATATATATATATATATATATATATATAATGTTGATAATGAGTACTGATTTTGATCTTAGGCTTTGATCGCTTAGTTTTTCATGTTTTTTCACGGTTTTATGTAGTAAATCAGTGTCTATTTTTTATGTGTGATTCTTGATATATAGATAAGATATTTATACTGAAGTGAGTTTGTAAAACTTGGTAGGTTAAAGAGTTTAAAGAAACCCAGAAAGTAGTGGGCAATAAAATAAGGATAGGAAAAGGTGATGGAGACGCCATAAAAAAGTAATAAAAAGGACAACCACGAGCAAAAAAGGTCAACAAGTGGAATAGGTAATCCGATACTAATTCATAAGAAATAGAAAATAACTAAACCCCAAAAAGATTTATTTAGGAGAGAAAATTCTTCAAATCCATCCATTTCTCAAAAATTCTTGGTCTGAAGAGGTTAACTTTCTGGGAAAAGTGCAACCGAAACATGTATGCACATATGTAACCAATAATGTTTGTATAAATAAAAATGTATACTTATAAACAGCTCTACTTGTTATTGAGCACTTTTTATAAACACTTGAGCTTTCTACGGATTTACATTTACAGAAACTAATACAATACATGTACTATATATATATCCCTGAGCAGGAACCGAAGAGGTTCTGAAACAATTGTCGGATACTCAAACTATGTTTATTTTAATATAAAAAGCTCTAATATATATTGAGCACTTTTGAAAAGTTCATTTGGTTAATATTTGAACTTAATTAATTATATATATATATACATATATATATATATAATTATTTTATACGTACATAAAAGTAATCCATGGACACGTGTTTCTGGCTCACAGCCGTCATTATAATGGCTAAGTTGACGTGTGTTGCACAGGAATGCATACGCACAACTGTCTGGGCTTGATATGCCAAAACTGACAGCAGCGTATAACACACATACATCTTTACAAGCATAAACGCACGCACGAATAACATTTGCATAGAAATACATAATCTCCAAGCAAGGACAGGTAAGGCGAAAGATATAAAATATATTTGAATTAAGTAAAATAATGTTAAGATCAAAATATGCTATTTTAAGATAATATTTCTCGAAAACTTTCAGGGCTACACAAATGCACACATATATGAATACATATATACAAAAATAAAATAGATGTACGTATATACGCACACACACGTATATACACACATAACACATGCACTCAGATATATTCGTCTGCAAGGTCGTATACTTACCCACAAAAAACTCATATATAAATATAGAGATATATATACACATGTCAAAAGAAATACGTACATATGCTTATATATACATACGAATATATACGCATCTATACACACATACACACGCACATAAACATGCATACATACTAATAGGGGAATTTGAATTACCTACTAGACACTATCCTCGAGTGTCTTCGGTCTCTCTGTACAAGGGTTTGTCAGGTCAACCTGACATGAGGATACTTACCCTACAAGTAGACCCTGACCAAATATTCAAAATTACATAGTATCCGCAGCCCAAATAAGATCCCCTCAGCACGGCTATACACTTGCTCATACGAGGAATAGTGCATCTTCTCCTAGTGATGTAAACCACGTAGCTGGATACTCCACCAGACTAGATGAATTCTTGTCCTGGAATCCGGTAAGACCAACAGACCACAAGAAAGATATACTATGACATACTTGACTGGTCAGTTTGCGGGGAGAATAAATTTATTATTCTTAACTTTTTTACTAACTAAATGTTAGAGAAATAAAGGAGAATTTTAATAGAATATTCAGGTATCTATGTATCTTATATAGAGATCAAGTGTTAGCCCCAGGAAGGGGCCCCTTGATTTCTGAGAACTTCTACTGAAGTAAAATTAAACATTCAGAGAGAACTAATACCTTAGTATTCAAGTAAAAATTAGTAATGATAATAATAATAATAATAAACGATTAGCTGGATAAAAATCTCCCCAAAACGGTCACAAATAAAGAATAAAAATTGATCTATCACCAAGGTAATGCACCATGTCATAAGTCAATCGAAATGATTACAAAATTACATGAATTGCCCTTCGAAATACTTATGGTCCCACTCTATGTTCAGAATCTGGACTCAAGCCACTTCTGTCTGTTTGCAGACCTCAAAAGAATGCTCCAAGGCGAAAAAACTGAGCTCTGTTGAAGAACTGATACCGTAAACAGACGTATCTAAGGCAACAGACAACTCTTACAACAGAAAATGCATCGAATTGTTATAGAAGCGTTCGCATCAGTGTATCTTACCCTTTAAAATAACCCAAAGAAACAGAAATTTCAGGAATGTCTATTAATTAATGTGTAAAACCGATGGTTAAAATTTCACAAAAATAAGAGGTCTCTGAATTTTCACGAATCGCTTCAAACCAAGGTTTTACCATCTTTGCATGAAACAAAATTAAACTAAATATAACTCACGTTTGTACGCATTACATCACGCAGCTGTATTCTGAAATTCATAATTACTGGTTAATAAGTTTAGGGGTGAATCCTGCATATACTAATATATAACCATATAAACATATCTAAATTTATATAGAGAGATAGATATATCGCAGTTCAGATTTGTCTAGCCACACTGATAGTTCCTAAGCAATGAAACAACTGTGAATAACTATACTATATATATATATATATATATATATATATATATATATATATAATATTTTCTATTCATAGAGACATGTATATAATTATATATAAATATATAATTATATATATATAAATATATAATTATATATATATATATATATATATATATATAATATTTTCTATTCATAGAGAAATGTATATAATTATATATAAATATATAATTATATATATATAAATATATAATTATATATATATATATATATATATATATATATATATAATATTTTCTATTCATAGAGAAATGTATATAATTATATATAAATATATAATTATATATGTTAAGACTAGCGTAAATTCTTGGGAGCAAACTAATATAGTAACTGCTAAAAGTAAATTGACTTATAAAAGTGATTTTCCACCGAATGACTTGGGACTAAAATGTTTTTTTATATAGTTTTAATGGTTAGGAAACTTCCGAGATTATATATATATATATATATATATATATATATATATATATATATATATATATATATGTGTATGTGTTGGTATGTATATATATAATATAATAAAGTAATTATAACAAATTACGTATATATATATATAATATATAATATTAAATTATTTTTAACTATTTTACCTACGTACGACGTAGTTTCGAGTTTATGGCTCTCATCAGTGCAAGGGAAGTAGCAATCTCAGACGAGCATAGGGCGTTCACTCAGTCCCATTAGGCCACGAGGGATTGTTACGTGATGATAGAGAAATTAAGTGATATTTTCACTTAAAGCAGCGAGCATAAATATCTAAACATGGTATAGTACTAAACGACAGAGTAAGAGCTTATATATATATATATATATATATATATATATATATATATATATATATATAATTATTATTACTTCCTGTAAAGCTGGTTCTCTCCTCCTTACGAACTAGTGTAATTAATAAGAAACTTTTTCTCCTTCCTCATATCTCACATGTACTCATGCACTTGTGCGTGCAGTGCTGTTAGTATAGTCCCAACTATACTCCTATTCTATTACATCCCCTATTTCCTGGTTATCCTTGACCCTTCTCCTATAATAATTTTTATAAGGTGTTTTTCTCCCCCTAAAAATTATCTTTGTCCATACCTTCCCATGTGCTCTTATTCCTCCCCGCTTGCCCTACACATTTTCTTGCAGGATGTTTTCTTAAAAAACCTTTATAAGACGAACCCTTATAATATTCAACCTTTGTTTTCTAAACTTATTTTTGTTTCTATTTCATTTATATTTCTATGTTGTTTTTAATTCCTACTTTTATTTTATTTATTTTATTTTAACATCAATTATTTCTTTTATATTTATCTTATATTTTCATTTTGTATTTCTCCTTATCGTTACTTTTGTTTTTTATCTTTATTTTTTAATTTTACCATTTATTCTATATTATTAGTTTACTGTTTCATTCTTTTTTTTTATTTATTTATAATTTTATTACCTTTTTCTTATATATTTTTATATATTTTTATATATTTTTTATATTTTTTATATTTTTTATTATTTTTTATAATTATTTTTATTTTTTATTTTATTTTATTCTATTTTACTTTATTTTTATTTTTTTATCCTTTTATTTTATTTTTCCTTTTTATATTTTATTATTTTTTTATATTTTATATTTTATTTTATTTTTATTCCTATTTTTGTTTTTATTTTTATGATGTGTTATTATTATTATCATATTATCTTTCTAGTTTTATTTTATATTTGTAACGTATCTTTTTTCTAATATTTGTCTCTGTGGCTAGTCCTGTCAATAGATGTTCCTCTACGACGAGCTTGTTTTTTTTTTTCGCTGAATTTCTGTAAGACGTGGTGCTAAATGTGCTGATGAAGCCACATTTTGGAGTAGCTTTGTTAATTTATAAAATAAAATAAAGTATTTCCAGAATGTTTTGGAAACGACCGTACGCAATACTAGACTTGATAGTCTAATTCTTGGAACAATTGTAATGTTCTAATTCATTGAATCCTCTTATATATATATATATATATATATATATATATATATATATATATATATATATATATATATATATATATTGAGTATTTACTTCAACAGTTCTCAATAGTAGTGAAATGTTAATGTATGTAATACAAGAAAACCTCCCAAAAGCGTTTATGTTTTATTTCCAGGTGAAATGATCAGGTTATTTGCGCGGGGAATGAAACATAAACGTTTCTGTGTAGCTTAGCTCTTATGAATATATTTTTTATTTCTAATATATATATATATATATATATATATATATATATATATATATAAATCTCTCTCTATATATATATGTAAATATATATATATAAATATATATATATATTAATAAATATATATATATATATGTAAAAATAAAAATGAAATAAAGAATAAGCAGTTCAACAACTAAAAAAAATAAACTAAAAAACTCATGATGTAAAGTTCTGCCGAGATATTTCGGTCGTCAAGATACGACCAAAATATCTCGGTAGAACTTTACAACATGAGTTTTTGAGTTTATTTTTTTTAGTTGTTGAATTGCTTATTCTTTATTCCATTTTTATTTTTACATATTGTCTGAAACATTGTTTCTTTTTTCTCATATATATATATATATATATATATATATATATATAGTAAGTTTTTAAAATATATGTATGGCAATAAAGATACACAGAAACTTCAGCGTTTCATCCCCAGAGGGAATCGTTAGGCTAACTACTTAGCCCTACTCACGTATCGAGCACTGTTGACGTAAATACTTAAAATTGATACATAAAAAGTATATCTCCTTAAAACATTTTATGTGGATACATAAAACAACAATAATAATAATAATAATAATAATAATATATATATATATATATATATATATATATATATATATATATATATATATATATATATATATATATATATTGTTGAATATAACAGACAACTTATGTCTGGATATCTTTGGGTAGATCCTTTCAATACCCCGAATCAGAATCTTACACATGGTCTGTATCTGATTATCCTCATTCCCCTGAAGATGGACCCAGATGAGTCTGAAAGTACTTGGGACACAAATCCCCCCCCCCCCGAAACTAACATTCTTATTCTGAGTATTGAAAGGATCTACCAAAGGATATCCAGACATAAGTTGTCTGTTATATTCAACAATACTTGCCTACAAGAGAAGATGCTGCCTATATATATATATATATATATATATATATATATATATATATATATATATATATATATATATATATATATATATATATATATATATATATATATATACAGGGTGTTTCAAAAGTCTTGGGAACATTACAAATGCGTATATCTCATGAACTATTCCAGGTAGAAAAATGAAACTGGTGCCATTTTAAAGCTTGCTTAATCAAGTTTTTGGGCATACTAATGATTTTCGTGTTATCTTTTAAGGTGCAGTAATGGCGTTCTCTAAACAAGACAAGGCATTTTGCGTCCTCCAATTTGCAAAGACTGAATCGTGGACATGTGTTCAGTATGCATTTCGCAGGAAATTTAAAAAAGAAGCCCCTGAAAGGAAATCCATTGTCAGATGGCATGCTAAATTTGTGAAAGATGGGTGTTTGTGCCCAAGTAAGCGAACAGGTCGCCCTTCAACTTCAGAAGATGCAGTTGAGCAAGTTCGGACAGCCTTTCAGCGGAGCCCCCGTAAATCAGTGAGAAGAGCCAGCAGGGAACTTCAGCTTGCTCCAGCAACTGTCTGGCGTGTCTTAAGGAAACGACTGCAAATGGTACCTTACAAGCTCAAGTTGGTCCAAAAGTTGAAGGACACTGATAAGCCACTTCGCCGTGACTTTTGCATTGCAATGCAAGAGAAGTTGGAAGATAACGGCTTTGATGACCGGCTTGTTTTTAGCGATGAGGCGACCTTCCATCTGAATGGCAAAGTTAACAAGCATAACACTCGCATATGGGGTACTGAGAATCCTCATGAACTTCTTGAGCACGAGCGAGATTCATCAAAAGTGAACGTGTTTTGTGCAATTTCCAAGAAAGGTGTCTATGGACCGTTCTTCTTTGAAGAGGCAACTATCACTGGTGAATCCTATCTCAACATGCTGGAAGACTGGTTAATGGCTCAGTTGGAACAAGCAGAATCTGATGACTTCATTTTTCAACAAGATGGTGCACCACCACACTAGAGTCTTAGAGTAAGGCAGTTTTTTAACACAAGGCTGCCTGGTAGATGGATTGGGAGATCTGGGCGAGGTGATGACGTTCTCATGCCCTGGCCTCCTAGGTCTCCAGATCTTACCCCGTGTGACTTTTTCCTTTGGGGCTTTGTCAAGCAACAAGTCTATGTGCCGCCCCTTCCAAGAGATATTGACGAACTAAAGGCTCGAGTAACGGCAGTTGTGGGAACCATTGACGTCAAGATGCTGGAACGCGTTTGGCAGGAAATGGACTATCGACTAGATGTCTGCCGTGTGACGAATGGTGCTCATATTGAGCAACTTTGAAGATTCCCCACAAAACTTGAAACTTTAACCTTTCCAACGGTACCAATTTCATTTTTCAACTCCTAATAGTTTTTGAGTTATTAAAAATCGTTATGTTCCCAAGACTTTTGAAACACCCTGTATATATATATATATATATAAATATATATATATGTATATATATGTTTATATATATATATATATATATATATATATATATATATATATATATGTATATATATATATATACATATATATATATATATATATATATATATATATATATATATATATATATATATATATATATATATATATATGCAATGTCGTTATGTTTATTATTTATAGTTTCGTGTTCTGAGGGGCATACATGATCTTCTTAGTTCTAAATAACAGGGTGTGTTATTTAAACTCTGACCTGACATTCTGGAAAAACATCGCGCCAAAAAAATCCACACCAACAAAACACACTCTATATTGCTGCTGGTGTTCTTAATATTAAATTGTTTAAACACGAGTTTTAAGAACCTTTTCAGGAAAACCACTACCCCTACGCCCCTTTTCCCGTCTACCGAATGATTCCTTTATTTTCGTCGAGTTTTTTTTTCCAGAGTGGTTCTCTAATTTTGCTTGTCACGTTTTTCAAAATGTCAACCAACAGCACAACCCACCCTCAAACCATGCGTTAAGTGCATTTTTCTTATTAGCTCATCTTATTTACTTCTTTTCTGTTTTCGTGACCTTACTAAGAAAACAACTCGAGTGGAATAATTTGTTTTATTCCACCCCCAGACATATTAAGTATATATTTTGCGCATTGATATATGTAGGCCTTAAATCAGAAATATCCGACATGAAAACAACGTTTTCAATTAAATTCGTTTATACTTATATATATATATATATATATATATATATATATATATATATATATATATATATATATATATATATATATATGATTATTTTTATTTACACAGCCATGTACAAAATCTGAGACACTGGCATGTCGATGTTATCGATCAACAGCTATTGTAAACTGAGATCTCATCAGGCGGAGTTAGAATTTTTTCGAAATATGATGTAAGGTTAAGATCGGATTCTAACTCTGACTGATGAGATCTCAGTTTGTAATAGCTGTTGATCGATAGCATCGACATGCCAGTGTCGAAGATTTTGTATATGTCTGTGTAAATAATAATAATCATATATAAAAGCTCTATTTGATATTGAGCACTTTTTATAAACCCGGTTAAAATTCTTTGGATTACTACTCTGTGGATGTTTTACCTGGATTATTATTACATATATATATATATATATATATATATATATATATATATATATATATATATATATATATATATACAGGGTGGGCAAAAATAAGGGTCCTATTTTTAAAAATTCATAACTTTTTTATTTATTGATCTTTTTTTGATTTTTTTTTAGAATAAGTAAAGGACCCCTTCCGAAGCAAGCATGAGCCGTATTAGCCCTAAGGAACCTACCCTCATTTAGAAAACATTATTTTTGCTTAAAAAACTCAAAACAGTGTAAAAAACAATACTTTAGTTTTTGTAAGTTTTAAGAAGTGTTTTTCGGCTAAAATTTGTTTTGTTTATTTCAAAAAATCTCGGAAGGGTCAGTCTACACACACATAAAGTTTGGTGAGTTTAACTTTTATTTTGTGGAAGTTATTCAAATTAAAGTTATTCAAATTTAAAGATAAGACCCTTATTTTGGCCCACCCTGTATATATATATATATATATATTATGACATTTCACTCCAAACACGGCAGGTCGCCACTGTAGACGTTAGAAGCTACTGAGAATTAGGGTGTAATTTTTGGGGGTCATCCTTAGTCGTGAGGTGTGCAGCAAGATGTCTGATTACATTAGTTTTAAACCTCTGCATGTCGGTACAGTCGGCGAAACAGAGAGCAGGGAGAGAGTTCCAGAGGCCGGCCGCACGAGGAAAGAAGCTGCTGGGGTAGAAGTCTCATGTCTCAGTGAACGGATGGGACCTAGCTGATTGTCGGGCTGTTCTAGTGTATTTGCGTCGAGGGCGCACTAGAGCAGCCAGTTAATCAGAGCACAATCCATTGAAGTATTTCTAAAAAAACAAGCACAAGGATGCAACATTGCGGCGATGGGACAGGGGCTGGAGCTTGGTGGATAGGGAGGGACCTATTAAGTTTGCGACTCTTTTTTGGACCTTTTCTAAGAAAGAGAGACTAGTAGATGATGCACCAGCCCAGATGTGGCAACAATACTCCATACATGGGAAGATGGTGGCTTTGTAGATATACAGGATAATGTCAGGTGTAAGGAGTTTACTAGCACGGTAGAGGGAGCACACCTTCTTTGCAGCAGCTTTGGCAATGTCTTCAATTTATACATATATATATGTATACATATACATATATATATATATATATATATATATATATATATATATATATATATATATATATTAATATTTATATGTAATTTAATTTCCATAAATATATTTTTATACTATATATATATATATATAGATAGTATATTTATGGCAGTAAAGCCACACGGAGGCGTCAATGTTACATCCCACAGTTAATTGTTAATATATATATATATATATATATATATATATATATATATATATATATATATATATATATATATATATATATATATTAAATTCCCGAAAATTATTTATTTATTCTAAAAACTTGAGCACTTTCGGCGATATACGCTTTTTTCAAAAGTACAGGCATTTTTCCTCTTTTTTTACTTTTCTTTTTAATCCTTCTTGATTGAGACATATTTGTCGCAGTCATATATATATATATATATATATATATATATATATATATATATATATATATATATATATTATTTTTAGGGTATTCTGATCTTTTATTTATAATTAATGATTCTCATATTGTATTAAATTCTATACGAAGTCTACGTAAGAGGCCATTGTCACCCAACATATGCGCTGCTTCTTTGAGTCGTCTAACTCTCAGCCATTCTTCTCTGTCTATAATGTTTACTTCGTCCCATAACTAGGGTAGATAATTTCTCTATTCTCTTTCTATATGTGATCAGCTATACCCGACTTTTCAACATCTTCATGTGCTACGGCTTTCCGGTGTTCTTCTAGCCTTACTTTTAGTGTGCAGCATGTCTCATCTTTGTATATTTCCCCCACACTTACATGGAATGGAGTACACACAGTTCTTGGTCATTACTTTTTCGGTAGGAGGCTTGACTCGCACAAGCTGTTTACAGAGAGTTGAGTTGCTCATGTGTACTGTCCTGATGTCATATGGATTAAATATTCTTTGAATTTTTTACAGACAGCCCTTCATATGGATTACATATTCTTTAATTTTTTTTAGACAGGCCCTTCATATAGATAACATATTCTTTGAATTTTTTCAGACAGCCCTTCATATGGATTACATATTCTTTGAATTTTTCAGACAAGCCCTTTCATATGGATTAAATATTCTTTGAATTTTTCAGACAAGCCCTTCATATGGGTTACGTATTCTTTGACTTTTTTGTAGACAAGCCCTTCATATATGGTAGATGTTTGATCCAGATTTCTCAGAGCTAATCTTATGCTCTCTGGATAGTAGTTTCAAATAATCCAAATAATACAAATGATCAATCCTCATATATACTATTACAGATTATAATATTATATGTGTATATACAGGAAATAATAAAATTATATATATATATATATATATATATATATATATATATATATATATATATATATATATATATATAAGTAAATAAACCTATTAAAAATAATACACTTTCGAGTATACAGTGCAAGATTAAACTAAGTATAATTTATATATATATATATATATATATATATATATATATATATATAGAGAGAGAGAGAGAGAGAGAGAGAGAGAGATAGATAGATAGATAGATAGATAGATAGATAGATAGATAGATAGATAGATAGATAGATAGATAGATAGATAGAGAGAGAGGGGTGAGTGTGTAGCCACGATTGTTGAAAAGGATTAATAAAATGCTTGTTCGTAAGGTTTACGAGGGCTTATGTTACTTTTTTATTAAAAACCTATAGATTACAATGTCTCTAGGCGAACTATGGTTTCATTGTTACGGTATGGTATTATTTCTCTCCATGCAACGAATGTACTCAACCCTTACTAACCAGGTTTCACTTCCATAAATCATCATGTTGTATACTCATGTCTGATAGACTCTTCCCTTGGTCAAAAGTGGTAACGCTCTGCTGGTTAGTAATGGCAGAATTTCCCTTAGCTTACTCTATCCACTACTAATTCTTTCAATCACAATAGCACTGCTCCACCCTGTACTCTAATTAGATGAATAATTGATAGTCGCGATAATGCTACATGTGTCACCATGTCTTCGTTATTTCTGTACAAACAATGTTGCTTTATTGTATTTCTTTAAGAAAAATGATATATACGACCTCTACACTGTTTCAGCTTGAACTTCCCTCACTAAAGTTCTACCCTTCCACAGCGTGGTAAGGTAAGTGACAACGTGGTTGTGTTAGAATCCACGAAGAGTCCGCATCAGGATCCGTCGTCCTCTGGTCGTCTCCGCCTCTGCATGTGGCACGCAAAAGCGTGCCAGGCGCAGAACTTAAAAACAATGAAGTAAAAATATTATATGTGGTCAGCTATACCCGACTTTTCAACATCTTCTGTGCCATTCCTTTATGTGTTCTTGGCAAAACTTTCTCTGACTTCGCATGAAACTGCTGATATTTTCGGTTTTCAGTGTCGGGATTAAACACCCGCAATCCTTCGCGTTACCGAATAACTGCGAGAAACGAGGGAGACTTCATGCGGACCAAACAATCTTGAGACACGATCTCGTGAGATCTGTGCATTAGTCCGACACGCTTAACAAACACACACAAAGTTGTGGCGTGACATCAGTGAAGATAGTCAAATGATATTTAGAAAAAAGTTCAGTTCCGATGACGCATGAAGTTAATAAACCCCGCCAAATAACTCATTCAGATATTAGAGTATAATCTGTCCCGTTTCACCTGACTTGTGAATACACACTGTCACGCTTTTTTAAAACGATAATCAGGTTGAAAAACACAATCCATGCACTGAACAAATTCTTTTATTATTTACCTTATCCAGACTACAGTTCTTATCTTGGATGTTATTCCCACAACGTTTCGGCCGATGTAACCTCCGACCTTCTTTATGATGGTCTTGTCGAACTCTGGAATCTGTTTATCGAACTCTGGAATCTGTACGCATTCTCGAACGGAACCCGTTACTTAATGCACGGGACTACTTCGAGAAAGTGTTGTGGTAGTGAAACCGATGTAATAATTAGTTTTATTATTGTTGTCGGAAGAAACATTCTCCCATGGGACATTGAACTGATATATTTTTATATAAGAACCAATGTAATGTCACGCCCTCATGTAAAATCTCAATATTATACATGCTCTTTTTAAAGTTGTAAATTACTAGCCGTTATTATAATTAAAAGACCTCAACACTAAAGACATATTTGTAAAGGCACCAAGACTAACACCGCCTGAAGATGATTTGACGAATCAAATCGAATGTATTCGCGAAATAGTAAAGAAAATGAAACATACATCAATTTAACTGAAACACTAAATGGACCATTCGGAAAATTGAAAAAAAAAAACTATTATCAAGCAAAAACACTCCGCGTTATTTAATAATGTTTGCCTAAATGAAAATATGCTGCCTAAATACACACACAATATATATATATATATATATATATATATATATATATATATATATATATATATATATATATATATATATATATATATATATATTAAATTCCCGAAACAGTTTTTCATGGTAAACAACTGATGATCCCTTAAATAATGTTAGAAGCTAACTAATATAATAACTGTAAAAGTTAAATTGACTTACATGAGTGATTTTCCACTGAACGACTTGGGACTTAAGATTTTTTATTTGTTTTTTTTATATAGTTTTAATGGTTGAGAAACTTCCAAGACTATATATATATATATATATATATATATATATATTTTTTGTTTTTTTTAATGATTGAGAAACTTCCAAGACTATATATATATATATATATATATATATATATATATATATATATATATATATATATATATATATATATATATACGGGATTACCCCGAATCTTGAAGGTGTAATATTCAATAGGCTACAGTTCCGCTCTTTAATTTACTTTCTAAGATGAACTTTACAATAATTAGTTACAGAGTGCACTATTTTGTAGAAAAATGTAAAAAACGTAATGTTGATGGTTGATAGGTCGACTGTACGTTTCATACGTAAATAAAACAATCATTTATATAAATATATATATATATATATAGTATACATTTTTATTCATACAAAAATTATTGGTTACATATGTGCATATATAATAACGCTGCGATATCTTTCATTTTTTCTGAAGGTCTGAGGAAACTGGCTCCCTCGCGAAATCGCAACTGAAACATGTAGGCACATATGTAACCAATAATATGTGTATAAATAAAATTATACACCAAAAAACAGCTCTACTTGTTATTGAGCACTTTTTTTATAAACACTGGAGATTCATTGGATTTATGTCTAGGAAACCAACATAATACATGTACTATATATATATATATATATATATATATATATATATATATATATATATATATATATATATATAGTACTTCATGTATCCACATAAAATATTATAAGGAGATATAAATTTTTATGTATCAGTTTTCAGTATTTACTTTAACAGTGCTCGATACATAAGTAGAGCTAGGTAGTAAGCAATGAAAATATATATATATATGTATATAAATATAAATATACATATATGTATATGTATATATATATATACATATACATATATGTATATATATGTATATTTATATATATATACATATATATATATGTATATAAATATGCATATATATATACATATATAAATATACATATATATGTGTATATAAATATACATATATATATAAATATATATGTATATATATATTTATATATATATATATATATATATATATATATATATATATATATATATATATTCAGTAAAACATATTTTAAGTAATAGTTTTTCCCAGAATATACATAGTGTAGGAATTTTACACTCAATCTTTTATTGCATTCTGATCTATTTTCGGCGAGAAAAAAAGCTCTAATAATTATATCTGCTGTTTCAGAAAAAAACGACAATTTTTACCAAAAACAAGTCTCAAAACTTATTACTTTATTCTTTCAATTATTTTGGTTACGAACATTTCACACACTTAAGTCTCATGTGATGCTTGAAAACAGGACAACAATGTAAAATACTCCAACACTAAAATCAAATTTCGAGCTATTTCAACACTGTGCAGATCATTTCTTCAGGCCGGTTATAAGTAAGTGTTGTGAAGTAGTCCAACAGTAAAAAGAAGTCAAGTCGAGGTTGGGTTAAGATAGCAAGTGTATTAACATAAAAGGTACAAAGGTAAGGAAACTGACTGGCACTCGGCTAGACAGTTACAATACTGTCCTTTTTTCTTCCTGTTGATTGTCTACTCGTACTATTTATAGTGAGAACCGGTGTAGTATCTCTTCTGTTAGAACGGCCGGTGTAACAGTAAGTAATTAAGGTAAACCTGCTGCAAAGAAGATCGGCTTCCTCTACCGGACTAGAAAACTTCTATAACCTGCCAGTATATATATATATGATTTTTTTTTTATTTACACAGACATGTACAAAACGCAGATTTTGTACATGTCTGTGTAAATAAAAAAAATAATATAAAAAATATAAAAAAATTATCATATATAAAGCTCTATTTTGATATTGAGTACTTTTTATAAACCCGGTTAAAATTCTCTGGATTACCACCCTGTGGATATTTTTTACCTGGATTATTATCATTATATATATATATATATATATATATATATATATATATATATATATATATATATATATATATATATATATACACAAAGTCACAATCCGCCAATTCATAGAGTATTTTTGCCACATCTGGGCTGGTACCCCAACTACTAGTCTTCCCCTCTCACACAGGGTCCAAAAAATCGATTAGGTCACATACTGTTTAACAAACCCCAGCCTCTCTCCGCTTGCTGCAATGCTGCATCCCTATGCTTGTTTTACACGTACTTCGATGGCATATGCTCCGGAGAACTTGCAGCAATTGTGATTTCTCAACGTAAATACCCCGACTAACCCGACAATCAGCAAAATTCCACCCCTTTCTAAGATGCCAGAAAAAACTTTCTATTCTAATAGCTAATCTCCTCGAACTTATTTTAAAATTTAATAAATATTGCATTTTATCCAATGTTTATTCTCATAACCTATTTACTTATATATGAGAAAGGAAGGATGAGGGTAATCCGACGTAATGGGAAATGAAAAAGGAAAAACCAAAAGATGTTTTTTTTATGTATTCATCAACGTTTCAACCCATCATGTCAACCCAATATTTTCATGTACTTGCATGACATTTTTTTCTTAAAATTATCATTCTGAGGAAGTCTTACAATGAAAAACTAAACGTTGATGAATACATAAAAAAACATCTTTTGGTTTTTACTTTTTCATTTCCCATATATATATATATATATCTTTAATTTTATTTTACTTTAGTCGAAATACTTTGAAATCAACGGATTCCTTTCTGGGGCTAACACTTGATCTCTTTGTGAGATACATAGATACTCGAATATTCCATTAAAGTTCTCCTTTACTTGTCAAACGTTGAGTTAGTAAAGAAGTGAAGAACATTAATTTCACCTCCTCAATTGACCAGTTAACTATGCTATAGTATATCTTTCTTGTGGTCTCTTGGTCTTACCAGATTCCAGAACAAGAATTCGTCTAGTCTGGCTGTTAGTTGAGATAACATTACTTGAAGAAGGTGCACCATTCCTCATATATATATATATATATATATATATATATATATATATATATATATATATATATATATATATATAAGATAAATGAAAGAAGAGAGATAAAGATGTACGAATGAAAGAAAAAGAAGCATGTTCTTATCGAGTACACTTTGCATTAAACAATCGAAGTTGAAATAAATTTGTCATTCGCACATCTTTATCTCTCTTCCTTCATTTATCATTTCACTGTATGTTCTATCCTCTAAAAGTATACTTTTAGTTTAATATTTCATTTATATATATATATATATATATATATATATATATATATATATATATATATATATATATATACTTCAACAGTGCTCGATACGTAAGTAGATCTAGGTAGTAAGTTATGAAAATAAATGTATGGCAATTAAGCTACACTGAGGCTTCCGCGTTTCATCCCCGGGGGGGAATCTTCAGACTATATATAAGGTGTGAAACTAAAAGTAGGATGTATACTTTTAGAAATTTGACCGCCCCTCCCCACCCAGCGAACCTGCCTTCTTCTCGGTTTCCACTCGAAACTTTTACAATATTTTGTAACTCATCTCCTTAGAATTCTTCTTCACTGGGTTCCATGGGAGTGTTTAAAATGCCTCCAAATCCACAGCTTTTTCTTGGCCTTTTGCTCGGCCTTTTGGTCGAGATCAAAGTGTAGTATCTGTTCCGATGGATACTGCACCCTATAGACTGGTATTGTCTTGGCCTTCGGGGCTTGATTTACGCCGGTCTATGGGATTGTCCTGTGCAGTTCTAGGAGGTCCACCCACCCAGGCTTTACCTCCCCTCTTTGGGGAGGAGTAAGTTAATTGCTTACTGCTTGAGGCGCCCCTACCGGGGAATGCCGACGGGGCTGCCCAGGCAATTTTTGATGGTCAGAGTGCTCACCTCTCGGGCGCTGGCTTTTCAACCCCCACTTTCCGACCCGAGCTTGGGTCACATCTTACTAGTGGGAGTAGGATAAAAACTGGCCTTGTGCCTAACTCCTGGAGAGGAGTAAATTACTCTTGGCCTTTTGGCTAAGATCAAAGTGTAGTATCTGTTCCGATGGATACTGCACGCCTGTCCTGTGCAGTTCTAGGAGGTCCACCCTCGCAGGCTTTGCCTCCCCTCTTTGGGGAGGAGTAAGTTTATTGCTTACTGTCTGAGGCGCCCCTACCGGAGAATGCCGACGGCAATTTTTAAATGGCCAGAGTGCTCACCTCTCGAGCGCTGGCTTTTCAACCCCCACTTTCTCGACCCGATCTTGGGTCACATCTTACTTGTGGGAGTAAGATAAAAATGGCCTTGTGCCTAACTCCTGGGGAGGAGTAAATAAATCCTAACCAACTTTCGACGACAGAACCGCATATTTTGTTGGATTAATTTCGTCTGGATCTACAATATCTTGACCACCTTTGACGCAGTTACCACGGACTTTTAACGGTGAATTTTTGCCTTTCTATTTCTCAATCCTTCCTCCTTTAACATTTTGTCACTGGACTTCTTTTCTATCTGGATATACTTTGCATTTTAACAACTTTCTAACACACTTATTTATAATTTCTATTATTTTCTCAAATTTTTCAAATTTTAAATTTTGGCTACTTCACTGCCAACTTATCTATCAGTGTAATTCATCTGATGATAAGATTCAAATCTTTGAAAAGCCTGGCGTAAGGAAAGAAAAACTAAACATACTTTTATTGAATACACCTTGCATTGCACAACTGGAGATGGAATTGATTTGTAATATTTACATTTTTTATTTCTCCTTTTGTCATTTATATATATATATATATATATATATATATATATATATATATATATATATATATATATATATATATATATATAGTAGGCTATGAAAATATATTTATGGAAATTAAGCTACACACAGGCTCCCGCGTTTCATCCCCGGAGGGAATCTTCAGGCTAAAATGAAAATTTTATGTGGATACATGAAATATATATATATATATATATATATATATATATATATATATACATATAAGTGTGTGTGTATGTATGTATATATATATATATATATATGTGTGTGTGTGTGTGTGTGTGTGTGTGGATATCTTAACAAACAAATTTCGCGTGTGCGTGTAAAAGCTAGATAGAAATAAAAGAAAGAGAGAGAGATTTAAGAGAAGAACGAAAGAGGTGCGGTAGGTGGAGAAATGGCGACAATCACACGGGGCTTGGGTGTGAAGTAGATGTCGGGTGGCGGGTACTGCACACCCGAGCGAGTAGTCGTCCTCGTAGTAGTAGTAGTAGTAGTAGTAGTACGGCTTGTGTTCGGCGAGTAAGAAGATTTGCCGTGTTTAGCCTCAGCTCGATTGATTAGATTTGAAATACAATCAAAATGTATTAAGTTTTTTTTTTGTGTGTGAATTGGTTTTCACTTTCGTCCAAGAAAAAAAGAAGAGAAAATTTACTGTTTTGTTTTTCTCTTACAACTCAAAAAAAAAGGAAAAAAAAAAAACGGCGAACAACTTGAATAATTCTTCTAATTCTAATTTCTTGTTCGTTTTTGTCAATAATAATTAAAACTAATAGAAAACAACAACAACAACAACAACAAACAAGATTAAAAACAAACGTGCACTCTGGTGGAATTTACATGATTTTTTTTTTGTTGTTGTTTGTTTACGAAACAGGAAAGGAAACGACGAAATTTCTCATCTTTACTTTTTTAATTGAGCGATTCTGAAATTATTGGCGGTCGAGGAATTCAAAAAAATGTAAGTGAATGTTTATTTATAAGTTCCCAGGTGTTTTTTGGGGGTTTTTTTTGTATTATTGTAGATTAACACCTTCATCTAAATAACTACCCCCCACCCCAGTTTCTCCTTTTTTAAACACGTAGAAAAATTGACAGAAAGAAAAAAAACAAAAAAAACAAAGACAATTATTTTAGAATTTAGAGTGGGGAACGAGTTTCGTATATAAATTCAATGTAAAATAATCCACGATATCCGGGCCATTCTAACGTTTCAGGGCAGTTAATCAAATTAGATCAATTCTGTGCGGGTTTTTAATCGATTACGTGTGGTTTTACAAGCTTGTCACTCGGACTTTAGGTTAATGATAAAGCATTTGGTTGACTGCCCTAAAAAGTTAAAATGATCCGGAAATGGAGGATCATTTTACGTTGAATTTATTATCAAAACTGATCCCCCACTATAAATTCTAAATCACCACATATTTGTGTTGTTTTTCTCTTTTTTTGTGGTGTTCACGTGTAATCGCCTAAAAATAGAATCTCATTTCGAGGTGAAGGGGGGAGGGGTTTAGCGGATTAGGGTTTTAATCCGCAAATTTTCCTTTTTTTATAGAAAAACTTTAATCCATTTTCTTTATAATTAGGGGTTATTCATTTGCTTGAGAAGTTTTACATTCACTTCAATGACATGACTTGCATTTTTATTTTTCTTGGTTCTCGGGCTACGATCAAGGTGTAGTATCTGTTCTGTCCTCAATCGGAGAAGGAGAGATCCTTCTTGACTGGAGCAAGTTTTAATTGTTGCCCCATCTAGAGTGCACCTTTTTTGGGAGCTGGACACCCCCCACATAAAAAGTCGACCTTGTGTCTAATTTTGCTCTCGTGGGGACGCAAGTAAACAGAGACTTACATTATCAGTTTTTTTTTGTTTACTATTAATCGATTTAAAAAACATTTAATTGAATATTTATTTTTTTTTTAAATTAATTGAATTTTTTTTTTAAATTAATTGAATATTTATTATTTTTTTAAATTTTAATTGAATATTTATTATTTAAAAAAAATTTAATTTAATATTTATTATCTTTTTAAATTTTATTGAATTTTTTTAAAAATTAATTGAATATTTATTATTTTTTTAAAATTTAATTGAATTTTTTTTTAAAATTTAATTGAATATTTAGTATTTTTTAAAATTTAATTGAATATTTATCATTTTTTTTTAAATTAATTGAATATTTATTATTTTTAAAAAATTTAATTGAATATTTATTTATTTTTTAAAATTTAATTGAATTTTTTTTTTAATTTAATTGAATATTTATTATTTTTTTTAATTTAATTGAATATTTATTATTTTTTTAAATTTGATTGAATATTTATTATTTTTTTAAAATTTGATTGAATATTTATTATTTTTTAAAATTTAATTGAATATTTATCATTTTTTTTAAAATTAATTGAATATTTATTATTTTTAAAAAATTTAATTGAATATTTATTTATTTTTTAAAATTTAATTGAATTTTTTTTTTAATTTAATTGAATATTTATTATTTTTTTTAATTTAATTGAATATTTATTATTTTTTTAAATTTGATTGAATATTTATTATTTTTTTTAAATTTGATTGAATATTTATTATTTTTTTAAATTTAATTGAATATTTATTACTTTTTAAAATTTAATTGAATATTTATTATTTTTTTAAAAATTAATCGAATATTTATTGAAAAAAAACATGCACATACGTACATTACTGAATGAAACGTTTTAAAAATCCTATTAAAAAAATAATTATAAAATTAAATCTGCCAGGATGCATTTCTGTGTATTCGTAAGCAAGTCAGCCATTTTAAACTTCTGTTAATAGTTTAAAACAAGGATGAATTACTTCGTGGCTCTTCAAAATTTGCAAATAAATTAGAAAATACTTAAAAACTTGAATAGAAAGCTATTTAAACTGTCTTTAAAATCCTCATGTATTAAAAGATTGAACATTTTGGAAGGTATTTACTTCCAATCATTTTATAAATAAAGATTAAAACAATACCTTAACAAAATTAGGTGTAGTTTAGTTACAATTCGGTTCAGGTAATAAGTTAATAACCAGACGATACCGTAATAATTAAATTTAACGGCACTTGTGCATTTTAACATTTTTTTTGTGTTTTCATTTTAAGAGAGTTCCCTCCGCGGCGTGGGAAGAGTTAACAAAGCCCTCCCTCTCCCCATGTTAAGAATAGCTTTCTAAATTTGAACGGGGATGTTAAAATGCACAAGTGCCAATTCAAGTTTTAAAAACTTTTTTTTTTAAACATAATATGGTACTCTTATAGCTGACGCACCATGTTTCCGTGACTTCGCTTCGTCAATGTTCGGGCAGGTATCGGAAGCGCCCGAGAGTTGACGCAACTATTAACCAAGAAACATTTGCTTATAAACAATTTGTTTTATTTAAAATAAGAAAAGAAAACAAAAAAATTGCTTAAAAACGATTGACAAATTGACAAAAAAATGTTAAAAAAAAAAAATTTTTAAACATTGAAAATTTTTTTAAAAAACAATAACACTTGCTTAACAAATCAAACAAAAATCATCATTTGAAACTTCCCGGTGCACAAACAAAATACCATTTTATTTAAAAACATTTGATTAAAAATGGTTCTTTTGACAAAAAAAAAAGAACAAAAATAAACATCTAATTACTAACAGTTGTTTAGCTATGTTTTGTTCGTTCTTCATTTGTATACATGTATTTTAGTTTGATTTTCTTCGTCGTGATTTATCGGCTGCCAGTCTTCCATTTAGCGTTTGGCAGTTTTCGCCTCGACAACTCTCGGGCGCTTCCGTAACCTGCCCTAACGTTGGCGACGTGAAGTCACGGAAACATGGTGCGTCAGCTATAAGAGTACCCATAATATTTTGGGGGGAAAAGTCGGCATAGTCAAAAACGAAACAAAACTGAAAGTAAATGCTGGATACGCACGACTAACAGTATTAGAAAGAAAACACCAATGTTGTTACAACAACGCCTTTACTGAATCATCTAGCGGATGTTTCCGTTAGCGACACCTACCTTACAGAATATTTAGGTTTGCCTCAAATTTAACAGAGGTTGGAAAAGCCAGCCCACTAGGTGTAGTGTACCCTCGCCTGCATAAAAAATGCAAATGCCTGAACAGCTCCATCGGTATTCCCCGGTAGGGACGTCTCAGACGATTATCAATTAACTAACGCATTTTCAAATAGAGATTGTAAAGCTTGGGAGGATGGACCTCCTAGGACTTAACAGAACTATACCTCAGTCCGACAGAAGCAAGGCCACTGTCGGACTGATTGTCAAAATATAACGATACGTTGAATTGATACTTTTACAGAACAAGACCCATATCGGCAAGAATGTTTATGATTGTTTCCGATTGAGATTTACAGAACAGACCGGAAATGTCACCGAACAGTCAATTAGTACCGACATTAAATGAAACAACTTTTTCATTTTTCCTTGACTTGAAGTTAAGTTTATTTACCCACCCCCACTTCCTTCGTGTTAAGAATGGGTTTAATAATTTTATTTAAATCAGTAAGTGGATTAACTTATTTTAAAAGGGCAAATATTTTTTTAAACCCTAGCCTAACCCTAACCCTAAGCCAAAAGGGTGCATTTCTGTTTGGATGT
>OY744541.1:16447126-16464626 GCA_963556195.1 Sepiola atlantica | reverse complement strand
CGAACGGAACCCTTTATTTAATCCACGGGGGTAGCATGTTCTCGTTACGTCAGCCATGACTAGGAGAAGTCTTTATTAATTTGCAATTCGAGATATACATACGACTGGGGACAGCGTGTGAATTTAATATTCCCTAGAAACTTCCTTCTTCAGAGAACTTCGGCTCAACGCTCTCATGATGAATACCGCACCAGGTACGAGATTGGTAATAAAATATTATTACTGGCGGGAAACTTGATCAAATCCTAAGTTGTAGTACTTTCAAGTTTCTTGTTAAAACAGTCCCTTTTATTTCTATGACTAAAAATGAAAGCGAAATGTGCAGGGTGGCCCACTTAAAAGTTGTCCGAACACTAGTCGACTTGAAGAATGTTAGTAAATGTGATTATTTGCATACAGATTGGATAACGCAAACAGAAACCAAAAGACTTGGTTCACAAAGAAAAAAATAGAAATATGTCTATGACTTCCCTTTATTTCTATAGTTTGTTGTAATCGCGTTGTTTTGTGGGATGTCAGTAGAAATATGTCTATGACTCCTCTTTATTTATGTAGTTTGTTGTAATCGCGTTGTTTTGTGGGATGTCAGTAGAAATATATCTATGACTCCTCTTTATTTACGTAGTTTGTTGTAATCGCGTTGTTTTGTGGGATGTCAGTAGAAATATGTCTATGACTCCTCTTTATTTATGTAGTTTGTTGTAATCGCGTTGTTTTGTGAGATGTCAGTAGAAATATGTCTATGACTCCCCTTTATTTATGTAGTTTGTTGTAATCGCGTTGTTTTGTGGGATGTCAGTAGAAATATGTCTATGACTCCCCTTTATTTATGTAGTTTGTTGTAATCGCGTTGTTTCGTGGGATGTCAGTAGAAATATGTCTATAACTCGCCTTTATTTATATAGGTTGTTCTAATCGCGTTGTTTTGTGGGATGTCAGTAGAAATATAACTATGGCTGCTCTTTATTTATGTAGTTTGTTGTAATCGCGTTGTTTTGTGGGATGTCAGTAGAAATATGTCTATAACTCGCCTTTATTTATATAGGTTGTTCTAATTGCGTTGTTTTGTGGTATGTCAGTAGAAATATGTCTATGACCTTCCTTAATTTATAGTTTGTTGTAATCGCGTTCTTTTGTGGAATGTCAGTAGAAATATGTCTATAACTCCCCTTTATTTATATAGGTTGTTGTAATCGCGTTGTTTTGTGGGATGTCAGTAGAAATATGTCTATGACTCCTCTTTATTTATATAGTTTGTTGTAATCGCGTTGTTTTGTGAGATGTCAGTAGGAATTTCCATTTCTCTTTTATAAAATACTTTGCGCATTGTCTTTCATGCTTTCTCTTGCATTATTTCCTTGTTCCGTCTCATATGTAGTTCATACGGGTTCTTTACCCCTTCCCCATTTTTCTTGTTTCGATTTTTGTTTGTTTCCAATTTATATTTTTCTCGCAATTGTAATGATTTATCTGCCGAGAGTTAACATGAATAAAAAGTCAATATTTTATTGATTTAAGATTAATTCTACTTCGTTTCACAAATTACAAGTACTTTTGGGGTTAAGTGTATTAGAAGCTTTTTGCTTGCGGCTGACTGAACGACAACAATCCACCCTACTTAAATAAAGGGTGCAGTTTGCAATTCTATACAGATTCCCGACTAGTATTTTTTAGCTCCTTACATCAAGTTGTTTCATGCCTTATCTGGAGCGATTTCTATGAAAAATAAATTTTTAAAAAATAAAAAAATACAATATATCAAAATTCAACGTTACACATAGAGAACTACAGACACGGTATTTTTGTGACGTTGTTGAAAGGGAGAAACCCTAGACTGCTGAGATTTAACCGGATGCAGTTCGTCGTTCGAAGAAGCAACGGGTGGTGTGCCTTATTTATCTACCTCCCACGGGTAAAATGTGACACAAGGTCGGAAAGAGGGATTTGATAAGTCAGTATCCTAGAGGAAGAGTACTTATGACCCTTAAACATTGCCTGGGCAGTCCCCGTCGGCATTTCCTGGTAAGTGCGCCTCAGGCAGTAAGCAATAAACTTACTCCTCCCCTAAGACGGGAGGCAAAGCCTGGGAGGGTGGACCTCCTAAAACTGCACAGGACAAACCCACAGACCGGCGGAAATCAAGCCACGAAGGCCAAGACAATACCGGTCTATAGGATGTAGTATCCATCGGAACAGATTGTATTTAGGGCAATACATCCCGGGAAACATTAATTCAGGAATTAAAATTATATTCCAAGAATGCATCCACCCTTAGGCATGAAAGTCCACTGTGGAAGGGGGAAGGTAGGGGTCGGGAGTTTTTTTTACATTTAAAGCCAACGCCTGTCAGCATTCCCCGGTAGGGGCACCTCAGGCGATAGTAATAAACTGACCAGTCTCAAAATGTGAGAAGGTAAAGACTGGGAGGGTGGACCGTCCAGAACTGTGCAGGACAAACCCACAGACCGGCGGAATCAAGACCCGAAGGCCAAGACGATACCGGTCTATAGAGTGTAGTATTTATTTACCTCCTCTCCAGGAGGTTAGGCACAAGGCCAGTTTTATCTTACTCACACAAGTAAGATGTGACCCAAGGTCGGGTCGGGAAAGTGGGGTTTGAAAAGCCAGCGCCCGAGAAAGTGAGCACTCTGGCCATTAAAAATTGCCTGGGCAGCCCCGTCGGCATTCCCCGGTAGGGGCGCCTCATGCAGTAAGCAATAAACTTACTCCTCCCCAAAGAGGGGAGGCAAAGCTTGGGAGGATGGACCTCCTAGAACTGCACAGGACAGACCCATAGATCGGCGTAAATCAAGCCCCGAAAGTCAAGACAATACCAGTTTATGGGGTGCAGTATCCATCGGAACAGATACTACACTTCATCTGGGCCAAAGAGCCAAGAAGCGCAACGGGTGGCGTGCTGTGTTTGCAAGCAAGACTAGACACTTAAGTATTGATTTACTCCTCTCCAGGAGTTAGGCACAAGGCCAGTTTTTATCTTACTCCCACAAGTAAGATGTGACCCAAGGTCGGGTCGGGAAAGTGGGGTTTAAAAATTGCCTGGGCAGCCCCGTCGGCATTCCCCGGTAGGGGCGCCTCAGGCAGTAAGCAATAAACTTACTCCTCCCCAAAGAGGGGAGGCGAAGCCTGGGAGGGTGGACCTTCTAGAACTGCACAGGACAGACCCACAGACCGGCGTAAATCAAGCCTCGAAGGCCAAGACAATACCAGTCTATAGGGTGCAGTATCCATCGGAACAGATACTAACTTTGATCTGGGCCAAAGAGCCAAGAAGCGCAACGGGTGGCGTGCTGTGTTTGCAAGCAAGACTAGACACTTAAGTAACGTATGGATTAAAGTAAATTAAAATAAGTGAACTTATGAGTCACAAGTCTCGTCTCGAGCGAAACGAGACTCGTAACGTATGTAAATTAGACACAAGGCCAGAATTAATATAAGAGTGATAGTGTCAACTGCAAAGGCGTCGTCTTTCTTTATACTTTTCCTTTTTGGGCCAGAAATAAGGTGCAAATTCGGAGTGGCTCATACTCGGCGGTTCTTTGATACAATAGAGGCGCGTTCAATAACATAGAAATGACCAGACTCATCACTACCTTCAGCTTTTACCATGTATTTCTGTAACGGGTGATAGGTTATTACCATATTTTTTTTTAATTTGAACGTGACACCGACAGAACGGTGAACACAGTACCATATAGAAATACCGCACGTATCACCACCTTCAGCCTTTCAAACGTCTTCCTGTAGTAAGAGAAAGTGCATAACCACTTTAAAAAGGTCAACGTGACACCGAAAGTACGACGGACACAATATCATATAGAAATACCGCACGTATCACCACCTTCAGCCTTTCAAACGTCTTCCTGTAGTAAGAGAAAGTTCATAACCACTTTAAAAAGGTCAACGTGACACCGAAAGTACGACAGACACAATATCATATAGAAATACCGCACGTATCAACAACTTCAGCCTTTCAAACGTCTTCCTGTAGTAAGAGAAAGTTCATAACCACTTTAAAAAGGTCAACGTGACATCGAAAGTACGACGGACACAGTATCATATAGAAATACCGCACGTATCACCACCTTCAGCCTTTCAAACGTCTTCCTGTAGTAAGAGAAAGTTCATAACCACTTTAAAAAGGTCAACGTGACACCGAAAGTACGACGGACACAATATCATATAGAAATACCGCACGTATCACCACCTTCAGCCTTTCAAACGTCTTCCTGTAGTAAGAGAAAGTTCATAATCACTTTAAAAAGGTCAACGTGACACCGAAAGTACGACGGACACAGTATCATATAGAAATACCGCACGTATCACCACATTCAGCCTTTCAAACGTCTTCCTGTAGTAGGAGGCAGGTAATTACAATATTTCAAACTTCAACGTGACAACGACAGAAAGACGGACAGACTATCATATAGAAATAACTGGACGTATCACGTCTTCCTATAGTAGGGGGGCATCTTACAACAATATTTCAAACTTCAACGTTACACAGACAGAACGATAGATACAATATCCTATAGAAATCACTGAACGTATCACAACCTTCAACCTTTCCCCCCGTCTTCTTGTAGTAAGAGGCAGGTAATGACCATATTTCAAACTGTAACGTGATAACGGCAGACACAGTATTATATCGAAATACTGAACGTATTACCACCCTCAACCTGTCCCACGTCATCCTGTAGTAGGAGGCAGGTTATTTCCATATTTCAAACCTCAACGTGACACCAACAGAACTACGGACACAGTATCATATAGAAATCACTGAACGTATCTTGAATGCCACGCCTTCGTGTAGTGGGAGGGATTTTAATACCATATTTCAAAAACTTCCACGTGACAGATAGAACGCCAGAACACACATACTTGACGTATCTAAAAAAAAACTAATAAAATAAAATTCTTTGTTTACCGTAGTGCAAGCTGCTCCTGACTGTTGTTTACATAATTGTTGGCCGTCTTGTATGCTTTTTTAAAATTAGTTTTTAGTGATTTATGCTAAAATACCTTCCGATTTTTGTAAGAGCAACCGGCGTCGATCTCGCCTCTAGAACTGACGCAACGGAAGAAAGAATGTGTGTGTGTGGGTGTGGGTGTGCGTGTGTCTAGATAAACGCGTTTTCCTATGTCGAATTTTAACTTGAATATAACCATCGACAAAAGTGATTTTTTAGAATGGCGCGCATTCAAAATTTCTTGTCTCGTTCTCACAAATCTAATTCATACCCGGGCAGTGTTTGTAATGCTAGGATCAGGGTTTTATCATGTAGTACGATGACATAAAAATCATATTTATTTATCTTACTTTGATAGCATATCAAACAAATAAAGCTTGAGACTGGATACCTCCGCCTGACAACATAACGTAGGCCGTATTGTATCTAGCATAGCCGAAGTTATTCCATGAAAATGTTGATATCTAGTATACCCGAAGTTATTCCATGAAAATGTTGATATCTAGTAAAGTCGAAGTTATTCCATGAAAATGTTGATATCTAGTATACCCCAAGTTATTCCATGAAAATGTTGATATCTAGTATACCCGAAGTTATTCCATGAAAATGTTGATATCTAGTAAAGGCGAAGTTATTCCATGAAAATGTTGATATCTAGTATACCCCAAGTTATTCCATGAAAATCTTGATATCTAGTATACCCCAAGTTATTCCATGAAAATGTTGATATCTAGTATACCCCAAGTTATTCCATGAAAATGTTGATATCTAGTATACCCGAAGTTATTCCATGAAAATGTTGATATCTAGTATAGGCGAAGTTATTCCATGAAAATGTTGATATCTAGTATAGGCGAAGTTATTCCATGAAAATGTTGATATCTAGTATACCCGAAGTTATTCCATGAAAATGTTGATATCTAGCATAGCCGAAGTTATTCCATGAAAATGTTGATATCTAGTAAAGGCGAAGTTATTCCATGAAAATGTTGATATCTAGTATACCCGAAGTTATTCCATGAAAATGTTGATATCTAGCATAGCCGAAGTTATTCCATGAAAATGTTGATATCTAGTAAAGGCGAAGTTATTCCATGAAAATGTTGATATCTAGTATACCCGAAGTTATTCCATGAAAATGTTGATATCTAGTAAAGGCGAAGTTATTCCATGAAAATGTTGATATCTAGTATACCCCAAGTTATTCCATGAAAATGTTGATATCTAGTATACCCCAAGTTATTCCATGAAAATGTTGATATCTAGTATACCCCAAGTTATTCCATGAAAATGTTGATATCTAGTATACCCCAAGTTATTCCATGAAAATGTTGATATCTAGTATACCCCAAGTTATTCCATGAAAATGTTGATATCTAGTATAGGCGAAGTTATTCCATGAAAATGTTGATATCTAGTATACCCGAAGTTATTCCATGAAAATGTTGATATCTAGCATAGCCGAAGTTATTCCATGAAAATGTTGATATCTAGTAAAGGCGAAGTTATTCCATGAAAATGTTGATATCTAGTATACCCGAAGTTATTCCATGAAAATGTTGATATCTAGCATAGCCGAAGTTATTCCATGAAAATGTTGATATCTAGTAAAGGCGAAGTTATTCCATGAAAATGTTGATATCTAGTATACCCGAAGTTATTCCATGAAAATGTTGATATCTAGTATACCCGAAGTTATTCCATGAAAATGTTGATATCTAGTATACCCCAAGTTATTCCATGAAAATGTTGATATCTAGTATACCCCAAGTTATTCCATGAAAATGTTGATATCTAGTATACCCCAAGTTATTCCATGAAAATGTTGATATCTAGTATACCCCAAGTTATTCCATGAAAATGTTGATATCTAGTATACCCCAAGTTATTCCATGAAACTGTTGATATCTAGTATAGGCGAAGTTATTCCATGAAAATGTTGATATCTAGTATACCCGAAGTTATTCCATGGAAAGATTAATTAGAAGCAACCTGGGTGGGGAGTTAAGCAGCAAAATGTGTGTTCCCATTATATTTAAATTTCTGGATGTCGAGAAAACAGAGAACAGGGAAGGAATTCCAAATACAAGCGGTCCGAGGAGAAAAGCTATTAGAGTAGAACATTTTCCGGTATCTAAGGACCTCTACTGTGAAGGGGTGTGATTTTGCTGCTAGTCGGGTGGGTCGGTTATATTTTCGTTGTAGGGTTAATACCTCAACGTGACACCGACAGTACAGTAAATTCATTGGAGCATATTCCGTTGAAGTTATTGTAAAACAAGCATAAGGATGCAACACTGCGACGATGTGACAGGGTATGAAGCTTGGCAGACAGTAGAGGACATGTTAGGTTAAAAACTCTTTTTTTTCCACTCCTTTCAAGAAGGAGGGGCTTCTGATTAGTTCTACCAGGCAAGATGTGTCAACAATATTGCATCCACTGGCGAATGGTGGCTTTATAGAGATATAGGATACTGGCAGGGGTGAGGAGTTTTCTAGTCTGGTAAAGGGAGTCTACATTATTTACAGCCGACTTTGCAGTATCTTATGTGCACTTATTCAAATAAATTTGCCTGAGAATGTCAGACCGAGAAGTTTGAACGTTGGATTCTCATGAAGGGGGCTATCGGCTATGGCAATCGGTGGTTGGAAATGTTTATTATAGTTGTTAAAGGAAATGACCTTTACTAATCATCTCTTTTTGGCCCCATTCTTCTACAGACATGACCTAATTTTCTAAGTAAGGATTCAGCATTTGCCTTGAATGTGTGAGCATTTGATTTGCCTGCATGTCGGAAATAGAGCGTGCTATCATCAGCAAATACAATTATGTCGGACGCGACTGCATTGGGAAGGTCTTTTTATGAATATCAGGAATCACATAGGTTCAACTATCGATCACTTGGGCCATCCTGAATTAATGTGATGTTCGGATATACGACCATGGAGACCGATATTTATTTAAATTTAGATAAATGTAATAATATTAATTTGTGGTCTTAATTGTTCTTAATAACATAAAGTTTTATTATAACGATGACGGCAACGATATATTTTCAACTTGGAGTTTTCAAAAGAATTAGCAGGATTTTTAGAATAGCTTAGTTTGCATTAGATGGTTGCAGCGTTAACTTGGCCTTTTGGCTAAGATCAAAGTGTAGTATCTGTTCCGATTGATACTGCACCCCATAGACTGGTATTGTCTTGGCCTTCTGGGCTTGATTTACGCCGGTCTATGGGTCTGTCCTGTGCAGTTCTAGGAGGTCCACCCTCCCAGGCTTCTCCTACCCTCTTTGGGGAGGAATAAGTTTATTGCTTACTGCCTGAGGCGCCCCTACCGGGGAATGCCGACGGGGCTGCCCAGGTAATTTTTAAACCCCACTTTCCCGACCCGACCTTGGGTCACATCTTACTTGTGGGAGTAAGATAAAAACTGGCCTTGTGCCTAACTCCTGGAGAGGAGTAAATCAATACTCATTCACTATTATTGTATCCATGAAAGTGTTTTCGTTTTCATACGTTCAAGTAAATAAATCAACCGACCCATCATTATCATCATTATCATTTGCGTTTTTTTTTCTGACAATCACCTTACTATCGTGTTTACTATATTACCATTTTTCTTTAAATATCTCCAAACATAATACGATGAAGCTTGAATGTAATTGTATCGTAAAATAAAGATACATACATTATAAGTTACGTTGAAATTAGGCTAACAAATGTTAAGACACACAAACCTTAAATGTTATCTCTTCGACGTAAATACACTAGACCAACTCGACAATCAGCTAAATCCCATCCATTCACTGTAGAGGTCCCCAGATGCAGGAGAGCCTTCCACTCCAATATATTATTTCCTCGTGCTGTCGGCCTCTGGAACTCCAACCCTGCTCCCTGTTTCCCTGACAGTACCAACATGTAGAGGTTTAAAACTAATTTAAACATTGTTTGGGTGAAATATGCTAAAAAAAAAAAAGAATGCAAAAAAGCAATAAAAATACTTATTATAACATTGCATTTTTCATCGTTGAAAACAATGTGACGCAAACTGATTTTTCTCTTTCTATTTCTTATGGCATAATGGAATATTTGCAATGTTGCAGATATAAAGCATAATATTTAGAAGCAGACACATATTAACGTGCAATCATTCTCTCTCTTTCTATTTCATGCGTCATAATGGAATGTTTTCAACGTTACGGACATGAAACATTACCTTAAAAAACAGATACATAATGTCGCGCAGTGTTTCTCTCTTTCTATTTCATACGTCATAATGGAATATTTGCAATGTTACGGATATGAAACAAAATCTTTTGAAACAGACAAATATTTACGCGAAGTGTTTCTCTCTTTCTATTACAAACATCATAATTGAATATTTGCAATGTTACGGACATGAAACAAAATCTTTAGTAACAGACAAATATTTACGCGAAGTGTTTCTCTCTTTCTATTACAAACATCATAATTGAATATTTGCAATGTTACGGACATGAAACAAAATCTTTAGAAACAGACAAATAATAACGCGCAGTGTTTCTTTGTTTCTATTACAAACATCATAATGGAATATTTGCAATGTTACGGACATGAAACAAAATGTTTAGAAACAGACAAATATTTACGCGAAGTGTTTCTCTCTTTCTATTACAAACGTAATAATTGAATATTTGCAATGTTACGGACAATCATTAGAAACAAACATATCATGAATAATATATATCAGTAGCTGATCTAAAAAAAAAAATACGAGTGTTTTATATATTTTAATGTGACACTTTCTGAATGACGACGGTTTCTATTGTAAAACGTTTTTCTTCTCTATAGAAAATGGCCACGTCCGTTTTACTTGAACCTCAATCGCCGTGTTGTCAGAAAGAGGTTACACAACCCCATTTTCACTTAGTTGTGTTGTCCCCAACATGAATGAACACTACGTTTAGTTCCTTCATGTTCACGTTTTACTAATGATTTTGAGAAAGAAATTATACTTGCACTACGTTTTTTTTTCATTGCTAGACAGGTATTTTATTTACCTCCTCTCCAGGGGGCTAGGCACAAGGTCAGGTGTGGAAAACCAGCGCACTAGGAGTATTGTGCTCTGACAGATAAAAAATGCCTGAGAAGCCCCGTCGGAATTGCCCGGAGGAGCAACTCAGGCGATTAGCAATAAACTAACTATAGCAATAACTAGACCTCCGGAGACCGAACAGAATCATACCCTAACCCTAAATCCTAACCCTAACCCTAACCCTAACCCTAAATCCTA
The DNA here is from genome assembly GCA_963556195.1 of Sepiola atlantica. Classification (NCBI taxonomy): domain Eukaryota; kingdom Metazoa; phylum Mollusca; class Cephalopoda; order Sepiida; family Sepiolidae; genus Sepiola; species Sepiola atlantica. The sequence goes on along the minus strand of OY744541.1, from coordinate 16,454,363 downwards.
ACCCTAACCCTAACCCTAAATCCTAATCCTAACCCTAAATCCTAACCCTTACCCTAATCCTAACCCTAACCCTAACCCTAACCATAACCCTAACCCTAACCCGACAGCAACAAAGTCACTGTCAGACTGATTGTCAAGGACGTATCCGCGACTGATAAAGACACACACACACAGCCTATGCGAGGCAAGTATCGCTAGGTAGGTATGCCTGGTCACTGGGCGTATCACATTAGTTTATGTCAATACGAATATCACGAGTGAACAACTCTCTATTTAATAACTATATCGTGTATGTAAAGTGCTCTTACCCCCTATAGATTACATTGACGTAATATCAATTATCACACGATACTTTTTTGAACTGACCCACAATGAAGAAATCGACATTTTGAAAAATCAGTGTGTTTCGCTATTCTCTAATCAATTTTCTTTCTTATATACCCAGATGTTGTTGTAGTCATCAGTCAAATTCTACTTCTTCTGTTGCTCTGTCAAATGCGAACACTGAGCACTTGCATCATTCTCCAGTCGTTTCATGGGTTAGGGTTAGGGTTTCATGGGTTAGGGTTAGGGTTTCATGGGTTAGGGTTAGGGTTTCATGGGCAATAAGTGGCAGATGCAGGCACTGCTTTTGTTTGAATACATTTCATAAATGATTGTTTTCTAACGAAGATTTTTACATATATTTAAACCATTTGGGAAAGGCATTTGAAGTTTACACTGTCGTAATAGAAGTTAGAGAAACTTTGAATGTCGTTTTTTTTTAATAATTTTGAAAAAACTATGCATATGTAATGTCTTCTCGGGTATATTTTAATAGGAAAAAAGGAAATCATCAAGCTTTGCTTTTTTGCTTCTACAACTACTTGAAATCGTTTCATGCGAGTCTAGAAAAAGGCACGTGTTTTACTCGCTAACTTAGAATTGAATTAAAACCGGAACATTTTGTATCAAACTTGAATGAGTACAACATTTTTAGCTGTTTTTGCTTTTCCCACTACTTGAAATCGTTTCATGCGGGTCTAGAAAAAGGCACGTGTTTTACTCGCTAACTTAGAATTGAATTAAAACCGGAACATTTTGTATCAAACTTGAATGAGTACAACATTTTTAGCTGTTTTTGCTTTTCCCACTACTTGAAATCGTTTCATGCGAGTCTAGAAAACGGCACGTGTTTTACTCGCTAACTTAGAATTGAATTAAAACCGGAACATTTTGTATCAAACTTGAATGAGTACAACATTTTTAGCTGTTTTTGCTTTTCCCACTACTTGAAATCGTTTCATGCGAGTCTAGAAAACGGCACGTGTTTTACTCGCTAACTTAGAATTGAATTAAAACCGGAACATTTTGTATCAAACTTGAATGAGTACAACATTTTTAGCTGTTTTTGCTTTTCCCACTACTTGAAATCGTTTCATGCGAGTCTAGAAAACGGCACGTGTTTTACTCGCTAACTTAGAATTGAATTAAAACCGGAACATTTTGTATCAAACTTGAATGAGTACAACATTTTTAGCTGTTTTTGCTTTTCCCACTACTTGAAATCGTTTCATGCGAGTCTAGAAAACGGCACGTGTTTTACTCGCTAACTTAGAATTGAATTAAAACCGGAACATTTTGTATCAAACTTGAATGAGTACAACATTTTTAGCTGTTTTTGCTTTTCCCACTACTTGAAATCGTTTCATGCGGGTCTAGAAAAAGGCACGTGTTTTACTCGCTAACTTAGAATTGAATTAAAACCGGAACATTTTGTATCAAACTTGAATGAGTACAACATTTTTAGCTGTTTTTGCTTTTCCCACTACTTGAAATTGTTTCATGCGGGTCTAGAAAAAGGCACGTGTTTTACTCGCTAACTTAGAATTGAATTAAAACCGGAACATTTTGTATCAAACTTGAATGAGTACAACATTTTTAGCTGTTTTTGCTTTTCCCACTACTTGAAATCGTTTCATGCGGGTCTAGAAAACGGCACGTGTTTTACTCGCTAACTTAGAATTGAATTAAAACCGGAACATTTTGTATCAAACTTGAATGAGTACAACATTTTTAGCTGTTTTTGCTTTTCCCACTACTTGAAATCGTTTCATGCGGGTCTAGAAAAAGGCACGTGTTTTACTCGCTAACTTAGAATTGAATTAAAACCGGAACATTTTGTATCAAACTTGAATGAGTACAACATTTTTAGCTGTTTTTGCTTTTCCCACTACTTGAAATCGTTTCATGCGGGTCTAGAAAAAGGCACGTGTTTTACTCGCTAACTTAGAATTGAATTAAAACCGGAACATTTTGTATAAAACTTGAATGAGTACAACATTTTTAGCTGTTTTTGCTTTTCCCACTACTTGAAATCGTTTCATGCGAGTCTAGAAAAAGGCACGTGTTTTACTCGCTAACTTAGAATTGAATTAAAACCGGAACATTTTGTATCAAACTTGAATGAGTACAACATTTTTAGCTGTTTTTGCTTTTCCCACTACTTGAAATCGTTTCATGCGAGTCTAGAAAACGGCACGTGTTTTACTCGCTAACTTAGAATTGAATTAAAAGCGGAACATTTTGTATCAAACTTGAATGAGTACAACATTTTTAGCTGTTTTTGCTTTTCCCACTACTTGAAATCGTTTCATGCGAGTCTAGAAAACGGCACGTGTTTTACTCGCTAACTTAGAATTGAATTAAAACCGGAACATTTTGTATCAAACTTGAATGAGTACAACATTTTTAGCTGTTTTTGCTTTTCCCACTACTTGAAATCGTTTCATGCGGGTCTAGAAAAAGGCACGTGTTTTACTCGCTAACTTAGAATTGAATTAAAACCGGAACATTTTGTATCAAACTTGAATGAGTACAACATTTTTAGCTGTTTTTGCTTTTCCCACTACTTGAAATCGTTTCATGCGAGTCTAGAAAACGGCACGTGTTTTACTCGCTAACTTAGAATTGAATTAAAACCGGAACATTTTGTATCAAACTTGAATGAGTACAACATTTTTAGCTGTTTTTGCTTTTCCCACTACTTGAAATCGTTTCATGCGGGTCTAGAAAAAGGCACGTGTTTTACTCGCTAACTTAGAATTGAATTAAAACCGGAACATTTTGTATCAAACTTGAATGAGTACAACATTTTTAGCTGTTTTTGCTTTTCCCACTACTTGAAATCGTTTCATGCGAGTCTAGAAAAAGGCACGTGTTTTACTCGCTAACTTAGAATTGAATTAAAACCGGAACATTTTGTATCAAACTTGAATGAGTACAACATTTTTAGCTGTTTTTGCTTTTCCCACTACTTGAAATCGTTTCATGCGGGTCTAGAAAAAGGCACGTGTTTTACTCGCTAACTTAGAATTGAATTAAAACCGGAACATTTTGTATCAAACTTGAATGAGTACAACATTTTTAGCTGTTTTTGCTTTTCCCACTACTTGAAATCGTTTCATGCGAGTCTAGAAAAAGGCACGTGTTTTACTCGCTAACTTAGAATTGAATTAAAACCGGAACATTTTGTATCAAACTTGAATGAGTACAACATCTTTAGCTGTTTTTGCTTTTCCCACTACTTGAAATCGTTTCATGCGAGTCTAGAAAAAGGCACGTGTTTTACTCGCTAACTTAGAATTGAATTAAAACCGGAACATTTTGTATCAAACTTGAATGAGTACAACATTTTTAGCTGTTTTTGCTTTTCCCACTACTTGAAATCGTTTCATGCGAGTCTAGAAAAAGGCACGTGTTTTACTCGCTAACTTAGAATTGAATTAAAACCGGAACATTTTGTATCAAACTTGAATGAGTACAACATTTTTAGCTGTTTTTGCTTTTCCCACTACTTGAAATCGTTTCATGCGGGTCTAGAAAAAGGCACGTGTTTTACTCGCTTACTTAGAATGGCATTTTTCATCGTTGAAAACAATGTAGCGCAAAGTGGTTTTTCTCTTTCTATTTCGTATGGCATAATGGAATATTTGCAATGTTGCAGATATAAAGCATAATATTTAGAAACAGACACATATTAACGTACATGGAATGGAATATTTTCATATTTTGTAAAAAACTTGAATTAGTAGAAATTTTAGCTTTGTCTAAAAAAAAAGAGAAGAAACCGCCAAGTACATTGCTCGTTCATCGTATTCTCTCTCTCTCTCTCTCTCTCTCTTTCTTTCTCTCTCTCTCTCTCTCTCTCTATCGAGCTAGCTATCTATCTCTTTGTTACATAAAGAGGGTCGTGTTTTGAATGGGACAGTTTTAGTTACACCTTAAAGAACAGAGGTCATCCCAGAACGGAAGTCGACGAGACCACGTGACGTCCAGACAGTGATTTTCTTTCTTTTGGCTTGCGAGACTTCTAAGCAGGAAATACGTGTCCGAAGTGCCGTGTCCAATGGGGTACAAGCTCGCGCAACATGTAACTGAATTTAGCGGGACTGGCTATCCAGCTATCTATCTATCTGTCTGTCTTTCTATATCTCCCACGCTGTCTCTCCGATGTTTTTTGTCTTCATTTATTAAAATCCAACAACCTATAATAAATAGCGTTACGTATGAAACTAGCAACAACATTGTCAAAAAGTTAATCTTATGACGTTCTTCTGGAACTGCACCGGTTAGTTCTTTTGGTGCTTAATTATTTCTCACATGTTGCGTTCTCGGCGCTTTTTTTAATTCTCTTTATTTCTCCAGCTTTTTGTTCATTTGTTGTATTGGATTGGATTAGTTGGTTTTGCGGCATATCAACCTATGTGGTCATTTAATGCCGGAGTTTTTTTGTTTTTTTTTTCTTCTTTTTTATTGGGGGGGAGAGACTTTTTTAGCCTTTCCTCCCTTTTTTATAAAATCGAACTAAGAAATTAAATGTTGTATTTATACATGGATAAGTATATTTGGGTAACTTTAAATTTCCTTAAATTTTATTATATATCTGTAAGCCGGATCTCACCATCGGATGTAGTTTAAGGTCATATCCAGGACCGGGAGTAGGGTAGGAAAAATAAAATAAAAAATGGGGAGGGAGAAAGGGAGAGGGGCTGTTGTTTTTGTTTTGGGTTTTGTAGAACATAATTAAGTTTTACAAAAAAAAAAAAAAAAAAAAAAAAAAAAACGTCAATGTAGGTGATCATTTGTTGTTGTTTTTACTTTAAGATAATTTGAGGAAAAATCGAAAGTGCAGGTGATACTTATGAAATATTAATTATTGTTTGGGTTGTTACATAAAACAGATTATTAGAAACATTGGAAAAAATTTTAAAAAGTATAATTAAGCAGTGAATTCTTTTATGTTTAACAATGTTTGCTGATATATATATATATATATATATATATATATATATATATATATATATATATATATATATATACAGGGTGGGCCAAAATAATATATATATATATATATATATATATACAGGGTGGGCCAAAATAATATATATATATATATATATATATATATATATATATATATATATATATATATATATATATATATATACAGGGTGGGCCAAAATAATATATATATATATATATATATATATATATATATATATATATATATATATATATATATATATATACAGGGTGGGCCAAAATAATATATATATATATATATATATATATATATACAGGGTGGGCCAAAATAATATATATATATATATATATATATATATATATATATATATATATATATATATATATATACAGGGTGGGCCAAAATAATATATATATATATATATATATATATATATATATATATATATACAGGGTGGGCCAAAATAATATATATATATATATATATATATATATATATATATACAGGGTGGGCCAAAATAATATATATATATATATATATATATATATATATATATATATATATATATATATACAGGGTGGGCCAAAATAATATATATATATATATATATATATATATATATATATATATATATACAGGGTGGGCCAAAATAATATATATATATATATATATATATATATATATATATATATATATATATATATATATATATATACAGGGTGGGCCAAAATAATATATATATATATATATATATATATATATATATATATATATATATATATATATATATATATATACAGGGTGGGCCAAAATAATATATATATATATATATATATATATATATATATATATATATATATATATATATATATACAGGGTGGGCCAAAATAATATATATATATATATATATATATATATATATATATATATATATATATATATATATATATATATATATTCATAACAGCACGGCGATGACGTCGTACCATCTAAGACGTTTATCAAATTAACAAAGAAATAAGTTTCTTTATTCTTGTTTTTTTATGAAAAAAAAATGACTCAATACTGGTCACCCCTGAAGAAGGAATTTTATTCCGTAATCGATAGGATTAATGTAAGAAAAAATAAATAAATTAATTAATCTTGTATTGCTAATTTGGCTTATATTTCAATTTTATTAACTTTCCATGCAATACTTTGAAACTTGAACGATAAACACACACATTACTTGACAGCGTGCCAACGCATTTCTCGTTCGACACCGGTTTTTGAATCCTACCCGCCATTTCATAACAGCACGGCGATGACGTCGTACCATCTAAGACGTTTATCAAATTAACAAAGAAATAAGTTTCTTTATTCTTGTTTTTTGATGGAAAAAAAAATGACTCAATACTGGTCACCCCTGAAGAAGGAATTTTATTCCGTAATCGATAGGATTAATGTAAGAAAAAAAAAATTAATTAATCTTGTATTGCTAATTTGGCTTATATTTCAATTTTATTAACTTTCCATGCAATACTTTGAAACTTGAACGATAAACACACACATTACTTGACAGCGTGCCAACGCATTTCTCGTTCGACACCGGTTTTTGAATCCTACCCGCCATTTCATAACAGCACGGCGATGACGTCGTACCATCTAAGACGTTTATCAAATTAACAAAGAAATAAGTTTCTTTATTCTTGTTTTTTGATGGAAAAAAAAAATGAAAAAAAAAATGACTCAATACTGGTCACCCCTGAAGAAGGAATTTTATTCCGTAATCGATAGGATTAATGTAAGAAAAAAAAATTAATCTTGTATTGCTAATTTGGCTTATATTTCAATTTTATTAACTTTCCATGCAATACTTTGAAACTTGAACGATAAACACACACATTATATATATATATATATATATATATATATATATATATATATATATAT
>OY744541.1:16437126-16442126 GCA_963556195.1 Sepiola atlantica | reverse complement strand
TCATGTGGTCTCATAATTTAAAATGTATTTGCGTCAAAAAGCAGGTGGGCATACGTTTTATTCAGTTTACCGCTTCACCAACTATCACGTCTGATTATATCAACAATCAACCACACGCATCAGCCCACACACACCATGAAAGCCACAGACCGAAAACCCTATACTCACGTTTCACACTCCCTTTGACTCATCAGTAGGATACACCCAAACTAAGGATTCGCATGCAGGGCGAGTAACTCGACCACTTGAGTAATCACGCCGGAGCCTCTATGGCTTTTTTATGGCTTGTGTGCACTGCAATGTTGCTAATATATACTTTATGGAAATAACACTGACTCCTCGGGGAGAAGTTAATCAATATCTCCCTTCGTGGGAAGGTACTGTTCTTTCTGCTGGGGTTCAGCATCTGGTGAAGGGCAGCTGGATGGGAGAAAGAAAAAGTACAAGTAAAGAACATCAACAAAATATTAGCACATGAAAACATCTGCTCTCGCACTGTTACTTGTTATGGGAGTCCCACTTTGCTTTCACCAGCCAAATGTGTGCACACCAATATATATATATATATATATATATATATATATATATATATATATATATATATATATATATATATATATATATATATATACAGGGTGGGCAAAAATAAGGGTCCTATTTTTAAAAATTCATAACTTTTTTATTTATTGATTTTTTTAATTTTTTTTTTAGAATAAGTAAAGGACCCCTTCCGAAGCAAGCATGAGCCGTATTAGCCCTAAGGAACGTACCCTCATTTAGAAAACATTATTTTTGCTTAAAAAACTCAAAACAGTGTAAAAAACAATACTTTAGTTTTTGTAAGTTTTAAGAAGTGTTTTTCGGCTAAAATTTGTTTTGTTTATTTCAAAAAATCTCGGAAGGGTCAGTCTACACACACATAAAGTTTGGTGAGTTTAACTTTTATTTTGTGGAAGTTATTCAAATTCAAGTTATTCAAATTTAAAGATAGGACCCTTATTTTGGCCCACCCTGTATATATATATATATATAAAATATATATATATATAAAAAAAAAAACGTGGACACCTCTGTGTAGCTTAGTTGCCATAAATATATTTTCATAACTTACTACCTAGCTCTACTCACATATGGAGCACTGTTGAAGTAAATACTGAAAATTGATACATAAAAGATTATATCTCCTCATAACATTTTATGTGGATACACGAAATTATATATATATATATATATATATATATATATATATATATATATATATATATATATATATATATATATTTATATATATGAAATTAAAATGGAATAAACGGAAGACTTAAAAAGCTCAACGTTTCGCCCAAATGGGCTTTGTCAAGAGCGAACGAAAAAATGCAAAAAATGACAAAAGACGTCGAAACGTTGAGCTTTTTGGGTCTTCCGTTTATTCTATTTTAATTTCATACTGTCGGATAATTTTATCCTTTCATCTATTCATATATATATATATATATATATATATATATATATATATATATATATATATATATATTGTCAGATCTTCAAAGTTATACTCAAATAGCATTTCAGCTAAAAAGGCAAACATTGCATCTGCTTTGGCAAATTTTTGTGCGTTATTAGTGTACCGTGTTATTTGGCAAATAAAACATACTGAACTACAATTTATTTTTTTAAATTACTTTGTCTGGACCGAACTATTTTTGGATAACCACCTAAAATATAAATTATTGGGACATAGTTTTTTTTTTTACTGATGTACGATCTCTTATAAATCATAGGGAAATAGTTTTTTTTACGGATGTACCATCTCTTATCAAGTTCGGATTTCTGTCCGTCACGAGATTTGAAACAATGGGTAGAATAGACAGATGGATTACTTGATTTTCAAGGAGACAGCTTAACAAGTATTTGTTTACATTAGACTTGAAAAAGACCATGCTGTAATCGGTTAGGAAGCAGTTTCGTAGTATAGTATTCAACAGATGAGATGTTCTAGGAAAGAAACTTTGTTCATGGAAGTTCCGTTTGATTTTTGGTAAAGAGAGAAAAAAATTGAAAGTTTTTTTACTGTGGTTGTAGCCAGACAAGTTCTTGCTGTGAATGTTTTACGGGAAGGCAGGAATTGGAGCTCAATTGAACACCTACGATGAATATAACGATATAATAGACAGAGGCTAACATTTTTTTATGTATGGAAAAGGCTTCAAGGACGAAAAGAGGTTATCCCCAACCATATGCCAAGTCGATTCTGAACTTGGTCAAGGCAGGAAAGGGTCTCCGAGCATCACCTACCCAGACATGGCAGCAGTACCTCATATTATGAATCTGGCTTTTATATTGGTATTGAGAATTGTCTCACCTGTCAGATAATTTCTGGAGCCGTAGAATGATCCAACCATTTTCCCAGCAACCTTAGCAACGGATTTGATTCAAGTCTGGCTGGAGGTCAGTCCTAGAAGCTTATCAAAGGAGACGGCTTCCTCGAGGAAGGAACCATTCTTGTTTTAAATTAAGGAATATAATACCTTAGGTTTAAGAATGCGCAAACAAATAAAAAGTAAAATCTAAAATGACTTCCCTGCGTTCCGGACAACGCCGGGTAGGTACAGCATGTCCATGTATATAACCCTAACCCTAACCCTAACGCCCTGTGTCAAATTATTAACGATCTGGACGGTTTTTGAATACATATAATATCGATTAAAGTGTAACCACATTTTCACTGATGGTTGGCAACATGCGCAGAATATGTAAATATATTCGCGTTTTGCGCATATGTAAACATTTGGGAACCATTTAACTGATGAACCATCGCTTTTAACATGTAAAATTATTAACGGAAGACCCTCAATCACGTACAATATTAAAGTAGAAGCTATTTGAATATTGCTGAGAAATCAATAGGCAGTTCTGGATTAGTCGAACGCCAGGCAACAGTGAAGATATGTAAATTTATTAGTGAATTTAAGCAAACGGCGAAACAAGTTTCATTGCAACTCCTTATGCCGTTTATGAAAGATCAGATAAAGATTTATAGATGCTTCTCTAGATTAGAACCCGTGCTAACTTTGATCCCGTCATTAGAGTTAGAGTCATGGTCAGACTTAGGGTTAACGTTAGGGTTCGGGTTAGAGTTGGGGGTCAAAGTTATCCCGGGTCCTCATCTGAAGAAATACCGATTTCTATACGACAGTTTCCAGTCGTACCATGTCTCGTCTCATTCAAGAGTATTGTTAAGAACCCGCCTTGCAAGAGTAGTAAACTTTTCTATGGTATTGACGCAAATGAGATTTACCGAGTTGTTGATAATGGCCGTGTGGGATAAGACGTTGGAATTTGAGTATGAAATATAACTCGGGTTCCACTGCTCGAGTCCGGCGACACGTGTGAATAATTCTTCTCTACACTGACGATTCCTGTAAGGATGAAACGTATACATATGTAAATAAAAACAAATATACATACATATGTTAGAGGAATACCCGTCCCGGGACGGGTAAAATTAATTCCACGAACCGAACAGTTTTGCACTAATTTTATATCACCTTGCGAATGTCAAAATAAAGATAGAATGATATTTAACCTTATGTCAAGAATCCTTATTTTTTTTGATCGAAATCAATTACATGATGTAGATTCTAGAAAATGTCTAAGATTTTAAGCTTTAGGGGTTTTTAAGGCTTGAGGTGTCTTAAGAATAAATTGAAAATCAAGGAATCTGTTTTAATTGGTATCTAATGACTATGGATCAAATTCAGTGTAAATCTGAAATATTTGAATGTGCATATTATGCCTGCCTCCAAACCCCTTGAAATTAATGAACAGAAATTTTAATTTTGGGAATATTTACTAATTAGTGGCTTATTGTTAACATTTTACAAAAATCGGAAGTACCTTTTTTTACCACTAATGGGCATAAAAATAGATCAAACGTAAATATAACCTACATTGCGACCCCTTACGCCTAGTAACTGTATTCCAAAATGCCCTGGTGATACCAGATCAGGCTGCCCTGTAGCTCCCTGAGACGAAATTCACCTACATTGACGTTTTTTGTTTTCTTGTTTTTGTAAAACTTAATTATGTTCTACAAAACTAAAAACAAAAACAACAGCCCCTCTCCCTTTCTCCCTCCCCTTTTTTATTTTATTTTTCCTACCCTACTCCCGGTCCTGGATATGACCTTAAACTACATCCGATGGTGAGATCCGGCTTACGGACTTTGGGGAATGTGGAGCCTCCTCTTAATTACCATTGCTCCCAGGTCCACCCTGACCCGGAGTGGTAGTACCTGTTAGGGTCCCAACTATGGGTTAAATAGAAACAGATATTAAAAGGGGAAAGAAACAAAAAAGAGAAGAAAACAAATATACTTTAACAACCAAACCAAACACCATCAATAAATATTTGAACGTGTGAGGAACTTGAAGCATAAAAACTTTCACCAGGATGACTGCATTCGGCATTGAGTGGCCTGAAAGGGGTTGATGTGCCGTAAAGCGGGACAACCAAACTAGGCACCATGAATAAATATTTGAAGATATAAACAACTTGAAGCATAAAAACTTTCACCAAAATGACTGCATTCGGCATTAAATAACCTGAAAAGGGTTGATATGCCGTAAAACAAAACAACCAACCAAACCAAAATGCCAACTTTTAATTAGTTTAGAAGTTAATCCTTTACATACAGATATATAAACATGTACACATAGCTAACTTTATACAGATAGAGATAGTATAAACATATATATTTTATATATGCATCTGTAATATAAATGGTGACCCCTCTCTCCTCCAAAAAGGCCACTCATGTGAATTCGAAAAAGGCTACTCATGTGAATTCTACATAACATTCACAATTCTTTATCCAATCCAAGCATACTTGATAGAAAAAGAACTTCAGTCAATACATGACTTGTCAACCAGTTACGAATCTTCACCGTTCAATGATAAGGACATCTGGATACGACGTGTTAAATTATCAATAACTCCGACAC
>OY744541.1:16419626-16427126 GCA_963556195.1 Sepiola atlantica | reverse complement strand
CCATTCGCTAACCTATATTTTGAGTAACCTACTTATTATCACATTAAATAGTGCTATCTTTGAAGTAAAACAGAGACAGTGTCGTGGTGGCTAGCATCAATTACATGTGTGCTCACCTTTTCGGGCGCTGGCTTTTCAAGTCCCACTTTCCCGACCCGACCTTGGGTCACATCTTACCTTGTGGGAGTAAGATAAAACTGGCCTTGTGCCTAACCTCCTGGGGAGGTAAATAATTTTTTTTTTCATTGCCTTCATGAATGCTCGTGTTTGCTTTTCTTGTCACATGTGTTCGCTATTAGCATTTTTATATTTTGTTTACAATTTTTCATAATGTGTATATATCTAGACCGCCATAACTGACGTTGGTATGAATCAAATGACAAACACAGATAAACAAAGAGCTGTCAGTCTCGCAGATGGCGGATGCTTTATTATCAATAAATTCCGAAACACCAGCAGAATCATAATATTTGAAATATACCCATGTGACACGGCTTGTTATATCGTGATCTATCTGGGTAGCCTTCGATCACAATCGAAGCTAACATATTTATTTCGTTTTATATAAGATTCGGTGCTTGTATAATAAAAAGCCGAAAAAAAGTTTTTTTTGTCTTTTAGTGTTGGAGAGGTAAATAAGGGGCAGGCAACTCTTACAACCAATTTTAAGCAAGATTTTCCAGCAATCAAAACTGATGGCTTTAATTGGCGTTGCACATGTGGCTACTGTGCAAGGAGAACGTCGATTACACATAAATGGGTTAGGGTTAGGGTTTAGGGTTAGAAAAATATTGTTCGAAAGTTAGAGCTGTTGTAAAGAGTTACCTGCCTCTTATTTACCTCTCCAACACTAAAAAAGAAAAAAAAACTTTTTTTCGGCTTTTTATTATACAAGCACCTAAGATTATTATATAAGATTCGAGTTAAATGGAATAATGACATCCGAAGAAGAGATTTTTCCTCGGAATATTATGATATACGAGCTCCACACGTACATCTGCAGTGAGTTAGTGATATTTCAAGCAAGTAAGATTTATCAAAAAATATATTACAAAGGTAAATAAATTAAAAATTTAAACGAAATTTAAAAAAAAACTTATTTTCACTTTTACGTCTTGTTTCAGCCCTTCTTCTATCCGGCATCTTTACGCATTGTTAACATATCATTTTATAGAAGTTAGAAAGTGGACTCTCGCTTCCCTTATGTTGTCCGTTAGTCCTTACATTCCATGAATAATGTTTCTGACAAAGGGGGACAATGGCTGTTTTCTGGGTCGGAATCTATCCATCAACACTTATCGTTGGCTAGTTTTTGACTTTGAAGTAGTAATTTTAGCTCCTTACATCAAGTGGCTTTATGCTTTGTCTGTAGCGATTTCCATTAAAATGATTCCCCCTCTCTCTCTCTCTCTCTGTCTCTCTGTCTCTCTGTCTCTCTCTCTCTGTCTCTCTCTCTCTCTCTCTGTCTCTCTCTCTCTGTCTCTCTCTCTCTCTCTCTCTCTCTCTCTCTCTCTCTCGCTTTGTACATATAAAGCAAATATCCCTTTTTTTTTCATTTTGCTTCACGAAGTTCTCAGAAATCAAGAAAGCCCTTTGCTGGGTCTAACACTTGATGTCTTTATCAGAATGTTCATTTAAGATTCGCCTTTCCATCTCAAAGTTTGAGATAGTAAAGCAATGGAGAATATTGACCATACAACAATGTTCTAGTTTATCTTTCTTGTGGTCTTTCATTGGTTTGGCCGGATTACAGGACACAACTTCATCTACTTTGGTGGAGTCTCCGGTTTAGTGCTGCTATTTGACCCAACATCCCTAGAAAAAAGTGCATCATTCACCGTATGATCCAATGCGTAACAATGCCGATATCTTATTCGTGCTTCAAATACTATGTTATTTGTCAATATTTGGTCAGCGTTTTACTTAAGAAATATATATTGGTCTTCTTATTAGAAGACCAATATATATTTCTTAAGTAATTTATTTAGTGAAGCTCTTAATTGATGCATTCTATTTAGTGAAGCTCTTAATTGATGCATTCTATTTAGTGAAGCTCTTAATTGATGCATTCTATTTAGTGAAGCTCTTAATTGATGCATTCTATTTAGTGAAGCTCTTAATTGATGCATTCTATTTAGTGAAGCTCTTAATTGATGCATTCTATTTAGTGAATCTCTTAATTGATGCATTCTATTTAGTAAAGCTCTTAATTGATGCATTCTATTTAGTGAAGCTCTTAATTGATGCATTCTATTTAGTGAAGCTCTTAATTGATGCATTCTATTTAGTAAAGCTCTTAATTGATGCATTCTATTTAGTGAAGCTCTTAATTGATGCATTCTATAAACAAAATTGCAAATTCCAGAAAATCTTAAAACATTTCTTGGAGGGGGTGCATATTTTATTGCTGTAGCTCTGTCTGGGTCTGGCTTTCGACTTCTTTCATCAAGTATAGGTCTCCAGTAATTAACCGTTTATCAATGCTTAACTTAAGAACCGAATTCTTTAATATCATTAGATACCATTTTCACATATTTCTCGTGCTGTTATCGAATTCAGCGTTTCTTTTTTTTTTCGAGATGTCATCTTGATATCTTTTTTCGAGATGTCATCTTGATATCTTTTTTCGAGATGTCATCTTGATATCTTTTTTCGAGATGTCATCTTGATATCTTTTTTCGAGATGTCATCTTGATATCTTTTTTCGAGATGTCATCTTGATATCTTTTTTCGAGATGTCATCTTGATATCTTTTCTCGAGATGTCATCTTGATATCTTTTCTCGAGATGTCATCTTGATATCTTATTTCGAGATGTCATCTTGATATTTTGCTACTGCAAAAACCAAGTCACTCAAAATGGCGTCCATTATTTGTTTAACTATTCCTGGAGCTATTTTTATTCTCAAAGGCAATCTGTTGAATTTGCACAAAGTAATGTGTGTGTGCTTATAGTTAACAATTCTATACATTGTATTTTCAGATGTGTATCAGATAAATCCAATTTAAATAATACTTTTTGCTGCATTTAATCTTTACAAAATATCTCATGAACTAGGTAATGTGCAATTGTAATATTCTGAGCAATCGTTTAGTCCAGTTGACTAATCGGCATGAACGCGAATTTTCTTGTTCTTTTTATTTAACATAAATTTTAGGCCTCGCCTAGGCTCTATAGTATATTTTACGTAAAACTTAACAGTTTTTTCTTAACAGTTTTTTTCTTAAAAGTTTTATTAGCAGTTTTTTTTTCTCAGACTGCAAAGTGTAATTGTCTTTTTGTTTACAATCGATTCTACATTATTTTATTTTATTAACATCGGGAGGGCGGGGGGATTTTAAAACTATTCTGTGCCTTTTCTCTATAAAAGAGTGTTTATAATTTTTTACCATGAATATAAAGATTTAGTCGGTTATTAGATTAATGTGTTTAACTGTAAAAAGAAAAAACACGATACATATTATTATTATTATTATTATTATTATTATTATTATTATTATTATTATTATTATTATTATTATTATTATTTACTCACTAGGAGTTCTCACACAGGCCATCAGTGATTGCTCACAGACAACCGGTGGTATTCCCTGGGGTCTGAGTGACAACAAGTCTCCGCAGATTTCCAGTATTCTCCACCTCTTTTCGATGGCCACCGCAAATAAATTTGCAGTCTCACAACAGCCGTTTACCATTGATTTCTCGCTGGTAAGAACCATTGGTCTTCTCTGGGATTTGAGTGGCAATAAGTCTCCCCAAGGTCCCAGCAGTCTCTGTACTTCCAGTGGAGATCTGGTTTGTGCTGTCCCTCCTCAGTCTTCTCATCCTCCTTGACCCTATGCAGATATTTTGTGTGGTGTCAGCCTAGGCTGGTACTATTTTTATTTATTTATTTATTTATTTATTTATTTATTATTATTATTATTATTATTATTATTATTATTATTATTATTATTATTTTCTTTTTTCTATTTTTTAAATATTTATTTATTTATTTATTTTATTTGGGGGGGGGGCATTATTATTATTATAACAACAACAACAACAATAATGATAACAACAACAATAATGATAATGACAATAATGATACCTTTGTAGATGAGCAGCCTCAGCTAAATCAATCTTAAAAGATTAGATTCTACATTTTTAGGTGATTACGTATGAACACCTTAAAAACTTGGCGTAAAGAAACGAAAACAATTATTTTAGAATTTAGCGTGGAAGATCACTTTCGTATATGAATTTAACGTAAAATGATCATCATTTCCAGGTAATTCTAACTTTTTAAGGCGGTTGACTAAATGATTTACCACTAACCCTAAGTCCGACCGGTAAAGTGATCAAACCACACGTAATTGTTTTATTTTTCGTGTTTCGTATTGCATTAGGTCATGTGCGATTGTAATATTTTGAGCAATCGTTTAGTCCAATTGATTAATCGGCATGAACTCGACTTTTTTTGTTGTTCTTTTTAACATAAATGTTAGGCCTCGCCCAAGCTCTATAGTCTTTTTAAAGTAAAACTTCAATGGATTGTGCTCCGATGAACTAGCTGCTCTAGTGCCCCCGTCGACAACAATACACTAGAACAACCCGACAATCAGCTAGGTCCCATCCGTTCACTGTGGAGGTCCCCAGATCCCGGAGAGCCTTCTACTCCAGCAGCTTCTTTCCTCGAGCTGCCGGCCTCTGGAACTCCCTACCTGCTCCCTGTTTCCTCGACAGTACCGACATGCAGAGGTTTAAAACTAATGTAAACAGACATCTCGCTGCACAGCTCCCAACTTATTAGGATGACACCCAAAACCTACTCCCTAATTCTCAGTAGTCCCTTACGTCTACAGTAGCGACCTGCCTTGTTTGAGGTGAAATATCATTAAAATAATAATAAAAACAAGCCGCGCGTGCGTGGTCCCCCTCTGTATGTGACTCGATGTGGCGAGTGTAAAATGCAATTAATTTGGGCAATTTGGGGCATTTTTGACCCCCTGGGCGCGCGAACCAGAATTTTTCTGAAGTCAAGGATGCTCATTTTATATCCACAACAATTGCCTCTACATTTTGGCCAAGTTTCAGAAAAATTGAATGGATGGATCAAACGTTATAGGAGAAAAGGTTCATTTATTGCCATTTTGGAACCTTTTGACCCCTGGGGGCGCGAACCAGATTTTTTCCAAGGTCAGCGATACTTATTTTCTATTAGGAACAATTGCCTCCATATTTTGGCCAAGTTACAGAGAACTTGAATGGATGGATGAAAAGTTATGGGGCAAAAAATGTCATTTTTCTTTTCATTTTGAGGCCTTTTGACCCCCTGGGGAGCTAACCAGATTTTTTTCAAAAATCGGAGAATGTCACTTTCTAACCGGACCAAAGTTACAACTTCATGCAAAATTTCAGAGAAATTCAATGGATGGTTGCGGAGAAAAATTTGGACGGACAGACGGACGGACATGCCTCAAAAGATAAGTCCCTCGATTTTATAAATCAGGGACCAATAAAAACTAGAATCTTTTCTTAACAGTTTTCATTTCTCGAACTGCATAGGGTACGTTTTGGTTTACAATCGATTCTGCATGAATTTTTTTTTTTTAATTCTAAAACCGTTGCTGCCTTTGAGATCATCGAAGAGCTCAAAACAAAATGGCGGGAAAAATTCGATTTACTCTTATAATTTTCTATACTATTTAATAATACCTTGACGCTATTACAAAACGTATTCATCGGCAGTTTCCATAAAACCATATGTGCGTTTCAACCTTGTGTCATACATTGAAGATCATAAATATCCCCTGTTGCCGCTTGTTCCTAAATCACTGACGGGGAGACAGAGAGGGGGTCAGTAATTACTGGTTAATTATATCTTAACAGGACATTTATAAATCCACGTGTTCGCGCCCCGAGGCTTCCATCGCACCCTCTCTCTTTGAACCATGTTATGTCTACTGCGTCTACTAGCTACAACAGGTTGAGGTTACATCTGAGTGCAGACGCTTACCCCATGATCCCGGTTTCCTGTTTACGTGTTTACGTTGGTCTGCGAATCGAAATCATCACACGTATACTAGCGCTCGTGGCCTCTGTTAAGTATCAAAAGACAATGGATACCCCCTGTAAGGTTTCCTGGGCGTGTAATAGTCGGGTCAGGGTTGCGCAATTTCCAACCATGTTGTGTGTCGGCACTGCATGGTTCCAAATGACAAGGAGGCGTCCAGGACGATTTGAAACAATGCTGAGATAAGCGAAGAGCACATACAGCACCTGGTATTCCTAAATGGTCACCCATCTTAGTACTGACCAGACTCACCGTCGCTTAACTTAGGTGTGTCAACGTACTATTAGTATTTAACACATCCATTCCGTTCCGAATAGTTTTCCAGATTGAATCCTACTGAATGCTTTTCGATTATATTTTCTTCATAAACGATATATTAGCATTCACCTATACATTTTAATTTTTACCGGTTATTACTTGGGCAATATTTTTAAAAGTTATGACTTCTTTGTCTTTTTTTTCCTTTTATATCTTTGTTCTTCTTGATATTATTATTATTATTATTATTATTATTATTATTATTATTATTATTATTATTATTATTAATAATAATGTAATTTTCCTTCTTTGTCTTCTTTTTCTCTCCTTCTTTTTTCTCTTCTTTTTCTCGCCTTCTTTTTCTCTCCTTTTTCTCTTCTTTTTCTTTCCTTCTTTTTCTCTCATTTTTCTCTCCTTTTTTTCTCTTCTTTTTCTCGCCTTCTTTTTCTCTCCTTCTTTTTCTCTCCTTCTTTTTCTCTCCTTCTTTTTTCTCTTCTTCTTTTTCTCTCCCTTTTCTTTCCTTTTTTCTCTTCTTCTTTTTCTCTCCTTCTTTTTTCTCTTCTTCTTTTTCTCTCCTTTTCTTTCCTTTTTTCTCTCCTTCTTTTTTCTCTTCTTTTTCTCTTCTTCTTTTACTCTCTTTTTTTCTCTCCTTCTTTTTTCTCTTCTTCTTTTTCGCTTTTCTTCATCATTTACTCCTTTCTTCTTCCTCATTCTTTTCTTATTCTTTTCTTTTTCTCTGTCGAATTTTTATGTCAATTTATTTATTATTCTCCAATCAAATTAAACATTTTTTTGTCTTCCATTTTTACATTTATGAATCTTCTTTTTTTATCACAGTAAATACGTTTTGTGTTTTTGTTGAGTAAACTGTATTTCTAATTTCGGGTTCTTTTTCTTTCTGTGTTCTTTTCTGCGATGCTAGAATTTATATCCTCTATAACTACAATTTTCAATGGACAATCTTATATAAATATATTTCACCGCAGCTATAACAAGAATTAATTTGGTAAAAAAATATTTTATCCTTTTTTTTAACTTGATCTATGTGAGAAATATCTTTTTCATCAATGTCATGGCGTATATCTGCCCGCTCATATAATCCTAACGTGTGTACGTTTCCGCGTTCTAACGGACGATAGTGTACGTAAGTGCTATTGCTTGATTCCGAATTTGACCATTTTTATCTA
>OY744541.1:16392126-16412126 GCA_963556195.1 Sepiola atlantica | reverse complement strand
ATAGTCAAAGTTAGCGTGGCTCATAATCTAACAAAGCACCAGTTCTCGATTGTGTTGGGATTAAAATAATCCTGTAAATAAAGTTCAATTCTCGCACGTGAGAATGGGATAACAATGTGCAGATAAATCATCAAAAGAGAGATATAGGACGAAAGCCTGAGAGAAGGAACACAAAACACCAGAATGTAGTTTCACAGCAATTTTACTAAGAAAGAGAAAGGTGCAGTCATAGGGTATTTACAAACAGAGTTTTCAAAGTTCAGTTAGGCATAGTGAATTTGAGAGAGGGTTTGCGAAAACGTGGTTCACGAGAACTTATCTGTATAGAGTTCGGGTAACTGCGGGAGGTCATTCTCTGTGACTGCCGTCGTGGGCTGTTGTCACTGAGGATACCAGCCGGTGTGTTGCTGACTTGAGCGGTGTCGTCGAAAAAGAGGCGGGAAGCCGTGTGCAAGGGTTTTAAAGGGCTGGTTCACTTGACACCTAATGGAATAGAGGTTGCAATGCCTGACAGCCAATCCGTGAGGGGGGGTGGGCTTAAATAAATTCCAACAATTGAGCCCAGTCTGGTTCCTCCTTGTAAGACATTTACAGACAGGACGCGTATTCCTACCACAACGAAAAAATATTTCCTTTTTCCCTTCATGTACCTAACGTCAAGCGGATATTTCATGGAAGAGCTTCTGTCGAATGATTTCCTGTCTGTAGACACAACCGCGGTACTGCTTCCCTGCTGATTACAATTTGATCTTCTTCAAATCCAATGTCAATAAATTATTGTCATGGATCGCTCTATAAGCAATCAAACGTAATTGATAGCATTGATAAATAGTAGAACTCTCTCACCGTGTCACTAATCATCCAGCTAGCAATCATTCCTATCTCACTAACACTTATCGTCGAGTGACTATTGGACTTCATAAGCGGTGACCCCCAATAGTAAACAAAACACAGCGGATATTTGTAAGATGCCGCCATTCAATGTCTGTGTTTTGTGATGAAAATCTTATTTCAAACTTAAGCCTCACAGACTGGCGAAAATGCTATTTCAAATTTAACTTAACAGACTGGCGAAAATTCAATTTCAAACTTAAGCCTCACAAACTGGCGAAAATGTTATTTTAAACTTAAGCATGATAGACTGGCGAAAATTCTATTTCAAACTTTAGCCACACATATTTTAAACTTAAGCATGATAGACTGGCGAAAATTTCAAATTTAAGCGTGACAGACTGGGAAAAATGTTATTTCAAACTTAAGCATGATAGACTGGCGAAAATTCTATTTCAAACTTTAGCCACACAGACTTGTGAAAATGTTATTTTAAACTTAAGCATGATAGACTGGCAAAATGCTATTTCAAACTTAAGCGTGACAGACTGCCGAATTTATTTAGAAACAGTTTGTGATAATCGTCTTTTAAAATTGGACTTTTGCAAAAATTCTAAACATTTTTGAAATGCTTTACTTTTAAAGAAAATGAAATAATTTTACTTTTTAGGAGGTATCCCAAACTCAAAAAAAGTTTTCATTATATCTAAAAGCTTTTTTATGTAAGCACATATATTCGTAGAATATATAAATAATGGCCACAAGTTTATATTGGTTACTCAATTAGCCACCGTTCAAAGTTTGTTAGAAATTAGATAATTTGCCGTTGTGTATACTATAGGTCTATATACTAAATTTAACAGTATAAAACTAACGATTAAGGCATTGAACCAGTGAAAAATCCATACAAATGTAATGTCATTTTGTGGTAAATGAAAATCAATCGTGATGGGAGTAATAATTTTATAAAACCAGCCCAAACATTGAGAAAAATCCTATTACCTCTAAAAAAAAACGTGCAAAAATTATATAGAAGTGTAATTTTGACTGTTGATATAAATTAATTTCAACAGCTAACACATTGAATCTTCATATTGTTCGTAGCACACTAGATATAAACCTAAATATATCTTTTAATAGTAAATCAATAAAAGAAACAGACGGAAAACAAAATTCGAAAATATGGCAAAAGCTATTTAGTATTCCATTCACTAAATGTTTCAACTTGAAATGTTTGCGAAAAATAACTTAAAACCTAATGAGTATTGACGGAGAATGCTTTATCTTTCATTCGTCATGACACATTCCTCCCAGGCATTATCTCCACTTTTCGGGGGAGGGGGCCATTACTATATACGTTCGTTTTTCACGATACCAATCTCCTAGAACAACCTTCTCCTTTTTTATAGTGGGGGTAGTGTATTAAATATTCTGTTGTCCTGATATCATGCTCCCAGGCATCAACTCCTACTTTTTAGGGTTGGGGGGAATGTTCGTTCGCTTATTTCGTTTTATTTTCGCACACATTTTGGATGAAATTTATTAATTAATCTTAAATTGTATTTTTTTAAATTGATATAAAATTCTAATATTTTTTAAAGACTTGAAACTCAAACTTTAATGCAGTGCCTCAATCGCTGGCGGCCATGTTGCAATTTCCTAAAACTCGATTTAATCGGATCTGTTAATTCTGTGTAGTGTATTTCCATTCGTCATGATACATTCCTCCCAGGCAGAAGAGATTGACGCAGTAGCCTAGCAAAAATAATCGACTGTAGAGAGGATATTTTGCTAGTCTTTATATGAATGGAGATGTACAATATCGCACAGACAAAATCCTTACTATCTTTATAAGAATATACAATATCGCACAGACAAAATCCTTACTATCTTTATAAGAATATACAATATCGCACAGACAAAATCCTTACTATCTTTATAAGAATATACAATATCGCACAGACAAAATCCTTACTATCTTTATAAGAATATACAATATCGCACAGACAAAATCCTTACTATCTTTATAAGAATATACAATATCGCACAGACAAAATCCTTACTATCTTTATAAGAATATACAATATCGCGCAGACAAAATCCTTACTATCTTTATAAGAATATACAATATCGCGCAGACAAAATCCTTACTATCTTTATAAGAATATACAATATCGCGCAGACAAAATCCTTACTATCTTTATAAGAATATACAATATCGCACAGACAGAATTTGAAAAACGCCAACATTGTATACAGAGGAAAAGTTAAAACATTTACATCCAAATTTTATCAAAATAACTCAAAAATTAAATGAGACATCACAATTTCAAATTGAAGAGAATTTCATTATGTTTACCCGTTTCTGCACTCTAAACAAGGCTGGTTTGTGGTACCTACTTTTAACCATGAAAATTAAATCTCCAATTTTTTTATCTGTAGCGTTTTAAGCGATCATAATTATCTCCCTTGTATGGCAGCGATTAGAACGGTCAGAGTGATATCCCTTGTATAAAATCTTTGTATAAATGAAAGACTGACATATTTTTCAGTAACTGTCTTTCGCGGTACTAGCCGGCAAAGTCGGCCGCCGCCGCATCGCATACATCGCATATCTTTTGCCAGCAGAGCTTTCTGCTGGCAAAAGTTAATGCACTGCTCCGGAGAGGCAATTGAACTACACAACACTTCAAAATTCATTGTCAACAAGTGCCAAGCGTCTCTCCTTCAAATCAATATCGTCTGCTAGCCTCGTTTTCGATTTCGGCAGGTCTCGGACGCCAGCCTCGTTTTCGATTTCGGCAGGTCTCGGACGCTTCGGCTTGCTGCTGCCGGGCAGTCACGGAAATTAGGGTCAATATCTAAAACAGTACAAATGTATAAATGTATAATGAAAGACTGACATGTGCTTACATTTGTTCTGTTTGTGTCTTCCGTTTGTATTTCAGAGAGATGAATATAATTTTGCACTATATTTATTTATTTTATTAATAAACTATTAATATGAAGAATTATTATCTATTTGTTTTACGTCTGATTTTATTTATTTTTATTTATTTTTTACAGAAATCTTTTTGATTCGAAAGTTCCTCGTGGAAGAAGCCAGTGTTTCCAGTCATTATAAAATGGTGTCCACAACCACTTCAAGCGAATTTGACGATCAGAGTTCTGCGATGCAAATGGAGAAACGTTCTCCGTGTAACCATTCCACTGTAAACGTTCCGCCGCCAAAGTCTTTGCAAAACGAAGAACCCAAGAAAGAGGTTGAAACTGAAACCAACATTTTGCCAGAAAATCAGCAACCCTCGGAGGAAGGTGATTTGATAACAGACGAAACCGAATCGGATAAAAGTAGTTCGGAATCGAATTCCGTGTCGAGTATTACAATTTTCAAAGAGGTGAAACTCGTCGAACAAATTGTTGAAAAGAAGGTTAAAAGGAAATTCTTCTGGTACGGCAACCATAAACTGGTGAAGCCGATAACAGAGATTCCACCGCGGTTCCAGTTGATGCTCGCAGAAACCAATGCCGAGAAAGCTCGCTGCGAAGGTCGACCCATTATTCTCCACCAGGACTCGAACCAGAACAGCGAATCTACAAGGGGGTCGACATCATTTAACCCGGAAGCCCAGTGCTTTATTCCACATCAACCATACAATGGGAAAATATGTACAAATGAACGCTTTAACCCGTTTGAACGGAAAGAGGGCACAGCCCCAAACGTAAACGGTGACATGCTGAACCCGGTCAATGGCCCCAGTGTCCCTTTCAACCCTGTACCTCCCATGTACACGATACACATTTACAATAATTCAACAACGCCAACAAATTCAACCGGAGCTCCTGCATCTACCATGACTAACGCATGCTGCATGCACATGCCGAATGCATCTAGTCCGATGTATGGTTCCGGTACTACTACGGTTCCTGCTCCTCCCCCCATACAAGCACCTGCCATGTATTATAGCTCTCAGCCTTACCCTCAACAGGCGTACCCAAACCCTCAATATCCACCACCAGGTTTCTTGTCAGCTCCACCCTCCTCAACTTTACCCCAGTCCATACAATACGCGCCTTGCTTTACATACACCCAAAGCGCTCACTTTTCGTCAGCCACTTTGCAGCAATAACGCAGATTCACAATTGCAACAAAGCATAAGAACAATAAAAAAAACAAAATAACATTCAAACATTTTTTAATAAATACGACACTTCATCCTGGCAAAAATATTGATTTTCCAAAAGTCTTAAAAATTAAATTAATGTCAAATCTATCGTATTTATGCGTTTAGTATGATTGATTATAACCAATATGAGTTTAATATTAACGATATTGGCCAATATTTATTTAATATTAACGATAATGAGCATTATTGTTCTAATATGAATGACGATCACTAAAAAAATTTAACATCATGATAATTGCCAATATTGTTATAATATAAATGATTATGGCCAGTATTAGTTTAATATTAACGATATTGGCCAATATTAATTTAATACTAGCAGGGGTACCCGGCGTTGCCCGGGGCTCTCCCTCCTCCTCTCCGCAAGCAAAATAGGATATTGAGCACTTTTCTCCCGAGAGTATTTAGAAAATCAAGACGGCCTCCAGAACACTACTAAAATCACTCTTACCGATCCCCCCCTCCTTTTCATCTGCACAATAGTCCGAAGAGAAACACTACAGTAGCTCTATCTAGGACATTTAGCACTTTTCTCCCGGACAACGCCGAAGCCTCTGGGTCCTAAATTGACGACGCCCCCCCCCCGGTGCTGGGTCCTATACTGTAGAAGCATCCCCGGTGCTGGATCCTATACTGTAGAAGCACACCGGTGGCTATACTGCAGACGCACCCCCCCCCGTCCCTGTATTGCAGAAGCCTCTGGATCCTATACTGTAGAAGCACCCCCGGTGCCTATACTGCATAAGCACCCATGGTCCCTATTCTGTAGAAGCATTCGGGTCCTATATTGTAGAAGCACCCTCGGTGCTGGGTCCTATACTGTAGACGCACCCCTGGTCCCTGTACTGTAGAAGCAGCCCTTGTCCCTAAACTGCATAAGCACCCATTTAATATGAATGATGATCATCAATATATGTTTACTTTAATGATGGTGTCCAATATTTAGTCAATACTAATTATAACAGACACTGCTTGTTTAGTATCAATAGCGAATGCCAATATCTGTTTAATATAAATGATGGTGGTCAATATTGTTTTAACATGAATGGTAATGACGTACGGGCTCAATACTAACGATAGTAACCAATATTTATTTTACAACATTATAATGGCCATAAATTGTTTTATATAAACGATGACGTTCAATGAAGATGACCAATATTTGTTTCAATGCGAATGATTATGACTAATATCTGTTTGTATAACTTGGATTATTCGGACTACTGTTCGAAATTAATCCAAATTATGCAAATTATGAATCCTTATCTAACAAATATAGAAACATAATACTATCTGTTCAATATCAATGATGATGCCCAATCTTTTTTCATTTCAGGATGAGAGCCAATATTGGTTTAATGTGAATGATTTTGACCAATATCCTATCATTTTTCATGATGCTTGCAAATATTGGTTCAATATGAATGTTTATGACCTATATATGTTTAATATCAATGAGAAGATGGTCAGTGTTATCTTACTTCAGAGGATGATAGTCAATATCTGTTTATTATTAATGATACTCATTAATATGCGTTTAATATAGATGATTATGAACAATATTTGTTTAAAATCACGATAATGGTCAATATTTGTTTAATAATACTGAAGGTGTATACTAGTTTAATATTAATAACCATAATATTCGTCTGCGTTTATCCCGCTCAGTTGAGTCTGCACTGGATTTGTTTGTTTGCTCAAGTTATACTCTGACTCATGAGTATTGATTTACTCCTCTCCAGGAGTTAGGCACAAGGCCAGTTTTTATCTTACTCCCACAAGTAAGATGTGACCCAAGGTCGGGTCGGGAAAGTGGGGTTTAAAAATTACCTGGGCAGCCCCGTCGGCATCCCTGGTAGGGGCGCCTCAGGCAGTAAGCAATAAACTTACTCCTCCCCAAAGAGGGGAGGCGAAGTCTGGGAGGGTAGACCTCCTAGAACTGCACAGGACAGACCCATAGACCGGCGTAAATCAAGACCAGAAGGCCAAGACAATACCAGTCTATGGGGTGCAGTATCCATCGGAACAGATACTACACTTTGATCTTAGCCAAAAGGTCAAATGTGTAGCATTGTCTGTTGTTATTATTCAATATTGATAGTTATGAACAATATTTGTATAATATGTATAATGATGGCCAATATTGTTTCACGTGAATGCTGATGGTAAATATTTTAAGTATGGCGGATTTTATATAGCTATTGACAGCAAGGTTCCTGTTTGTTTTTAATATAGCTATTGACAGCAAAGTTCCTGTTTGTTTTTAATATAGCTATTGACAGCAAGGTTCCTGTTTGTTTTTAATATAGCTATTGACAGCAAGGTTCCTGTTTGTTTTTAATATAGCTATTGACAGCAAGGTTCCTGTTTGTTTTTAATATAGCTATTGACAGCAAGGTTCCTGTTTGTTTTTAATATAGCTATTGACAGCAAGGTTCCTGTTTGTTTTTAATATAGCTATTGACAGCAAGGTTCCTGTTTGTTTTTAATATAGCAATTGACAGCAAGGTTCCTGTTTGTTTTTAATATAGCTATTGACAGCAAGGTTCCTGTTTGTTTTTAATATAGCTATTGACAGCAAGGTTCCTGTTTGTTTTTAATATAGCTATTGACAGCAAGGTTCCTGTTTGTTTTTAATATAGCAATTGACAGCAAGGTTCCTGTTTGTTTTTAATATAGCTATTGACAGCAAGGTTCCTGTTTGTTTTTAATATAGCTATTGACAGCAAGGTTCCTGTTTGTTTTTAATATAGCTATTGACAGCAAGGTTCCTGTTTGTTTTTAATATAGCTATTGACAGCAAGGTTCCTGTTTGTTTTTAATATAGCTATTGACAGCAAAGTTCATGTTTGTTTTTAATATAGCAATTGACAGCAAGGTTGATGTTTGTTTTTAATATAGCTATTGACAGCAAGGTTCCTGTTTGTTTTTAATAAAGCAATTGACAGCAAGGTTCCTGTTTGTTTTTAATATAGCTATTGACAGCAAGGTTCCTGTTTGTTTTTAATATAGCTATTGACAGCAAGGTTCCTGTTTGTTTTTAATATAGCAATTGACAGCAAGGTTCCTGTTTGTTTTTAATATAGCTATTGACAGCAAGGTTCCTGTTTGTTTTTAATATAGCAATTGACAGCAAGGTTCCTGTTTGTTTTTAATATAGCTATTGACAGCAAGGTTCCTGTTTGTTTTTAATATAGCTATTGACAGCTAGGTTCCTGTTTGTTTTTAATATAGCTATTGACAGCAAGGTTCCTGTTTGTTTTTAATAAAGCAATTGACAGCAAGGTTCCTGTTTGTTTTTAATATAGCAATTGACAGCAAGGTTCCTGTTTGTTTTTAATATAGCTATTGACAGCAAGGTTCCTGTTTGTTTTTAATATAGCTATTGACAGCAAGGTTCCTGTTTGTTTTTAATATAGCAATTGACAGCAAGGTTCCTGTTTGTTTTTAATATAGCTATTGACAGCAAGGTTCCTGTTTGTTTTTAATATAGCTATTGACAGCAAGGTTCCTGTTTGTTTTTAATATAGCAATTGACAGCAAGGTTCCTGTTTGTTTTTAATATAGCTATTGACAGCAAGGTTTCGTGTTTGTTTTTAATATAGCTATTGACAGCAAGGTTCCTGTTTGTTTTTAATATAGCTATTGACAGCAAGGTTCCTGTTTGTTTTTAATATAGCAATTGACAGCAAGGTTCCTGTTTGTTTTTAATATAGCTATTGACAGCAAGGTTCTCTGTTTGTTTTTAATATAGCTATTGACAGCAAGGTTCCTGTTTGTTTTTAATATAGCTATTGACAGCAAGGTTCCTGTTTGTTTTTAATATAGCTATTGACAGCAAGGTTCCTGTTTGTTTTTAATATAGCTATTGACAGCAAGGTTCCTGTTTGTTTTTAATATAGCAATTGACAGCAAGGTTCCTGTTTGTTTTTAATATAGCTATTGACAGCAAGGTTCCTGTTTGTTTTTAATATAGCTATTGACAGCAAGGTTCCTGTTTGTTTTTAATATAGCTATTGACAGCAAGGTTCCTGTTTGTTTTTAATATAGCAATTGACAGCAAGGTTCCTGTTTGTTTTTAATATAGCTATTGACAGCAAGGTTCATGTTTGTTTTTAATATAGCAATTGACAGCAAGGTTCCTGTTTGTTTTTAATATAGCTATTGACAGCAAGGTTCCTGTTTGTATTTAATATAGCTATTGACAGCAAGGTTCCTGTTTGTTTTTAATATAGCTATTGACAGCAAGGTTCCTGTTTGTTTTTAATATAGCTATTGACAGCAAGGTTCATGTTTGTTTTTAATATAGCTATTGACAGCAAGGTTCCTGTTTGTTTTTAATATAGCTATTGACAGCAAAGTTCCTGTTTGTTTTTAATATAGCAATTGACAGCAAGGTTCCTGTTTGTTTTTAATATAGCAATTGACAGCAAGGTTCCTGTTTGTTTTTAATATAGCAATTGACAGCAAGGTTCCTGTTTGTTTTTAATATAGCTATTGACAGCAAGGTTCCTGTTTGTTTTTAATATAGCAATTGACAGCAAGGTTCCTGTTTGTTTTTAATATAGCAATTGACAGCAAGGTTCCTGTTTGTTTTTAATATAGCTATTGACAGCAAGGTTCCTGTTTGTTTTTAATATAGCTATTGACAGCAAGGTTCCTGTTTGTTTTTAATATAGCTATTGACAGCAAGGTTCCTGTTTGTTTTTAATATAGCTATTGACAGCAAGGTTCCTGTTTGTTTTTAATATAGCAATTGACAGCAAGGTTCCTGTTTGTTTTTAATATAGCTATTGACAGCAAGGTTCCTGTTTGTTTTTAATATAGCAATTGACAGCAAGGTTCCTGTTTGTTTTTAATATAGCTATTGACAGCAAGGTTCCTGTTTGTTTTTAATATAGCAATTGACAGCAAGGTTCCTGTTTGTTTTTAATATAGCTATTGACAGCAAGGTTCCTGTTTGTTTTTAATATAGCAATTGACAGCAAGGTTCCTGTTTGTTTTTAATATAGCAATTGACAGCAAGGTTCCTGTTTGTTTTTAATATAGCTATTGACAGCAAGGTTCATGTTTGTTTTTAATATAGCAATTGACAGCAAGGTTCCTGCTTGTTTTTAATATAGCAATTGACAGCAAGGTTCCTGTTTGTTTTTAATATAGCAATTGACAGCAAGGTTCTCTGTTTGTTTTTAATATAGCTATTGACAGCAACGTACCTGTTTGTTTTTAATATGACGTAGAAGCTCAACTAGTTTTACCACACAGTGAGATCGAGTGAATTGATGAAGATTCAACATCTTTTTTACTATTGCAAGTTCCATTTATTTCTATGAAAACGTTAATTTTAAGAACATATTAATGACAATCAGTTTTGGATTAAATATAATATCGTTTTCATATAGTTATTTCCACAGGGTTCATATTAACATAAGACAATAATTTCCTTCTTTTAAAATATGACGTAGATGCTCAACTGGTTTTTTCCACACTGAGATCGAGTGAATTAATGGAGATTCAACACCTTTTTTTACTATTGCAAGTGCTATTTATTTCTATATATAAAAAACGTGAATTTTAAGAATATTTTAATGACAATCAGTTTTGGGTTAAATATGATACCCATTTTATATAGTTATTTACAGCAAAGTTCATATTAACGTAAGACAATAATTTCCTGCTTTTTTTTTTAATATTACATAGAAGCTGAATTTTGTTTTGCCACACCGGGAGATCGAGTGAACCGATAAAGGTTAAACATTCTACCTACTCTGACAAGCCTTTTGGCCAAGATCAAAGTGTAGTATCTGTTCCGATGGATACTGCACTTCATAGATCGGTATTGTCTTGGCCTTCGGGGCTTGATTTCCGCCGGTCTATGGGTCTGATCTGTCCTGTGCAGTTCTAGGAGGTCCACCCTCACAGGCTTTACCTCCCCTCTTTGGGGAGGAGTAAGTTAATTGCTTACTGTCTGAGGCGCCCCTACCGGGGAATGCCGACGGGGCTGCCCAGGCAATTTTTAATCGCCAGAGTGCTCACTTTCTCGAGCACTGGCTTTTCAAATCCCACTTTCCGACCTTGTGTCACATATTCCTATTGTGGGTAGGGGTTAAATAACGCCTTTTGGCTAAGATCAAAGTGTAGTATCTGTTCCGATGGATACTGCACCACATACCGGTGTTGTCTTGGCCTTCGGGTCTTGATTTACGCCGGTCAATGGGTCTGTCCTGTGCAGTTCTAGGAGGTCCACCCTCCCAGGCTTCGCCTTCCCTCTTTGGGGAGGAGTAAGTTTATTACTTACTGCCTGAGGCGCCCCTACCGGGGAATGCCGACGGGGCTGCCCAGGCAATTTTTAAACCCCACTTTCCCGACCCGACCTTGGGTCACATCTTACTTGTGGGAGTAAGATAAAAAAAACTGGTCTTGTGCCTAACTCCTGGAGAGGGTAAATCAATACTCTGACAAGTGCCATCTATCACTATAGTCATAAAATTAGGTATGTTTATGTGTTTATATATTTGTGTGTACAGGACTTACTCCTAAACTAATTAACCGATCATTATCAATTTTGGAACACAGCTGCTAGGCGTAAGAGTGGATAATATGGGATATATCAAGTTTAATTTAGTTGCATGCAAAAGGGAGTGTAAGCCCGTTCTGAGAATTCGGAAACCTCCGATGTGGGTGAAATTTTAACAATAGATATTAGACATCAATTAATAAATATTCTCTGAATTTCAGTATTTTTAAAAGTATTTTCAAGTGTTTTTGGCGGGAATTGAAAATTCAAATATATCAGATTTACATTGAATTTGATCGATATGCCTTATATTTGAGACATTTACTAAAATCAAAATTATGTCATGGATTTTGATCAAAATCAGAATAAAGATTCTAGACATAAGGGTTAGTATCATTAATATCTTAATTTTAATCATCGTAAGGGGACATAAAAGTCGTGCAAAACCGTTCTGTTTCGGAAAGTCATTTCACCCGTTCCTGGACGGATATTCTTCTAGTTTCTATATATAAAACGTGCATTTAAAAAAATATATTAATGGCAACCAGTTTTGAATTAAATATGACTCATAGTTTATTAAGTTATTTACAGCAGTGTTCATATTAGAATCACACAAATGTGACGTAGATTTCGTTACAGACATAGACAAAATATCCTATAGAGAAAGATTGATATGTTTAATCTACTCACGAATAACTATTTCTTCACAAACTTATGTATTCAATTCATGATTTTATGTGTGGAAGAATGTTTCAATGACAATCAAAAACCTTTCGGAGTTCAAATATATCTCCTATTGGCGAAATACGACAAGCATCGACTCTCAAGAAATCTGAGGGAAAACCGATTTCTTTCCAGGATCTGAAATAGAAAACTAGTTACAGCAATTTCAAAAGTGTTTTTGCTCATTTTATTTTAGGATATTGTGATGCTGAAATGTCTTTAATGTTTGATTTTTTTTTTTTGCTAATGTTTTTCGTGATTATTTCTTGAACCTTTTTACCCAAACAACATGAATTGTATTTTGCTATAGAGCATCAACAGCGTAAAACTAATGTATTATTAGGGGTGGGACGTAATGGGTGAAAATTTCAGATTCATGCGAGTAGTATTTTTTGTGTTCATATATACATAAATAACACTAAACAATCAAACATTTTGAAAATTTTGCAAAATTCAGAAGGTGCAGGCCAAAAATTGCCATTAGGGCTCCACGGGACTCAAAATCCATCATTTTTCGGTGAAAAAGTGGTTTCATGCGACATTGCATGTCCTAAAACATCATCAAAAGCTATGAATGGATATAGATGGTTAAATCTGATATAGTACTTTAATTTAGGACCATTTTCAGGCTGTGAAAGGTTTTCATGAATGTAAAATAGCCAAAAACTAGTGGCCTGCACCTTCTGAATTTTGCAAAATTTTCAAAATGTTTGATTGTTTAGTGTTATTTATGTATAAATGAACACAAAAAATACTACTCGCATGAATCTGAAATGTTCACCCATTACGTCCCACCTCTTCTGAATTTTGCAAAATTTTCAAAATGTTTGATTGTTTAGTGTTATTTATGTATAAATGAACACAAAAAAATACTACTCGCATGAATCTGATATGTTCACTCATTACGTCCCACCCCTAGTAGTATCTTCATTTTCGTGCTACTTGGGGAACAATTATCAAATATCATGCTTGGTTAAGCCATGGTTTGTACAAATATAATTGGTAAGTATGAAGAACTGTTAGAAACAAGACATACACCATACACTATTACTATGCAAGCCTCACAAATACATACTTCGAAAACGGAGCTGTTAAACGGACTAGGATAGATAAGCATAACAGATAAATGGATGAATTTAAAAGTGGTTCTAAATATCATCTTACGTCTTCAGAGTTTTGTTATCTTGTAATTATCAGGAAGAAATCATTTTGGCATTTCTGTTGAAAATCATTTCAATCTGGTTCTACTAGCAGCAAATCGAAGATTATAAATAATGTTAATTATATGAGTGAGCTGTGTTTGAGTGGAAAAGTTCAGATGTAAAAGGGTCAGAGAGTGACACCAGGTGGAAGTTGTAAACAACGCGATGTTCGGGCGATGCTCTCTCGTTCTCTCTCTCTCTCACTCTCTCTCTCTCTCTCTCTCTCAAGCAGAGAAAACGTCCCTCCCCAAGAAGTAAGAGGACAGCGCACTCGTGTAGCTGATGTAGCGAGACGAGCTCTCCGAATCTGTATCTCTCTCTCTCTTGCTCTTTCTCTCTCTCTTTTTCTCTCTCCCTCTCTTTTATTCTGTCTCTCTTTCTCTCTCTCTCTCTCTCTCTCTCTCTCTCCTTCTATCACGCCTACGAAGACAACCTGTTTCTATGACTGCTTTCTTAAATATATCTTGTCAAAAACTGAATACTGGCGTCCACGATGTTTTCTGCCAACAAACGAAAACTACCTGGGTTCACAACGACGGCGGCTACTGCGACGAGAACGGCGTCAAGAACAGCAATATGTGGAATAAAGGATGTATACACCAATCGGTAAACTATAATACAATGATTCAAATTGAAATAGCATTATCAGTCAATGCTGAAGACAAAAAAATAGAACTCATCATTTAGATTTAATCCACACACCTCACCTGGTACAATTTCGTGTTCGTCTCATTAAAAATCGTAAACATTATATAAAGAATAAAATCTGTTTGCGGTGGTTAGTTCGCAATCTCTTCTGATTACGTTAGTTTTTGCAAGGAGATTTCGTTATCGTCTCACATACAGCGCCTGGTATTCGTAAATGGTCACTCATCTGGTACTGACCAGGCTCGACGTTGCTTAAATTCGATGATCAAATGAGAACCGGTGTGTCTAATTATATCGCATATTAATTAGGGGTGGGACGTAATGGGTGAAAATTAGGGGTGGGACGTAATGAGTGAAAATTAGGGGTGGGACGTAATGGGTGAAAATTAGGGGTGGGACATAATGGGTGAAAATTAGGGGTGGGACGTAATGGGTGAAAATTAGGGGTGGGACGTAATGGGTGAAAATTAGGAGTGGGACGTAATGAGTGAAAATTAGGGGTGGGACGTAATGAGTGAAAATTTCAGATTCATGCGAGTAGTATTTTTGTGTTTATTTATACATAAATAACACTAAACAATCAAACATTTTGAAAATTTTGCAAAATTCAGAAGGTGCAGGCCAAAAATAGCCATTAGGGCTCCACGGGACTCAAAATCCATCATTTAGAAAACTGATTCAATTTCTTATTCAGTCAGAACTAACAATGGTGTAATTGAGAAAAGCAGTTCAAAAGAACAAGATCAAAAGTAATATGATAATGTAACAAAAAAGATCAAACTATACTTTACAATAATAAAGGCAGGTCAACACGGTAATAAAGTCTAGTCAAGTCAAGTAAGTCACTTGTATATTGAAATCTTTAATGTTCCATTTGAATGCTTTAAAAAGGATTCAAATACAGATGGAGAAAAATTTAGTCTGGTAAAGTACAAAAGTTCAGATGAAACGAAACGTTTGAACGGAAAAGGAGAAAAGTGTGAATCACGTTCAGTCATCGAACAAGTTAAAAATGTTTTTTTAAGACAAACCGACTGAGACGCGAGTCAAGTAAATGTAAAATATGCATGGCTAAAATGAACTGATGTTGTTTCTATTGCTGCCAGCATTTTGACTTGTGATATAAAAATCTGAATAAAAGAAGAGGCTGTAAATTTAAAAATCATCTCAGAGTTCGTTTTATTAGTTTAAAATAACAATGGTTAGATCTGTTTCGTTCAGTAAGAAGAAACCTTCATTTATTTAATATTTAAGCGCTAAAAAACTTCAGGCGAGGAAAGAAACTGTCATCATTTATTTACAGTCAAGTTTCGCGAGTTTTCAAACCGACAGCGTTACGATAGATCGACCACAACGAAGATATACAACAAAGGAAAGTCAAACAATAATAAAATAGCATTTTTTTAAGTTTTAATTTTTTTAATGGAAATTGCTTCAGACAAGACATTAGGCCAATTGATGTAAGGAGCTAACAAGAACATATATTATTATCGCAAAGTCAGGAGATGCCTATTGACCTTAGTCTGGAAAAGACCAAGATTATAGGTAGGAGGAAAACAGTCAACAGGAAGAGAGAGTTCTACAAGCCTGCAGTTCTTGGAAAGAAGCTACTGGAATATGAAGCTGTATTATAATGAGGTATCGAAACAGCGAATTGATGGAGACCACTAGACCAACAAGTCAAACGAGCTGGAACAAAAGAAGCAGGGAATAGATCACATAATTCTGAAGAACATATGCCGTAATAGTATTTATAGAAAAGACTGAGATAACATAGTATTAGTAGAAGATATACAAACGATATAGATTGGACTACATGACAAATAAAAGATATTTTCCCATGAAGAATTTAAACTTTTTCTAACAGTTTCGAGTTGTTTTTAAAAAAAACATGTTTTGCTTCGGAAAACTACAAAAGAAATGAAAAACTAATTCTATTCATGTGTGACATAGCGTCCCGGAGATGGGCCGTGGCAGTTTTCGTTTCGTATACTGGTCCCGAAACGGGCCGTGGCAGTTCTCGTTTAAACAACCCGTCATTTTTAACACCAAATATGTTTATGTTGCATACCTTTTAATTGTCTCGTATCTTCTCTCTTTCCTCGTCGCGTAGAGGGGTGTGTCGTCTAATGGTTGGATTATTTCTTCTTTCTTTCTGCCGTGAACAACAGAAAGCTTCATGCCCGACTCAGGAGACAAACAATCTTTTTAACTTTTAATTCTTTTTATTTCAGGCGTCAGATTTCTGTCGCTTGGAGATGCCTCACCTAACGTCGAGGGTGAGACCAAATTACTGCTTTATCATAGTTACTTCCTAATTAAATCCTTAGCCATTCGAGGAGGGGGAAGAAGAGATCTCACGCCTGTATTTTCTTAGGGAATTTAATTCCCCTAATAATGTTGAAGACTACATAGAAAAACACGTCCGTTCGGCTCGCCTCCAAAACCCAGACTCGCAAAACTCTGTTTCCTACACAAAAGCCCGTGACGTCACAGAACCCTAATGCACAGGTGCACATTGACCCTTGATCTGAGGTCTCGTCAACGTAGTGGCCCTGTCACGTCTGTGAGCTCCGACTATGAGAACAGCCCTATTCTGCACTTGACTGTACGGGTCCACCCGCATTAAATCGCGCAAGCAAAACAAAACGATTTCCCACAGATAAGTCCACCTCAAGATGCATCCGTTTCCACAGGGTCATTATCCAACACATGCCGTACAAAGAAACTCAGATTGAACTTTACTTTCATTTTTTCTTGACTTTTATACACCCCAAACAAGGCACAGTGGCACTGAAACATAAGTAGCTACTATGAATTAGGGGCAAGATTTATAGGGGCATCCTTAGTGGGGAGTTGTGCAGCAAGTTGTTTGTTCATATTACATTTACAATTCTTTCATTTGGTAAAGACGGAGAAACAGGGAACAGGGAAGGAAAACCAAAGGAAAACAGTTTGAGAGAAAAAAAAACCTATTAGAGTATAAAGCTTCCTGGTATCTGGGAACCTCTATAATAAAGGGGTGTGATTTTGCTGCTTGATCGATGGTGTTTACGTTGAAGGAAATCAGGTTCAGCACTTTCATCGGAACGCATTCTGTTGCCGTACTTATAAAACAGAGATTCAATATTGCGGCGATGGGACAGGGGCTGCAGAGTCGTAGACTTATTTGGTTCGAGGATCTTGTTTTACCCTATCTAAGAGAGGGGTTGGTGCACCAGCCACGATGTGGCAACAATACTTCGTGGATGGGCAAATAGTGGCCTTATACAGATATACGATACTGTCATATGTGAGAATTTGTTTATCCGGTAGAGGGAGCCCACATTCTTTGCAGCAGACTTGGCATTATCTTCTACGTATTTGTTCCAATTCATATAATTTGTGAATGTTAGGTCGAGGAGCTGGTCTCCTGAGTAACGTGCTATCAGCCATGTCAATCGGTGGTTGAAAAGGTTTCTTATAATTGTTAAAGAATATGAGTTTTGTCTTAGTAGCATTAAATGGCTATTTTGGTCTCATTCCACTGGAGGTCATTTTCTAAGGACTCGGCCATTTCCTTGGATATGCGTGTTCGATTTGTCGACATGTCGAGAATAGAGAGTGGTGTTCTCACCGAACTACAAAATACGAACCAATGAAAAATGAACAATTCATTTGGCAAAAAGTAAAATTGACAAATATTACAAATTTGTAATATTTGTATTATTTGGACCATTGTTCTTATCTTAAGTGTTATTCTCATAATGTTTCGGTTGATGTAGCCCCGACCTTCTTCAGGTGGATCTTGTCTAACTCGGGAATCTTACAAATGGAACCCTTTCTTTAATCAACGAAGGTAACTTGTTCTTGTTACGCGAGCTATGATCGGGTAGAAGTTTTAAATAATTCGCAATTGTATTATTAATACCAGAAGAAGCACCCGAAGAAGGCGGGAGGTTACGTCGACCGAAACGTTACAAGATGAGAAAAGTAGTCCGAATAAACTAAATAATACTAATTAACAATCCTCATCTAAAAAAATTTCAGATGCATAAACATTAAAGAGTTCCACTTCGTTTTTATGGTAGAAGAATTTCCTGTAATCCATTTTCCAACACCGATGGATATCTGCTGCCATTACTCTGAAATAGATAAAGAAATAAATGAATAAGAATACTTAAATAATGACAAAAACTTATCACATTATGTAAAAATAACTAAATGTGTATCCGTAATATTTTCGAATTTAAAGAATTTGTTTTCTTTAAATTCGAAAATATTACGGGTATCTGTGTCATTTTCTTAATAATTCAGATTATACAGAAATCACATACTTAAGGCATTTTCAGATGACATCGTGTGGTGACATCATGTCCATACATAGAGAAAATGTATAGTTTTTTTATCATAGTTCACCCCAAAAAAGGCAGGCCGCCACTATAGACGTAAGGGACCACTGAGAATTAGGGTGTAAGTTTTGGGGGTCATCCTAAATTTGGATCTGTGCAGCGAGATGCCTGTTCACATGGGTTTTAAATTTCTGCATGTTGGTACAGTCGAGGAAACCGAGAGCAGGGAGGGAATTCCAGAGGCCGGCAGCACGAGGAAAGAAGCTATTGGAATAGACTGCTCTCTAGCATCTGAGGACCTCCACAGTGAATGAATGGGATTTAGCTGATTGCCGGGTTGGTCTAGTGTATTTACGTCGAGGGGGCACTACAGCAGCAAGTTCATCGGAGCACAATCCATTGAAGTATTTGTAAAACATGCACAAGGATGCAACATTGCGGCGATGAGACATAGCCTGGAGCTTAGTGGATAGTGAGGGACCTATTAAGTTGGCGACTCTTTTTTGGACCTTTTCTAAGAGGGAGACTAGTAGATGATGCACCAGCCCAGATGTGGCAACAATATTCCATGTATGGGCGGATGGTGGCTTTGTAGAGATATAGAATAATGTCAGGTGTGAGAAGTTGACTAGCACGGCAGAGAGAGCTCACCTTCTTTGCTGCAGTCGTGGCAATGTCTTCAATGTATTTTTTTCCAATTCATGTTACCTGTTATCTCCCCATAGTTAAGAAGTCAGATCGAAGAAAGCGACACAGAGCCAAAATTAAGGCATGAAGTTTGAAGAAGGGCCAGCAGAAGAACCGCTTTGGACATCAAGAGATACAGATGGTACCGTAAGTGCGAGGCGTGTAGTTGTCTCCATAAAAAGCCTGCCCTGAACTAATACGCAATATAAGTAAAATATATACAATTTCGGACTTTTTTTTTTACTAAATGGTAACCACTTATCAAGGCCAGATACCATTCGAGGATAAGTGTTAATGAGATGGAATGGTCATCAGGGTCAAGTTCCAATACTTGTGCTGTTGGTTCTAGATAAGAATCTGTCTGCCATCGTCAGCGAAAAGGGAAAAGGAACGAAAGGGAGTTCATCAAAGACATATAAAAATTTCCTGCAACAAACGCAAAATAATAAAAAACAGAAACAAAGTGTTCGCTGATAGGAATAATATATCACACACGCACCCACACTGTTGGGCATATAACGTTGTCTTTTTCCTCGTACGGACAAGTACCGAAAAAATACTCGATCTAAGGTTCTGTGTACGTGTTTGATATATTTTTCGCGTCAGGGAACCATTTAATCCCGGTTTTTTTCTTTTCCTTTTCTATGCATAACTAAGTGTAACACGATGAGATATTTTACAGGTGCAGTAATAATTGACTAATTAAAGTTAATTAATTATGGAATAATTAATTGAATAAATTCGGAAAAACGGACTATTGGGGCGACAACTATCGCCAAATCTTATTTCCGCTCGACGTAAAAGATTTATTTAGAAAGTCATATTTTCTTGTTTGAGTGACAATTAGAGAATTTTGATTATGAATAACGCCAGT
>OY744541.1:16382126-16389626 GCA_963556195.1 Sepiola atlantica | reverse complement strand
TATATATATATATAATGTATTTTTACAAATACTTCAATGGATTGTGCTCCGATGAACTTGCTGCTCTAGTGCTCCCTCGACGTAAATACACTAAACCAACTCGACATTCAGCTAAATCCCATCCATTCACTGTGGAGGTGCTCAGATGCCGGAGAGCCTTCTACTCCAATAGCTTCTTTCCTCGTGCTGCCGGCCTCTGGAACTCCCCCCCTGCTCCCTGTTTCCCCGATAGTACCGACATGCAGAGGTTTAAAACTAATGTAAACAGACATCTCGCTACACTGCTCCGAACTTAGGATGACACCCAAAACCCGCACTCTAATTCTCAATAGCACCTTTACATCTACAGCGGCGGCCTGCCTTGATTGGGGTGAAATATGTTTTTTTAAAAATAGTAATACCTACCCGGCGTTGCCCAGTAGTGTTTTTCTTTGCAATTTATTTAGTTGCTAATTATTTTTCGGTCGCATTGTATGTTGTGTAACCTTAACCCTAACCCTAACCCTAACCCTAACCCTAAACCTAAACACCCTAATACACGAGCATCAAATTACTTATGTCACACTCTTATTTGTCCTTAATTATTTTTTTATACCTAATCGAGCGTGTCAAACTCTGACACGGTTAACTTACACAATAAAAAATCATACCTTGTTCGTTATCCTCTCCGTCGTCTTTCAATTGTAGCGTGTGTCTTGTTTCACCGGATGAAACCAGAATCATCATGCATATTCCTTTTTTATTTAAACACAAAATGCATGAACATGGCTACGAGAACGACACTTAAATAGAGAAACGGGAGCGTTGCTAACAGCTACACAAACCAACGCGATTAGGACAAACTATACAAAACACAAAATAGACAATACTCGAAAAATCAGTAAATGTAGACTCTGTGGACACAAAGAGACGCAACGGTAAATTGCATAATAAGCGAATGCAGCAAACTATCCACAAAAGAATACACAAACAGACACGGACGTTTAGGGAAGGCAGACTATTTAGAAACTCTGCTGTAAGCGTTTGTACTTTGAAGACGCAGAAAAATGGTACAGACACAAACTGGGTTATTAATGGAAAACGTAAATCACGAAGTCTTCTGAGACACGTAAGTACGAACGGACAAACGCATCCAGGCAAGGAGACCGGACGTGATAACAAAACAATCCGAACAAGCAACATGTCCACTGAACATATATTGGTGTATTAAGACCAGCGCCTTTTAATCACATACTAGCTGACCAATTACAACGGTGCTGGGTGACCGTATCATTGCTGGTAAATCACATCCCATCCTACATTGGACAGAGAAAGAGAGAGAAAACTGATAATCGCAAAGCTTTTTAGTTCCATTTTTGTTAACTCATCGTAATAGGTTACTTACTGCTCTGTCGCTTCTCATTATCTCTCCTATGACGTCACTTCCATATTTCATGTATCCCTACTTCCGTCACCACGCTCTTTTTTATTCTCAGTCATTGTTGACCACTTCACCCCTGTCTGAGACATTTCCTGTCCTTAAACACATTAGTTTATTCATACGCATATTTTACCCACTGGTATATCCGCTAGGTAATTGACCTATTCGTATAAATGACAAAACGAAGCAGAGATAGCGACACACTTGCAGCCAACCGAAGAGTGAAATGGGAAAGTGGCAATAGATATCTATCGCATTTCGTAAACCACTTCAAAGTCTGTATCTAGCCGACATTCCTTTTGCCAACAATGAAACTGATTTTCCGCTCGTTTATACGTTAGCTAATAATTGATAAAAGTAAAAGATATGAAAAGTTAAATAAAAAATAATAATGACGATAGTTATAAAATACCTATATAAAATTCGACGCCATAGATCCATAATTGTATGTACTCTATGTAGTTAGAGAAAAATACTATATACATTTACATAATACGCCTATATATATAGATTCGGATTTAAACCTTGAATGAGATCCTTCGGTTTTACTTGGCCCGGAAGTAAATTTAAAAAATGGCCTGTCTTCCTCTTCTCAACCTCCTTTAAGTGCATCTGGACTTACCTACATTTTGAGCACTTTCTCCAATCTGCTCCCACGCAAAGAGTTTTTCTTCACATTCTACAATTTTAGCGGACTTCTTTTCAACGGAAATTTACCACCCGGACAATTTGCATATCTTGTTCACGGAACTTTTCTTTTCATTCAATACGTCTTTTTAACAAAAATTATTTTAATAATTTTTAATAATAATTTTCATATTTTTCAAATATTTGAACTTTGGTTTTTTCGAAAGCCAACTTATCCATCTGTATTTCTCCTCTGATGATAAGATCTCGATCTTTGAAAAGCCTTGGCTTAAGGAGAGAATAATAAACACTAGTTTATTACTGAATGCACCTTGCATTGAACAATTGAAATTTGAAATAAATTTTGGACAATCGTCGCATATTTATCACTCTTTTTTCTTCTATCTCTCTCTCTCTCTCTCTCTCTCTCTCTATATATATATATATATATATATATATATATATATATATATATATATATATATTTTTCATTTTAGTTCGGTTGAAGTTCTCAAAAATCAAGGGGCCCCTTCCTGGGGCTAACACTTAATCTCTATGTGATATACGTAGATATTCGAGTATTCCATTGTAGTTCTCTTTTATTTCTCAAAAGTTAAGTTAAGAAAGAAATGAAGAACATTGATTCTCGTCTCCTCAACTGATCAGTTAACTATTTTATAGTATACCTTTCATGTGGCCTATTGGTCTTAGCGGATTCCAGGACAAAAATTCATCTGGTCTGGTGGATTATCCAGCTTAGTGCTGTTACTACAGGCAACATCACTTGGAGAAGATGCGCCATTCCTCGTATGAGCCAATGTAGTCATAACGAGGGGATCATATTTAGGCTTCGAAAACTATGCTATTTTGAATATTTGGTCAGGGTTAACTTCTAGACTGAAGTATCCTCATGCCAGGTTGTCCTGACAAACCCCTGTACAGAGAGACCGTAGACACTCGAGGACAGTGTCTTGGAGGCATTCAAGTTTTCATATATATATATATATATAAAAAACTCTCTGACGAGGAATATTTTATATTCGAAAGTTCAGTTTAAAATAAATAAATGTTATTTATTTATTTCAACAAATTACATTGTTATGGTTTTTCAAAAAAATGTTTATACCTTTACGAAACAATGGTTTATAATAATGTGTCTACTCCTTTCTATTCAAAATGGCTTAACCGAGCTCTAAGACACGGACATTCTTTCTCACCAAGTCAATACCACCAGACGATGAAAAAAAAGAAGAAAAAAAAACTCTCTGGCGAGGATTATTTTATATTCGAAAGCTCAGTTTAAAATAAATAAATGTTATTTATTTATTTCAACAAATTACATTGTTATGGTTTTTCAAAAAAATGTTTATATATATGTGTGTGTGTGTGTGTGTGTGGGTGTGGGTGTGTGTGTGTGTGTGTGTAATAAAAGTATATCGATATGTATAATAAAAGTTTTATATGAAACCATAAAGAACGGACTTATCAGCCTGAGAATGTTGAGCTTATTAAAGTTACAACTGAAACATGTTCTGAAGGTGTATTGATTTACTCCTCTCCAGGAGTTAGGCACAAGGCCAGTTTTTATCTTACTCCCACAAGTAAGATGTGACCCAAGGTCGGGTCGGGAAAGTGGGGTTTAAAAATTGCCTGGGCAGCCCCGTCGGCATTCCTCGGTAGGAGCGCCTCAGGCAGTAAGCAATAAACTTACTCCTCCCCAAAGAGGGGAGGCGAAGCCTGGGAGGGTGGACCTCCCAGAACTGCACAGGACAGACCTATTGACCGGCGTAAATCAAGACCCGAAGACCAAGACAATACCAATCTATGGGGTGCAGTATCCAGCGGAACAGATACTACACTTTGATCTTAGCCAAAAGGCGTTATTTAACCCCTACCCACAATAGGAATATGTGACACAAGGTCGGAAAGTGGGATTTGAAAAGCCAGCGCTCGAGAAGGTGAGCACTCTGGCCAATAAAAATTGCCTGGGCAGCCCCGTCGGCATTCCCCGGTAGGGGCGCCTCAGACAGTAAGCAATGAACTTACTCCTCCCCAAAGAGGGGAGGTAAAGCCTGGGAGGGTGGACCTCCTAGAACTGCACAGGACAGATCAGACCCATAGACCGGCGTAAATCAAGCCCCGAAGGCCATGACAATACCAGTCTATGGGGGTGCAGTATCCATCGGAACAGATACTACACTTTGATCTTAGCCAAAAGGCCAAACTTTTATTATATGCTCTATTTATTATTAAGCACTATTATGTCGACACAGCAAAGATTTTTTGTATTTTTACGTTGCGGATACAAAGTTTACCTAGATTAATATATATATATATATATATATATAATTATTTAATAACAAATAGTTTAAAGTATAATCCACGTGTGTATACGTCTCAGCTTTGCTGAATCATCGGTGTTCACATAACTGTAAAGCCGGTCGCCTGATTCAAACTCCAGACGCGAGTCACCTTTTAACTTAAATCTGAACATCCTAACCAATGCGGCAAA
Source organism: Sepiola atlantica (assembly GCA_963556195.1). Lineage (NCBI taxonomy): Eukaryota > Metazoa > Mollusca > Cephalopoda > Sepiida > Sepiolidae > Sepiola > Sepiola atlantica. The sequence continues at coordinate 16,385,067 of OY744541.1, read as the reverse complement.
CTTCAACAGCTATGGGGAAAGAGGTTAACCGGGTTTATGAGAGTGCTCAATAAAAATGAAAATAAATTATCATTTTTATTCATATATATATATATATATATATATATATATATATATATATATATATGTATTGCAAATTTGAAGGGGTAAGTCTATGGAAAGTATTGAGTTATTTCTTTTATATGTACCAGTGTTTTTGGTTTATAGGTACCATTGTGTTCTTTCCCCTTCTATGCTGCTAACATATCAACCGATGACTCTTTCTGTCAGTGGATATTTCTCTACAACGAGCTTTTTAATTTTTTTCTCTGACTTTCTGTAAGACGTGTTGCTAAAGGCGCTGATGAAGACACGGTTTGGATTAGCTTTATTAATTTATAAAATGAAATAAAATAAAATAAAGTATTTCCAAACTGTTTTTGAAACGATCGTACACAATACTGGACTTGATGTTCGAATTCTTGGAACAATTGTAATGTTTTAATTCATTGAATGTTATATATATATATATATATATATATATATATATATATATATATATACAAGCGCCACCTGGGAGAGTTGATTAACTTATATTTAAATGTAATTCTTTCTGAATTCTTTAAACTATAAAGATGTAAGTTTAACAGTGTGATGAAAAGAGAACTCTTCTATCCCCTTGTATGCTTCGGAAGTGAATTACTTCCCTTGATCACTCTTTCTTTTTTAGTCAGCCATTGTTTCTCGTAGAGACTAGATCCCTACGTAGATATTTGTCGAATAAAGCTTCTTCAAGCAAACTGAGTTAATCAAAAGGATAGACTAGAATGGGTTTAAGAAACTCATTCTAGTCTATCCTTTTTACTAACTCATTACAAACAGCTTTTGAATTTGAATAGATGGCCTGTGTCTAAATGAACAAAAATCGCAAAATAATTCAAACACTATTTACCTGGGGGGTGGGGAACGGGTTATGCAGAACACTTTTTCTTTAATGCTGCTGGGCGGCGTTGGGCGGCGTTGGGTGGCGTTGGGCTGGGGGTTAAAGTGCCACTCTTAATGCTGCGCATCAGGTGAAATTATTGCAACAACAAAACAACATTTTATTTGTGCGTTTCAATTATTACCATCATACTTGTATACTATTTTTTATTCACGCAGTGAATATAAAAATATAATAAAACATTTTATCGTCTTTTAAAGCACTCTTCAAGCCGATTTCCTCAATCTGAATGAAGCACCATAAATATCTTGTTGACATGTCCGGCATGAACCTTTCTTGAATCCAGTACGTTTTTAGAGCAGATGTACTCACGCATCGGTTATCAAATTGACCAATCCGAGTTAAAGACTGAATACAAATTAATAAATGGATTTCGGTATTCAAAGAAAATGGTAGAACATCGTCTTGGTATGAATATAATGTTATTCAGGTTTGAGTCAAATTTTCAGTATTTATACAACAAAAAAAGGAAATATATCCGACATTATAATATGAATAATGCCGGTGTAATATTTTTACTTCTTTCTTGGCCTTTGGCTGGGATGAATGTGTAGTATCTGTTCCGATGGATACTACACCCTATAGACCGGTACCGTTGGCCTTCGGGCCTTAATTCCGCCGGTCTGTGGTTTTGTCCTGTGCAGTTCTAGGGGGTCCACCCTCCCAGGCTTTGTCTTCTCACCCTTTGATAAGGGGTTAGTTTATTGCTAATCGCCTGAGGCGCCCCTACCGGGGAATGCCGACGGGGCTACCCAGGCAATTTTTAAAGGTCATAAGTGCTCTTTCTTCTAGAGTGTTGACTTATCAAATCCCACTTTCCGACCTTGTGTCACATCTTACCGCTGTAGGAGGTAGATAAATGCCTATTCTTATGTGCCTTATTCATTTCATATGACGTTTCAATACAATTTATGACTATTCAGGCATGTAGAACGCAGGAGATAATCTTAGAAATAGATATGAATATATTGAGAGTTAAGTAAAAACAGCAGACAATAAAGAAAGAAACGAAGAAAGAGTAAAGAGAGAAGAGAAAAAGAAAGAAACGAAGACAGAGTAAAGAGAGAAGAGAAAAAGAAAGAAACAAAGAAAGAGTAAAGAGAGAAGAGACAAAGAAAGAAACAAAGAAAGAGTAAAGAGAGAAGAGAAAAAGAAAGAAACGAAGAAAGAGTAAAGAGAAAAGAGAAAAGGAAAGAAACAAAGAAAGAGTAAAGAGAGAAGAGAAAAAAAACATTGCTTTTTTACCTTTCATCATATCAGCACACGGACGCTTATCAACTGTTTTAAGCTTAGATGACATACATACAAATGTCTTAGATGACATACATACAAATGTCTTAGATGACATACATACAAATGTCTTAGATGACATATATACAAATGTCTTAGATGACATACATACAAATGTCTTAGATGACATACATACAATAACATAAATAACATTTTAAAAAGCTTAAAATACTTTTTAAGCAAAATGCATACTCTATTTTATTTTCGAAATAAGTAAAATAAATAATTGAATCCAATTCTTAAATGTTTTAATAGAATAAAAAAGAAATACTTTTTAACTTTTTAACTTTTTAACTTTATAACTTTAGGATGTGACGGTGGCTAAGTGGTTAACGACCCGGCCTTAAGACCTGGGTGTGCCGGATTCGAATCCAGTTCGTTCCACAGAAACATTTTTATAAAAAATCCACACCAGATCTAGTGTCTAACCTCCTGGAGAGGAGGTAAATAAAATACCTTTATAACTTCATAATATGCGAAGCAGAATTCATATAATATCAATGTTAATAGTTATTTTCCACTTTTCGTACTTGAGAATTGTTCGATGACCAGCGGTCTTTCGTAATCTAATAACACATTTTTTTAATTAGCCGTTATAAAACATTTTTAAATTGAGTTCATAATCACGTAATTAGTTTCATTGTCAGATGCTTTATTTCTAACTCAATA
>OY744541.1:16237126-16377126 GCA_963556195.1 Sepiola atlantica | reverse complement strand
TATATATATATATATGTGTGTGTGTGTGTGTGGGGGGGGGTATTTTTAATTTTGTAACACAAAGTACTTATAATAGCTCAATAGTTTAAAGCTAGAGCTATGCTATATTCATTATTTTTATGTAGTTCAATACCACATCATTATCTCAGAGAACAAATTCACGTCATTTTTTACAACTTATTTTTTATTTCGCAGACAGTTGTTTCCACTAACATCAAGACATTTGTAAAATGTTCCTATGCATTTATTTATTTATTGGTGTGGCTATCTTTAGTGAAAATTGTACAAAAACAAAGTAAAAAAAACTTTTAAAAACTTGGCGATTACAGCCCGAATTACAGTCAATATTCATTATCAATTTTTGTTTTATACATGGTATTATGGTCCTTTACAGCTTTTTAAATAACATGTACGTATCTTATCTATTTATATTTCTAATCATCAATCATCAGCTATCATTATCAATCTAACTATTCATAGAATTAAAGTATATATTTTAACTGACCGTCTTCGTTATTTTCGTCCGGGTATTTGCTTTTTTTCTTTAGTTTTTGTTGTTATATATATATATATATATATATATATATATATATATATATATATATATATCATTTTTTTAGAAACTGTATATTACATATTTCAGTTAATAAATAAATATACAGTTTCTAAATAAATTATATTAGCTCTCTTATATGATCGAGCACTTTATTTGATTTCTTTTCATATACAACCTGACACACACGCACACACATATATATATATATATATATATATATATATATATATATATATATATATATATATATATATATAAAATATGAAACTAAAAGAATACTTTTAGAGGATAGAACCTATAGTGAAATAGTTTAAGCTCAATATACGAGATATAGCAATTATACAGATAAAAGAAAGAAGAGAGATAAATATGTACGAATGACAAATCTATTTCACTCCTTTCACCGGGCATCTTATCTACGGACATTTACCAACTGGACAGACTTCATATTTTTACACGCACACTCTTACTCTCCATTACTTTATATTTTTTTCATATTTTGAATTTTGGCTTTTCCACTGTCAACTTATCCATCTATGTAATCCCTCTGATGATAAGATTTTAATCTTTGAAAAGCCTTGGCTTAAGGAAAGAAAGATAAACATGTTTTTACCGAGTACACCTTGCATTGAACAATCGAAGTTGAAATAGATTTGTCATTCGTACATATTTATCTCTCTTCTTTCTTTTATATATATATATATATATATATATATATATATATATATATATATATATATATATATATATGGGAAATGAAAAAGGAAAAACCAAAAAGGATGTTTTTTTTATATATTCATCAACGTTTCGTCTTTATTTGTAAGACTTCCTCAGGATGATAATTTTAAGAAAAATGTCATGCAAGTACGTGAAAATATTGGGTTGACATGATGGGTTGACGAGAAAAAGTAGTAGCCACTACTGAGTGCTGAGGCCCGATGTCCGGGCTTAGTGAAGTCAGTAGCATGGAACGAAATTAATGAGGATGGTTCTGAGTGAAAAAGTGGAGGGGTGGGGGTGAACGGAAATAATGTGGATGGCTGTTAGTGAAGAAGTGGAGGGGTGGGGGAAGAGGAGGGGAGGAGGAGGCTCTGTGATTTTGGTGTGTGGGTAATGTCATGGTTTTAGAAAATATTTTTCTAAAAATTATCATCCTGAGGAAGTCTTACAAATAAAGACGAAACGTTGATGAACACATAAAAAAAACATCCTTTTTGGTTTTTCCATTTTCATTCCCCATTACGTCGGATTACCTTCATCCTTCCTTTCTCATATATATATATATATATATATATATATATATATATATATATATATATATATATATATATATTATGTAAAACAACGGGAGAGGGTGCTATTTGATCGATTTACTTGTTTCGTTGAGATTTTTGGTAATGCTATATACAATTCGAAGCAAAGTTTTGTAACAAAAAGGAATAGATGTAACGTATTTAACCTCGTTACTTTTACATCAAAATAAAAACACACTTACTTGTCTTTCTGAGAGAGTACTCCTAGAATTTCTGGAAGCATCCACATTTTTACGTGGAGATTTCTGATAATGCTATATACCATTAAAAGCAAAGTTTTGTAAAAAAAGAAATGCGTGTAATTTAGTTAGCCCCGTTACTTTACTGTGGATCACGTTACATTAAAAAAAAAAAACACTTACTTGTCTTCCTTGGGGAGTACCCTAAACATTTCTGGAAGCATACATTTTTTACGTGTAGATTCCTGGTAATCTTATATACAATTCAAAGCTAAGCTTTGTAAAAATAGGAATGGATGTAACTTAGTTTTCCCGTTACTTTGGGGGGGGGGTTCAGGTTACATAAACATGTTGGAGAATTCTCATAGCATTTTCTGGAAACGTCTAATTTTCGTAGATAGTTAGCCCCTTTAATTTGATGGGGGTTACGATACATAAAAATAAACGGGCCATGGTCAGTGCTTCGGCCATACGGAAAACTTATTTATTTATGAAAACAAATTATTTATTTATGAAAACAATATCATGTACTTACTCGGTGGTATTTTATTGATCAATGTTGAAAAAAGTAGGAAAAATTATTCGCTAGAACTTTAATTACAAGTATTTTTCCATTTTACTATCGCTTCGATGAGTATGCCTCCATCTTGTTTCGTGGGACACAAATCAAGGGCAGATAACTTGCAAGGGCAGATAATAACGCGAAATGCCCTTGATTTGTGTCCAACAAAACAAGATGGCGGCATACTCATCGAAGTGACTGCTATAATACGTAAAATGGGAAAATACTTGTAATTAAAGTTCTAGTGGATAATTTTTCCAACTTTTTTGAACATTGAACAATAAAATACCACTGAGTAAGTACATCATATTGTTTTCATAAATAAATAATTTTTCCGTATGGCCGAAGCACTGAACATGCACCAAATAAACGTTTACTTTTTCCTTAAGTTGGAGAATTCTAATAGCATTTTTGGAAACGTCTAACCCTATTCATAGAGATTTCTCTTAATCCTATATACAATTAAAAGGCAATATTTTTCAATGAATGGATCGATGTAACGTAGGTATCCCCTTTACCGTACCGGGGCAACGTTACATAAAAATAAACACCTACTTGTTCTTTGTTGAAGAATAATTCTCACATTTCTGGAAACACCTTTCCCTTGCAGACTGACTTTGAAGACTCGAAAAACATAAAAGGAATTTTCATTGCTTACTTCATTTGATGTTGCAATATGTTTTCACATGCGTCTATTTTTGTACGGTGGGGGTACCGAACCCCTATCCCTTATTGGGAGTAAGCGTTGAAGTAGTCCTCGTTATCCGGTCACAAAATTCTATCTTACGTATTTGATTCCCCGGCCAATTCATTGCCGAACAGCATATGTACTACCTTTATGTAACTCCAACCATTATCGGTCCTGAAACTGTATTAGATTTGATATTAATTTTGTGAAGGAAGGATGGGGTGTTCATGGTTTTGTTACCAACGCCTCGGAGTTGAATATATTTGTCTGTGGTGGTTTCTGTTCCCCGTGCCATGCACCTACTAAAATTCTGAGATTGTAACGTTACTGTCTACCTCAAAATCGTAACCTTCCGTCGTTTGGGAAATATATTTCCCTTGGATATATTCTGCCACTAGTTAGCAGCCACAACGCAACGTGGTTTGTTTTGCTGTGCCATTTTTGCTCTGCACATGCGTACCGAAGGAGTCTCGCTTCCATGATGACCTACCCAACAGACGAAGAATCTAACGTTCCCTAAATCCCTTTGGTTTGTAAGACACTAAATCCCTTTGCTTTGTAAGACCTTAAATCCCTTTGCTATGTAATACCCTAAATCTCTTTGGTTTGTAAGACCCTAAATCCCTTTGGTGTGTAAGACACTAAATCCCTTTGGTTTGTAAGACACTAAATCCCTTTGGTTTGTAAGACACTAAATCCCTTTGGTTTGTAAGACCCTAAATCCCTTTGGTTTGTAAGACACTAAATCCCTTTGGTTTCTAAGACCCTAAATCCCTTTGGTTTGTAAGACCCTAAATCCCTTTGGATTGTAAGACCCTAAATCCCTTTGGTTTGTAAGACACAAAATCCCTTTGGTGTGTAAGACACTAAATCCCTTTGGTTTGTAAAACCCTAAATCCCTTTGCTTTTAAGACACTTAATGCCTTTGGTTTGTAATACCCTAAATCCCTTTGGTTTGTAAGAGACTAAATCCCTTTAGTTTGTAATACACTTAATTAATACACTTAATGCCTTTGGTTTGTAAGACCCTAAATCCTTTTTGTTTGTAAGACCCTAAATCCCATTGGTTTGTCAGACCCTAAATCCCTTTGGTTTGTAAGACCCTAAATCCCTTTGGTTTGTAATACACTTAATGCCTTTGGTTTGTAAGACCCTAAATCCCTTTGGTTTGTAAGACACATAATGCATTTGGTTTGTAAGACCCTAAATCCTTTTTGTTTGTAAGACCCTAAATCCCTTTGGTTTGTAATACACTTAATGCCTTTGGTTTGTAAGACACATAATGCATTTGGTTTGTAAGACACTAAATCCCTTTGGTTTGTAAGACACTAAATCCTTTTGGTTTGTAAGACCCTAAATCCTTTTTGTTTGTAAGACCCTAAATCCCATTGGTTTGTCAGACCCTAAATCCCTTTGGTTTGTAAGAAACTAACCTATGAGCTAGTATCACTTTTCTCTCCATCTATATAAGCTCCTTATTATTCGAATTATATAAAATACCTTTTTGTGAGCATGTGTCTTTCTTACCACTTATTTTCTATGTGTTTACCATATAAAATTTATTGCGCTTTTTTACACGTGTTCCGCCCTAAACCACCAAACTGCACACACAGGCCCGATAGACCCCCTCCTCCAGTCGACAGTGACAATTAAATAAAAACTTTTTAAGTAATCGAAAAACTATAAAGTGCAACACTCATATTTTATGACTTTTTAATTTTAGGCATGTCAAACTCTTAAAAGTATAAATCAAAACTGTAAGAAATTAAAAAATATATATAAATATATATATATGTATATATATTTATATATGTATGTATATATATATGTATATATATTTATATATGTATGTATATATATATGTATATATATATTTATATATGTATGTATATATATATGTATGTATATATATATATGTATATATATATTTATATATGTATGTATATATATATGTATGTATATATATATATGTATACATATATGTATATATATACATATATATATGTATATATGTATATATATATAAATATATATATAGATGTATATATAGGTACATATATATATGTATATATATGTATATATATGTATATAAATATATATATATGTGTGCGTGTGTGTGCGTGTGTGTGTGTGTGTAGAGATGAAATATGAGAATAAAAAATTGTAAAGATACAATATTTATTAGAACATCAAATATCCAAAGCAAGGAGCTTCATATCCTTAATCCTTGCTTTGAACTTTGTATCTTTACAATTTTTTATTCTCATCTTTCATCTCTAGAATTGATTGCTCTATTCAATATATTGAGCTTTATATTATCACGATAGATTATTATTAAACGATAATTCAATTATCTTTAATTTAATTGAACATTTAAATATTATGTTTATATGTATATATGTATATAGAAAGTTCATTTTCTTAAGCATCTTGAATTTTAATATAAATATAGAGGCAAAATGCTTTCACTGAGAAAACAATGTGTTAGATGCAGATAATTTATTAAATCAAAATAAATAAAAATAAAAACATTTTTTTCTTTTCATCGTAAGTCACGATGAAAAAAAATGTTTTGATTTTTTTTATTATATATATATATATATATATATATATATATATATATATATATATATATATATATATATAGTCTCGGAAGTTTCTCAACCATTAAAACTATATTAAAAAAAAAAATTTAATTTAAAAAAATTTTTTTAAAATTTTTAGTCCCAAGTCTTTCAGTGGAAAATCACTCATGTAAGTCAATTTATTTTTTACAGTTTTTATCTAACACTATTTTAAAAGATCATCAGTTGTTTACCATGAAAAACTGTTTCGGGAATTTAAATATATATATATATCGTACAGCATGGTCAAATTAAAGGTAGCCCTAATACTATTCGACTGGAAGATTGTGCAGAGTTGATGGATGTCGTGAGATGCTTATCGGAGATTACTGACCATCTTGTAGTAGCGTCGCTGCGTCTGTATGGAAAAAGACTAGAAGGACAACGTTGTTTCTATCGCCAATAAAAACAATAATAAAACTACGTAACTACGTATATATATATATATATATATATATATATATATATATATATATATATAGAGAGAGAGAGAGAGAGAGAGAGAGAGAGAGAGAGTCAGGTTGTATATGAAAAGAAATCAAACAAAGTGCTCGATCATATAAGAGAGCTAATATAATTTATTTAGATACTGTATATTACATATTTGAGCAATGTACCGCGGTTTCATCCAAAAGGGCAGATTTAGACATCTTTAGTAAATCTTCGTGCCCAGTGGAATCATCGGCAAACTGAAATGAGTGTATGCACGCCTGACAGGGAATGGCGTCAACCTAACCTGACGCTATTCCCTGTCAAGCGTGCCTACAATCATTTCAGCTTGCCGATGATTCCACTGGGCACGAAGATTTACTAAAGATGTCTAAATCTGCCCTTTTGGATGAAACCGCGGTACATTTCTGAAATATGTAATATACAGTATCTAAATAAATTATATATATTTATATATATATATATATAGAGAGAGAGAGAGAGAGAGAGAGAGAAAGAGAGAGACAGAGACAGAGAAAGAGAGGGAGAGATCATGTTCTAAATGTGGTTGTTATACACCTGATGAGACCGATCTCGGTCGAAATAAGTCATGTGTACAACCCGAATGTGTGTCTAGTTTTTTGCCCTATCGAATATATATATATATATATATATATATATATATATATATATATATATATATATATAACCTCATCTAATGTCGCTATTGTGGACAACGTGAGACCCGAACGAAAATACACTTTCTGGGGCCTTTGAGCAAGAATCAAAGTGTAGTATCTGTTCTGTCCAAAGATGGTACAATAATATCGTCAGCTCTGCGTTCGCATTTGACACAAATATAATGAAAATATGTCACACACTCCACCAAGTGATTTAGAGATAGGCCTCCATCACCGTGGTCATCCTTTTAAGCACGTCCGAAACATAAAAGAGATGAAGATACAACTGTGGAATTTCCACGGGTCCCGCTAGTAAGTATAGTTATTTATGTTCATTATATTTATATATATAAGTATATATATATATATATAAGTATATATATAAGTATATATATATAAGTATATATATAAGTAGTTATTTATGTTCATTATGTTTATATATATATATAAGAATATATATATATAAGTATATATATAAGTATATATATAAGTATATATATATAAGTATATATATAAGTATATATATAAGTAGTTATTTATGTTCATTATATTTATATATATAAGTATATATATAAGTATATATATATAAGTCTATATATATAAGTATATATATAAGTATATATATATAAGTATATATATAAGTATATATATAAGTATAGTTATTTATGTTCATTATATTTATATATATATATATAAGTATAACGTAAAATATAATAACACGAAATTACATGATTGTCGATGCATCGACAATCATGTAATTTCGTGTTATTATATTTTACGTTATTCTTGCTCTGTTTACCACATTGAGCTCTCTTACCCGGATTTCTTCCTGGAATTATTCCATTATAACACAAATATATATAAGTATATATATAAGTATATATATATAAGTATATATATATATATATATAAGTATAGTTATTTATGTTCATTATATTTATATATATATAAGTATATATATAAGTATATGTATATAAGTATATATATAAGTATAGTTATTTATGTTCATTATATTTATATATATATAAGTATATATATATAAGTATATATATATAAGTATATATATAAGTATAGTTATTTATGTTCATTATATTTATATATATAAGTATATATATATAAGTATATATATAAGTATATATATAAGTATATGTATATAAGTATATATATAAGTATAGTTATTTATGTTCATTATATTTATATATATAAGTATATATATAAGTATATATATATAAGTATAGTTATTTATGTTCATTATATTTATATATATATAAGTATATATATAAGTATATATATATAAGTATATATATATAAGTATAGTTATTTATGTTCATTATATTTATATATATAAGTATATATATATAAGTATATATATATAAGTATAGTTATTTATGTTCATTATATTTATATATAAGTATATATGTATAAGTATATATATAAGTATATATATAAGTATATATATAAGTATATATATATATATATAAGTATAGTTTTTTATGTTCATTATATTTATATATATAAGTATATATATAAGTATATATATAAGTATATATATATAAAAGTATAGTTATTTATGTTCATCATATTTATATATATATAAGTATATATATATATAAATATAGTTATTTATGTTCATTATACTTAAGTGAACCAATTTTAATTGATTATTTTCTCAAAATGTTATAAATATTTCTAAATTATAGATTCAATAATTGTTTGCCTTACCTTATACTATTCATTTTGTGGCTCGATTTTTAAATACCCAGTACGGCTAAATGTATCTCTGGTGCGATGCGTTTTGGAATATGGCATGCCTATTTCGTTCGAGATATCCAGCATTTGGAGTGAGTTCAGAGACTTGCGACGCAGATTGTCCATGGACTCCACACAAAGTCTTACGAACAACAACTGGAAGCCCTCAATCTGTACTCGCAAGTTAAAAACAGTAAATTGAATGCCTACAAGAGAGAATTGAATGCCTACTATAGTGAATTTTATGCCTTCTAGAGAGAATTTAATGCCTACGGGAAAGAATCGAATGCCTACTGGAGTGAATTGTATGCCTATTAGAGATAATTGAATGCCTACTGGATATAATTGTATGCCTACTGGATATAATTGAATGCCTACTGGAGAGAATTGAATGCCTACTGGAGAGAATTGAATGCCTACTGGTGTTACATAGCCACTACCCCTGCCTTGACCGCGGCAGTTCTCTTAAACCGCTTAAACAACTGGTTACAGTTCCCAAAAGGTGTATGTTGCATACCTTAAGTTTCTCCCTCGCCCGTAGAGGGTGGTCGGGTCGTCTAGTGGATCAATTCTTTCTTCTCTGCCGTGAACCACGCCATCCGTAGTCTGCAACAAAAGCTATGACGCACTCCGAAGACAAACTCTTCTTTTAGATTTAATTCATTTTATTACAAGAGTTGTTATTTCAACTGGGAGTCATTCACCACGCCAGGAGAGAGATAGAGAAAGCAAATCCTACTTTATCGTAGTTAGTTAACAATGTTTCTTAACCATTTCCCACGCAAGGCCCGCGACGCCACAGAGCCTCTCACAGGTGCAGACTGATCCTCGCTTTTAACACCATGCGTGGCACTACAATGTGCCTACTGACCACTTCTTGAAAGTGTAGTATCTGTTCCGATGGATACCGCACCCCATAGACTGGTATTGTCTTGGCCTTCGGGGCTTGATTTACGCCGGTCTATGGGGTTGTCCTGTGCAGTTCTAGGAGGTCCACCCTCCCAGGCTTCGCCTCCCCTCTTTGGGGAGGAGTAAGTTTATTGCTTACTGTCTGAGGCGCCCCTACCGGGAAATGCCGACGGGGCTGCCCAGGCAATTGTTAAACCCCACTTTCCCGACCCGACCTTGGGTCACATCTTACTTCTGGGAGTAAGATAAAAACTGGCCTTGTGCCTAACTCCTGGAGAGGAGTAAATCAATACCCAGAGAGGGCTTCGTGGAAACTCAGAGAAGCTGTAACTGTGGATAATTACGATAATTACTCCCACTTGAGCAACGGGGGGTGGGGTGCGTGGGGGCCGCAATTCTGGCGTAAAATAGCATAAACCAGAATTTAAGTATACTTTTCGAGGAGTTTTTCACCTCAGCGCCATATAGTCTCTTTCGTCTTATTAGAAGTTCGGGTTTCTGCTCCGTGGCACCGTCACTGCCAGAGGTAGTGACGGTTGATTAAAGTCGCCTTGGACAAACATCCAGACGGTATATAGAAGTACTTTTTTTAACATAGTTCACCCTAAACAAGGCAGACCGCCACTGTAGACGTAAGGGGCTACTGAGAAAAAGGGTGAGATTTCTTTTAGGGGGGGCAACCTAAATTGGGAGCTGTGCAGCGAGATGTCTGTTTACATTAGTTTTAAATTTCTGCACGTCAGTACCGTCAGGAAAACAGGGAGCAGAGAGGGAGTTCCAGAGTCCAGCAGCACAAGGAAAGAAGCTTTTGGAGTAGAAAGCTCTTCGGCATCTGGGGACCTCCACAGTTAATGGATGGGATTTGACAGATTGTCGGGTTGGTCTAGTGAATTTGCGTCGTGGGGGGCACCAGAGCAGCAAGCTCATCAGAGCACAGTCGATTGAAGTACTTGTAAAACAGGCACAAGGAAGCAACATTGCGGCGGTGGGATAGGGGCTGGAGCTTGGTGGATAGTGAAGGACCTATCAAGTTGGCGACTCTTTTTTGGACCTTGTCTAAGAGGGAGAGACTAGTGGATGATGCACCGGCTCATATGGGGCACTGGAGTGAGTTTAGAGACTTGCGACGTAGATAGTTGATGGACTCAAAACAACGACTGTAGGCTCTCACTCTATGTTCGCTAGATCATAAGCGGCCGTGTGGAGATCTCATCCTTGTCTTTTAACATCATGCATGGCAACCACAATGTGCCTAGCGACCTCTTCTTTGACACTAGCTTTGCAGAGAGTCTTCGTGGAAACTCAGAGAAGCTGTATCTAAGATTATTTCGACTTAATTGTTTGAAAGCGTCTTTTTAGGTTCGGATCACTGCACCGTGGAACAGGCTGCAGACGACCAGACATTTCAAGGCAGCGCTGGATGCATCATAACTGCTAATCTTTGAATAAGTACCGCTCACTTAAGCAACAGAAGATGCGCGAGGGCTCGTTTCTGGCATAAAACGTCATCAACCGGAAGTTAATTATACTTTTCGATGAGTTTTTTGTTTTATATATATATATATATATATATATATATATATATATATATATATATATATATATATATATATATATATATATGTACTAACTAGTCACGGCTTATAAGGCCCAAAGGCTACCCCAGGATAAGGGTTGATTAGTTGGTCAGGTAGACGGTGAGACACCGCGAGAATCGCTAACACTGGTTAAAACTTTATTTTAAATTGGGTGTTTTAATTTGAAGTTGCGTATTTTCTATTGTGAATTAATGTATTTTTGTATTTGAAGTTGAGTATCATTTGAAGAAAGACAGCATTCTTTATCTGTGATTCTGCTTCGTTGAATATCATACCAGAGGTAGTGATGATGTCTATCATATCCAGGATTGAAGTCGCCTCGGACAAACATTCAAACGCTATAGAGATGTACACATTGTTTAACTATGCTTTTACATGGCTTGTTGCACTTTGCTATTTTTTCTAATAAATTTGATTTGAGTAATTTGATTAAGTTTAATATACTTCGTTTTTAAGTTTTTAAAACTTTAATTTGATTTTGCATAATTTTGGTTATTCAGACTACATTTCTCATCACCACGTTTCGGCCGCTGTAACCTCCGGCCTTTTTAGGTGTATCTCTTTGAACTCGGGAATATTTCTGTCGAACTCGGGAATCTGGACGGAACTTTGAACCTAACCCTTTATTTAATCCACGGGAGTAGCATGCTCTTGTTCTGTCAGCCATGACTGGGAGAAGTCTTCAGTAATTCGCAACTCTTCGTATTGCTCGCACCGAGGATTGAACCTTCAACCTTCAGATAACTATCACTTGGAACTGAATTTAACTTAGTAGTATATCCACTGCGCCACGGGTCCTTATTGAGTTTAAAGAGATACACCTGAAGAAGGTCGGAGCTTACAGCGGCAAAAACGTTGTGATGATAACACTCAAGATAAAAATGTTGTCCGAATAACCAAAATTATGCAAATTATCACTCCTTATCTAAAAAAATGTAGAAATATAATTTAATTTTGTCTTTAACGACTTAAATATGTGATGTTATTTTTGTTTTTACAGATTCATTTAAAATAAATTAAACGAAAGAGAACCGACCAAGAAGAGTCCCGACAGGAAGCAATCAGCAACAATAAGAACAGAAGACACATCTCCAACGAACCACTCCCAAGGAATATTACATCAGTAGCAATTATTTGGAATATTACATCAGTAGCAATTATTTTGAATATTATATCAGTAGCAATTATTTTGAATATTATATCAGTAGCAATTATTTTGAATATTAACTCAGTAGCAATTATTTTGAATATTAACTCAGTAGCAATTATTTTGAATATTATATCAGTAGCAATTATTTTGAATATTATATCAGTAGCAATTATTTTGAATATTAACTCAGTAGCAATTATTTTGAATATTATATCAGTAGCAATTATTTTGAATATTATATCAGTAGCAATTATTTTGAATATTAACTCAGTAGCAATTATTTTGAATATTAACTCAGTAGCAATTATTTTGAATATTAACTCAGTAGCAATTATTTTGAATATTAACTCAGTAGCAATTATTTTGAATATTAACTCAGTAGCAATTATTTTGAATATTATATCAGTAGCAATTATTTTGAATATTATATCAGTAGCAATTATTTTGAATATTATATCAGTAGCAATTATTTTGAATATTAACTCAGTAGCAATTATTTTGAATATTATATCAGTAGCAATTATTTTGAATATTAACTCAGTAGCAATTATTTTGAATATTACATCAGTAGCAATTATTTTGAATATTATATCAGTAGCAATTATTTTGAAAATTACATCAGTAGCAATTATTTTGAATATTACATCAGTAGCAATTATTTTGAATATTATATCAGTAGCAATTATTTTGAATATTAACTCAGTAGCAATTATTTTGAATATTAACTCAGTAGCAATTATTTTGAATATTAACTCAGTAGCAATTATTTTGAATATTAACTCAGTAGCAATTATTTTGAATATTACATCAGTAGCAATTATTTTGAATATTACATCAGTAGCAATTATTTCGAAAATTACGTATCAATAACAAACATGAGATTCCCCACTTAAGCAGATATATCATCGACGTCGGTTTTGCTTCCAAACTCGATTCTTTGACAGCATGCAATCAAAGGAGTTAAATCACATTCTCTCAAACCTCTCACTTGGGCCAGTTTCTTACATATGCGCAATTTAAAGAGCTTTTGGCTGGGATCAAAGTGTAGTATCTGTTCCGGTGGATACTACATCCTATAGACCGGTATCGTCTTGACCTTAGGATCTTGATGACGCCGGTCAGTGGGTTTGTCCTGTGCAGTTCTAGGAGATCCACCATCCCAGGATTGGCCTTCTCGCCCTTTGAGAAGGGGTTAGTTTATTGCTAATCGCCTAAGGCGCCCGTACCGGGGAATGCCTACGGGGCTGCCCAGCCATTTTTTATAGGCCAGAGCGCTTTTCATTCTCTAAGGCGCTGGCTTTTAAAATCCCTTTTTCCCAACCTTGTGTCACATCTTACCGCTGGGAGAGGAAGATAAATACCATCTTATTTGGGTTAGTTTTTTTGTACACACGAAACCCAAGTTGGTCTCATTACCAGCAATCTCTCACTGGCGTAAGTTTGTTGCACACACGAACGTATCAGGAACAGTCAACCTGACAAATCCTACCAGGGTGATTTATCTTTTATAAAATATACCGACACATCTATCGTCCTTTCTTCCTTACAACAACAAAACAACCATCACATCTATATCTCCCTCATACCATAAGAACACTTTTAAGTAACATTTTATTTTATCATTCCTGTATTTAATGAATAAAATTTGTTGAATTTTCATTCAGTATGTGTTTTTCCTTTTCTACCATACGCCTTATATAACCCGAAGAAACAAATTTAATTTATATTTTCTTTACTTGAGCTCATATATTTATGGATAACTTCGTTTGGCGCTTATTTATAGACAAAATGGTTTCAAATTAATAAGATAATACCTATTTTGATTATTTTTTATGAAACGGTGAAGCTCATTCCTCAATTTGCTTTGGGTAGTGTTACATTTTTTATTATCTTGGCGCGTAACTGACTAAAGTTACTCGAAGGCTCGAAAGATAAAGGTATGGTTAAGAAGGTTCAAAACAAAAACATGTGACACGATGAGTTATTTTACTGGTTCTAAAATTCTTATTCACGGACTTGATTGACTACTAACGATATTAGTTTATGAAAGTAATATATTAAAAGTAAGAGGTGTTAACAACGTTTTGACCAATTAGTGACGTAAGAATATGTTTTCATTGTTGTTATTTGAAACGATTCATTTGAAGTTCGAGTTTTTTTTTTATTGGACTTTGAGATGTAATATTTTTTTGAACAAACGCAACAAAGCTTATGACTGTGAATTTCTAGGTAGTGTATTGATAAATAATTTTGGAAAAGCCATTTTAATTTACGATTTAAAAGTTTTAAATCGACGCAGATGAGAAAATACGAGTTTACATATTAAAAGGTTACACTATCCGTGCGAGCTGGATTATTCAAAACAATTATGATGGATTATTCAAAACAATTATGCTGGATTATTCAAAACAATTATGCTTTTGATTAACACGGGTGGTGAGTGCGGCTTACAATTTAAAAGATCATTGGGTGAACAAATCTACATCGGATAATCAGCAGTACCTGTCAATGTATAAATGCGTGCTCGTTCCTTTAAAGACCAAGCCTCTGTATTTTGGCTTGACTGGATACTTCTTCTACATGCGTGAAACGAAGGCTTTGATTAGCTGACCAATCAAAAAATGGTATGAAAAATGCACAACAACCTCTGCTTGGTGAGCCAATCAGAATAATCGCCTCAAATAAGAATTATGCATAAAAGAAATAATCTAAAGATAGGCAAATAAAATGACTAAGAAGGAAGTTCTCTAGAGATCAACCTGCTCTGAGGAACATAAGAACAAAAAAACCCAGAGTTCGTCAACTCAGAATTAGCACCAGTCAGATTCTTAAACTTTTTCTCCAGAATCAGGAGCAGCATAACCATTTTTGTATATATTATGCTTAAAAAAGCGCGTTCAAATAAATACTTGTTATTAATCACGACGAGTTTTCGGGGAGAGGGGAAGCGGGTTCCGACCGAACCAACTAGAGAGAATGCGTGCTGAGTCTTGGTTGACTCTGTGAACCGATTTTTCGCCCTCGGACCCTCTGAAATTTTCACTTCCTACACTGATGACAGCGAAAGCTTGAAACACCGGCGTATGTAGGTAAAAATAATTTAATATTTTTTTTATATATATATATATATATATATATATATATATATATATATATATATATATATATATATATGTAAAAATAATTTAATATTTTTATATATATATATATATATATATATATATATATATATATATATATATATATATATATATATATTGTTACACCGGCCGTTCTTACAGAGGAGAAACTACACCGGTTGTCACTATAAATAGTGCGAGTCACCAGAAGACAAAGCACAGTCTTGTAACTGTCTAGCCAAGAGCTAGTCAGTTTCTTACTTTGTTAATACACTTGTTAAACCAACCCTCGACTTGACTTCCTTTATTTATTATTTACTGTGGAACAACTTTACAACATATATATATATATATATATATATATATATATATATATATATATATATATATATATATATATATATATATATATATATATATATATATATATATATGAAGCAATCCAACAAAAGATATAAGCGTCAACTAATATCTTATAATTAGTGAAACATCCGGATAAAAAAACTGAAGCTCAATATACTGGATAGAGCATTAATATTATAATATAAAATGAAGTAATAAAATAAGGTGTCAATCAAATTTTATTAGAATTCAAAGTTCATGCAAAGCATCCTTAAGTCCTTAGCTCATGAGTTTTCAAAGATAATTCTTCTCTTCAGAGGACCATTACCGCAGTTATACTACTACAGGCAATAAAATTACGCTTTGAAAATATATAAAATTATATACACAAATATATAAAAATACATAACATCAAACATATCAATCCAAAAACATACTTTTGTTGAATCCATACAGTCCATCCAGGACTTAAGGATGCTTTGCATGAACTTTGAATTCTAATAAAATTTGATTGACACCTTATTTTATTACTTCATTTTATATTATAATATATATATATATATATATATATATATATATATATATATATATATATACATATATATAATTATTTATAAATACTAGTTTTCAAATTAACCCATATACACATGTGTCTCATGCCAAACCTTTAATGATCAGTATGGGAGGAGACAATAGGTTCTTTATAGGTTCTAATTTAAAGGTATATATCATACCTATATTTTCCTGTTATATATATATACATATATATATATGTATTCATTTTCGATAATGAGAAAATTTAAAGTTTTCGCTAATCGATTTTCAAATTTTTTACTTACATATGTGATTGAAAAATATCTCGAATGAATTGTGATGCCTGTCTTTATTCACAATTATGAATATCTCGTCGTACTGACGACAATAACAACGAGAAGCATCAAAAGATAAGACACCGTTTGTATTTTCTTTGACAACAGCTGCACGTGTTTGCCGTGTAAATAAACAGGAAAGAAATGGAACAGACACAAGAAAAAAATCAAAATTACTTTCAGGTCAATGTACACATTTCAGAAACGAATAAAATATCCATTAAAGCGAAGTTGTACTGGCATCTGTTCGTGTGTTTTAATATTTGCATAATTGGACTGACACAGATATATGAAACCACGATATATATATATATATATATATATATATATATATATATATATATATATATATATATATATATATATATATATATACATTATTTTAGCCTGAAGATTCCCCGGGGATGAAACGCGGGAAACTCTGTGTAGCTTAATTGCCATAAATATATTTTCATAGCTTACTACCTAGCTCTACTTACGTACTGAGCACTGTTGAAGTAAATACTGAAAATTGATACATAAAAAATTATATCTCCTTATAAAATTTTATGTGTATACATAAAATAGTAATATATATATATATATATATATATATATATATATATATATATATATATATATACAATTATTATTATTTCATGTATCCACATAAAATGTTATAAGGAGATATAATCCTTTGTGTGTCAATTTTCAGTATTTACATCAACAGTGCTCAATACATGAGTATATGAACATATATTTATGACAAGTAAGCTACACAGATATATCAATATTAATTTTAAGTAAATAATATTAGATTATTTTTACCTTCATACGCCAGCGTTTCAAGCTTTCGCTCTCATCAGTGTAGGAAATGATAATCTCAGACGGTCGCCAGGCTCGAACCTGGTTATTTGAATCACCCTACACTCTGCAAACAAGCGTCATACTCAAATGGCCACGCGACTTTACCACGTCAAGAAAGGGAAAATGGACCTTCACTTTGAACCCTCTCGATAGTCTTTTTCTGCTTCCTGCTTCCTCGATGCACAAATAAAACTTTATTTAGCCTTAATCACGTGATAATTTTCGGGGGTCGTGGGGATAGAGTAATAGCTTGCCAAGTCTAGGCTTACTATGAACGACGTTCGCGCCCTAGGACCGTCTTAAATTGTTACTCCTTACACTGATGAAAGCAATAAGCTTGAAACACTGCCGTCTGTATGTAATAATAATTTAATATTTATTCACACACACACACACACACATATATATATATATATATATATATATACACACACACATATATATATATATATATATATATATATATATATATATATATACATATATATAAATCAGGTTTATTTTATATTCCAATAACCATGTTTTTTTAAAAAATTCACATTTCCCAAAACCATAACATTTCTGTGAGATGTATTTTACGGCCCGTTTCTTTTGCCGTGAGCCAAACAACATTTTTATGTCAATATCGTCAGCAGAAAAATCCACCGATGTCGCAGAGACGATATTGACATAACAATGTCAATGTTTATGTTCATGTTCGTCCATTCACAAACGTTTTCTATCCACCTTTTCTTTAGTCTACCTTCCAACAGGCTTCCTTGTATGATGCCATCAACGCATATTTTGTATAGTCCTATACTGAAGCGCTTCACGTGACCAAACAATCTCAAGACTTTACATTTGATGACAGACGATATTGATGGGATGACAGTGAGTTTTCGCAACTTTGCGATACTGATGTGATCAGATGGTTTATGATCAGAAATGAAGCACATCATGTGACTTAAGACTACTTTCTGGCGTAAGTTTACAGTCCAGTTGACGCATTCAAGTCCGTATGAGACTTCAGGGAGGAAATAGTCGTTATAGACTTTTGCTTTGATTTTGTACGGCATGCGTTTAGAAGTTAGTAGGGTTTTGTTTCATGTGAAGGCGGCCGAACCGCAGCCGATTCTGTGATTTACAGCTGTTTGCCCGTCGTTAGCTTAAGACAGCTTGTGTCAAAGGTAAACAAACTCTGTAACTCGTTCGATTTTTTTTTTAGCAAAAACTGAAAAAGTCGGTGTTATACGATGGCAAATCCGATAAACATTGGCTCTTTCTATCGCTCACTTCTGATGCAATCCTCGACCTGTATAAGAGTCAGATACGTCCTAAGATGGGGGGTACTGTTGCCACATCTGGGGAGTTACTGTTCATAGCACGCTTTCCTTCCCTTGACAGAATACAAAATTGACTTCGAAATCTAGTGGGGGGATGATCTCTTTTATTCTCTACTCCCCCTTTTCTCACAGTGGAGACGTTGTTGCTAATTTTTTTACCCTTCCCCATGAATACTAATAATTTCAGTTAAAAAAAGGAAAAAAAAAAAATTTACTTCCCCCGCCCCCAATTTTTTTTACCCTTCCCCATGAATAGTAATAATTTCAGTTAAAAAAGAAAAAAAAAATTTTTAGCACCCCCCCCCCAAAAAAAAATTTTTTTACCCTTCCCCATGAATAGTAATATTTTCAGTTCGAAAAAGGAAAAAAAAAAAAAACATTTTTTTCTCTAATCTATCGTTTTTTTCATTATAGGTGCTCGACTGAGCTCCAATCTCTGATTGCATCCTGTAAAGCATTCACAGCAAAATCTCGTCTAGCTACAACCACTGTAAACAATTTTCCTTTCTTCCTCGTTGTACCTAAAATTAAACGGAATTTACATGAACAAAGTTTCTTTCCAAGAACTTCCCATCGGTGGAATACAATACTACAGGGCTGCTTTCCAGCTGACTACAACATGGTCATTTTAAGACCAATGCTAACAAATTCTTGTCAAGCTGTCTACTTAAACAATCAAATTATGACCATTTAACCCATCGTTTCAAATCTTCTACCCCCTAAAGATGGAGTACTGCGACCGCATCTGGGGAGGTGCCGCTCAAAACACTCTTTCTTGCTTTGACATAGTACAAAATTGCCTTCGCAATCTAGTGGGCGAAGCTCTCTTCTGCTCTCTACAGCCCCTTTCTCACAAAAAAAAAACGTTGCTAGTCTTTCTCTACTCTATCGTTATTTCCATGGAAAGTGCTCGACTGGGCTCCCAACCCTGATTCCTCCTAGAAAAATATTCACAACAAGACCTCGATTTACTACCACAATTTAAAAAAAAATTTTCTTTCTTCCTCCGTGTGTCTAGCGTCAGACAATATTTCCATGAACATAGTTTCTTTCATTATATTACCACATGACAGCTTCCCTGCAGATTGTAACATGGTCGTCCTCAAAATCAATTATAACAAATACCATCAGCATAAGTAATCAAACATTGTTCATTCAATCCATCATTTTCAACCCTCTCAGAATATTCTTCATCATTCAACTGACTATCTATCCACTTCGTTCACACTTATACTCGAGTAGTTTTTTGGCCTTGATCATTTGTGACTCCTTAGTAAAATATGTATATAGAAAAAAAATGTCATATGTTCCGAGTCTCGATCAGAATATTTGTTCAGTACAAGCTGTCTCGGAAAAGTGAGCTCTTATAAAAACGTTCACGTGACACGGCTACATTAACCGCGATAAATTGAATAAGTTTAATATAAAGAAACTTGGTCGATTATATATGAATAAATATGTAATAATGCACATGAAACGAGGTCAAAATAAACTTAAAACGGAGTAAAAATCTTGAGTCATGGTCATTTTAAAGCTACCAAG
Organism: Sepiola atlantica; assembly: GCA_963556195.1. Taxonomy (NCBI): domain Eukaryota; kingdom Metazoa; phylum Mollusca; class Cephalopoda; order Sepiida; family Sepiolidae; genus Sepiola; species Sepiola atlantica. Next base: position 16,356,649 of record OY744541.1, on the reverse strand, counting down.
TAAATGTTTGAACTTATCTTTTCTATTGAAGTTTGGCTTTTAGCATTAGTTCATAAGTATACTGTTTAAAAAGATCGATTTATTATTAATAATAATAATAATAATAATAATAATAATAATAATATATATATATATATATATTATTTGTCGTCCCCAAAATCTAGGGTGGGCTCTGTAGTGAGTAGTATTAACACAGCCGTAATCGTGGTTTCAATTCAGTGTTCCTTTCAATAGTCGAACAGCTGCCTTTAAATAGGATTAATCTCTCGCTAATTTACCGGGTTGTTCTAAAGCGTTAGAATTTAAGTTTGAAATATTACTCGTATTCCGGGTTCGAGTCCGGCGACCGGTGTGAATAATTTTTCTCTACACCGTAAGAACGTTTTTAATGTAGGTGATATTCAGCTCCCCACAAATGATGGGACAAAAAATGTTAAAATGCCCATTGTAGAAGGATTTCCCCCCTCCCCTCTATCTTAAGACAGAACACATACTACACTCTGATCTCAGCCCGAAAGCTTGAAACCTGTACTAATATCATTACTATTCGCTTATCATTACTTTTAACAGACACAAGGATTGATAATGCGTAAATTACCGACTAGACACCATCCTCGAGTGTCTTCTATCTCTCTGTACAAGGGTTTGTCAGGACAACCTGACACGAGGACACTTCACTGAACAAGTACACCCTGACTAAATATTCAAAATAACATAGTATTCGAAGCCCAAATAAGATCACATCGACACGGCTAATAACTGGTCCATACGAGGAATTGTGCACCTTTTTGAAGTAATGTTACCTCAAGTAACAGCACTAGACGAATTCTTGAGCTGAAATCCGATGAGACCAAAAGACCACAAGAAATATATACTATAACATAATTAACTGGTCAATTTTGGAGAGGAAAATTAATGTTCTTTACAAACTCATAGTAAACCATGAGTACTAAAACTAAGTAAAGTCTTGTAATGAGTTGTAAAAATAATTTTTTTAAAAAGTTTCTTGATATCACAACTTGTGTTATCTCAATAAAAACAATTTTACGTGTGTTTCTGCTTCTATCGTGATTCGACCCCTCGGGGTTAATACCATCAAAATGAGGAAGAAGAAGACAGTAAAAAAGCCATGAGATAAGTCTCGCCTGACAAAGTTGTTTTAGCACGAAAGCTTGTAAAAAAAAATTTAAATAAATGATTTTTTCATTTAAATCGCACCATGTGTTGTTTTCAAAAGTTAAATACATTCTCATGCGTGCTTCAAAGATGTTTTCAATTTCTTGATCCAAAACGCGCCAACCTCCGCCAAACATCGACTGGACTCTACTTATTCTAACGTCTTTTACAACTTGGCGTGTTTTTCTGCCTCTATCGTGATTCGACCCCTCGGGGTTAATACCATAAAAATGAAGAAGAAGAAGAAGAAGAAGAAGAAGAAGAAGAAGAAGAAGAAGAAGGAGGGAAAAAATAAAAGATAGTCTCGCCTGACAAAGTTGTTTTACAACGAAAGCTTGCAAAAAAAAAATTAAATAAATGATTTTTTCATTTAAATTGCACAATGTGTCGGTTTTCAAAATTTCACTTAAATTAAAGTATGTATAAAAATATTCATTTCACAAGATTTTTATGGATAATTTCTATAAAAGCGAACAACTTAAAAATAAAGAAATAAAGTTTCTTCTAAATGAATAAATACAATTATTGCAGTACAACATTTCGCTGAATTTATTAGGCCCCATTCTTTCTTTCAATTATTAAAATTGCTTTCTAAAATAATAAAAGTGTTTGTTTCGTTTCAGTTGAACTCTGCTCCGTTTTTACATAGGACAGTACTTCCAGTCTGTTAGACTCCATTTTGTAGAAGCTAGACTCCATTCTTGTAGCATATTTACACATTTCAAACGTTTTTCTTCCGATTGTATAATAAATAGATTTTTACTCAAAATTGTTTCTCATTTAATAATATTTATTAAAAAATATATATATAAAACCATTTTTATCGCCTATACACATTTTTTTTATCGCATTATGCATCTGAAGTCGATCGATATGGTTGCCCCTAACTTTATATAAATAGAGATTGTATGCATATTTTTGCCAACAAATTAAAATATAATATAATGGTTTTATAGTAATCACAGTTTTAGATCCTTGTAATTGTATTCTTACGCAGTAGCTCGAAAATTGTATTTTTTTTTTAAGATTATGACATGTTAAAATCAATTTAGTATTACGTATAGAATAAGAAAAAAAGGTGTTTGTGTATCGTAGGGTCGAAAAGAAAACATTATCTTTAATTTTGAAGAGACAAATAAGGGGGAGATAACTCTAGTTTTCAACCATGCTTTATCTTAAAATGGATTTGACTATTGTAATTGTAAGTTAAAACAATGTATACGTAAAAGGATAATTTAGGAATAAAACAATCACAACGCATTCGGCATCAATGAAAAATAAAATCATTTATTAAAATAAATTAATTATTAACGAAGAAGAAACAAAATAGAAAAATACGTAAATGGAAGGAAAAAACATGAAACAATGGAAATAAAGTTTTTGAAATAAATGACAGTTTTACACTGGGTAAAATTCAGCAATGTGTTCGAAAATTAATCTGTGGGCTTGCAAGAAGTTTTTTAATTTGGCATTATCTCTGGTTAAATATAAAATATCTTGCAAGTTCAGAGCGTTAAAATCCATTTTAAGATAAAGCGTGATTTAAAACTACTAGAGTTATCTCCCCTTTATTTGACTTTTCAAAATTAAAGATAAAAACATTTTTCGGCCCTACGATACACAAGCACCGAAAAAATAATTCTTTTGGGCACATGTTCGTCTTTGTCCACTGTCCGTTTTTCACAACTTTTTACTGACCATTTTTTTTCTCTTTTCGGTGTACACTTATCTATCAGGCTGCTAGAGAATTCTGGGGTTTTTGGAAAAAAATTTCAAATAATTTACATTTTAGGAGGGGGGATCAGTTTCCAATGTTAATTCAACGTAGACTGATCCCCCTCTTTTTGACCATCTCAATTAAAAAAAAAAATCTTTTTCGGTGTACAATTACCTAATATATCAGTAGAGAATTTCGGGGTTTTTGGAAAGAAATTTCAAAAACTTGAGATTTTAAGACGGGGGGTCAGTTTTCAATGTAAATTCAACGTAGACTGATCCCCCTCTTTTTGACCATCTCAAATTTTTTAAATTATTCTTCTGTTTACAATTACCTATCATGTCGCGAAAGATTTACGGGGGGGTTGGAAAGAAATTTCAAAAAATTGAGATTTTAAGACGTACAAAGTTGTGAAAAACGTAAAAGACGAACAAGACTGATGCCCGTCTTAAAATCTCAATTTTAAAAAATTTCTTTCCAAAACCCCCGGAATTCTCTCGCGACATGATAGGTAATTGTAAACAGAAGAATAATTTAAAAAATTTGAGATGGTCAAAACGAGGGGGATCAGTCTACGTTGAATTTACATTGAAAACTGACCCCCCGTCTTAAAATCTCAATTTTTAAAAATTTATTTCCAAAAACCCCGAAATTCTCTACTGACATGATAGGTAATTGTACACCGAAAAAGATTTTTAAAATAATTGAGTTGGTCAAAAAGAGGGGGATCAGTCTACGTTGAATTAACATTGGAAACTGATCCCCCCTCCTAAAATGTAAAATATTTGAAATTTTTTTCCAAAACCCCCAGAATTCTCTAGCAGCCTGATAGATAAGTGTACACCGAAAAAAGAAAAAAAAATGGTCAGTAAAAAGTTGTGAAAAACGGACAGTGGACAAAGACGAACATGTGCCTTCTTTTGTTTTCGCTTCTATTCGCTTCGTCTTAAAAATTCTCCGGTCCAACTTTTTAGATCACCTAGCTTAGTGAACAACTGCAATCTTGCATGTTGCCAGGAAGAACTCTAAGTAATCGTAAAGATCGACGGTGTAAAAAAATTGTGTATACTAGACGATAAAAATGGTTTTAGTTTGTTTTGTTTTTAATTTTATTAAATGAGGAACCATTTCGAGTTAATAATCTATTTAGTATTACGCATATAATCGGAAGAAAAACACGTTTGAAATGTGTCAATATGATACAATAACCGTGATTTTCACAAAATGGCGAGATGACGGTATGTTGTTTTCGCTCAAGACGAAAAAATATTAAAACGTCGTTAAAATTGTCGGTGCTTCTGCATGTCAACCCTGACATTGAAATATTTAAAGAATGTATAAACTTTGTTATGTACTTACGTGTTAGCTGAAAATAAGATTGTGCAGAAAAAATGACGCAAATTCATCCAGTATTTATTAAATTATAAGAAAAAGAAAAAAAATGAGTTCACGTACATTTTGACATTTTTGTAAACAATGGAGACCCCAAACCCCGAAATCGTGAAAATATGAGTTATCGTCCTTGACCACTTGAAAATCTAAGATACAAAATGGTGGAAATATCTACCGAGTGATTTTTATTTATAATTAAATAAATACTGGATGAATTTGCATAATTTTTGGTGTTCAGTCTTTTAAGTACATAACAAAGTTTATACATTTCTTTGGCTATTTTATTTTTAAGAGCGGTCTAACATGTCAGGGTTGATATGCAGAAGCACCAAATTGTCGTTTCCCAACCAAAATGACGTACAATAGGGACCTCCAATTGCATGTGAAGAACGGTGACGTCACTATTTCATGTGTACGTTAAGAAGTCATACATTCGTTTTGCTTTACCGATTGCAAAAAAGACTCTCTCAAATAAAGTTATACTTGTTTTAAAGTAAAATAGTTTAGTTAAAGGTTACATTATCAAATTCTGAAAGAAACCCTTCTTCATTGTCCGATGAAACTACGAAATTTTCTTGTTTTACGACACACGGGGTAGTGTTTACTAAACATCGCGTGAGACATGGCAAGATATTATCTATGTACGGATGAACAGAAGTGAAACAAATTACTTTACTACTATGGTGTAAACAAAATTAACGGTTTGTTTTAACCATTTTTTTCTTCCTTGAGACAGATTATTACTTTTTTTTTACTGAAAAAAAAACAGAATGGATAAACATTTTAATTTGAAAAAAGAAAAATGATAAAAAGTATTATAAATATATAATAATAATAATAATTACTTTTGTCAACGTTTTTTCTTATTAGTGTTACTGTTTACAAATTAGCGTGCGGCGTGCACCAATTTTACTCTAAAAATGTATGCGCATGCGCGTGGGACAATTTCACTTTAAAAATTGTGTTAATTATGGCTAGTATTGCGTTCCATAGTTGCGGCAAAATCAGTTAGTGCAAAAAAATTTTCTTACTTCTAGCAAATGAAGTAGTTTTTTCCAAGTACATAATATGACATCCGCCACAACTTTTGTCTTTTACGATTCATAATACTTCGGGCTATATTATATTAAAATATTTTGAAAAATTTCGAACACGAATATGTTCAAAAATGATGTTTAAAACCGATAAACTCGATCAATACGATCAAATGAATAAATGTCTCTGAAAATAAAAATTATTTCGTAAAACTTTTTTTTTTTTTGCATTTCAATAAATCACAGTATATTTTATTGAGAAAAGGTAAAAAAAAATTCAAAACATAATAATATTGCTTTTATTTCCACTTTTTATTTGTGCATTCACGGACCAGTTTACTAAAACAGTTTACGTAAAATTTAATAAAATTAATCCAATGTGTTTTTTAAAAGAGTTTAGTTTTATATAAGAAAAAAAAATCGCCGGATGACAATATATTTCGTTCAATATTTCATAAAATGAAACAGGGGGGGGGGGATCACGTAAAAAAAATATTTTCCCTAATATATTTTAGGAAAACAGCATTTTAAAGATAAATTAGTCCTATAATGAATAAGTATTGAAAATTTCGTGAAGATCTGGCCATAACTTGATTTATGCGAGATTTATTAAAAATGTGCCTATCACAGCGCACATAAATGCTTATACATAAGAACGTTAGTTTATCACGTAAAAAAAAGTACACAACATTTTAACTTCACATTTTCATGAGTTTCGTATGCTGGAAAAAATTCTAAAAAATCATCAGCAGTTTATTTAATGTATCCTCTTTTGAATGGTAAAAAAGTTTTGTTGATAATCTTAATCTAAATTAAAGTTACATCGTGTTATATATAGGGGGGGGTAAATAGTTCACAACCAATTGGAGGTCCCTAACGTACAATAAATCATCTGCAGTTTTCCGATATTTTTCCGACCTCACAAATGAGTAAGTAAACCCAAATAAATTGTGTTGGACTAATTTCCCACCTGTATTTCGTTTAAAATAATTTATGGTAAATTCTAAATTAGTCAAAAACAATTTATGTGGGTTTACTTACTCGTTTGTGAGGACGGAAAACTACAGACGATTTATTGTCCGCCATTTTGTTTGGGAAACAACAATTTTACAGAAACGCAATACTATATTGATTTTAATTGCAAAACGTTCTTAGTGATCGCCTATACACTCATTTTTAAGAAACTATTTCCACTGTCGAACTGTGTTGGTTAATTTTCCTTCCAACTAAATTGATGTTAACGCCATTACATTTAAAAGAAAAATACAATGTTTGAACTATGTGATAAAATTACTTGGGTCGGGAAACTTCATGATTACCGTTTTAAAATTGTGCCGAGTGGCTACTTTCAGAATTTCCCTAAAGTTAACATTAACTGTAAATGTTATTTGGGGAATCTTTTAAAAACAAAACAAATATACAACAAATAAAAGTAACTTTAGGCTGTAAAAGTTATTTTCAAACTTGCCTGTGGCATTTGTTTGTATTTTTAGACCATTACAACCGCTATTTATTAGAAATCAATAGTTTTGTCACAGGAACATGGAAAAAAATGGCCGATTTTTTTTTGGGGGGGGGGGGGTAAGAATGAACGTGAAGACGCCATCTTGAATTTAGTAAAAACCACTGGGCAAAAAAACAAGAATTTTTTTTTTTTACATCTAATAAAAACCCATTTATAATACGTAAAAATAAAAACAAATTACATAGGTAAGTAGACAAATATCTATTCTCGTCGTAGGTCAACTTCACTTGTTGCAAATTTATGTTTTTAAACCCTTTCTCGTTCTTTTTTTGGACCCCGTTCGCGACTCTGCTGAGCGTCGTAAAAGATTCCCGTCATTTGAAAGTATGACAGATTAACTAATGAATGAACGAACGGACGGAGAAATTAACATCCAAAGGGAAATAACTCGACTCTGCCTGAAATTCGATTTATCGGCCTTTCACTGCGTCTCCCACTTTATTAGATTATTTTCAATGTGTTTTTATTTAGTTTTTTATTATTATTCTATTGTTTTCCTTATTTTAAATTCATCGTAAACCTGTTATTTTAATTTTTATTTTTAAATAAATCCCCTTAAAACGAAAATATTAAAAAATATGAAAGAATTAAATATGTTTAAATGTTAAAAAATATTTTCTCTGTTTGAAATTTGAAGTAAAAATATGATTGTTTAAAACTGATTAAAATTGCATTTTACAAAAAAAAAAAAATAATAACCGGTAGAATTTCCTAATATATGGTCGTTTATTTTTTTCCAGTGAAATGGGTTTGGGGATTTTTTCCTATCAACTTTTTTCGTACGAAACTCATGATATATATCCTTTTATCAATACTTACTAATGGAGATTTCGTATCTTTCTGTCTGAAACCGAAATTATACTATTACTTTTATTAATGTACTGTATTTATCATAGTACTATCTTTGGGGATTTATAACGACAGCTAACAGAGCGAAAAAGATGTTAAATAGGCAACAAATAAATGTTACCAAAGGCAAGATAAGTTAATCTTCTACTAACCTGGATAAGTTTATTTGTGTTTTAACTTATTTTAAAGAGTTTTTTTGTTCAAAACAATCGGTGAAAAATCGAAAAATAAGCAAAATAGTGTTAGAAACATATCCAATAAATGTCACCAATTGTGGGAAAATGTAATGTTCTACCAGTATTTTGCTTAATTTTCGTTTTTTGAGCGATTATCGAAACTCTATAATTTCAGCTATTTTCTTTCGTTCAAACTGTACAAATGGGCACCAGGTTTGTTTTGAACAAAAAAAAGCTCTTTAAAATAAGTTAAATACAAATAAACTTATCCAGGTTAGTAGAAGAGTAACTTATCTTGCCTTTGGTAACATTTATTTGTTGCCTATCTGTTTTGTTTTTTACCCCTTTTTCGTTCTGTTAGCTGTCGTTAAACATGCCCAAGAAATTATTTAAAATAAAAATGGTGCTTCTGTAGTTTCACAATGACATTAAAATATTTAAAGAAATGTATAAACTTTTCCTACTTACAACACGTAAGTAGGAAAAGTTTATACATTGCTGAAAATAAGAGTGTACAGAAAAAATACGCAAATTCATCCAGTATTTATTAAAGTATAAGAAAAAGAACGCTCTTACGTATCGGTAGACATTTCAGCTTACTTTTTAAGCAAGGGAGATAACTCGATTTTTTTGTTTGGAAAAACTCAAATATAAGAAAAATGGCGACCGTGAGATAAAATCGTTTATTTTTTTATTTTTCAGCTACCACGTACATACATAACAAAGTTTATACATTTCTTCAACTATTTATTTTTTAAAGAAAGGCCTAACAAGTGATTGTGAAACTACAGAAGCACAAAAAAATGCTACAATTTTCATAATTTATTTTAATCTGAACCGGTAGTCTTTAATATGAGGAACAAAATCTGAGCCGTCACCGTTTTCTGCTGACTACGGGTCGATCGTTCCTCTGATACGCCTTTAAAAACATATGTGATAATTTTTTAAACACTATTTAAGATTTTAAAATGTTTTCATTGTTTTTTGTTTTTTTTTATTGATTTTGATATGTTGCGAAAACAAAAGAATTTGAAACAGGGGGAAAGAACTCTAGCTTCAAGTTTCAACCACGATTTATCTGATAATGAATTTTACTATTGTAATGAAAAATAAAATGAAAAATAAAATGATTTTGAAAAATATGATGATTTATTAAAATATTTTTTTTAAATAAATGACAGTTGATGATTTTGAAAAATAAAATGATTTATTAAAATAAATTATCAAAGAAGAAGGGAAAAAACATGAAACACGAGAATTAAAGTTTTTGAAATAAATGACAGTTGATGATTTTTGAAAAATAAAATGATTTATTATTTTAATAAATCATTTTATTTATCAAAGAAGAAGGAAAAAAACATGAAACAAGGGAATTAAAGTTTTTGGAATAAATGACAGTTTTACACTGGGTAAAATTCGGCAATTTGTTGGAAAACAGTTCCCAGTGCAGTGTCCTTTCCGAATTTTTGTTTCCACATAAATTCGGCTAGGTACGATTCCACCATTTGAAGTCGCATGTCATGGCCACAGATGCAGGTTTCCGCATCTGAAATTAATCTGCGCTTGCAAGCAGTCTATTAGTTTGCCATTATCTCTGGTTAAATATAAAATATCTTGTAAGATCAGTGTTAAAATCCATTTTCAGATAAATCGTGGTTTTCAGATAGAAACTTTAAACTAGAGTTCTCTCCCCCTTATTTGACTCTCCGCAACTAAAAGATTAAAAAAAACATTTTCGGGCATACGGTTCACAAGCACCCAAATATGTTTATATATTTATCTTTAAAGACTTAAATATTTTAATTGTTTTAAATAAAATATTTTATATTTTAATTGTTTTTAAATAAAATGTTTTATATTTTAATTGTTTTAAATAAAATATTTTATATTTTGTTTTAAATAAAATATTTGGGTATCTTTTACGACGCTCAGCAGAGTTGCGAACGGGGTCCAAAAAAAGAACAAGAAAGGGTTTAAAAACATAAATTTGCAACAAGTGAAGTTGACGTGCGACGAGAATGGATATTTTTCTACTTACCTATGTAATTTGTTTTTATTTTTACGTATTATAAATGGGTTTTTATTAGATGTAAAAAAAAAATTGGTGCTTCTTGCTTAAAAGTCCGAAAAAAAGATTTATTTGTCTTTTACTGTTTAAGAGGTAAATAAGGGGCAGTAACTCTTAATTGTAATTTTGAGCCAGATTTTACGAGCATACGATCGCCTTGGTGCCGAAGGATTCCATCATTTGCGTGTGAATCACAAGTACAAGTTTGTTGATCCACAAACCGAGGCCACCACCAACCACGTTGAACGTATGTGGTGTGAAGCAAAAAAGAAATAAATAAAATTGAATGTGGCACCCACACGCAAATGGTGGATTCCTATCTCGCAGAATTCATGTGGCGGCAGAAATTGCCCAAATTTGCAAACAAATTGCTGAATTTTATTCAGTATAAAACCCAAGTATAAACACAATAAATTCTTAAATTTTCCATTGCTGTATACTTTGTTGTTCATTTATTACTAATTAATTTTCTGTAAATTACGTTACATGTAATAACAACAGTTGATAAGAGTTACTGCCCCTTATTTACCTCTTAAACAGTAAAAGACAAAGAAATCTTTTTTTCGGACTTTTAAGCAAGAAGCACCAAAAAATTTATTGTTTTTTTCCCAAAGGTTTGCACAAAATTCAAGATGGCCGATTCACGTGCTTTCTTACGACCCCCCCCCCAAAAAAAAAATCGGCCATTTTTTTTTTCATGTTCCTGTGACAAAACTATTGATTTCTAATAAATAGCGGTTGTAACGGTCTAAAAATACAAACAAATGCAACAGGCAAGTTTGAAAATAACTTTTACAGCCTACAGTTACTTTTATTTGTTGTATATTTGTTTTTTTAGCGTTTTTACTCTGCTGAGCGTCGTAAAAGATTCCCAAATATTTATATTCTAATTGTTTTAATTGAAATATTTTAAATTTTAATTTTTTTAAATAAAATATTTTATATTTTGATTGTTTTAAATAAAATATTTTATATACTAATTGTTTTAAATAAAATATCTTATATTTTAATTGTTTTAAATAAAATATTTTATATTCTAATTGTTTTTAATAAAATATCTTATATTTTAATTGTTTTAAATAAAATATTTTATATTTTAATTGTTTTAAATAAAATATCTTATATTTTAATTGTTTTAATTGAAATATTTTATATTCTAATTGTTTTAAATAAAATATCTTATATTTTAATTGTTTTAAATAAAATATTTTATATTTTAATTGTTTTAAATAAAATCTGTTTATATAACTCACTAAAAAACTTCAATTCGTTTCACTTCGTCTTACTTTTCTCCATTCCAACTTTTGAACTACTGCATATCGTCTTGTAGATAAAATTACATGGGTCGGGAAACGACGTGTTTACCACTTTTTCCTTCTTTTACAGTTTTGAAATATTAAGGGATTAAGGGATTTAAAAAAAGAAAGAAAAGTGTAAATTTATAGATGAGGACTCAGAAAAAGTGTAACATAGTTAACAGCCGAGAAATAAAATAAAAAATAAACATAATATATAACAAATAACTTTTACCGAACGATGGAAAATCTAATTTTCTATCGACCTGCGTAGTTTTAAACTTTTGAAACTGTGGTGCTTCTATAGTTTCGCTACCTCATGTTAAGCATCTCTTTAAAAACAAAAATAGCTAAAGAAATGTATAAACTTTGTTATGTACTTACGTGGTAGCTGAAAAGAAAACTGTACACAAAAAATAACGCAAATTCATCCAGTATTTATTAAATTAAAAATTAAGTAAACGATTTAATCTCACGGTCGCCATTTTATTTTTTTATTTTGAGTTTTTTCCGAAAACAAAATTTGAGTTATCTCCCTGTCCTCATCAATAAGCTGAAATGTCTACCGATACGTTGAGATCGTTTTTTTTCTATTTTCCTTATAATTTAATAAATACTGTACAATCTTACGTAAGTAAATGACAAAGTTTATACATGACAAAGTTTATACATTTCTTTAAATATTTTAATGCCGTAGCGAAACTAAAGAAATGCCGAAATTGTTTGCAAATTTTGTTATTTAAAAAAAAAATTAATTGTTTCGTTACCTTCACTTAATCAAAAATAGCCGTCGATTTTTTTTTAGGGGTCGCTAATTTCAGGCTTGAAAGATAATTAACAGAAATAGGCTTACGATACCACTAACCCTACGTCCGGGGGCGGTTTCCACTTGGATTAGGCTAAGCTTTTTTATCTTTATAAAATAACAAAACTTACAGTTTCAAAAGTTTAAAACTATGCAGGTCGATTGAAAATTAAATTTTCTATCGCTTGGTAAAAAGTTATTTGTTGTATATTTTGCTAATTTTCGGTTTCATGCCTGTTAACTATACTACACTTTTGCCAATTGTTTAATAAAAAAAATACATGCCCTTAACCTTAACACTAACCCTAATTACGCGTTGCAAAACAGGGGAGAAAAAATAAAGAAAACGCGTAACGAAACCGTTAAATGTCAATTTCTAGTCTAAGGGTTCGTTAAATGTCAATTTCTAGTCTAAGGGTTCGTTAAATGTCAATTTCTAGTCTAAGGGTTCGTTAAATGTCAATTTCTAGTCTAGGGGTTCGTTAAAAGTCAATTTCGTCATATAATGGCGTAGTTGAATGTTATAGATAATGGAATAAAACATGTTTTAACTTTTTTTATCTTTACCTAATTTTTTTTTTTTTTTAACATCTTCATTTCGTTTTTCTCAGTTGTGTACATATCTGGCGTTATCCGGGAGTCTTTTAACTTAAATTTTTATTTCACTTTCTTTTTCTCTTTTTAACTATGTCGTTTGCTTTTTGGTAAATTTGCAGATTAACACCCTCCGCTGAATCTCCCTGAAAAACTTGGTGGAAAGAAGAAAATAAAAATAAAAATAGTTTAAAATTTAATGTGGGGGATCAGTTTCGTATATAAATTTAACGTAAAAATGATCCCCCATTTCCGGGATATTCTACAGTTTTGATTATCACTAACGTTAAATCTGAGTGGCAACGTCGTAAAACCACACGTAATAATCGCCTGAAAAAAAGTGTGTCCCCCCCCCAAACGAAAAACGCACAACAATTATCTCATATAGGAAAAAAAAATGGTTAACTGCCCTAACATGCTGAGAAAGAACAGAACACATATTAGACGAAATTTACTTATAACGATCCCTTAAATTATACAAAAAATGGGCACTTCTGTAGTATATATGAAGCAGCTGCCGATTAAGAAATCGAAATTGAAGTTTCGTTTTTTTTTCTCCAAGTACCATTCATTCAGAATTCACCGGAAGTTGAATTTAGTATTTAGAAAATGGAGTTAAATGAGATTAATCTTCGAGACATTGGTAATTTAATGAACCAGCCGCAAAAAACAATAGATTTTTTACAGGCACACGGTTAGGGTTAGGGTTTAGGGTTAGGGTTTAGGGTTAGGGTTTAGGGTTTAGGGTTAGGGTTTTTTATTTAAATTTTTTTTACTTCATATAATAAAAAAAAGAAATTGTTAATTGTTACCCAAAAACAAATCAGTCTTGCATTTTTTTTATGTTGTAAAAAAATCACTTCCGGTTGAATTACCTCCCTTTATTTTCAGTAGAAGGACAGAAAATCTGCTGCTTCATATATACTACAGAAGTGCCAAAAAAGGACTTGTAACGGCTCAGTTGCGCTCACTGATACGACCGTCGTATGGTCGTGCCACTGTTCGTAGACCATTTCGTCATTTTTGTTGTTGTTCTTTGTATTGCCAACCGGACTTATGGTTAATAAAATGCATGAGTTGTTTTGTTTTTGTTGTTTTGTTTTTTTTTGTTTATTGTTTTTTTTTTTCATTCAACAATTTATTATCGCTGGCATTATAATTTATAGCGATATGTGGCTAGCGATAAACCAGAAAGACACCCGACTCGAAGTCAGCAGCAAACGGCACCGTCTAAAATTAATTCCTTGTATTCAAAACGTCCAGTTTTGATTTTAAATAAGTTATCAAATTGGTGTTAAAGAAGATCATTAAAAGTTGTGTAGTTATTTTAATTTTAAATAATTTCTTTCATAAAAATAAGTATAGTTTGATGATTTTTCGGAAAATGTAATAAAATGTTTTGGTTGTTTTTTTTTGGGGGGGGGGGGAATTATCAAATTTTTATTTTCACTTTCAGAAATATAATAAAATGTTTTTATTTTTTTTATTTTAAATATATCATTTTAGAAAAAGTATGTAATCAATCATATATATGATTTGGTTGTTCTGGGGGGGGGATATATAAAAAAAGTTTTTTTCTAAAATAATATAATTAAAATCAATAAACAAAAACATTTGATAAAATTGTCGTTTCCCAACCAAAATCGTCTGCAGTTTTCTGCTATTTCCTTTCGACCTCAAAAATGAGTAAGTAAACTCAAATAAATTGCTTTGGACTAATTTCCCAATTGTTTTTCTTTTAAAATAATTTAAGGTAAATTTGACATCAGTCAAAAACAATTTATTTGGGTTTACTTACTCATTTGTGAGTCCGGAAAACTGCGGGCGATTTATTGTTCGCCATTTCGGGTGAGAAACGACAATTTTACCAAACATTTTATTCTATTCTTGAAAGAAAAGAAAATAATCAAAAAACAAAGATTTTATTTTATTTCCGAAAGAAAATAAAAATTTGTTTATTTTTCCCCCCAAAAAATAAAACAAAAACATTACATTATATTTTCCGAAACTCAAACTATCTCTGTAAATAAATACTTATTTTTGTAAAAGAAATTATATAAAATAAAAGTGCGGTACTTCAACAGATTAGCGTACATATGAAAAACGCTGAAACCCGCAATTCTAATTAAATTAACCGGAAAACTCTTTGAAATACTTATGTATCAAGCAAAAATAGATTTGTACAACAAAAATTAGAAAAAAAACTATTGAATAAAATTTTAATAAAAAAATAAAATCCATTTTTTCGGGTTCCGCCATTGATTCGAGCAAAACACATGAAATTCAGGGGGAGATAACCCAGTCTGTCATATTAACAAGTATTAAATCAATGACAGTCATCAAAATACGATGAAACTGATTTTTATTTTTAATTAAAATTCTACTCGATCATTTTCCCCACTTTTTGGTGAGGATATTTATTTAAATCTGCTGCGTAAGTATATAATACTGTTTTTTTTTTGTGTGGTATTGATAATTTAATACTAACACGTTTTCGGTAACACCAAATCTGCTTCTGCTGTTTCACAACATGTTAGGCCTCTCTTTTTAAAAAAAATAGCTAAAAAAAATCTATAAACTTTGTTATGTACTTACGTTGTAGCTGAAAAGAAGACTGTAAACCAAATATTACGCAAATTCATCGAGTATTTATTAAATTAAAAATAAAAAAACGATTTTGGGGTATATGTTACGACTCCATTTTGAATTTCTTTTCAAGCAGTCAACACCGACTGTTTTGAACAAGAAAACATCCCTTTAAAATAAATTAAAACAAATAAAATTATCCAAGTATGTAGATGAGTAACTTAAGTTGCCTTTGGTAACATTTATTTGTTGCACATTTGTTTTTCACTTTTTTTTTCGTTCTGTTGATTATAGTAAAAGATTCCCTGAATTATCAATACCACAAAAATAAAAACATTATTATATACTTACGCAGCAGATTTAAATAAGTATCCTCACCAAAAAGTAGGAAAAATGATCGAGTAGAATTTAATCAAAAATAAAAATCAGTTTCATCGTATTTTGATGACTGCCATTGATTTATTACTTGTTAATATGACATATTGAGTTATCTCCACCTGAATTTCGTGTTTTTCGCTCGAAACAATGGCTGAACCTGATTAAACGATATAACGGATTTTTATTTTTTATTACGATTCTACTCGATAGTTTTTGCTAATTTTTGGTGTACAAACCTATTTTTTTGCTTGATACATAAGTATTTCAAAGAGTTTTCCGGTTAATTTAATTGGAACCGCAATTTTCAGCGTTTTTTCATATATACGCTAATCTGTACAAGCACCAATTTTGATGAGTCACGTAAACTTTACAATACATGTTGAGAGACCGTTAAAAGTCTGATTCACCTAGGGAGCCTATGCCATAGCAATGTTAAACATGAAGTAAATTTACCGTGAGGGAAAATCAAGCACCCAGGAGGGGGGGGGGGGCATTTTAGAAAGATATAAAAATAGCTGATAAAACCCGTCGGTATTTCTCATTAGGAACGCATCGGACAGCCGGCAATAGGAGGTAATGCCTGGGAGAGTGACCTCCTAGGACCGAACGGAACGATAACTCATTCCGAGCCAGAAATTTAAATGTAATGATAACAAACATCTCGCTTTACAACCCACTACTTATGATTTATTTACCTCCTCTCCAGGGGGTTAGGCACAAGGCCAGTTTTATCTTACTCCCATAAGGTAAGATGTGACACAAGGTCGGGTCGGGAAAGTGGGGCTTGAAAAGCCAGCGCCCGAGAAGATGAGCACTCTGGCCATTAAAAATTGCCTGGGCAGCCCCGTCGGCATTCCCCGGTAGGAGCGCCTCAGGCAGTAAACAATAAACTTACTTCTCCCCAAAGAGGGGAGGCAAAGCCTGGGAGGGTGGACCTCCTAGAACTGCACAGAACAAACTCACAGACCGGCGGAATCAAGCCCCGAAGGACAAGACGACACCGGTCTATGGGGTGTAGTATCCATCGGAACAGATACTACGACACTTTCTTAACTCACAGTAGACTATTACGTCTCAGTGTTTTTTTTTGGGGGGGGGGGTCAATATAAGTATATAAAAAAAAATGGTCGGGCATCATCTGAGAAACACAGACCTTGCTGATTGAGAGGGGGGGGGGGAGGTTCCTGTCCCTTGGGGAGAAGATGTGTCAGGTAACGTGCGGAGTGTGGACCCCAAAGAACTTTTAATGGATGTGAAAAGAAATGGCGACGGCGGAGATGGGGGGGGGGGGTAGAAAAAGAGAAAGGATGAGAAGATGTCAATTTCATGGCGCCAAAAAATAATGTAATCGATTTTTCTTTTTATCAAAGACAAATGAGTTGCTTTGTACCCGTCATCATCGTTTTTCTCTTTCGTCCCATCTTGACAGACCATAAACTAAAGAACTCCGTCCGGGCGCCGGGGGAAGGCGCAAATTGGCCCTGAAATTCGGAGGAAAGACCGAAACCAGAATATTCGCTAACATCTTGAGAGAAGAAAGAATCTCAAAATTCAAATTGGAGCTCTGACAAGTCCACACCGAAGATGAAGATGGCCAAACGAAATCGTCATCAGCTACAAAAAAAAATCCATCGATTTTTTTTTTGTTAACGTCTTCGTTGTGTTTAACTTCTTGTCATCAAATTCATTCTCCATCTTCGGAAAATCCATTATCAAGGTAATAAAAATCACCTTTTTATTTATTTTTTTTATCATCCAAAATTACGTTTTTTTCTTTCTTTAATCTTGTTTTTAAATTCAATGTTTTATTGTCAAAATTAAATACTCTTAAAATTTATTTATCTTTAACAGATTGAAATTAAAATTTATTTGACTTTAACAGATTAAAATTATAATTGTGTTTTTCTGCTTCTACCGTGATTCGACCCCTCGGGGTTAATACCATCAAAATGAGGAAGAAGAAAAGAAAAAAAACTATAAGACAGTCTTGCCTGACAAAATTGTTTTAGCACGAAAGCTTGCAAAAAAAAAAATTAAATGAATGATTTTTTTTTCATTTAAATTGCACCATGTGTTGATTTTCAAAAAGATTTCACTTAAATAGATAAAAATTAGTTTTGTAAATCCAATTTTATGGATACATTTCTATTTTAGTCACCTAAATTATTGGAAGTAAAAAGGGTCTTGCTATTATTCTAAAACAACTTTTTTATTATTATTTAGAGCATGTTTTAGTTTTAAAACACACACACATAAAAAACGGTAAATTCGTCGTTTCCCAGCCAAAATGGCGGACAATAAATCGACTGCATTTTTTAAATTTTTTCCGGCCTCAGAAATGAAACCCAAATATTTTTTGGGGACTGATTTCAAATTTACCTTAAATTATTTTAAATGAAATGCAGTTGGGAAATTAGTCCCCAAAAATTATTTGGGTTAACTTATTCATTTTTGAGGTCGATAAAAAATCAGAAAAATACAGCCGATTCATTGTCTGCCATTTTAGCTGGGAAACGACGAATTTACAAAAAAAAACAACCAAAAAAACACTAAATTATACCGAGTTTCATCGTATACGTAAAACAACGAAATGAAAACTAGACAGGAAAAATATAGTCTCCATCTTCATAAAAAAAACGCACAGACGAGAACTTAAGTAAAAAAACAAACAAAAAAAAAAACATTATTTTAGCATTTAAAAAAAAAAAAAAATTTCAGACCCCAAAATGATAAAAATCTGTTATATCGTTTAATCGGGTTCGGCCATTGATTCGAGCAAAAAACACCAAAATCACGTGGGAGATAACTCAGTCTGTCATATTAACAAGTAATACATCAATGGCTGTGATCAAAATACGATGAAATGATGTTTATTTTTAATTAAAATTCTACTCGATAATTTTTCCTACTTTTTGGTGAGGATACTTATTTAAATCTGCTGCGTAAGTATATAATACTGTTTTTTTTTTATTATTGTATTGATACTTTAATATGGACGCTTATCTGTACAAGCACCGATAAGTGCATTGTTGTTTAACAGAAATTACCTTTATTTCGGTGGTACTGGAAAGGGATTCAAAACGGACAATTAATTTAACCGGAAAACTCTTTGAAATACTTATGTATCAAGCAAAAATAGGTTTGTACACCAAAAATTAGCAAAAACTATCGAGTAGAATTGTAAAAAAAATAAAAATAAAAATCCGTTATATCGTTTAATCGGGTTCGGCCATTGATTCGAGCGAAAAACACGAAATTCAGTAGGGAGGTAACCCAGTCTGTCATATTAACACGTAATAAATCAATGGCAGTAATCAAAATACGATGAAACTGATTTTGATTTTTAATTAAAATTCTACTCGATCATGTTTCCTACTTTTTGGTGAGGATACTTATTTAAATCTGCTGCGTAAGTATATAATAATGTTTTGTTTTTGTGGTATTGATAATTTAATATCGACGCTTATCTGTACAAGCACCGTGATTCGGAAAATAAAGACATAGATGCTTCAGACTCCACCTGCATGTCTTCAAATAATAAATAAATAAACTATTATTTACAATTTCGTCTAGGTTTTATATATATATATATATATATATATATATATATATATATATATATATATATATATATATATATATATAAAATAATCTTTGGTGCTTGTGCATATCACCCCTGACATGTTAGACCGCTCTTAAAAATAAAATAGCTGAAGAAATGTATAAACTTTGTTATGTACTTACGTGGTAGATGAAAGAAAGACTGTACACCAAAAATTATGCAAATTCATCCAGTATTTATTTAATTATAAATAAAAAACGATTTTATCACTCGGTAGATATTTCCACCATTTTGTATCTTAGATTTTCCAGTTATCTCCCTTGTTTACAAAAATGTCAAAATATACGTAAAATCATTTTTTGGTGCTTATGCAGATGAGCGGACCATTAAAAAATCATTTTTTCATGAAACCAATATTATATACTTATTCAGTGTTATCTTCTTACTCACTGTGCAAAAAAGTAGACAAAAATTATCCACTAGAACTTTAATTACAAGTATTTTTCCATTCTGCGTATCATAACAGCGACTCTTTCAGTAAGCCTCCATCTTGTTTTTTAAGAAGATTTCAGTTATCTGCCCTTCAAATCTTCTTAAAAAACAAGATGGAGGCTTACTGAACGAGTCGCTGTTATGATACGTAGAATGGAAAAATACTTGTAATTAAAGTTCTAGTGGATAATTTTTTCTACTTTTTTGCACAGTGAGTAAGAAAGTTAACACTGAATAAGTATATAATATTGTTTTTATAAAAAATGATTTTTTAATGGTCCGCTCATCTGCATAAGCACCCATTTTTTTCTTTTTCTTATAATTTAATAACTACTGGATCAATTTGCGTAATTTTTTCTGCACAATCTTATTTTCAGCTAACCCGTAAGTACATAATAAAGTTTATACATTCTTTAAATATTTTAATGTCAGAGTTGATATGCACCAGCACCTAATATTTCGTCAATAATAGCTACTTTTCTAAAAAAAAAAAAAAAAGAAGTTTTTTTAATGTTTTTCCTAAATGTTTTAAAAATGTTATTTTTAAATGTTTCATGTTTTAGTTTATTTTTGATAAAATCATTGTTTGTCAATAATAACTCATTTTTCAATGACGAAAAGAAATTGTTTTTATTACTAACTTTTCAGCAGGAAAAATACCTTCTTCCCCCCCCCCTCCCCCGAAAAAAAAAAACAACACGGAATTTTCCTCCTTTATTAAAAAAAAAGTAGCGCATTCCAGAAGGGTTCACGACAGCGCTGACTTCCGTTTTATCCTGCAGTAAATTTCAAGTACGAATGATCAGAAGATTTAGAATTGTATTTTTATTATAATAAAATAAGTGTTTTTAATGAAAATAGAATAAACCTTTAATTAAAAAATATTGTTTATGAATCAAATATGTTGAAATGTCTTCTTTTTATTGATATAAATAAAGTTTTGAAATGTCTTGTATTTTGTGAAACAGCAACATAATATGTGTTTTTTTTTAAAGAAATTTATGAAAATATAATAAAATAGCTTAGTATTTTAATAGTGATTTTTAAAGCAAATATTTTATAACCATTTAGTAACCAAAATAAACAGTTTGAAACAAAGTTTTAAAATGACTTTTGCATTTTGTGAAACAGCAACATAATTTAAAGTATTTAAAAAGAATAATAAAAGTGTATACAATAGAAATGGTCCTTATGCTGATTAGCGGCCATATGAAAAACATATTTTTATATAAAAACAATATTATAGGGTATATGTTACGACGCTCAGCAGAGGCGCGAACGGGGTCCAAAAAAAGAACGAGAAAGAGTTTAAAAACATAAATTTGCAACAAGTAAAGTTGACTTATGTCTAGAATAGACATTTTTCTACTTACCTATGTAATTTGTTTGTATTTTTACGTAGTATAAATGGCTTTTTATTAGATGTTAAAAAAAAAATTCTTGTTTTTTAAAACATCTACTTTCTCAAATATAAATGGCGGCGAGTCGCTCTATATTATTACGTAGAGCAGCCATTTTGTTTTCTTCGCTGACGTCTGTCGAACTTAAATTTCTAATAAATAGCACTTCAAACGGGTTTAAAATACAAACAAATAGCACATGCAAGTTTGAAACTAACTTTTACAGCTTACAGTTACTTTTATTTGTTGTAATTTGTTTTTTTAGCGTTTTTACTCTGCTGAGTCTCGTAAAAGATGCCCCAGCGACTCGTTCAGTAAGCCTCCATCTTGTTTTTTAAGAAGATTTCAGTTATCTGCCCTTCAAATCTTCTTAAAAAACAAGATGGAGGCTTCGTGAACGAGTCGCTGTTATGATACGCAGAATGGAAAAATACTTGTAATTAAAGTTCTAGTGGATAATCTTTTCTACTTTTTCGTATAGTGAGTAAGAATATAATGCTTAATAAGTATATGATATTGTTTTTATATAAAAATAATTTTTTCATATGGCAGCTAATCAGCATAAGCACCAATCATTTTGTTTTATTCGGCGCCTTGAAGTTGTCAGCGCTAGTCCCTCGCATGGCTCGAAATTCATTTTTGCAGTCACTTCACGTGCATTTAACTAGATTCGTGTGGACTGTAGTATCGTTTGGATCCACAAAGT
This sequence comes from Sepiola atlantica, assembly GCA_963556195.1. Taxonomy (NCBI): domain Eukaryota; kingdom Metazoa; phylum Mollusca; class Cephalopoda; order Sepiida; family Sepiolidae; genus Sepiola; species Sepiola atlantica. The sequence continues at coordinate 16,334,894 of OY744541.1, read as the reverse complement.
TGTATTTGTGATTCTAGGTACGTGCAAAATCAATGGCCGATTCCCAAAATGAAAAAACATTTTGACCCCACCTTCACTTAAAAATACACTACAATTCAGGAAATCAACCAATTTTACTAAAGTTTTCAATATTTATTAATCAACAATCACGGAATATAATGAAACCATTTTTTTTTTTTAAATCTTAGTGAAAATGTATTATTTTTAAAAAGAAAATACACCTTTACTAAAGTTATATTTTTATATATTAATAAAAAAAAAAATGCATGATGTTTTAACTGTTACTTATGTAAATAAAGCATCGTAGATGTTAACAATTAAATTTTTTTTTCAAAATATTTCGTATATATTACGAAAAAGGCCAGTAAATACCGTGTTAATAAAATCACTATAACTCGAAGAAAAATTAATTTTTTGAATTAGCGATATTATTATTGAATAAAGCATTGTTTAATCAATATTTTCACCAAAAAAATAATATAATTGCAAAAAATATTTCATGTGATTTTAATGATTAGAGTTTTTGGAAAAATAAAAAATGCGACATAATTATATTTCCCTTTCATACATGAACGTGGCATCATCAGCGCAAGACATTTTTTTTTATAATCTTGAAAATAAACCAAAATTTGACAAATTTGAGATCCAGGAACTTAACGACAAAAAGAATTTTAAAAATTGAATAATTTCTACTAACGATGAACTTTCATTAGTATGGTAGCCCCGTTCTGTAATAACCAGGTGGGATTAGCCTTCCAACAATCACTCACTTTTACAACGCACTCAAATTATTTTTTTTTAGAGATTCAACAATTTCGTTTATTTCACAATTCATCGTCAATTATTTGGAAAGATTTGTATTTGTTTTGTCTTTTTTTTTCATTAATAAAGTTAAAAACAATTATTTATTAATAAATAAAGAGAATTCAAACATGACATTGTTCTTTCAAAATTGAATTCTGTTTATCAATAAATAACTGTTTTAACTTTTTTTTCAATGAATAAATTGTCAGTGTAGTCATTGACTTTAATTTACTTTTTCACACTTAAAATTTTAAAAAACAAACTTTATTTTAAAAAGAATCAATGTCATTTATCGTTACGACACGTTAAGAATAAATCGAGTATTGATTTACTCCTCTCTAGGAGTTAGGCACAAGGCCAGTTTTTATCTTATTCCCACAAGTAAGATGTGACCCAAGGTCGGGTCGGGAAAGTGGGGTTTAAAAATTTTTTTCAATGCAGGTCTCTGTTGATGCAGATAAAACACTAATTGATTTTTCCTTGCAGGTCTTTGTAGATGCAGATAAAACACTAATTGATTTTTCTCTTTGCATGTCTCTAGATGGAGATCAAACACTATTTGATTTTTTCCTTGCAGGGCTTTGTAGATGCATATAAAACTGTATTTAATTTGTTTTTGCAGGTCTTTGTAAAAGCAGATACAACACTAATTGATTATTTTTTCTTGCAGGTCTTTGTAGATGCAGATTAAAAGCTAATTGATTTTTTTTATCTTGAAGGCCTTTGTGTATGCAGATAAAACACTAATTAATTTTTGCAATTGCCAGTTTTTGTATGCAGATAAAAAACTAATTGATTTTTTTTACTTGCCGGTCTTTGTAGATGAAAAAAAAAACACTACTTGATTTTTGTCATTGCATGTCTTTGTAGATGTATATAAAACACTATTTAATTTTTTCCTTGCAGGTCTTTCTAGATGCAGGTTAAAAACTAATTTACTTTTTACTTGCAGCTTTTGTAGATGAAAAGCAAATTAATTTTTTCCTGGCAGGTCTTTGTTCATGCAGATGAAACACTTACTGATTTTTTCCTTGTAGATGCAGATCAAACCAAATTGATTTTTTTTCTTGCCGGTTTTTGTAGATGCAGATAAAAAGCTAATTGATTTTTCTTGTAGGCTTTTGTAGATGCAGATTAAAAGCAAATTGATTTTTTTCTTTCAGGTTTTGTTAGATACATATTAAACCATAATTGATTTATTTCATTGTCGGTCTTTGTTGATGCAGATAAAACACTAATTGATTTTTTATTGCAGGTCGTTGTAGATTAAGATTAAACACTAATTTATTTTTTTCATTGCCGTTTTTCATAGATGCAGATAAAAATCTAATTTATTTTTTTACTTGCTAATCTGTTTAGATGCAGATTCGACACTAATTGATTTTTTTACTTGCCGTTTTTCGTAGATGCTAAAGCAATTAATTTCTTTACTTGCAGGTCTTTGTACATGCCCATTAAAGACTATCTGATTTTTTCTCCATGTATTAAAAAGTAACTGATTTTATCCTTTCAGGTCTTTGTAGATGAAGATTAAACACTAATTGATTTTATCCTTTCAGGTCTTTGTAGATGAAGATTAAACACTAATTGATTTCTTTCCTTTCAGGTCTTTGTAGATGAAGATTAAACACTAATTGATTTCTTTCCTTTCAGGTCTTTGTAGATGAAGATTAAACACTAATTGATTTCTTTCCTTTCAGGTCTTTGTAGATGAAGATTAAACACTAATTGATTTTATCCTTTCAGGTCTTTGTAGATGAAGATTAAACACTAATTGATTTTATCCTTTCAGGTCTTTGTAGATGAAGATTAAACACTGATTGATTTTATCCTTTCAGGTCTTTGTAGATGAAGATTAAACACTAATTTATTTTATCCTTTCATGTCTTTGTAGATGAAGATTAAACACTAATTGATTTTATCCTTTCAGGTCTTTGTAGATGAAGATTAAACACTAATTGATTTTATCCTTTCAGGTCTTTGTAGATGAAGATTAAACACTAATTGATTTTATCCTTTCAGGTCTTTGTAGATGAAGATTAAACACTAATTGATTTTATCCTTTCAGGTCTTTGTAGATGAAGATTAAACACTAATTGATTTTATCCTTTCAGGTCTTTGTAGATGAAGATTAAACACTAATTGGTTTCTTTCCTGGCAGGTCTTTGTAGATGAAGATTAAACACTAATTGATTTTATCCTTTCACTTCTTTGTAGATTAAGATTAAACACTAATTGATTTTATCCTTTCAGGTCTTTGTAGATGAAGATTAAACACTAATTGATTTTTTCTTTTCAGGTCTTTGTAGATGAAGATTAAACACTAATTGATTTTATCCTTTCAGGTCTTTGTAGATGAAGATAAAACACTAATTGATTTTATCGTTTCAGGTCTTTGTAGATGAAGATTAAACACTAATTAGTTTCTTTCCTTGCAGGTCTTTGTAGATGAAGATATAGACACTAATTGGTTTTTTTTCTTTGCAGGTCTTTGTAGATGAAGATTAAACACTAATTGGTTTCTTTCTTTTACGTTCTTTGTAGATGCAGATTAAACACTAATTGGTTTCTTTCCTTTACGTTCTTTGTAGATGAAGATTAAACACTAATTGGTTTCTTTCCTTTCAGGTCTTTGTAGATGAATGTTAAACACTAATTGGTTTTTTACTTGCAGGTTTTTGTAGATGAAGATTAAACACTAATTGGTTTCTTTCCTTGCAGGTCTTTGTAGATGAAGATATAGACACTAATTGGTTTTTTTTCTTGGCAGGTCTTTGTAGATGAAGATTAAACACTAATTGGTTTCTTTCTTTTACGTTCTTTGTAGATGAAGATTAAACACTAATTGGTTTCTTTCCTTTACGTTCTTTGTAGATGAAGATTAAACACTAATTGGTTTCTTTCCTTTCAGGTCTTTGTAGATGAAGATTAAACACTAATTGGTTTCTTTCCTTTCAGGTCTTTGTAGAGGAAGATTAAACACTAATTGTTTTTTTACTTGCAGGTTTTTGTAGATGAAGATTAAACACTAATTGGTTTCTTTCCTTGCAGGTCTTTGTAGATGAAGATATAGACACTAATTGGTTTTTTTTCTTGGCAGGTCTTTGTAGATGAAGATTAAACACTAATTGGTTTCTTTCTTTTACGTTCTTTGTAGATGAAGATTAAACACTAATTGGTTTCTTTCCTTTACGTTCTTTGTAGATGAAGATTAAACACTAATTGGTTTCTTTCCTTTCAGGTCTTTGTAGATGAAGATAAAACACTAATTGGTTTCTTTCCTTTCAGGTCTTTGTAGAGGAAGATTAAACACTAATATGTTTTTTTCCTTTACGTTCTTTGTAGATGAAGATTAAACACTAATTGGTTTCTTTCCTTTCAGGTCTTTGTAGATGAAGATTAAACACTAATTGGTTTCTTTCCTTTCAGGTCTTTGTAGATCAAGATTAAACACTAATTGGTTTCTTTCCTTGCAGGACTTTGTAGATGAAGATTACACACTAATTGGTTTCTTTCCTTTCAGGTCTTTGTAGATAAAGATTAAACACTAATTGTTTTTTTTCCTTGCAGGTCTTTGTAAATGAAGATTAAACACTAATTGGTTTCTTTCCTTTCAGGTCTTTGTAGATGAAGATTAAACACTAATTGGTTTCTTTCCTTTCAGGTCTTTGTAGATGAAGATTAAACACTAATTGGTTTCTTTCCTTGCAAGTCTTTGTAGATGAAGATTACACACTAATTGGTTTCTTTCCTTTCAGGTCTTTGTAGATGAAGATTAAACACTAATTGGTTTTTTTCCTTGCAGGTCTTTGTAGATGAAGATTAAACACTAATTGGTTTCTTTCCTTGCAGGTCTTTGTAGATGAAGATTAAACACTAATTGGTGTCTTAACTTTTCAGGTCTTTGTAGATAAAGATTAAACATTAATTGGTTTATTTCCGTTCAGGTCTTTGTAAATTAAGATTAAACACTAATTGGTTTCTTTCTTTGCAGGTCTTTTTAGATGAAGATTAAACACTAATTGTTTTTTTTTCGTGCAGGTCTTTGTAGATGAAGATTAAACACTAATTGGTTTCTTTCCTTTCAGGTCTTTGTAGATGAAGATTAAACACTAATTGGTTTATTTACTTGCAGGTCTTAGTAGATGAAGATTAAACACTAACTGGTTTCTTTCCTCTCAGGTCTTTGTAGATGTAGATTAAACACTAATTGATTTTATCCTTTCAGGTCTTTGTAGATGAAGATTAAACACTAATTGATTTTATCCTTTCAGGTCTTTGTAGATGAAGATTAAACACTAATTGATTTTATCCTTTCAGGTCTTTGTAGATGAAGATTAAACACTAATTGATTTTATCCTTTCAGGTCTTTGTAGATGAAGATAAAACACTAATTGATTTTATCCTTTCAGGTCTTTGTAGATGAAGATAAAACACTAATTGATTTTATCCTTTAAGGTTATTGTAGATGAAGATTAAACACTAATTGATTTTGTCCTTTCAGGTCTTTGTAGATGAAGATTAAACACTAATTGATTTTATCCTTTCAGGTCTTTGTAGATGAAGATTAAACACTAATTGGTTTCTTTCCTGGCAGGTATTTGTAGATGAAGATTAAACACTAATTGATTTTATCCTTTCAGGTCTTTGTAGATGAAGATTAAACACTAATTGATTTTATCCTTTCAGGTCTTTGTAGATGAAGATTAAACACTAATTGATTTTATCCTTTCAGGTCTTTGTAGATGAAGATTAAACACTAATTGATTTTATCCTTTCAGGTCTTTGTAGATGAAGATTAAACACTAATTGATTTTATCCGTTCAGGTCTTTGTAGATGAAGATTAAACACTAACTGATTTTATCCTTTCAGGTCTTTGTAGATAAACATTAAACACTAATTGGTTTTTTTCCTTGCAGGTCTTTGTAAATGAAGATTAAACACTAATTGGTTTCTTTCCTTTCAGGTCTTTGTAGATGAAGATTAAACACTAATTGGTTTCTTTCCTTTCAGGTCTTTGTAGATGAAGATTAAACACTAATTGGTTTTTTTCCTTGCAAGTCTTTGTAGATGAAGATTACACACTAATTGGTTTCTTTCCTTTCAGGTCTTTGTAGATGAAGATTAAACACTAATTGTTTTTTTTCCTTGCAGGTCTTTGTAGATGAAGATTAAACACTAATTGGTTTCTTTCCTTGCAGGTCTTTGTAGATGAAGATTAAACACTAGTTGGTTGCTTTACTTTTCAGGTCTTTGTAGATAAAGATTAAACATTAATTGGTTTATTTCCGTTCAGGTCTTTGTAAATTAAGATTAAACACTAATTGGTTTCTTTCTTTGCAGGTCTTTTTAGATGAAAATTAAACACTAATTGTTTTTTTTTCGTGCAGGTCTTTGTAGATGAAGATTAAACACTAATTGGTTTCTTTCCTTTCAGGTCTTTGGTGATGAAGATTAAACAGTAATTGGTTTCTTTCCTTGCAGGTCTTTGTAGATGAAAATTAAACACTAATTGGTTTATTTACTTGCAGGTCTTAGTAGATGAAGATTAAACACTAACTTGTTTCTTTCCTCTCAGGTCTTTGTAGATGTAGATTAAACACTAATTGATTTTATCCTTTCAGGTCTTTGTAGATGAAGATTAAACACTAATTGATTTTATCCTTTCAGGTCTTTGTAGATGAAGATTAAACACTAATTGATTTCATCCTTTCAGGTCTTTGTAGATGAAGATTAAACACTAATTGATTTTATCCTTTCAGGTCTTTGTAGATGAAGATAAAACACTAATTGATTTTATCCTTTCAGGTCTTTGTAGATGAAGATAAAACACTAATTGATTTTATCCTTTAAGGTCTTTGTAGATGAAGATTAAACACTAATTGATTTTATCCTTTCAGGTCTTTGTAGATGAAGATTAAACACTAATTGATTTTATCCTTTCAGGTCTTTGTAGATGAAGATTAAACACTAATTGGTTTCTTTCCTGGCAGGTATTTGTAGATGAAGATTAAACACTAATTGATGTTATCCTTTCAGGTCTTTGTAGATGAAGATTAAACACTAATTGATTTTATCCTTTCAGGTCTTTGTAGATGAAGATTAAACACTAATTGATTTTATCCTTTCAGGTCTTTGTAGATGAAGATTAAACACTAATTGATTTTATCCTTTCAAATCTTTGTAAATGAAGATTAAACACTAATTGATTTTATCCTTTTCAGGTCTTTGTAGATAAAGATTAAACACTAATTGATTTTATCCTTTCAGGTCTTTGTAGATGAAGATAAAACACTAATTGATTTTATCGTTTCAGGTCTTTGTAGATGAAGATTAAACACTAATTGGTTTCTTTCCTTGCAGGTCTTTGTAGATGAAGATTAAACACTAATTGGTTTCTTTTCTTTTCGGGTCTTTGTAGATGAAGATTAAACACTAATTGGTTTATTTACTTGCAGGTCTTTGTAGATGAAGATTAAACACTAATTGGTTTCTTTCCTTGCAGGTCTTTGTAGATGAAGATATAGACACTAATTGGTTTCTTTCCTTGCAGGTCTTTGTAGATGAAGATTAAACACTAATTGGTTTCTTTCCTTTACGTTCTCTGTAGATGAAGATTAAACACTAATTGGTTTCTTTTCTTTACGTTCTTTGTAGATGAAGATTAAACACTAATTGGTTTCTTTCCTTTCAGGTCTTTGTAGATGAAGATTAAACACTAATTGGTTTCTTTTCTTTCAGGTCTTTGTAGATGAAGATTAAACACTAATTGGTTTCTTTTCTTTACGTTCTTTGTAGATGAAGATTAAACACTAATTGATTTTATCTTTTCAGGTCTTTGTAGATGAAGATTAAACACTAATTGATTTTATCCTTTCAGGTCTTTGTAGATGAAGATTAAACACTAATTGATTTTATCCTTTCAGGTCTTTGTAGATGAAGATTAAACACTAATTGATTTTATCCTTTCAGGTCTTTGTAGATGAAGATTAAACACTAATTGATTTTATCCTTTCAGGTCTTTGTAGATGAAGATTAAACACTAATTGGTTTCTTTCCTGGCAGGTATTTGTAGATGAAGATTAAACACTAATTGATTTTATCATTTCAGGTCTTTGTAGATGAAGATTAAACACTAATTGATTTTATCCTTTCAGGTCTTTGTAGATGAAGATTAAACACTAATTGATTTTATCCGTTCAGGTCTTTGTAGATGAAGATTAAACACTAATTGGTTTCTTTCCTTTCAGGTCTTTGTAGATGAAGATTAAACACAAATTGGTTTCTTTCCTTGCAAGTCTTTGTAGATGAAGATTACACACTAATTGGTTTCTTTCCTTTCAGGTCTTTGTAGATGAAGATTAAACACTAATTGGTTTTTTTCCTTGCAGGTCTTTGTAGATGAAGATTAAACACTAATTGGTTTCTTTCCTTGCAGGTCTTTGTAGATGAAGATTAAACACTAGTTGGTTGCTTTACTTTTCAGGTCTTTGTAGATACAGATTAAACATTAATTGGTTTATTTCCGTTCAGGTCTTTGTAAATTAAGATTAAACACTAATTGGTTTCTTTCTTTGCAGGTCTTTTTAGATGAAGATTAAACACTAATTGTTTTTTTTTCGTGCAGGTCTTTGTAGATGAAGATTAAACACTAATTGGTTTCTTTCCTTTCAGGTCTTTGGTGATGAAGATTAAACAGTAATTGGTTTCTTTCCTTGCAGGTCTTTGTAGATGGAGATTAAACACTAATTGGTTTATTTACTTGCAGGTCTTAGTAGATGAAGATTAAACACTAACTGGTTTCTTTCCTCTCAGGTCTTTGTAGATGTAGATTAAACACTAATTGATTTTATCCTTTCAGGTCTTTGTAGATGAAGATTAAACACTAATTGATTTTATCCTTTCAGGTCTTTGTAGATGAAGATTAAACACTAATTGATTTCATCCTTTCAGGTCTTTGTAGATGAAGATTAAACACTAATTGATTTTATCCTTTCAGGTCTTTGTAGATGAAGATAAAACACTAATTGATTTTATCCTTTCAGGTCTTTGTAGATGAAGATAAAACACTAATTGATTTTATCCTTTAAGGTCTTTGTAGATGAAGATTAAACACTAATTGATTTTATCCTTTCAGGTCTTTGTAGATGAAGATTAAACACTAATTGATTTTATCCTTTCAGGTCTTTGTAGATGAAGATTAAACACTAATTGGTTTCTTTCCTGGCAGGTATTTGTAGATGAAGATTAAACACTAATTGATGTTATCCTTTCAGGTCTTTGTAGATGAAGATTAAACACTAATTGATTTTATCCTTTCAGGTCTTTGTAGATGAAGATTAAACACTAATTGATTTTATCCTTTCAGGTCTTTGTAGATGAAGATTAAACACTAATTGATTTTATCCTTTCAGGTCTTTGTAAATGAAGATTAAACACTAATTGATTTTATCCTTTTCAGGTCTTTGTAGATGAAGATTAAACACTAATTGATTTTATCCTTTCAGGTCTTTGTAGATGAAGATAAAACACTAATTGATTTTATCGTTTCAGGTCTTTGTAGATGAAGATTAAACACTAATTGGTTTCTTTCCTTGCAGGTCTTTGTAGATGAAGATTAAACACTAATTGGTTGCTTTTCTTTTCGGGTCTTTGTAGATGAAGATTAAACACTAATTGGTTTATTTACTTGCAGGTCTTTGTAGATGAAGATTAAACACTAATTGGTTTCTTTCCTTGCAGGTCTTTGTAGATGAAGATATAGACACTAATTGGTTTCTTTCCTTGCAGGTCTTTGTAGATGAAGATTAAACACTAATTGGTTTCTTTCCTTTACGTTCTCTGTAGATGAAGATTAAACACTAATTGGTTTCTTTCCTTTCAGGTCTTTGTAGATGAAGATTAAACACTAATTGGTTTCTTTTCTTTCAGGTCTTTGTAGATGAAGATTAAACACTAATTGGTTTCTTTTCTTTACGTTCTTTGTAGATGAAGATTAAACACTAATTGATTTTATCCTTTCAGGTCTTTGTAGATGAAGATTAAACACTAATTGATTTTATCCTTTCAGGTCTTTGTAGATGAAGATTAAACACTAATTGATTTTATCCTTTCAGGTCTTTGTAGATGAAGATTAAACACTAATTGATTTTATCCTTTCAGGTCTTTGTAGATGAAGATTAAACACTAATTGATTTTATCCTTTCAGGTCTTTGTAGATGAAGATTAAACACTAATTGATTTTATCCTTTAAGGTCTTTGTAGATGAAGATTAAACACTAATTGATTTTATCTATTCAGGTCTTTGTAGATGAAGATTAAACACTCATTGATTTTATCCTTTCAGGTCTTTGTAGATGAAGATTAAACACTAATTGATTTTTTCTTTTCAGGTCTTTGTAGATGAAGATTAAACACTAATTAGTTTCTTTCCTTGCAGGTCTTTGTAGATGAAGATTAAACACTAATTGGTTTATTTACTTGCAGGTCTTTGTAGATGAAGATTAAACACTAATTGGTTTCTTTCCTTGCAGGTCTTTGTAAATGAAGATTAAACACTAATTGGTTTCTTTCTTTTCAGGTCTTTGTGGATGAAGATTAAACACTAATTGATTTCTTTCCTTTTAGGTCATTATAGACGAAGATTAAACACTAATTAGTTTCTTTCCTTGCAGGTCTTTGTAGATAAAGATTAAACACTAATTGGTTTCTTTCCTTGCCGGTCTTTATAGATAAAGATTAAACACTAATTGGTTTATTTCCTTGCAGGTCTTTGTAGATGAAGATTAAACACTAATTGGTTTCCTTTCTTTCAGGTCTTTGTAGATGAAGATTAACACTAATTGGTTTCTTTCCTTTCAGGTCTTTGGTGATGAAGATTAAACAGTAATTGGTTTCTTTCCTTGCAGGTCTTTGTAGATGAAGATTAAACACTAATTGATTTTATCCTTTCAGGTCTTTGTAGATGAAGATTAAACACTAATTGATTTCTTTCCTTGCAGGTCTTTGTAGATGAAGATTAAACACTAATTGGTTTCTTTCCTTTCAGGTCTTTGTAGATGAAGATTAAACACTAATTGGTTTCTTTCCTTGCAGTTCTTTGTAGATGAAGATATAGACACTAATTGGTTTCTTTCCTTGCAGGTCTTTGTAGATGAAGATTAAACACTAATTGGTTTCTTTCCTTGCAGGTCTTTGTAGATGAAGATTAAACACTAATTGGTTTCTTTCTTTTCAAGTCTTAGTAGATGAAGATTAAACACTAATTGGTTTCCTTTCTTTCAGGTCTTTGTAGATGAAGATTAAACACTCATTGATTTTATCCTTTCAGGTCTTTGTAGATGAAGATTAAACACTAATTGATTTTATCGTTTCAGGTCTTTGTAGATGAAGATTAAACACTAATTGATTTTATCCTTTCAGGTCTTTGTAGATGAAGATTAAACACTAATTGATTTTATCCTTTCAGGTCTTTGTAGATGAAGATTAAACACTAATTGATTTTATCCTTTCAGGTCTTTGTAGATTAAGATTAAACACTAATTGATTTTATCCTTTCAGGTCTTTGTAGATGAAGATTAAACACTAATTGATTTTATCCTTTCAGGTCTTTGTAGATGAAGATTAAACACTAATTGATTTTATCCTTTCAGGTCTTTGTAGATGAAGATTAAACACTAATTGATTTTATCTATTCAGGTCTTTGTAAATGAAGATTAAACACTAATTGGTTTCTTTCTTTTCAGGTCTTTGTGGATGAAGATTAAACACTAATTGATTTCTTTCCTTTTAGGTCATTATAGACGAAGATTAAACACTAATTAGTTTCTTTCCTTGCAGGTCTTTGTAGATAAAGATTAAACACTAATTGGTTTCTTTCTTTTCAGGTCTTTGTGGATGAAGATTAAACACTAATTGATTTCTTTCCTTTTAGGTCATTATAGACGAAGATTAAACACTAATTAGTTTCTTTCCTTGCAGGTCTTTGTAGATAAAGATTAAACACTAATTGGTTTCTTTCCTTGCCGGTCTTTATAGATAAAGATTAAACACTAATTGGTTTATTTCCTTGCAGGTCTTTGTAGATGAAGATTAAACACTAATTGGTTTCCTTTCTTTCAGGTCTTTGTAGATGAAGATTAACACTAATTGGTTTCTTTCCTTTCAGGTCTTTGGTGATGAAGATTAAACAGTAATTGGTTTCTTTCCTTGCAGGTCTTTGTAGATGAAGATTAAACACTAATTGATTTTATCCTTTCAGGTCTTTGTAGATGAAGATTAAACACTAATTGATTTCTTTCCTTGCAGGTCTTTGTAGATGAAGATTAAACACTAATTGGTTTCTTTCCTTTCAGGTCTTTGTAGATGAAGATTAAACACTAATTGGTTTCTTTCCTTGCAGTTCTTTGTAGATGAAGATATAGACACTAATTGGTTTCTTTCCTTGCAGGTCTTTGTAGATGAAGATTAAACACTAATTGGTTTCTTTCCTTGCAGGTCTTTGTAGATGAAGATTAAACACTAATTGGTTTCTTTCTTTTCAAGTCTTAGTAGATGAAGATTAAACACTAATTGGTTTCCTTTCTTTCAGGTCTTTGTAGATGAAGATTAAACACTCATTGATTTTATCCTTTCAGGTCTTTGTAGATGAAGATTAAACACTAATTGATTTTATCGTTTCAGGTCTTTGTAGATGAAGATTAAACACTAATTGATTTTATCCTTTCAGGTCTTTGTAGATGAAGATTAAACACTAATTGATTTTATCCTTTCAGGTCTTTGTAGATGAAGATTAAACACTAATTGATTTTATCCTTTCAGGTCTTTGTAGATTAAGATTAAACACTAATTGATTTTATCCTTTCAGGTCTTTGTAGATGAAGATTAAACACTAATTGATTTTATCCTTTCAGGTCTTTGTAGATGAAGATTAAACACTAATTGATTTTATCCTTTCAGGTCTTTGTAGATGAAGATTAAACACTAATTGATTTTATCTATTCAGGTCTTTGTAAATGAAGATTAAACACTAATTGGTTTCTTTCTTTTCAGGTCTTTGTGGATGAAGATTAAACACTAATTGATTTCTTTCCTTTTAGGTCATTATAGACGAAGATTAAACACTAATTAGTTTCTTTCCTTGCAGGTCTTTGTAGATAAAGATTAAACACTAATTGGTTTCTTTCCTTGCCGGTCTTTATAGATAAAGATTAAACACTAATTGGTTTATTTCCTTGCAGGTCTTTGTAGATGAAGATTAAACACTAATTGGTTTCTTTCCTTTCAGGTCTTTGTAGATGAAGATTAAACACTAACTGGTTTCTTTCCTTGCAGGTCTTTGTAGATAAAGATTAAACACTAATTGTTTTTTTTCCTTGCAGGTCTTTGTAGATAAAGATTAAACACAAATGGTTTCTTTCCTTGCAGGTCTTTGTAGATGAAGATTAAACACTAATTGCTTTCTTTCCGTTCAGGTCTTAGTAGATGAAGATTAAAGACTAACTGGTTTCTTTCCTTTCAGGTCTTTGTAGATGAAGATTAAACACTAATTGATTTTTTCCTTTTCAGGTCTTTGTAGATGAAGATTAAACACTAATTGGTTTCTTTTCTTTTCAGGTCTTTGTAGATGAAGATCAAACACTAATTGGTTTCTTTACTTGCAAGTCTTTGTAGATGAAGATTAAACACTAATTGGTTTCTTTCCTTGCAGGTCTTTGTAGATAAAGATTAAACACTAATTGGTTTCTGTCCTTGCAGGTCTTTGTAGATGAAGATTAAACACTAATTGGTTTCTTTCTTTTTAAGTCTTTGTAGATGAAGATTAAACACTAATTGGTTTCCTTTCTTTCAGGTCTTTCTAGATGAAGATTAACACTAATTGGTTTCTTTCCTTTCAGGTCTTTGGTGATGAAGATTAAACAGTAATTGGTTTCTTTCCTTGCAGGTCTTTGTAGATGAAGATTAAACACTAATTGGTTTCTTTCCTTGCAGGTCTTTTTAGATGAAGATTAAACACTAATTGATTTCTTTCCTTGCAGGTCTTTGTAGATGAAGATTAAACACTAATTGGTTTCTTTCCTTTCAGGTCTTTGTAGATGAAGATTAAACACTAATTGGTTTCTTTCCTTGCAGTTCTTTGTAGATGAAGATATAGACACTAATTGGTTTCTTTCCTTGCAGGTCTTTGTAGATGAAGATTAAACACTAATTGGTTTCTTTCCTTGCAGGTCTTTGTAGATGAAGATTAAACACTAATTGGTTTCTTTCTTTTCAAGTCTTAGTAGATGAAGATTAAACACTAATTGGTTTCCTTTCTTTCAGGTCTTTGTAGATGAAGATTAAACACTCATTGATTTTATCCTTTCAGGTCTTTGTAGATGAAGATTAAACACTAATTGATTTTATCGTTTCAGGTCTTTGTAGATGAAGATTAAACACTAATTGATTTTATCCTTTCAGGTCTTTGTAGATGAAGATTAAACACTAATTGATTTTATCCTTTCAGGTCTTTGTAGATGAAGATTAAACACTAATTGATTTTATCCTTTCAGGTCTTTGTAGATTAAGATTAAACACTAATTGATTTTATCCTTTCAGGTCTTTGTAGATGAAGATTAAACACTAATTGATTTTATCCTTTCAGGTCTTTGTAGATGAAGATTAAACACTAATTGATTTTATCCTTTCAGGTCTTTGTAGATGACGATTAAACACTAATTGATTTGATCCTTTCAGGTCTTTGTAGATGAAGATTAAACACTAATTGATTTTATCCTTTCAGGTCTTTGTAGATGAAGATTAAACACTAATTGATTTTATCCTTTCAGGTCTTTGTAGATGAAGATTAAACACTAATTGATTTTATCCTTTCAGGTCTTTGTAGATGAAGATTAAACACTAATTGATTTTATCCTTTCAGGTCTTTGTAGATGAAGATTAAACACTAATTGATTTTATCCTTTCAGGTCTTTGTAGATGAAGATTAAACACTAATTGATTTTATCTATTCAGGTCTTTGTAGATGAAGATTAAACACTCATTGATTTTATCCTTTCAGGTCTTTGTAGATGAAGATTAAACACTAATTGATTTTTTCCTTTCAGGTCTTTGTAGATGAAGATTAAACACTAATTGGTCTGTTTTCTTTTCAGGTCTTTGTAGATGAAGATTAAACACTAATTGGTTTATTTACTTGCAGGTCTTTGTAGATGAAGATTAAACACTAATTGGTTTCTTTCCTTGCAGGTCTTTGTAGATGAAGATTAAACACTAATTGGTTTCTTTCCTTGCAGGTCTTTGTAAGTGAAGATTAAACACTAATTGGTTTCTTTCCTTGCAGGTCTTTGTAGATGAAGATTAACACTAATTGGTTTCTTTTCTTTACGTTCTTTGTAGATGAAGATTAAACACTAATTGGTTTCTTTCCTTTCAGGTCTTTGTAGATGAAGATTAAACACTAATTGGTTTCTTTTCTTTCAGGTCTTTGTAGATGAAGATTAAACACTAATTGGTTTCTTTTCTTTACGTTCTTTGTAGATGAAGATTAAACACTAATTGATTTTATCCTTTCAGGTCTTTGTAGATGAAGATTAAACACTAATTGATTTTATCCTTTCAGGTCTTTGTAGATGAAGATTAAACACTAATTGATTTTATCCTTTCAGGTCTTTGTAGATGAAGATTAAACACTAATTGATTTTATCCTTTCAGGTCTTTGTAGATGAAGATTAAACACTAATTGATTTTATCCTTTCAGGTCTTTGTAGATGAAGATTAAACACTAATTGATTTTATCCTTTAAGGTCTTTGTAGATGAAGATTAAACACTAATTGATTTTATCTATTCAGGTCTTTGTAGATGAAGATTAAACACTCATTGATTTTATCCTTTCAGGTCTTTGTAGATGAAGATTAAACACTAATTGATTTTTTCTTTTCAGGTCTTTGTAGATGAAGATTAAACACTAATTAGTTTCTTTCCTTGCAGGTCTTTGTAGATGAAGATTAAACACTAATTGGTTTATTTACTTGCAGGTCTTTGTAGATGAAGATTAAACACTAATTGGTTTCTTTCCTTGCAGGTCTTTGTAAATGAAGATTAAACACTAATTGGTTTCTTTCTTTTCAGGTCTTTGTGGATGAAGATTAAACACTAATTGATTTCTTTCCTTTTAGGTCATTATAGACGAAGATTAAACACTAATTAGTTTCTTTCCTTGCAGGTCTTTGTAGATAAAGATTAAACACTAATTGGTTTCTTTCCTTGCCGGTCTTTATAGATAAAGATTAAACACTAATTGGTTTATTTCCTTGCAGGTCTTTGTAGATGAAGATTAAACACTAATTGGTTTCCTTTCTTTCAGGTCTTTGTAGATGAAGATTAACACTAATTGGTTTCTTTCCTTTCAGGTCTTTGGTGATGAAGATTAAACAGTAATTGGTTTCTTTCCTTGCAGGTCTTTGTAGATGAAGATTAAACACTAATTGATTTTATCCTTTCAGGTCTTTGTAGATGAAGATTAAACACTAATTGATTTCTTTCCTTGCAGGTCTTTGTAGATGAAGATTAAACACTAATTGGTTTCTTTCCTTTCAGGTCTTTGTAGATGAAGATTAAACACTAATTGGTTTCTTTCCTTGCAGTTCTTTGTAGATGAAGATATAGACACTAATTGGTTTCTTTCCTTGCAGGTCTTTGTAGATGAAGATTAAACACTAATTGGTTTCTTTCCTTGCAGGTCTTTGTAGATGAAGATTAAACACTAATTGGTTTCTTTCTTTTCAAGTCTTAGTAGATGAAGATTAAACACTAATTGGTTTCCTTTCTTTCAGGTCTTTGTAGATGAAGATTAAACACTCATTGATTTTATCCTTTCAGGTCTTTGTAGATGAAGATTAAACACTAATTGATTTTATCGTTTCAGGTCTTTGTAGATGAAGATTAAACACTAATTGATTTTATCCTTTCAGGTCTTTGTAGATGAAGATTAAACACTAATTGATTTTATCCTTTCAGGTCTTTGTAGATGAAGATTAAACACTAATTGATTTTATCCTTTCAGGTCTTTGTAGATTAAGATTAAACACTAATTGATTTTATCCTTTCAGGTCTTTGTAGATGAAGATTAAACACTAATTGATTTTATCCTTTCAGGTCTTTGTAGATGAAGATTAAACACTAATTGATTTTATCCTTTCAGGTCTTTGTAGATGAAGATTAAACACTAATTGATTTTATCTATTCAGGTCTTTGTAAATGAAGATTAAACACTAATTGGTTTCTTTCTTTTCAGGTCTTTGTGGATGAAGATTAAACACTAATTGATTTCTTTCCTTTTAGGTCATTATAGACGAAGATTAAACACTAATTAGTTTCTTTCCTTGCAGGTCTTTGTAGATAAAGATTAAACACTAATTGGTTTCTTTCCTTGCCGGTCTTTATAGATAAAGATTAAACACTAATTGGTTTATTTCCTTGCAGGTCTTTGTAGATGAAGATTAAACACTAATTGGTTTCTTTCCTTTCAGGTCTTTGTAGATGAAGATTAAACACTAACTGGTTTCTTTCCTTGCAGGTCTTTGTAGATAAAGATTAAACACTAATTGTTTTTTTTCCTTGCAGGTCTTTGTAGATAAAGATTAAACACAAATGGTTTCTTTCCTTGCAGGTCTTTGTAGATGAAGATTAAACACTAATTGCTTTCTTTCCGTTCAGGTCTTAGTAGATGAAGATTAAAGACTAACTGGTTTCTTTCCTTTCAGGTCTTTGTAGATGAAGATTAAACACTAATTGATTTTTTCCTTTTCAGGTCTTTGTAGATGAAGATTAAACACTAATTGGTTTCTTTTCTTTTCAGGTCTTTGTAGATGAAGATCAAACACTAATTGGTTTCTTTACTTGCAAGTCTTTGTAGATGAAGATTAAACACTAATTGGTTTCTTTCCTTGCAGGTCTTTGTAGATAAAGATTAAACACTAATTGGTTTCTGTCCTTGCAGGTCTTTGTAGATGAAGATTAAACACTAATTGGTTTCTTTCTTTTTAAGTCTTTGTAGATGAAGATTAAACACTAATTGGTTTCCTTTCTTTCAGGTCTTTCTAGATGAAGATTAACACTAATTGGTTTCTTTCCTTTCAGGTCTTTGGTGATGAAGATTAAACAGTAATTGGTTTCTTTCCTTGCAGGTCTTTGTAGATGAAGATTAAACACTAATTGGTTTCTTTCCTTGCAGGTCTTTTTAGATGAAGATTAAACACTAATTGATTTCTTTCCTTGCAGGTCTTTGTAGATGAAGATTAAACACTAATTGGTTTCTTTCCTTTCAGGTCTTTGTAGATGAAGATTAAACACTAATTGGTTTCTTTCCTTGCAGTTCTTTGTAGATGAAGATATAGACACTAATTGGTTTCTTTCCTTGCAGGTCTTTGTAGATGAAGATTAAACACTAATTGGTTTCTTTCCTTGCAGGTCTTTGTAGATGAAGATTAAACACTAATTGGTTTCTTTCTTTTCAAGTCTTAGTAGATGAAGATTAAACACTAATTGGTTTCCTTTCTTTCAGGTCTTTGTAGATGAAGATTAAACACTCATTGATTTTATCCTTTCAGGTCTTTGTAGATGAAGATTAAACACTAATTGATTTTATCGTTTCAGGTCTTTGTAGATGAAGATTAAACACTAATTGATTTTATCCTTTCAGGTCTTTGTAGATGAAGATTAAACACTAATTGATTTTATCCTTTCAGGTCTTTGTAGATGAAGATTAAACACTAATTGATTTTATCCTTTCAGGTCTTTGTAGATTAAGATTAAACACTAATTGATTTTATCCTTTCAGGTCTTTGTAGATGAAGATTAAACACTAATTGATTTTATCCTTTCAGGTCTTTGTAGATGAAGATTAAACACTAATTGATTTTATCCTTTCAGGTCTTTGTAGATGACGATTAAACACTAATTGATTTGATCCTTTCAGGTCTTTGTAGATGAAGATTAAACACTAATTGATTTTATCCTTTCAGGTCTTTGTAGATGAAGATTAAACACTAATTGATTTTATCCTTTCAGGTCTTTGTAGATGAAGATTAAACACTAATTGATTTTATCCTTTCAGGTCTTTGTAGATGAAGATTAAACACTAATTGATTTTATCCTTTCAGGTCTTTGTAGATGAAGATTAAACACTAATTGATTTTATCCTTTCAGGTCTTTGTAGATGAAGATTAAACACTAATTGATTTTATCTATTCAGGTCTTTGTAGATGAAGATTAAACACTCATTGATTTTATCCTTTCAGGTCTTTGTAGATGAAGATTAAACACTAATTGATTTTTTCCTTTCAGGTCTTTGTAGATGAAGATTAAACACTAATTGGTCTGTTTTCTTTTCAGGTCTTTGTAGATGAAGATTAAACACTAATTGGTTTATTTACTTGCAGGTCTTTGTAGATGAAGATTAAACACTAATTGGTTTCTTTCCTTGCAGGTCTTTGTAGATGAAGATTAAACACTAATTGGTTTCTTTCCTTGCAGGTCTTTGTAAGTGAAGATTAAACACTAATTGGTTTCTTTCCTTGCAGGTCTTTGTAGATGAAGATTAACACTAATTGGTTTCCTTTCTTTCAGGTCTTTGTAGATGAAGATTAACACTAATTGGTTTCTTTCCTTTCAGGTCTTTGTAGATGAAGATTAAACACTAATTGGTTTCTTTCCTTGCAGGTCTTTGTAGATGAAGATTAAATACTAATTGGTTTCTTTCCATTTCAGGTCTTTGTAGATAAAGATTAAACACTAATTGGTTTCTTTCCTTACAGGTCTTTGTAGATGAAGATTAAACACTAATTGGTTTCTTTCCTTTCAGGTCTTTGTAGATGAAGATTAAACACTAATTGGTTTCTTTCCTTTCAGGTCTTTGTAGATGAAGATTAAACACTAATTGGTTTCTTTCCTTGCAGGACTTTGTAGATGAAGATATAGACACTAATTGGTTTCCTTTCTTTCAGGTCTTTGTAGATGAAGATTAACACTAATTGGTTTCTTTCCTTTCAGGTCTTTGTAAATGAAGATTAAACTCTAATTGATTTCTTTCCTTTTAGGTCATTATAGACGAAGATTAAACACTAATTGGTTTTTTTCCTTGCAGGTCTTTGTAGATAAAGATTAAACACTAATTGGTTTCTTTCCTTGCAGCTCTTTGTAGATAAATATTAAATCTAATTGGTTTCTTTCCTTGCAGGTCTTTGTAGATGAAGATTAAACACTAATTGGTTTCTTTCCTTGCAGGTCTTTGTAGATGAAGATGAAACACTAATTGGTTCCCTTTCTTTCAGGTCTTTGTAGATGAAGATTAACACTAATTGGTTTCTTCTCTTTCAGGTCTTTGTAGATGAAGATTAAACACTAATTGATTTCTTTCCTTTTAGGTCATTATAGACGAAGATTAAACACTAATTGGTTTCTTTCCTTGCAGGTCTTTGTAGATAAAGATTAAACACTAATTGGTTTCTTTCCTTGCAGCTGTTTGTAGATAAATATTAAATCTAATTGGTTTCTTTCCTTGCAGGTCTTTGTAGATGAAGATTAAACACTAATTGATTTTATCCTTTCAGGTCTTTGTAGATGAAGATTAAAAACTAATTGGTTTCTTTCCTTTCATGTCTTTGTAGATGAAGATTAAACACTAACTGGTTTCTTTCCTTTCAGGTCTTTGTAGATGAAGATTAAACACTAATTGATTTTATCCTTTCAGGTCTTTGTAGATGAAGATTAACACTAATTGGTTTCTTTCCTTTCAGGTCTTTGTAGATGAAGATTAAACACTAATTGATTTCTTTCCTTTTAGGTCATTATAGACGAAGATTAAACACTAATTGGTTTCTTTCCTTGCAGGTCTTTGTAGATAAAGATTAAACACTAATTGGTTTCTTTCCTTGCAGCTCTTTGTAGATAAATATTAAATCTAATTGGTTTCTTTCCTTGCAGGTCTTTGTAGATGAAGATTAAACACTAATTGATTTTATCCTTTCAGGTCTTTGTAGATGAAGATTAAAAACTAATTGGTTTCTTTCCTTTCATGTCTTTGTAGATGAAGATTAAACACTAACTGGTTTCTTTCCTTTCAGGTCTTTGTAGATGAAGATTAAACACTAATTGATTTTATCTTTTCAGGTCTTTGTAGATGAAGATTAAACACTAATTTATTTTTTCCTTTCAGGTCTTTGTAGATGAAGATTAAACACTAATTGGTTTCTTTCCTTGCAGGTCTTTGTAGATGAAGATATAGACACTAATTGGTTTCTTTCCTTGCAGGTCTTTGTAGATGAAGATTAAACACTAATTGGTTTCTTTCCTTTACGTTCTCTGTAGATGAAGATTAAACACTAATTGGTTTCTTTTCTTTACGTTCTTTGTAGATTAAGATTAAACACTAATTGGTTTCTTTCCTTTCAGGTCTTTGTAGATGAAGATTAAACACTAATTGGTTTCTTTTCTTTCAGGTCTTTGTAGATGAAGATTAAACACTAATTGGTTTTTTCCTTTCAGGTCTTTGTAGATGAAGATTAAACACTAATTGGTCTGTTTTCTTTTCAGGTCTTTGTAGATGAAGATTAAACACTAATTGGTTTATTTACTTGCAGGTCTTTGTAGATGAAGATTAAACACTAATTGGTTTCTTTCCTTGCAGGTCTTTGTAGATGAAGATTAAACACTAATTGGTTTCTTTCCTTGCAGGTCTTTGTAAGTGAAGATTAAACACTAATTGGTTTCTTTCCTTGCAGGTCTTTGTAGATGAAGATTAACACTAATTGGTTTCCTTTCTTTCAGGTCTTTGTAGATGAAGATTAACACTAATTGGTTTCTTTCCTTTCAGGTCTTTGTAGATGAAGATTAAACACTAATTGGTTTCTTTCCTTGCAGGTCTTTGTAGATGAAGATTAAATACTAATTGGTTTCTTTCCATTTCAGGTCTTTGTAGATAAAGATGAAACACTAATTGGTTTCTTTCCTTACAGGTCTTTGTAGATGAAGATTAAACACTAATTGGTTTCTTTCCTTTCAGGTCTTTGTAGATTAAGATTAAACACTAATTGGTTTCTTTCCTTTCAGGTCTTTGTAGATGAAGATTAAACACTAATTGGTTTCTTTCCTTGCAGGACTTTGTAGATGAAGATATAGACACTAATTGGTTTCCTTTCTTTCAGGTCTTTGTAGATGAAGATTAACACTAATTGGTTTCTTTCCTTTCAGGTCTTTGTAAATGAAGATTAAACTCTAATTGATTTCTTTCCTTTTAGGTCATTATAGACGAAGATTAAACACTAATTGGTTTTTTTCCTTGCAGGTCTTTGTAGATAAAGATTAAACACTATATGGTTTCTTTCCTTGCAGGTCTTTGTAGATAAATATTAAATCTAATTGGTTTCTTTCCTTGCAGGTCTTTGTAGATGAAGATTAAACACTAATTGGTTTCTTTCCTTGCAGGTCTTTGTAGATGAAGATTAAACACTAATTGGTTCCCTTTCTTTCAGGTCTTTGTAGATGAAGATTAACACTAATTGGTTTCTTCTCTTTCAGGTCTTTGTAGATGAAGATTAAACACTAATTGATTTCTTTCCTTTTATGTCATTATAGACGAAGATTAAACACTAATTGGTTTCTTTCCTTGCAGGTCTTTGTAGATAAAGATTAAACACTAATTGGTTTCTTTCCTTGCAGCTGTTTGTAGATAAATATTAAATCTAATTGGTTTCTTTCCTTGCAGGTCTTTGTAGATGAAGATTAAACACTAATTGATTTTATCCTTTCAGGTCTTTGTAGATGAAGATTAAAAACTAATTGGTTTCTTTCCTTTCATGTCTTTGTAGATGAATATTAAACACTAACTGGTTTCTTTCCTTTCAGGTCTTTGTAGATGAAGATTAAACACTAATTGATTTTATCCTTTCAGGTCTTTGCAGATGAAGATTAACACTAATTGGTTTCTTTCCTTTCATGTCTTTGTAGATGAAGATTAAACACTAACTGGTTTCTTTCCTTTCAGGTCTTTGTAGATGAAGATTAAACACTAATTGATTTTATCCTTTCAGGTCTTTGTAGATGAAGATTAAACACTAATTTATTTTTTCCTTTCAGGTCTTTGTAGATGAAGATTAAACACTAATTGGTTTCTTTCCGTTGCAGGTCTTTGTAGATGAAGATATAGACAGTAATTGGTTTCTTTCCTTGCAGGTCTTTGTAGATGAAGATTAAACACTAATTGGTTTCTTTCCTTTACGTTCTCTGTAGATGAAGATTAAACACTAATTGGTTTCTTTTCTTTACGTTCTTTGTAGATTAAGATTAAACACTAATTGGTTTCTTTCCTTTCAGGTCTTTGTTGATGAAGATTAAACACTAATTGGTTTCTTTTCTTTCAGGTCTTTGTAGATGAAGATTAAACACTAATTGGTTTCTTTTCTTTACGTTCTTTGTAGATGAAGATTAAACACTAATTGATTTTATCCTTTCAGGTCTTTGTAGATGAAGATTAAACACTAATTGATTTTATCCTTTCAGGTCTTTGTAGATGAAGATTAAACACTAATTGATTTTATCCTTTAAGGTCTTTGTAGATGAAGATTAAACACTAATTGATTTTATCCTTTCAGGTCTTTGTAGATGAAGATTAAACACTAATTGATTTTATCCTTTCAGGTCTTTGTAGATGAAGATTAAACACTAATTGATTTTATCCTTTCAGGTCTTTGTAGATGAAGATTAAACACTAATTGATTTTATCTATTCAGGTCTTTGTAGATGAAGATTAAACACTCATTGATTTTATCCTTTCAGGTCTTTGTAGATGAAGATTAAACACTAATTGATTTTTTCTTTTCAGGTCTTTGTAGATGAAGATTAAACACTAATTGGTTTCTTTCCTTGCAGGTCTTTGTAGATGAAGATTAAACACTAATTGGTTTATTTACTTGCAGGTCTTTGTAGATGAATATTAAACACTAATTGGTTTCTTTCCTTGCAGGTCTTTGTAGATGAAGATTAAACACTAATTGGTTTCTTTACTTGCAGGCCTTTGTACATGAAGATTAAACACTAATTGGTTTCTTTCCTTGCAGGTCTTTGTAGATGAAGATTAAACACTAATTGGTTTCTTTCCTTGCAGGTCTTTGTAGATCAAGATTAAACACTAATTGGTTTCTTTCCTTGCAGGTCTTTGTAGATGAAGATTAAACACTAATTGGTTTCCTTCCTTGCCGGTCTTTGTAGATTAAGATAAAACACTAATTGGTTTCTTTCCTTTCAGGTCTTTGTAGAAGAAGATTAACACTAATTTGTTTCTTTTCTTGCAGGTCTTTGTAGATGGAGATTAAACACTAATTGATTTCTTTGCATTGCACATCTTTTTAGATAAAAATTAAACACTAATTGGTTTCTTTCCTTGCAGGTCTTTGGAGATCAAGATTAAACACTAATGTATTTTCCTTCCTTGCAGGTCTTTGTAGATGAAGATTAAACACTAATTGGTTTCTTTCCTTGCAGGTCTTTGTAGATGAAGATTAAACACTGATTGATTTCTTTCCTTGCAGGTCTTTGTTGATAAAGATTAAACAATGATTGGTTTCTTTACTTGCAGGGTTTTGTACATGAAGAGTATACACTAATTGATTTTTTTTCATTGCAAATTTTAGTACATGATGATTAAACACTAATTGGTTTCTTTCCTTTCAGGTCTTTGTAGATTAACTTTAAACACTAATTGGGTTCATTCTTTGCAGATCTTTGTTGATGAAGATTTTACT
Organism: Sepiola atlantica; assembly: GCA_963556195.1. Classification (NCBI taxonomy): domain Eukaryota; kingdom Metazoa; phylum Mollusca; class Cephalopoda; order Sepiida; family Sepiolidae; genus Sepiola; species Sepiola atlantica. The sequence continues at coordinate 16,310,293 of OY744541.1, read as the reverse complement.
CTAATTGATTTCTTTCATTGCCGTTTTTCGTAGTTGCAGATTAAACACTAATTGATTTCTTTCCTTGCCGGTCTTTGTAGATGAAGATTAAAAACTAATTGATTTTTTTCCTTGCTGTTTTTCGTAGATGCAGATTAAACACTAATTGATTTTTTCCTTGCTGATTTTTCGTAGATGCAGATTAAACACTAATTGATTTTTTTTACTTGCAGGTGTTTGTACATGCAGATGAAACACTCATTTATTTTTTCCATTGCATGTCTTTGTAGATAAAGATTTAACAATGAATTTAGTTTACTTTCTTGCCGGTCTTTGTAGATGAAGATTAAACACTAATTGATTTCTTCCTTGCCAGTCTTTATATAGGCAGATTAAACACTAATTGATGCTTTCCTGCAGGTGTTTGTTGATGCAAAAAAATCTAATTAATGTTATCCTAGCAGGTCTTTGTGTAGGTAGATAATACATGAATTTATTTTCTTCATTGCAAGTCTTTGTAGATGCAGATTAAACACAAATTGATATTTGGTCCTGCAGCTCTTTGTAGATGCAAATAAAAAACTAATTGATTCTTTCCTTGCAAACATTCATAAATGCAGATGAAACACTAATTGGTTTCTTTCCTTTCAGGTCTTTGTAGATGAAGATTAAACACTAATTGATTTCTTTCCTTTTAGGTCATTATAGACGAAGATTAAACACTAATTGGTTTTTTTCATTGCAGGTCTTTGTAGATAAAGATTAAACACTAATTGGTTTCTTTCCTTGCAGCTCTTTGTAGATAAATATTAAATCTAATTGGATTCTATCCTTGCAGGTCTTTGTAGATGAAGATTAAACACTAATTGGTTTCTTTCCTTGCAGGTCTTTGTAGATGAAGATTAAACACTAATTGGTTTCTTTCCTTGCAGGTCTTTGTAGATGAAGATTAAACCCTAATTGGTTTCTCTCTTTTCAGGTCTTTGTAGATGAAGATTAAACACTAATTGGTTTCCTTTCTTTCAGGTCTTTGTAGATGAAGATTAACACTAATTGGTTTCTTTCCTTTCAGGTCTTTGTAGATGAATATTAAACACTAATTGATTTCTTTCCTTTTAGGTCATTATAGACGAAGATTAAACACTAATTGGTTTCTTTCCTTGCAGGTCTTTGTAGATAAAGATTAAACACTAATTGGTTTCTTTCCTTGCAGCTCTTTGTAGATAAATATTAAATCTAATTGGTTTCTTTCCTTGCAGGTCTTTGTAGATGAAGATTAAACACTAATTGATTTTATCCTTTCAGGTCTTTGTAGATGAAGATTAAAAACTAATTGGTTTCTTTCCTTTCATGTATTTGTAGATGAAGATTAAACACTAACTGGTTTCTTTTCTTTCAGTTCTTTGTAGATGAAGATTAAACACTAATTGATTTTATCCTTTCAGGTCTTTGTAGATGAAGATTAAACACTAATTTATTTTTTCCTTTCAGGTCTTTGTAGATGAAGATTAAACACTAATTGGTTTCTTTTCTTTTCAGGTCTTTGTAGATGAAGATTAAACACTAATTGGTTTCTTTACTTGCAGGCCTTTGTACATGAAGATTAAACACTAATTGGTTTCTTTCCTTGCAGGTCTTTGTAGATGAAGATATAGACACTAATTGGTTTCTTTCCTTGCAGGCTTTTGTAGATTAAGATTAAACACTAATTGGTTTCTTTACTTGCAGGTCTTTGTACATGAAGATTAAACACTAATTGGTTTCTTTCCTTGCAGGTCTTTGTAGATGAAGATTAAATACTAATTGGTTTCTTTCCTTTCAGGACTTTGTAGATGAAGATTAAACACTAATTGTTTTTTTTCCTTGCAGGTCTTTGTAGATGAAGATTAAACACTAATTGGTTTTTTTCCTTTCAGGTCTTTGTAGATAAAGATTAAACACTAATTGGTTTATTTGTTTTCAAGTCTTTGTAGATGAACATTAAACACTAATTGGTTTCTTTCCTTGCAGGTCTTTTTAGATGAAGATTAAACACTAATTGGTTTATTTTCCTTGCAGGTCTTTTTAGATGAAGATTAAACACTAATTGGTTTCTTTCCTTTCAGGTCTTTGTAGATGAAGATTAAACACTAATTGGTTTCTTTCCTTGCAGGTCTTTGTAGATGAAGATATAGACACTAATTGGTTTCTTTTCTTGCAGGTCTTTGTAGATTAAGATTAAACACTAATTGGTTTCTTTCTTTGCAGGTCTTTGTAGATCAAGATTAAACACTAATTGATTTCTTTCCTTTTAGGTCATTATAGACGAAGATTAAACACTAATTGGTTTCTTACCTTGCAGGTCTTTGTAGATAAAGATCAAACACTAATTGGTTTCTTTCCTTGCAAGTCTTTGTAGATAAAGATTAAACACTAATTGGTTTCTTTCCTTGCAGGTCTTTGTAGATGAAGATTAAACACTAATTGGTTTCTTTCCTTGCAGGTCTTTTCAGATGAAGATTAAACACTAATTGGTTTCTTTCCTTGCAGGTCTTTGTAGATGATGATTAAACACTAATTGGTTTCTTTCCTTGCAGGTCTTTGTAGATGAAGATTAAACACTAATTGGTTTCGTTCTTTTCAGGTCTTTGTAGATGAAGATTAAACACTAATTGGTTTCTTTTCTTTCATGTCTTTGTAGATGAAGATTAACATTAATTGGTTTCTTTCCTTTCAGGTCTTTGTAGATGAAGATAAACATTAATTGGTTTCTTTCCTTGCAGGTCTTTGTAGATGAAGATTAAACACTAATTGATTTTATTCCATTTTAGGTCATTATAGACGAAGATTAAACACTAATTGGTTTCTTTCCTTGCAGGTCTTTGTAGATAAAGATTAAACACTAATTGGTTTCTTTCCTTGCAGGTCTTTGTAGATAAAGATTAAACACTAATTGGTTTCTTTCCTTGCAGGTCTTTGTAGATGAAGATTAAACACTAATTGGTTTCTTTCCTTGCAGCTCTTTGTAGATGTAGATTAAACACTAACGGGTTTCTTTCCTCGCAGGTCTTTGTAGATAAAGATTAAACACTAATTAGTTTCTTTCCTTGCAGGTCTTTGTAGATAAAGATTAAACACTAATTGGTTTTTTCCTTGCAGGTCTTTGTAGATGAAGATTAAACACTTATTTGTTTCTTTCCTTTCAGGTCTTTGTAGATGAAGATTAAACACTTACTGGTTTCTTTCCTTTCATGTCTTTGTAGATGAAGATTAAACACTAATTGATTTTATCCTTTCAGGTCTTTGTAGATGAAGATTAAACACTAATTGATTTTTTCCTTTCAGGTCTTTGTAGATGAAGATTAAACACTAATTGATTTTATCCTTTCAGGTCTTTGTAGATGAAGATTAAACACTAATTAGTTTCTTTCCTTGCAGGTCTTTGTAGATGAAGATTAAACACTAATTAGTTTCTTTCCTGGCAGGCCTTTGTAGATGAAGATTAAACACTAATTGGTTTCTTTCCTTGCAGGTCTTTGTAGATGAAGATTAAACACTAATTAGTTTCTTTCCTTGCAGGTCTTTGTAGATGAAGATTAAACACTAATTGGTTTCTTTCCTGGCAGGCCTTTGTAGATAAAGATTAAACACTAATTGGTTTCTTTCCTTGCAGGTCTTTGTAGATGAAGATTAAACACTAATTGGTTTCTTTCCTGGCAGGCCTTTGTAGTTGAAGATTAAACACTAATTGGTTTCTTTCCTTGCAGGTCTTTGTAGATGAAGATTAAACACTAATTAGTTTCTTTCCTGGCAGGCCTTTGTAGTTAGAGATTAAACACTAATTGGTTTCTTTCCTTGCAGGTCTTTGTAGATGAAGATTAAACACTAATTAGTTTCTTTCCTTGCAGGTCTTTGTAGATGAAGATTAAACACTAATTGGTTTCTTTCCTTGCAGGTCTTTGTAGATGAAGATTAAACACTAATTGGTTTCTTTCCTGGCAGGCCTTTGTAGATGAAGATTAAACACTAATTAGTTTCTTTCCTTGCAGGTCTTTGTAGATGAAGATTAAACACTAATTTGTTTCTTTCCTGGCAGGCCTTTGTAGATGAAGATTAAACACTAATTGGTTTCTTTCCTTGCAGGTCTTTGTAGATGAAGATTAAACACTAATTGGTTTCTTTCCTTGCAGGTCTTTGTAGATAAAGATTAAACACTAATTGGTTTCTTTCCTTGCAGGTCTTTGTAGATAAAGATTAAACACTAATTGGTTTCTTTCCTTGCAGGTCTTTGTAGATGAAGATTAAACACTAATTGGTTTCTTTCCTTGCAGCTCGTTGTAGATGTAGATTAAACACTAATGGGTTTCTTTCCTCGCAGGTCTTTGTAGATAAAGATTAAACACTAATTAGTTCCTTTCCTTGCAGGTCTTTGTAGATAAAGATTAAACACTAATTAGTTTCTTTCCTGGCAGGCCTTTGTAGTTAGAGATTAAACACTAATTTGTTTCTTTCCTGGCAGGCCTTTGTAGATGAAGATTAAACACTAATTGGTTTCTTTCCTTGCAGGTCTTTGTAGATGAAGATTAAACACTAATTGGTTTCTTTCCTTGCAGGTCTTTGTAGATGAAGATTAACACTAATTGGTTTCTTTTCTTTACAGGTCTTTGTAGATGAAGATAAAACACTAATTGATTTCTTTCCATTGCGCGCTTTTTTAAATAAAGATTAAACACTAATGTGTTTATTTCCTTGCAGGTCTTTTTAGATAAAGATTAAACACTAATTGATTTCTTTCCTTGCAGGTCTTTGTTGATAAAGATTAAACACTGATTGATTTCTTTCCTTGCAGGACTTTGTAGATAAAGATTAAACACTGATTGATTTCTTTCCTTGCAGGTCTTTGTAGATAAAGATTAAACACTAATTGATTTCTTTCCTTGCAGGTCTTTGTTGATAAAGATAAAACAATGATTGATTTCTTTACTTGCGGGTTTTTGTACATGAAGAGTAAACACTGGTTGATTTCTTTCCTTGCAGGACTTTGTAGATAAAGATTAAACACTGATTGATTTCTTTCCTTGCAAGTCTTAGTACATAAAGATTAAACACTAATTGGTTTCTTTCCTTTCAGGTCTTTGTAGATTAACTTTAAACACTAATGAGTTTCATTCTTTGCAGATCTTTGAAGATTTTACACTAATTGATTTCTTTCATTGTCGTTTTTTGTAGATGAAGATTAAAAACTAATTGATTTCTTTCCTTGCCGGTCTTTGTAGATGAAGATTAAAAACTAATTGATTTTTTTCCTTGCTGTTTTTCGTAGATGCAGATTAAACACTAATTGATTTTTTTTACTTGCAGGTGTTTGTACATGCAGATGAAACACTCATTTATTTTTTCCATTGCATGTCTTTGTAGATAAAGATTTAACAATGAATTTAGTTTACTTTCTTGCAGGTTTTTGTAGATGAAGATTAAAGACTAATTGGTTTCTTTCCTTTCAAGTCTTTGTAGATGAAGATTAAAAACTAATTAGTTTCTTTCCTTTCAGGTCTTTGTAGATGAAGATTAAACACTGATTGGTTATTTTTCTTGCAGGTCTTTGTAGATGAATGTTAAACATTAATTGGTTTCTTTCCTTTAAGGTCTTTGTAGATAAAGATTAATAACTAATTGGTTTCTTTCCTTTCAGGTCTTTGTAGATGAAGATTAACACTAATTTGTTTCTTTTCTTGCAGGTCTTTGTAGATGGAGATTAAACACTAGTTGATTTCTTTGCATTGCACATCTTTTTAGATAAAAATTAAACACTAATTGGTTTCTTTCCTTGCAGGTCTTTGGAGATCAAGATTAAACACTAATGTATTTTCCTTCCTTGCAGGTCTTTGTAGATGAAGATTAAACACTAATTGGTTTCTTTCCTTGCAGGTCTTTGTAGATGAAGATTAAACACTAATTGGTTTCCTTCCTTGCCGGTCTTTGTAGATTAAGATAAAACACTAATTGGTTTCTTTCCTTTCAGGTCTTTGTAGATGAAGATTAACACTAATTTGTTTCTTTTCTTGCAGGTCTTTGTAGATGGAGATTAAACACTAATTGATTTCTTTGCATTGCACATCTTTTTAGATAAAAATTAAACACTAATTGGTTTCTTTCCTTGCAGGTCTTTGGAGATCAAGATTAAACACTAATGTATTTTCCTTCCTTGCAGGTCTTTGTAGATGAAGATTAAACACTAATTGGTTTCTTTCCTTGCAGGTCTTTGTTGATAAAGATTAAACAATGATTGGTTTCTTTACTTGCAGGGTTTTGTACATGAAGAGTATACACTAATTGATTTTTTTTCATTGCAAATTTTAGTACATGATGATTAAACACTAATTGGTTTCTTTCCTTTCAGGTCTTTGTAGATTAACTTTCAACACTAATTGGTTTCATTCTTTGCAGATCTTTGTTGATGAAGATTTTACTCTAATTGATTTCTTTCATTGCCGTTTTTCGTAGTTGCAGATTAAACACTAATTGATTTCTTTCCTTGCTGTTTTTCGTAGATGCAAATTAAACACAAATTGATATTTGGTCCTGCAGCTCTTTGTAGATGCAAATAAAAAACTAATTGATTCTTTCCTTGCAAACATTCATAAATGCAGATGAAACACTAATTGATTTCTTTTCTTGCAAGTCTTTGTAGATCTAGATAAGACGCTAATTGATTATTATTCCTTGCAGGTCTTAGTAGAGGCAGATAAAAAACTAATGAATTTTTTCCTTGTCGGTCTTTGTACATACATATTAAACACTTATTGATTTTTTTCCTTGCAGGTCTTTTTAGAAAATGGTAACCATTGTAGTGCGTGAGGTCCAAACCTAGCCGGTTCCATTGGTGTCAGATAATGGTAACCATTGTAATGCGTGAGGTCTAAACCTAGCCGGTTCCATTGGTGTCAGAAAATGGTAACCATTGTAGTGCGTGAGGTCCAAACCTAGCCGGTTCCATTGGTGTCAGATAATGGTAACCATTGTAATGCGTGAGGTCCAAACCTAGCCGGTTCCATTGGTGTCAGAAAATGGTAACCATTGTAGTGCGTGAGGTCTAAACCTAGCCGGTTCCATTGGTGTCAGAAAATGGTAACCATTGTAATGCGTGAGGTCCAAACCTAGCCGGTTCCATTGGTGTCAGAAAATGGTAACCATTGTAGTGCGTGAGGTCCAAACCTAGCCGGTTCCATTGGTGTCAGATAATGGTAACCATTGTAGTGCGTGAGGTCCAAACCTAGCCGGTTCCATTGGTGTCAGATAATGGTAACCATTGTAGTGCGTGAGGTCCAAACCTAGCCGGTTCCATTGGTGTCAGAAAATGGTAACCATTGTAGTGCGTGAGGTCCAAACCTAGCCGGTTCCATTGGTGTCAGATAATGGTAACCATTGTAGTGCGTGAGGTCCAAACCTAGCCGGTTCCATTGGTGTCAGAAAATGGTAACCATTGTAATGCGTGAGGTCCAAACCTAGCCGGTTCCATTGGTGTCAGAAAATGGTAACCATTGTAGTGCGTGAGGTCCAAACCTAGCCGGTTCCATTGGTGTCAGAAAATGGTAACCATTGTAATGCGTGAGGTCACAACCTAGCCGGTTCCATTGGTGTCAGAAAATGGTAACCATTGTAGTGCAATAGGTCCAAACCTAGCCGGCTCCATTGGTGTCAGAAAATGGTAACCATTGTAGTGCGATAGGTCCAAACCTAGCCGGTTCCATTGGTGTCAGAAAATGGTAACCATTGTAGTGCGTGAGGTCCAAACCTAGCCGGTTCCATTGGTGTCAGAAAATGGTAACCATTGTAGTGCGTGAGGTCCAAACCTAGCCGGTTCCATTGGTGTCAGAAAATGGTAACCATTGTAGTGCGTGAGGTCCAAACCTAGCCAGCTCCATTGGTGTCAGAAAATTGTAACCATTGTAGTGCGTGAGGTCCAAACCTAGCCGGTTCCATTGGTGTCAGAAAATGGTAACCATTGTAGTGCGTGAGGTCCAAACCTAGCCGGTTCCATTGGTGTCAGATAATGGTAACCATTGTAGTGCGTGAGGTCCAAACCCAGCCGGTTCCATTGGTTTCAGAAAATGGTAACCATTGTAGTGCGATAGGTCCAAACCTAGCCGGTTCCATTGGTGTCAGAAAATGGTAACCATTGTAGTGCGATAGGTCCAAACCTAGCCGGTTCCATTGGTGTCAGAAAATGGTAACCATTGTAGTGCGTGAGGTCCAAACCTAGCCGGTTCCATTGGTGTCAGAAAATGGTAACCATTGTAGTACGTGAGGTCCAAACCTAGCCGGCTCCATTGGTGTCAGAAAATTGTAACCATTGTAGTGCGTGAGGTCCAAACCTAGCCGGTTCCATTGGTGTCAGAAAATGGTAACCAGTGTAGTGTGGTGAGGTCCAAACCTAGCCGGTTCCATTGGTGTCAGAAAATGGTAACCATTGTAGTGCGTGAGGTCCAAACCTAGCCGGCTCCATTGGTGTCAGAAAATGGTAACCAGTGTAGTGTGGTGAGGTCCAAACCTAGCCGGTTCCATTGGTGTCAGATAATGGTAACCATTGTAGTGCGTGAGGTCTAAACCTAGCCGGTTCCATTGGTGTCAGAAAATGGTAACCATTGTAGTGCGTGAGGTCCAAACCTAGCCGGCTCCATTGGTGTCAGAAAATGGTAACCAGTGTAGTGTGGTGAGGTCCAAACCTAGCCGGTTCCATTGGTGTCAGATAATGGTAACCATTGTAGTGCGTGAGGTCCAAACCCAGCCGGTTCCATTGGTTTCAGATAATGGTAACCATTGTAATGCGTGAGGTCCAAACCTAGCCGGCTCCATTGGTGTCAGAAAATGGTAACCATTGTAGTGCGTGAGGTCCAAACCTAGCCGGCTCCATTGGTGTCAGAAAATGGTAACCATTGTAGTGCATGAGGTCCAAACCTAGCCGGTTCTATTGGTGTCAGAAAATGGTAACCATTGTAGTGCGTGAGGTCCAAACCTAGCCGGCTCCATTGGTGTCAGAAAATTGTAACCATTGTAGTGCGTGAGGTCCAAACCTAGCCGGTTCCATTGGTGTCAGAAAATGGTAACCAGTGTAGTGTGGTGAGGTCCAAACCTAGCCGGTTCCATTGGTGTCAGAAAATGGTAACCATTGTAGTGCGTGAGGTCCAAACCTAGCCGGCTCCATTGGTGTCAGAAAATGGTAACCAGTGTAGTGTGGTGAGGTCCAAACCTAGCCGGTTCCATTGGTGTCAGATAATGGTAACCATTGTAGTGCGTGAGGTCTAAACCTAGCCGGTTCCATTGGTGTCAGAAAATGGTAACCATTGTAGTGCGTGAGGTCCAAACCTAGCCGGCTCCATTGGTGTCAGAAAATGGTAACCAGTGTAGTGTGGTGAGGTCCAAACCTAGCCGGTTCCATTGGTGTCAGATAATGGTAACCATTGTAGTGCGTGAGGTCCAAACCCAGCCGGTTCCATTGGTTTCAGATAATGGTAACCATTGTAATGCGTGAGGTCCAAACCTAGCCGGCTCCATTGGTGTCAGAAAATTGTAACCATTGTAGTGCGTGAGGTCCAAACCTAGCCGGCTCCATTGGTGTCAGAAAATGGTAACCATTGTAGTGCATGAGGTCCAAACCTAGCCGGTTCCATTGGTGTCAGAAAATGGTAACCATTGTAGTGCGTGAGGTCCAAACCTAGCCGGCTCCATTGGTGTCAGAAAATTGTAACCATTGTAGTGCGTGAGGTCCAAACCTAGCCGGTTCCATTGGTGTCAGAAAATGGTAACCATTGTAGTGCGATAGGTCTAAACCTAGCCGGTTCCATTGGTGTCAGAAAATGGTAACCATTGTAGTGCGTGAGGTCCAAACCTAGCCGGCTCCATTGGTGTCAGAAAATGGTAACCATTGTAGTGCGTGAGGTCCAAACCTAGCCGGCTCCATTGGTGTCAGAAAATTGTAACCATTGTAGTGCGTGAGGTCCAAACCTAGCCGGTTCCATTGGTGTCAGAAAATGGTAACCAGTGTAGTGTGGTGAGGTCCAAACCTAGCCGGTTCCATTGGTGTCAGAAAATTGTAACCATTGTAGTGCGTGAGGTCCAAACCTAGCCGGCTCCATTGGTGTCAGAAAATGGTAACCATTGTAGTGCATGAGGTCCAAACCTAGCCGGTTCCATTGGTGTCAGAAAATGGTAACCATTGTAGTGCGTGAGGTCCAAACCTAGCCGGCTCCATTGGTGTCAGAAAATTGTAACCATTGTAGTGCGTGAGGTCCAAACCTAGCCGGTTCCATTGGTGTCAGAAAATGGTAACCAGTGTAGTGTGGTGAGGTCCAAACCTAGCCGGTTCCATTGGTGTCAGAAAATGGTAACCATTGTAGTGCGTGAGGTCCAAACCTAGCCGGCTCCATTGGTGTCAGAAAATGGTAACCAGTGTAGTGTGGTGAGGTCCAAACCTAGCCGGTTCCATTGGTGTCAGATAATGGTAACCATTGTAGTGCGTGAGGTCCTAACCTAGCCGGCTCCATTGGTGTCAGAAAATTGTAACCATTGTAGTGCGTGAGGTCCAAACCTAGCCGGTTCCATTGGTGTCAGAAAATGGTAACCAGTGTAGTGTGGTGAGGTCCAAACCTAGCCGGTTCCATTGGTGTCAGATAATGGTAACCATTGTAGTGCGTGAGGTCCAAACCCAGCCGGTTCCATTGGTTTGAGAAAATGGTAACCATTGTAGTGCGATAGGTCCAAACCTAGCCGGTTCCATTGGTGTCAGAAAATGGTAACCATTGTAGTGCGATAGGTCCAAACCTAGCCGGTTCCATTGGTGTCAGAAAATGGTAACCATTGTAGTGCGTGAGGTCCAAACCTAGCCGGTTCCATTGGTGTCAGAAAATGGTAACCATTGTAGTGCGTGAGGTCCAAACCTAGCCGGCTCCATTGGTGTCAGAAAATGGTAACCATTGTAGTGCATGAGGTCCAAACCTAGCCGGTTCCATTGGTGTCAGAAAATGGTAACCATTGTAGTGCGTGAGGTCCAAACCTAGCCGGCTCCATTGGTGTCAGAAAATGGTAACCATTGTAGTGCATGAGGTCCAAACCTAGCCGGTTCCATTGGTGTCAGAAAATGGTAACCATTGTAGTGCGTGAGGTCCAAACCTAGCCGGCTCCATTGGTGTCAGAAAATTGTAACCATTGTAGTGCGTGAGGTCCAAACCTAGCCGGTTCCATTGGTGTCAGAAAATGGTAACCAGTGTAGTGTGGTGAGGTCCAAACCTAGCCGGTTCCATTGGTGTCAGAAAATGGTAACCATTGTAGTGCGTGAGGTCCAAACCTAGCCGGCTCCATTGGTGTCAGAAAATGGTAACCAGTGTAGTGTGGTGAGGTCCAAACCTAGCCGGTTCCATTGGTGTCAGATAATGGTAACCATTGTAGTGCGTGAGGTCCAAACCCAGCCGGTTCCATTGGTTTCAGATAATGGTAACCATTGTAATGCGTGAGGTCCAAACCTAGCCGGCTCCATTGGTGTCAGAAAATTGTAACCATTGTAGTGCGTGAGGTCCAAACCTAGCCGGCTCCATTGGTGTCAGAAAATGGTAACCATTGTAGTGCATGAGGTCCAAACCTAGCCGGTTCCATTGGTGTCAGAAAATGGTAACCATTGTAGTGCGTGAGGTCCAAACCTAGCCGGCTCCATTGGTGTCAGAAAATTGTAACCATTGTAGTGCGTGAGGTCCAAACCTAGCCGGTTCCATTGGTGTCAGAAAATGGTAACCATTGTAGTGCGATAGGTCTAAACCTAGCCGGTTCCATTGGTGTCAGAAAATGGTAACCATTGTAGTGCGTGAGGTCCAAACCTAGCCGGCTCCATTGGTGTCAGAAAATGGTAACCATTGTAGTGCGTGAGGTCCAAACCTAGCCGGCTCCATTGGTGTCAGAAAATTGTAACCATTGTAGTGCGTGAGGTCCAAACCTAGCCGGTTCCATTGGTGTCAGAAAATGGTAACCAGTGTAGTGTGGTGAGGTCCAAACCTAGCCGGTTCCATTGGTGTCAGAAAATTGTAACCATTGTAGTGCGTGAGGTCCAAACCTAGCCGGCTCCATTGGTGTCAGAAAATGGTAACCATTGTAGTGCATGAGGTCCAAACCTAGCCGGTTCCATTGGTGTCAGAAAATGGTAACCATTGTAGTGCGTGAGGTCCAAACCTAGCCGGCTCCATTGGTGTCAGAAAATTGTAACCATTGTAGTGCGTGAGGTCCAAACCTAGCCGGTTCCATTGGTGTCAGAAAATGGTAACCAGTGTAGTGTGGTGAGGTCCAATCCTAGCCGGTTCCATTGGTGTCAGAAAATGGTAACCATTGTAGTGCGTGAGGTCCAAACCTAGCCGGCTCCATTGGTGTCAGAAAATGGTAACCAGTGTAGTGTGGTGAGGTCCAAACCTAGCCGGTTCCATTGGTGTCAGATAATGGTAACCATTGTAGTGCGTGAGGTCCTAACCTAGCCGGCTCCATTGGTGTCAGAAAATTGTAACCATTGTAGTGCGTGAGGTCCAAACCTAGCCGGTTCCATTGGTGTCAGAAAATGGTAACCAGTGTAGTGTGGTGAGGTCCAAACCTAGCCGGTTCCATTGGTGTCAGATAATGGTAACCATTGTAGTGCGTGAGGTCCAAACCCAGCCGGTTCCATTGGTTTGAGAAAATGGTAACCATTGTAGTGCGATAGGTCCAAACCTAGCCGGTTCCATTGGTGTCAGAAAATGGTAACCATTGTAGTGCGATAGGTCCAAACCTAGCCGGTTCCATTGGTGTCAGAAAATGGTAACCATTGTAGTGCGTGAGGTCCAAACCTAGCCGGTTCCATTGGTGTCAGAAAATGGTAACCATTGTAGTGCGTGAGGTCCAAACCTAGCCGGCTCCATTGGTGTCAGAAAATGGTAACCATTGTAGTGCATGAGGTCCAAACCTAGCCGGTTCCATTGGTGTCAGAAAATGGTAACCATTGTAGTGCGTGAGGTCCAAACCTAGCCGGCTCCATTGGTGTCAGAAAATGGTAACCATTGTAGTGCATGAGGTCCAAACCTAGCCGGTTCCATTGGTGTCAGAAAATGGTAACCATTGTAGTGCGTGAGGTCCAAACCTAGCCGGTACCATTGGTGTCAGAAAATTGTAACCATTGTAGTGCGTGAGGTCCAAACCTAGCCGGTTCCATTGGTGTCAGAAAATGGTAACCAGTGTAGTGTGGTGAGGTCCAAACCTAGCCGGTTCCATTGGTGTCAGAAAATGGTAACCATTGTAGTGCGTGAGGTCCAAACCTAGCCGGCTCCATTGGTGTCAGAAAATGGTAACCAGTGTAGTGTGGTGAGGTCCAAACCTAGCCGGTTCCATTGGTGTCAGATAATGGTAACCATTGTAGTGCGTGAGGTCCAAACCTAGCCGGCTCCATTGGTGTCAGAAAATTGTAACCATTGTAGTGCGTGAGGTCCAAACCTAGCCGGTTCCATTGGTGTCAGAAAATGGTAACCAGTGTAGTGTGGTGAGGTCCAAACCTAGCCGGTTCCATTGGTGTCAGATAATGGTAACCATTGTAGTGCGTGAGGTCCAAACCCAGCCGGTTCTATTGGTTTCAGAAAATGGTAACCATTGTAGTGCGATAGGTCCAAACCTAGCCGGTTCCATTGGTGTCAGAAAATGGTAACCATTGTAGTGCGATAAGTCCAAACCTAGCCGGTTCCATTGGTGTCAGAAAATGGTAACCAGTGTAGTGTGGTGAGGTCCAAACCTAGCCGGTTCCATTGGTGTCAGAAAATGGTAACCATTGTAGTGCGTGAGGTCCAAACCTAGCCGGTTCCATTGGTGTCAGAAAATTGTAACCATTGTAGTGCGTGAGGTCCAAACCTAGCCGGTTCCATTGGTGTCAGAAAATGGTAACCAGTGTAGTGTGGTGAGGTCCAAACCTAGCCGGTTCCATTGGTGTCAGAAAATGGTAACCATTGTAGTGCGTGAGGTCCAAACCTAGCCGGCTCCATTGGTGTCAGAAAATTGTAACCATTGTAGTGCGTGAGGTCCAAACCTAGCCGGCTCCATTGGTGTCAGAAAATGGTAACCATTGTAGTGCGTGAGGTCCAAACCTAGCCGGCTCCATTGGTGTCAGAAAATGGTAACCAGTGTAGTGTGGTGAGGTCCAAACCTAGCCGGTTCCATTGGTGTCAGAAAATGGTAACCATTGTAGTGCGTGAGGTCCAAACCTAGCCGGTTCCATTGGTGTCAGAAAATGGTAACCATTGTAGTGCGTAAGGTCCAAACCTAGCCGGCTCCATTGGTGTCAGAAAATTGTAACCATTGTAGTGCGTGAGGTTAAAACCTAGCCGGTTCCATTGGTGTCAGATAATGGTAACCATTGTAGTGCGTGAGGTCCAAACCTAGCCGGTTCCATTGGTGTCAGAAAATAGTAACCATTGTAGTGCGTGAGGTCCAAACCTAGCCGGTTCCATTGGTGTCAGAAAATGGTAACCATTGTAGTGCGTGAGGTTAAAACCTAGCCGGTTCCATTGGTGTCAGAAAATGGTAACCATTGTAGTGCGTGAGGTCCAAACCTAGCCGGTTCCATTGGTGTCAGAAAATAGTAACCATTGTAGTGCGTGAGGTCCAAACCTAGCCGGTTCCATTGGTGTCAGAAAATAGTAACCATTGTAGTGCGTGAGGTCCATACTTAGCCGGTTCCATACTTTATGCACTTTTTCCATCACACAGGAGCTGAGTCTATTGTCTGACATTCTGAACAACTGCTTTTACTGCCCGTTTAGACAAAACCGGGTGAATTCTATGCACAAAAATATAATGTATGCCTGACTCCAGGATTCCCGATATGTTGATCAACTTCGTTTATCTTTGTTGGGTTCAGGCTCCTTGTGGCAAGATCACACACTTGCTGTGTGGGTTCAATCTTTCTCTTCACATCATTGAGCCATCACTGTGGAACTCTTGTCAGTGAGTCTACTCGGTTTTAGTCAGATCTAACTGGTGCTACATTAACCAAAATTTTGTACTCTTTCACAAATGAGATTATCATCTCCAGTCTCCATATTATGAGAATTTCTGCTTGCGGCCTTGGTGCTCAACTGAAACTCTTCTGTGAGGTCATTGGTCACCCAGTGATACGCACACAGGGAGTCTGTTTTCATGTAACATGTTGGCATTCCATTTAAGCACCAGGTTTAATCATTTTAACACATCATCCAGCTCTTCCACGTTTATATGTTGTGTCTCCTTTGTTGGTCGCAACCAGCATGCATCCTCGATGATGGCTCCATTAGCATCCAGAGCCAGCCAGCTTGCGTCCACCCACATATCCAGTTCCTTCGTGCCCACACACCACTTTCATTGTTTACACGTACAAAAATATAAATATAAAATACCTTAATTTATTATTCAAATGACATTTCTATTATATAATCAACTCTAATTATTACAAAACATCACAATAAAATCTAATATTTAGTTGCCACCAGATATTTAAGCGTTTGTTTTGGGGCAGAAATTCTTTTTTTCTTTTCTTTTTTTTTTTTTTTCTTTTTTACATTAGGACCCGTGCTAAAAGTGCCTCGGCATTGGTGCTTTCCAAGTGTTTACGTTAAACGCCGGACAGTGCCGAATGAAAAATTTGTTGACTTACTTGCATCCGAAAAAACACAAACGAGGCAGAATTTACAAGCGGGACAAAACAAGCAAAAAATTCTTATTATTATTGTTGCTTGCGTTAACAAAACATTTGTACGAAAGAAATTTTTTTTTTTTTTAACAAAGAAATTATAGTGAAAAATTAATCAAGTAAGTGTTGTTTTTTTTTTTACATTTTTTGCGAAAATTACTTTTTTTTGTTCGTTTCTTTATACTGATTAGTATTGTTTCTTTCGTTAGGGTTTGGGCAGGGTGAGGAATTAGGGGTTGGGCAGGGTTAGGAATTAAGGTTTGGGCAGAGTTAGGGTTTGGGCAGGGCTAGGAATTAGGGTTAGTGTTATCGTTAGGGTTTGAACAGGGTTAGGAATTAGGGTTAGTGTTATGGTTAGGGTTTGAGCAGGGTTAGGAATTAGGGTTTGGGCAGGGTTAGGAATTAGGGTTTGGGCAGGGTTCGGAATTAAGGTTTGGGCAGGGTTTAGGCAGGGTTAGGAATTAGTGTTTGGGCAGGGTTAGGAATTAAGGTTTAGTGTTATGTTTTGGGCAGGGTTAGGAATTAGGGTTAGTGTTTTAGTTAGGGTTTGGGCAGGGTTAGGAATTAGAGTTTGGGCAGGGTTAGGAATTAGGGTTTTGGCAGGGTTAGGAATTAAGGTTTGAGCAGGGTTAGGAATTAGGGTTTGTTTCAACAGCCAATGATACCTTGTAAAAATTAATTTCTGTATTTGCGCGTTTCGATCAGTTTAAATCGTGTATCAATCAGTTTGCAAGTTCAGTGTTTCATTCAGTTTTAAAGTTTAGATGTCGTCTGCTTATTCATCTCGCTTCGGGGCTTTCCGGCATTCAAAGTAAATCGCCAGAAATCACCAACGCTGAGTACCTTTTTTATAATTGTTTATATTTATCTGAAATGGTATCCTTGATCTTCTTTTTTATTGTTTACTTAGATTTGATTTTATATTGATATTTTCCTCAAGAAGAAATGACATTTACTGCTTTATTTTCTTGTATTTTTAATTGATATTTTTCAGTTTTTTCAACAGATATCAACATTTATCAATTACTTTTCATTCTATTTTTTCTTGATATTTTTCTTAAGTAGTGCTCTGCTTATGCAGATAAAACATTAACGATTTATATTTTAATTGATATATATGCATATATATATATATATATATATATAATTATTTTTATTTATACAGACATGTACAAAATGCTGCTACACTGGCATGTCGATGTTATCGATCAATAGTTAGAAACTAAGATCTCATCAGGCGGAAGAAAAAAGTTTTCCGCTGGATGAGATCTTAGTTTCTGATAACTAATTTTGTACATGTCTGTATAAATAAAAATAATTATTTAAATAGCTCTATTTACTATTGAGCTCTTCTTTATGAGCTCAGTTGAAATTCTGTGGGTTTTTATCCTGTAGATGTATACTTTACCTGGATTACTACACACACACACACACACACCCATATATATATATATATATATATATATATATATATATATATATATATATATGTATGTATATATATATATGTATATATATATAATTATTTCCACAATCAGACAACGCCGCAGCTCAGAAGATATACTACACTACCCCCTCCCAAAAGCTAAGGTAATGACTGAGCATGGTGGATGATGAATGAACATATAGTACACTACCCACTCCCAATGGAGATGGTAATGCCTGGAAAGATAGTCTCATGACAATAGATGCTATACTTCTCTCGCCCCAAAGGAGAAGTTAATACCTAGGAACATTCCCCCCTCTCCCCCCCCCAAAAAAAAAACGAGATGATAATGCTTGGGAGGATGGTCTCATGACAATAGAACAAATGCTACAATACCTCTCCTCCTATACTATTTCAGTGTATACTACACTACCTCCATCTATAAAAGTACAATAGTCTGAAATAGTATAGTTTCGGCTTCATACCGGCAGCCACCAAATCTCTATTATTAATAGATACTCGAATCGGACTGATGTCATGATTAAAAACATGTTATATCACATTCAGTCAGGCTGTTTGAATCCACTGCTCATTCTATTCTATAATTGGTCGCAAATTGGTAATCATTTTCAGAATTAATCATTTGTTTGAAATATTTACATCCAATCAGGTGAACAAAAAATCTAAAAAATGGTTCGATTTTTTTTTTTTTGAATAGCCGATGCAAAAATGAATGAAATTTGTCAAAAGATTCTCTGAGTAAACACAGAAGACTTGAACGCGTTTAAACTAACCTGATTAAGATTTTAATCAACTTTTTTAAAACACCTTCAAGTATTGTTAATTTTGTAACTTTGTTATTAACGTAAATTATGTATCATAGCACTCAACTTCAAACATGACATTTTTGTTTCTCTCTCACTAAATCTGGCCTTGAGTTCTTCCTGCTTCCCTACACAGAGGACTTTTAAGCCCTTGTAAAAACTTACATGTTCTAACTGCCTGTGTTTCAAATAAATATATGTAGATACGATTAAATTAGGTTGAACCTCCCCCCCCCCCCCCAATAAAAAAAAACCGTCACCCTTTTTTCTCAGTAGCCCCTTACGTCTATAGTGGCAGCCTGCCTTGTTTGGGGTGAACTATGTTAAAGAAGAAAAAAAATTTAAATTCTAAGACAGTTCTTATGCAAATCAACCGAGTTATCTCCCTTACACTGAATCTCGTTTTTATCAGTTAATATTTCAGTTTTGTGACTTTTGTGTCTTCACACTTATTCTCTATCAGTTTTTTTTTGTTTTTTTTGTGTGTTTCTTGACACAACACTCCCTGATAATTAAACTAAATAAAATCCTAATTTTAGGAAATACTTATTTGTTATAGTGATTAATAACAGGTAACCAAATTTTACAGAAAAACAATTCAGTAATTTTTTATTATTATTATTTAAGATATTCAATTTATCAAATTCCTGTCGCCACATACATTCCGCTAAATAGGAATTCATCATTTGAAGCAAAAGTGACAGAAACGAGTTATCGCCCATGAAATTTTTTAAATGGCGGCTCTCAAGTTATTTACTGAACTAATGAAAAAAATTTATATCTTAAATAATTTTTTAAAAATACCGAGTTGTTTCCCTGTAAAATTTGGGTACCGATTTTTAATCATCATAACACGTATGTATTTTCTAAAATTAGAATTTTATTTAGCATATTTACCAGGGAGTGTTGTGCCAAGAAGAACCGTTTTTTTTATTGGTCATATGAAAGTCTAGTGCTTATGCAGATGAGTGGCCACAGTAGAAAATTATTTAAATAAAAAAAATAATAATATATACTTATTAAGCATTATAATCTTACTCCACTGTACAAAAAAGTAGAAAAAATTATCCACTAGAACTTTAATTAAAAGTATTTTTCCATTCTGCGTATCGTAACAGCGATTCGTTCACAGAGACTTCAGTTTGTTTCTAAAGAAAGAAGATTTCGCAGGGGAGATAATCAACTTGCGAAATCATAATAAAAAACAACATGGCGTCTCTGTGAACGAATCGCTGGTACGATACGCAGAATGGAAAAATACTTGTAATTAAAGTTCTAGTGGATAATTTTTTCTACTTTTTTGCACAGTGAGTAAGAAGATAACACTGAATAAGTATATAATATTGTTTTTATAAAAAAATAATTTTTTTAATGGTCCGCTAATCAGCATAAGCACCAAAAGTTTTATACCAAACATCTCTTTAACAATAGGCAGAATTTTTTTTTAGTTGTAGAAATTGGCTTTTCAGTTATAACACATGACTTAATAAGTCCCTGGCCTGACATATAGATGGCGCCACTAGTTAAAAAAATCCATATGATTCTTATAAAGTACTAGCCTTTAAATGGCATATATCAAAAATTTTAGCCTAATTGGATTATTAGTTTACAAATTACAGTTATTTAAGTTAAGTTAGTGTTGCAAATTTTCAAAACAATGGAAAACTCTTAATTTCGTGTTCTGATGGGAAAAATACTATTCAAGCAAATCAATAGCTTGATAAGTGTCATTGGACTCTGCTTCATCAGAAACAATAGTTTAAATTCGGTTGTACAGACCTAAAGGAAGCTGAATGCTCAGGTAGCCCAAATTCGGCGGTTGTCCTGGAAAACGTCAAAACAGTTTGCAAACTTGTTTTAACCGAATGTAAATTGAAGTTTTGGTTGATCGTAAATTGAAGTTGTGTGAGATAGCAGAGGAGTTGGAGATATCAGAAGGCGAAGGTGTATTCACTTTTTTGCGTGAAGATTTGTCAATGAGAAAGAAGGAAAATCAACAATCTTAAGCTTCGTTTTATTGTAAAAAGATTGGCTATGAAATGTTTTGAAGCTAGTGAGAGATCTTTAAAAAGTGGATCCCATCCTGAAATGTATTTTTTATTTTATTTTTTATTAATCTCACTTAATTAGTCTGTTATTATAGAAAAAAAATGTTACGCCATTCCCATCGTTCTGAATTCTGTGTTGTTTTATTTTTGAAATTATTGCAAATATTACCATTGGAAATTGCATGAATTGAAATTGATAGAGAAAGTCTTTAAATTATCAAGTCTTGCACTGGTGTAAAAGTGATAATAAATGTGAATTTCTGAAACACGTGTACACATGGAGAAATAGTGTCAGTGTTGAAATTTTAGGAGTATGATTATAAAATATTGGTGATGTCATAAATTTTGTATTCTACTGAATCAATATATATATATATATATATATTAAGTAAATATTAATTATTATTACTTACAGACATCGATGTTTCATGCTTACACAATCTTCAGTGTAGGGATGTTAATTTATGTCGGTCGGAGGGCTCAGTTGGAGATAGCAAGAGAAAGTATATTCACCATTTTGCATGAACATTTGTTGATGAGAAAGCTGTGTTCAAAGTGGATGCAGCATTTGCTCACAGTCAATCAAAAACAACATTGCATCAACGATTCAGAGCGTTGTTCAATACAACAGAAAAGGGTTTTTGCATCAATATGTGACAATGTGTGAAACATGGATCTAGCATTTCACTCCAGAGTCAAATCAGCAGTCCGCTGAGTGGACACCAGCATGTGAAAGCCGTCCAAAATGACTAGAGAAACTAACATCAGCAGGCAAGGCTTTGACCTCTGTATTTTGTGATGTGCAAGATATTTTGATCAATGATTTTTTTTAAAAAAATTTTATGACATGAAGCCACTTGATGTAAGGAGCTAAAAAGAATACAACTTCAAAGTCAAAAACTAGCCAACAGTATATGTTAGATGGATAGATTCCGACCCAGAAAACAGCAATTCTTCCCCCTTTGTCAGGAACATCGCTCATGGAATGTGAGGACTAAAGGACACAATAAGGGAAGCGAGAGTTACGAGACTGCTGAAAGTAAACCCAAGGTCTACTTCCTACAATTCTTTGTTAGATGGATAGATTCCGACCCAGAAAACAGCAATTCTTCCCCCTTTGTCAGAAACATTGCTCATTGAATGTGAGGACTAAAAGACAAAATAAGGGAAACAAGAGGCTGCCAAAAGTAAACCCAAGGTCCACTTTCTACTCTCCCTGTGGACAACAATGGAGAGAGTTGCTCAAAACAGGTGGCATTGGTGAATATTTGCTGATTCTGTATAATTTTGATTATTCGGACCGCTGTTCTCATCTTGAGTGTTATCATTACAACGTATCGGCCACTGTAATCTCCAGCCTTCTTCAGGTGTATCTTTTAATTAAATTTTTTTTTTTTTATGGAAATCGCTCCAGACAAGGCATGAAGCCACTTGATGTAAGGAGCTAAAAAAAAATACTACTTCAAGGTCAAAAACTAGCCAACGATAAGTGTTAGATTCCGAACCAGAAAACAGCAATTCTTCCCCCTTTGTCAGAAACATCGCTCATGGAATGGAAATAAAGGAAGCGAGAGTTATGATTACCTTGAGAAAGGGAGAACTATCAATCGCGAATATTATATAGCATTATTGCTGCATTTGAAGCAAGAAATCGTTAAAAAACAGCCACAAATGAAGAAGAAATAAGTTCTCTTTCACCAAGACAATGCACCATATCAAGTGTATCACAATGATAGCAAAACTACATGAATTGCACTTAGAATTTCTTCACACACTCACCGTATTCTCCAGATCTAAGCCCTAGTAACTACTAGCTGTTTGCAGACCTCAAAAGAATACCCCAGGGAAAGAGATATGATTCCAATGAAATAGTGATATTGGAAACAGGTTTATTTTGAGGCCAAAGACAAATCGCTCTGTAAAAAAACGCATCAAATTGTTTTTATTTTATTTTATTTTTTTTTTTTATCATAGTTCACCTCAAACAAGGCAGGCTGCTACTGTAGATGTAAGGGGCTACTGAGAAGGGGGGGGGGTTCAACCTAAATTAGGAGCTACGCAGCGAGATGTCTGTTTACATTAGTTTTAAATTTCTGAATGTCAGTAACGTCAGGAAAGCAGGAAGCAGGGAAGGAGTTCCAGAGTCCAGCAGCACGAGGAAAGAAGCTTTTGGAGTAAAAAGCTCTTTGGCATCTGGGGACCTCCACAGAGTATGGATGGGATTTGGCAGATTGTCGGGTTGGTCTAGTGAATTTACGTTGTGGGGGTACTAGAGCAGCAAGCTCATCCGAGCACAATCCATTGAAGTACTCGTAAAACAGGCACAAGGATGCAACATTGTGGCGATGGGACAGAGGCTGAAGAAATTAGAGAAGTATTGAATGTATTCCTTTCCAGGAGTTAGGCACAAGGCCAGTTTTTATCTTACTCCCACAAGTAAGATGTGACTCAAGGTCGAGTCGAGAAAGTGGGTTTAAAAATTGCCTGGGCAGCCCCGTCGGCATTCCCCGATAGGGGCGCCTCAGGCAGTAAGCAATAAACTTACTCCTCCCCAAAGAGGGGAGGCGAAGCCTGGGAGGGTGGACCTCCTAGAACTGCACAGGACCGACCCATAGACCGGCATAAATCAAGCCCCGAAGGCCAAGACAATACCAGTCTATGGGGTGCAGTATCCATCGGAACAGATACTACACTTTGATCTTAGCCAAAAGGCCAAGAACAAGATGTAGTTTTCTGGGTAAAATTGTTTGTGTGATTGGAAATCGATTATACTGGGTTCCGCATGAACACCATATGACGAATAGAAAATTGATTTATTAACTTAACTATGCGACATAACATAAGATTAATATAAAAAAAAATGTAGTGGACCCACGCATCATGTAAATGTGATAGACTAACATTTCTTGTTTCTTCTAGGGAGACAGTCCAGAATAAACTCCTATGAAGGAAATTAGAGATCCATGTTTTTTTAATGGAAATCGCTCTGAACAAGGTTTTGATTGGTTGTTTTGTTTTATGGCATATCAACCTTTTCGGGTTATTTAATACCAAATCAGGTCACTCTGGTAAAAGTTTTTATGCTTAAAATTCTTTATATATTCAAATATTAATTCATGGTGTTTGGTTTAGTTGTTTTGTTTTGCGACATAACCCTTTTCGGGTTATTTAATGCTAAATCAGGTCATTTTGGTAAAACAGGTAAGGGAGATAACTTTCGGGAAAAAGGTAAAATATAAGAAAAATGTCGACCGATAGATAAAATCGTTTATTTTTAATTTAATAAATACTGGATAAATTTGCATAATTTTTGGTGTACAGTCTTCATTTCAGCTACCATGTAAGTACATAACAAAGTTTATACATTTCTTTAGCTATTTTTTTTCTAAAGAGAGGCCTAACATGTCATTGTGAAACAGCAGAAGCATCCATTATTCATATGTGCCCTATTTTCTTCCAAATTTTTTAATGCATATTTTCTTTTTTCATCTATCCATTTAACCCTAACCCTTACCCTAACCTTATCCATGGCAAGTGAAATCCCATTAATGTTAAACATTCACATTTACCTTCAGATTCTGATACAAATTATCGGCATGGTAACAGCAGCTGAATCTGTCCTCAAAGAATCGGATACCGACTTCTTCGTCAAAAGACATTTTGTCAAAAGACAATAAGACATTGTTACACAAAGTTTATTTCTTACGTGTTGCAGATTGCTTGTAATTGTTGAAATTCTAAATTTGCTCAACTATTTTTTTTTATTGTGTATTTGAATTTTTTCAGATGAGGATTGATAATATGTATTGGATTGTTCGGACTACTGTTTTCATCTTGGGTGTTATTCTCCGAACGTTTCGGCCGATGTAACAGCCAACCTTCTTCAGGTGTATTTTGACAATGGTTCTTATTGGTGGAAAGAATTTTTTTTTTTTTTTTTTTTTCAACAAAACAATCTCGTTAGAATGCCAAATGTGGTTTTAACATGGAAACGACTTAACGCTATTTCTGTTTCACAAACACTTCCCTCGGGAAATGACCCATTGACCCATCGATCTTTGAGAACTTACCGAACTAAAATGAATGTAAATACTATTTACTAATAATTTCACCAAAAAATGGATTTTCATTGTTGGAACGTGTAGTGATAAGAAGAACTCTTCAATCTCTCCCCCTGCATTCCGGAAGTGGATAGCTTCCCCTTTTATCTATTCATTCATTTATGGCGCTCTTTTAGCCAACATTACTTCTGTTCAGTTCTTAGTTGAATAAAACTTCAACAAGCATTCTCGACTCAGTCTTCTCTCACTCAACTCACAACAGAACGAACACCACATTGCAAGAATAAACTCTATCTTCGCTATGGTAGAATTCTCCAGCTTTTTTTATAATAAATTTAAAGTTTATGTTTTTTATGACAAAATTCTGCTGTTTTCATTTATTTTTACTAAAACATCTTTTTTTTTTTCAAAAGTAAAAATAATTTTATTAAGAAATAAATAAGTGTTTCTTTCTTTTTTCTCTAAAATTTTGATGAACAGAAAATCTTTACTTTTGAAAATCAGATGGTATCAGTAAACATGAAATACTTGAACATTTTAAGCTAACCTGATTAAGATTTTAATCAACTTTTTAAAAACACCTTTACATTTTGTTCATACATAATATAATATAAATTATGTATCATAGTGCATCTTTCAAGATGACTTTTTTCCTCTTTTACTAAACCAGACCTTGTACTCATCTTTTTTCCATAAAGAAATGACTTTTAAGCCCTTATAAAAAGACTTGCATGTTGTACCGGCCCGTTAAATTGAAATTCTTCTAAGACAACTCTTGCGCAACCGAGTTATCTCCCTTGCATTGAATCTCGTGTTTATCAGCTAATATTTCAGTTTTGTTTTTTATCTGCATTAAATTGCCTTTTCGGTTGAAATCAAGAATAAAGAGGAAAAGATTATTTTAGTTTAACAGAATTTAATGGTTAGTTTCAGACCAAGCAAATGATTGTTATTTATTTTCTTAAATTTTGAGTTTAAATTCTATTTTCTTCTAAATTTATTTGTACATATTTTCTTTATTTCAGCCATCCATGGCAAATGAAATCCAATTAATTTTAAACGTTCACCATCACCGATTCTGACGCGAATTAGCGGCATGGTAACAGCAGTTGTATACATCCTCAATAAATTGGATTCAAACTTCTATGAATCCATCACAGATGCACATAACAGCATTTTGTGAAAAGACATTGTTATGCAACAAAGTTTATATCTTAAGTGTTGCAGATTGTAATTGTTGAAATTCTAAATTTGCTCAACTATTTTTTTTTAGTTTAATTTTACAACATTTTGCATAATTATCTTTTAAGAAAAATATTTATCATTTTGATTTTTTTTGTTTTTGGTGGGGATTTGTGAATGCAGAGTAATGATTTATTTTAAGAAATTTGTCTTTTAAGAAAAAATATTTAAGAAATTTGTCTTTTAAGAAAAAATATTTAAGAAATTTGTCTTTTAAGAAAAATATTTAAGAAATTTGTCTTAAGAAAAATATTTAAGAAATTTGTCTATTAAGAAAAAATATGTAAGAAATTTGTCTTTTAAGAAAACATATTTAAGAAATTTGTCTTTTAAGAAAAAATATTTAAGAAATTTGTCTTTTAAGAAAAAAATATTTAAGAAATTTGTCTTTTAAGAAAAATATTTAAGAAATTTGTCTTTTAAGAAAAAATATTTAAGAAATTTGTCTTTTAAGAAAAATATTTAAGAAATTTGTCTTTTAAGAAAAATATTTAAGAAATTTGTCTTTTAAGAAAAATATTTAAGAAATTTGTCTTTTAAGAAAAATATTTAGGAAATTTGTCTTTTAAGAAAAAATATTTAAGAAATTTGTCTTTTAAGAAAAATATTTAAGAAATTTGTCTTTTAAGAAAAAATATTTAAGAAATTTGTCTTTTAAGAAAAAATATTTAGGAAATTTGTCTTTTAAGAAAAATATTTAAGAAATTTGTCTTTTAAGAAAAAATATTGTAAAAATTTGTCTTTTAAGAAAAAATATTTAAGAAATTTGTCTTTTAAGAAAAATATTTAAGAAATTTGTCTTTTAAG
Organism: Sepiola atlantica; assembly: GCA_963556195.1. Taxonomy (NCBI): domain Eukaryota; kingdom Metazoa; phylum Mollusca; class Cephalopoda; order Sepiida; family Sepiolidae; genus Sepiola; species Sepiola atlantica. Next base: position 16,284,209 of record OY744541.1, on the reverse strand, counting down.
AAAAATATTTAAGAAATTTGTCTTTTAAGAAAAATATTTAAGAAATTTGTCTTTTAAGAAAAAATATTTAAGAAATTTGTCTTTTAAGAAAAATATTTATCATTTTTATTTTTTTTAATTTTTAGCGGAGATTTGCGAATGCAGAGCAATGAATTATTTACATTTTTGTAAATTTTTTTATTTGGTACTTCTATCAGACATGAACCCGTTTCTGTGAACTTCGCGTCGGCAGCGTTCCGGCATGCTACGTAAACACCTGAGAGATGACGAGGCGAATCGTGGCAGCCGATAACTTCGATACGTTGCTGCGTCGTTTTTTTTTTCCAGTTTTATTTTCAAGAAAGCAAATAAAAAAAATGTGCCACTTCTTACGGAATTCCAATCTCTACATTTAGTGTTTGTACCCCTCCATGAATACTTGTCCGTTATTCCTGTTTTTTTTTTCTATCACATATTACACATGTAATAACATTTCTGACATGTTTTTCTTTTTGCCAACAGGTTTCTTTCCTGGCAGAAAGAAATTACTCCTTCGAGAGATTCGACACTACTACACAGCTCTTAGTAATTCATTATTTGTGGGGGGGGGTGTGGGGGGGTAGCAGGAAATAAACATGCACTGGCTTTGATCAATTTCAATACTGGTTAGAAAATTGTCGTTTGGTAGCTGACAGCTGATTGGCTAATCGCTCGGTATCTCTCGGGTGTTTACGTAGCATGCCCGAACGCTGCCGACGCGAAGTTCACGGAAATTGGTTCATGTTCGATAGAAGTACCATTTATTTTATTATTCTTTTAGCATGGAATTGCCCCCCCCCCCCCCCAAAAAAAATTATTTATTTATATTGTTGCTTTTTGTATATTTTTTTATTTTTTCAGCTGGCTTTACACATGCAAAAAAAAACACTTTTAAGTTTCAAGGTAAGTTTTTATTGAAACAAAGTAGAAAAAAATAAAAATAAAAACTTTTTTTTAAATTTTTATTACATAACGTATTTGTTTTGTACGACAAGAGTGCATATTCAATAAATACCATTTAATACGAATTTCGCTAAAAAATAAATTTTCATTGTTCGAACGAACGTGCAATCTGTCTTCCATATAATAACATTCTAAGATATAGTGTAATGGAGATATAAAATCGATTAAATTTCTTTTTAAAAGTCCTGAGGGGGGGGGAGATTTTTTACTTTTTTAATTTAAAAATCGAGTGACGAAATATCACTTGATATTAAAGGAGGATAAAAAAAATAATTTCCCAAATCAAGTTTTTTTTTCCAGCCGTTGTAAAGACAGCAAAAATATGTTCAATTGCATCTAAGTGTGTATCTATATTTTTTTTTTACTATTGAGTCACCAAGAGCCACTCAAGGATAATGGTTAATTAAACGGAATGATTATCAGCCGAACGCTGAAGAACACAATAGGAGTACCAACATTGGTCAATGATATGAAGAATTTGTTGACATTGGATTTGAAGAGGACCATGTTGTAATCAGCAGGGAAGCAGTCCTGCGGTAATGTGTTCCATATATGTCTAACTCCTGTCCCATCGCTGCAGTGTTGCATCCTTGTGTTGTTTTACAAGTACTTCAATGGAATGTGCTCCGATGAACTTGCTGCTCCGGTGCACCCTCGCCATAAATGCACTCGACCAACTCGACAATCAGCTAAATCCCATCTATTCACTGTGAAGGTCCCCAGATGCTGGAGAGCCTTCTACTCCAGTATTTTTTTCCTCGTGCTGCCGGCCTTTGGAACTCTCTCCCTTCTCCCTGTTTCCTTGATTACCAACATGCAGAAATTGCCTTGTTTGTGGTGAACTAAGTTAAAAAAAAAAAAAAAAATGTGTTTCACAAGCAGGATACTATGTGCTTCAGACTTCTGCCTATTGTGTGTATATATATATATATATATATATATATATATATATATATATATATATATATATATATACATACATACATATATATATATATATATATATATATATAAAAGCCCCCCCCCCCTTTCTTGGGTAGAGCACTGTCGTTGGGCAATGTCTCTTGCTGCTTCTTAGCGTACTCCAAAGCTCTTTGTAAATAAACAAATTGAGCACGTTGAAGCGAACGCTTCTACCATGGCCTAATGGTTAGTGCTGCCGATTACCAACTAGATGCTTGATGGTTCGATCCTCAACTGGGGAGAGGTGCTATTCTATCCACACTAAAGAGCTGTGATACGGTGAAACAGTCTATCTGTGGATGATTATATATATAATAATAATAATAATAACATGAAAATAAACTTTTCAAAATCAGAAGAGAGCCAATTCAAGATGAAAAACCTTGCCGTCACAAAAGGCTCAATATGCTTTCAGATAGAGCTTTATAACAATAATAAGTAATAAATATTGTTATAAAGCTCTATCTGAAAAGATATTGAGACCTGTGTATGTGCAACCTGTGATGTCTTGACTCTGTTTCTATTTTGAGAGGTTGATTTTCATCTAATGTTAATATAAGACAAATTTATTATTTATATATATATATTCCATGAAAAATGCCAGTATACTGAAATCATATGCCCTTAATAGGGTTAAGATGAAAATTCATATACACTAAATGTACAAAAGCAAGGAAATTCCCAAATTTTTACACGTTTATTGTCATTAAGGGTATGACTACATCTCAACCAAACCATTTCATTATCACATCACTACAGTATAAATCTCTATGCATGAGTGGATGAAGTGTGTGAGGTGTGCTGAAGAAAAATTCCTACCAGTAAAATACATAGCCCTGTTGTGCTCGCATACCCTTAATGACAATAAAAGTGTAAAAATTTGGGAATTTCCTTGCTTTTGTACATTTAGTGTATATGAATTTTCATCTTAACCCTATTAAGGGCATATGATTTCAGTATACTGAAATTTATCATGGAATGTCACTACTTTTGTAAAGACTATGCCTCAATACAATGCCTTCTCATAACTGATATAGTTGGTAGTTTGACTAATCAAGGTATATGGTAAACTGAAATTAAAATGCCATTAACTAGACACTAGAACCTCTATCTTTGCCAAAAATCAACTGAATCCATCAAATGGTCGATAAGATACAGGGTGGCACATACGTAGATGTAAAACAGTTGAGCTAGCAGGGTCAATTGGCAGAAGATGGCCAAGAAAAGCATGAGATAAGTGATAAGGATGGACTTGAGAAAAAGGGGGATAAATAAAGACCTGGGCAGAGATAGGTTAGCTTGCAAGTCATTTTCTAAAAGCCGTCCAGCAGTTGCCAGTATGTAAAAACATGTTAAACCGAATGTGATTATGATGAGTATAAAAAATAGGCTATGTAAAGAAAAGAATAAAAGTTGTCGGAAGATTCTTAGCGTCAGATGGAATTTCCATGAAACACGTCCATGCAGGACTTCTTCACTACTGATTACAACTTAGTCATCTTGAAATCCGATGGCAACAAATGTTTATCATGGACAGCCTCATAAGCAAGCAAACACGGTTCATAACAGTGGTTAAGTGGTTAATGACGCAGACTGAGTACCTGGGTTCGAATCCAGTTCGTTCCACAGAAACACTTTCATCAAAACCCACACCTGACCTTGTGTCTGACTTTCTGGAGAAGAGGTAAATAAAATACTATTAATCAGTGTTAGTACTCGCATAGTGTTCCTCATCTTCAGGGTGGCAATCATTCCCTTCTCAGTAACCTGTATCCTCAAGTGGTGTTTAACCTTGATAAGTGGTGACCTCCAATAAAAAATAAGTGGTGACCTCCAATCAAATAAAAGGAAATTCTCAGAGTAAATGACTTGAACATTTGTAAACTAACCTGATTTCAACTCTTTTTAAACACCTTCAAATATTAATTTTTGTTATAAAATTTATTTATTTTATTTTAACGTAGTTCACCCCAAACAAGGCAAGCCGCCACTGTAGACGTAAGGGGCTACTGAGAAGAAAGAAAAGGGGAGAAGGTTTGGGGTGGGGGGGTTTCAACCTAAACTGGGATCTGCGCAGCGAGATGTCTGTTTACATTAATTTTAAATTTCTGCATATCAGTACTGTCGGGGAAACAGGGGGTAGAGAGGGAGTTCCAGAGGCCAGCAGCACGAGAAAAGAAGCTATTTGAGTAGAAAGCTCTCCGGCATCTGGGGACCTCCACAGTGAATGGATGGGATTTAGTCGATTGTCGAGTTGGTCTAGTGAATTTACGTCGAGGGGGCACCAGAGCAGCCAATTCATCGGAGCACAATCCATTGAAGTATTTGTAAAACAAGCACAAGGATGCAACAATACTCCATGAATGGGCGGATGGTGGCTTTGTAGAGATAGAGGATAATGTCAGGTGTGAGGAGTTTACTAGCATGGTAGAGGGAGCCAACCTTCTTTGCGGCAGCTTTGGCAATGTCTTCAATGTATTTGTTCCAATTCATGTTACCTGTGAAGGTTAGGCCGAGGAGTTTGAATGATGAACTCGCAGGTAGGGTGTTATTTGCCATGACAATCATAGCATTCGTCTTCTAACATTTTGTTTCTTTCTGACTAAACCTTCATTGTACTCGTCTTGTTTCGCTACAGAGATGACTTTTAAGCCCTTATAAAGGCTTACATGTCCTATCTGTATTTCAGCAAATATATGTAATTACGATTAAATTGGAATTCTTCTAAAACTCGTGTGTGCAAATCAACAGAGTTATCTCCCTTGCATTAAATCTCGTTTTTAGCCGTTAATATCTCAATTTTGTGAATCGTGTGTGCAGAGCAGGAGACTCCGATGGTATGGCCATGTTGAGAGAATATATTAGAGTTCTTGGGTTCATAGATTTTGTTCTTTCGTGTGAATCAGATGATTCTAGTGTTGGCATTAGTTTCCCCGATGTTTTTCTAGTTAGAAATATTTCTGGAAAAACTTCAGGTACTTACGGGAAGGACCACGAGAAGGTTGCCAACATCCCTAAGTGAAAGTGGTGTTGTGGAACCGATTGGATTCGAACTTGGAACACCTAGGTCTTGAGTCCATGTCGTTATCCACTTAACCACCGTCACCTCCCTGGTTCATAGATGTAGAACAGTTATGGTAGCAGGTCCAGTTTACAGGGGAAGGCCAAGGAAAACATTGAAGGAAGTGATAAAAATGGACTTGAGAGAAAGAGGGATAAATAAAAACCTGGCCAGAGATAGGTTAGTTCAGAAGTCAATTGCTTAGATCTGTACAGCGCATGCCATCGTGCAAACCGGAAGTGATGTTGATGTGATTCTTTGTACACTCTTATTTCTCATTTTTTTTATTCGGTGTTAGTTTTTTTAAAGTTTTTTTTATAGTCATTTGAAAGATTTTTACAAGACATTTTTTAACGATAAGCAGATCTTTTTTATCTGCATTTAATTGTAGAAACTTTTTGGTTATAATTATGATCAGGAATGAAAAGAAAAAAAATCAGTATAAAATTTAATCGTAGAAACTTTTTGGTTATAATTATGATCAGGAATGAAAAGAAAAAAAATCAGTATAAAATTTAATCGTAGAAACTTTTTGGTTATAATTATGATCAGGAATGAAAAGAAAAAAAAATCAGTATAAAATTTAATTGTAGAAACTTTTTGGTTATAATTATGATCAGGAATGAAAAGAAAAAAATCAGTATAAAATTTAATTTTAGAAACTTTTTGGTTATAATTATGATCAGGAATGAAAAGAAAAAAAATCAGTATAAAATTTAATTGTAGAAACTTTTTGGTTATAATTATGATCAGGAATGAAAAGAAATAAATCAGTATAAAATTTAATTTTAGAAACTTTTTGGTTATAATTATGATCAGGAATGAAAAGAAATAAATCAGTATAAAATTTAATTTTAGAAACTTTTTGGTTATAATTATGATCAGGAATGAAAAGAAAAAAAATCAGTATAAAATTTAATTTTAGAAACTTTTTGGTTATAATTATGATCAGGAATGAAAAGAAATAAATCAGTATAAAATTTAATTTTAGAAACTTTTTGGTTATAATTATGATCAGGAATGAAAAGAAATAAATCAGTATAAAATTTAATTTTAGAAACTTTTTGGTTATAATTATGATCAGGAATGAAAAGAAAAAAAATCAGTATAAAATTTAATTTTAGAAACTTTTTGGTTATAATTATGATCAGGAATGAAAAGAAATAAATCAGTATAAAATTTAATTTTAGAAACTTTTTGGTTATAATTATGATCAGGAATGAAAAGAAATAAATCAATATAAAATTTAATTTTAGAAACTTTTTGGTTATAATTATGATCAAGAATGAAAAGAAAAAAAATCAGTATAAAATTTAATTTTAGAAACTTTTTGGTTATAATTATGATCAGGAATGAAAAGAAATAAATCAGTATAAAATTTAATTTTAGAAACTTTTTGGTTATAATTATGATCAGGAATGAAAAGAAAAAAATCAGTATAAAATTTAATTTTAGAAACTTTTTGGTTATAATTATGATCAAGAATGAAAAGAAAAAAAATCAGTATAAAATTTAATTTTAGAAACTTTTTGGTTATAATTATGATCAGGAATGAAAAGAAATAAATCAGTATAAAATTTAATTTTAGAAACTTTTTGGTTATAATTATGATCAGGAATGAAAAGAAATAAATCAATATAAAATTTAATTTTAGAAACTTTTTGGTTATAATTATGATCAAGAATGAAAAGAAAAAAAATCAGTATAAAATTTAATTTTAGAAACTTTTTGGTTATAATTATGATCAAGAATGAAAAGAAAAAAAATCAGTATAAAATTTAATTTTAGAAACTTTTTGGTTATAATTATGATCAGGAATGAAAAGAAATAAATCAGTATAAAATTTAATTTTAGAAACTTTTTGGTTATAATTATGATCAGGAATGAAAAGAAAAAAATCAGTATAAAATTTAATTTTAGAAACTTTTTGGTTATAATTATGATCAGGAATGAAAAGAAAAAAAATCAGTATAAAATTTAATTGTAGAAACTTTTTGGTTGTAATTATGATCAGGAATGAAAAGAAAAAAAATCAATATAAAATTATTTTAGTTTAACAGAAGTTAATGACCACTTTTATACCAAAGAAATACTTTTGTATTTATTTTTATTGATGGGTCACCGATTATCAAGGCCTCGGAGCCACTCGAGGATAAGGGTTAAAGAGATCGTCAGACGATTACCATCGCCACCACGATAGGAGCGGAGACAATTGTTGGAATGGGCAGAAGATTAGTTAAGAGAAATTGATTATACAAGAGGACAGTTCAAAAAGTATTTGTTTACATTAGACTTAAAGACGACCATGCTGTAGTTAGTCGGAAGCAGATTCGTGGTATCTTGTTCCAATTATGGAGTGTTCTAGGAACGAATCTTTGTTCATGGAAGTTCCGTTTAGTTTTTGGTAAAGAGAAAGGAAATTGTGTTTGCAATGGTTGAAGCGAGCCAGGTTCTTACTGTGAATGTTTTACAGGGAGGGGGGCATAAATTGGAGCTCAGTCGAGCACCTACCATGAATATAGTATTTTCTTATCTATTGAGTTTAAATCCTATATTTTTCTTTAAATATATTCATACCTATTTTCTATTTTTTTAGCCATCCATTTCAAGAGTCCCCTTACTGTAAGACGTTCATCTTTACGCTCAGATTATGACATGAATAATCAGTAACGTAGCAGCTTTGAATCTGTCCTCAAGGAATCGGATAATGACTTCTATGAATCCACCACACGTGCACATTACAGCATTTAATTAAAAGACAATGAGAGATTGTTGTACAATAAAGTTTATGGATGGCATGTTGTAGATTATTGTTTGTAAATGTTGTTGAAGAAAGTTTCTGGCTTGCATGTTTAAGTTTTTTTTTTTAATGTTGTACAGCAAAGTTTATGGCTTGCATGTTTAAGTTTTTTTTTTAAATGTTGTACAGCAAAGTTTATGGCTGGCATGTTTAAGGTTTTTTTTTTAATGTTGTACAACAAAGTTTATGGCTTGCATGTTTAAGATCTTTTTTTAATGTTGTACAACAAAGTTTATGGCTGGCATGTTTAAGATTTTTTTTTAATGTTGTACAGCAAAATTTATGGCTGGCATGTTTAAGGTTTTTTTTTAATGTTGTACAACAAAGTTTATGGCTGGCATGTTTAAGATTTTTTTTTAATGTTGTACAGCAAAGTTTATGGCTGGCATGTTTAAGGTTTTTTTTTAATGTTGTACAGCAAAGTTTATGGCTGGCATGTTTAAGATTTTTTTTTAATGTTGTACAGCAAAGTTTATGGCTGGCATGTTTAAGGTTTTTTTTTAATGTTATACAACAAAGTTTATGGCTGGCATGTTTAAGATTTTTTTTTAATGTTGTACAGCAAAGTTTATGGCTGGCATGTTTAAGGTTTTTTTTTAATGTTGTACAACAAAGTTTATGGCTGGCATGTTTAAGGTTTTTTTTTAATGTTGTACAACAAAGTTTATGGCTTGCATGTTTAAGATTTTTTTTTAATGTTGTACAACAAAGTTTATGGCTGGCATGTTTAAGATTTTTTTTTTAATGTTGTACAACAAAGTTTATGGCTTGCATGTTTAAGATTTTTTTTTAATGTTGTACAACAAAGTTTATGGCTTGCATGTTTAAGTTTTTTTTTTAATGTTGTACAACAAAGTTTATGGCTGGCATGTGTAAGATTTTTTTTTTAATGTTGTACAACAAAGTTTATGGCTTGCATGTTTAAGATTTTTTTTTAATGTTGTACAACAAAGTTTATGGCTGGCATGTTTAAGATTCTTTTTTTAATGTTGTACAACAAAGTTTATGGCTTGCATGTTTAAGATTTTTTTTAAATGTTGTACAACAAAGTTTGTGGCTTGCATGTTTAAGGTTTTTTTTTTTAATGTTGTACAACAAAGTTTATGGCTTGCATGTTTAAGATCTTTTTTTAATGTTGTACAACAAAGTTTATGGCTGGCATGTTTAAGATTTTTTTTTAATGTTGTACAGAAAAGTTTATGGCTGGCATGTTTAAGGTTTTTTTTTTAATGTTGTACAACAAAGTTTATGGCTTGCATGTTTAAGATTTTTTTTTAATGTTGTACAGAAATGTTTATGGCTGGCATGTTTAAGATTTTTTTTTTAATGTTGTACAACAAAGTTTATGGCTGGCATGTTTAAGATTTTTTTTTAATGTTGTACAGAAAAGTTTATGGCTGGCATGTTTAAGATTTTTTTTTTAATGTTGTACAACAAAGTTTATGGCTTGCATGTTTAATATTTTTTTTTTAATGTTGTACAACAAAGTTTATGGCTTGCATGTTTAAGATTTTTTTTTAATGTTGTACAGAAAAGTTTATGGCTGGCATGTTTAAGATTTTTTTTTTAATGTTGTACAACAAAGTTTATGGCTTGCATGTTTAAGATTTTTTTTAAATGTTGTACAACAAAGTTTATGGCTTGCATGTTTAAGATTTTTTTTTAATGTTGTACAGAAAAGTTTATGGCTGGCATGTTTAAGATTTTTTTTTTAATGTTGTACAACAAAGTTTATGGCTTGCATGTTTAAGATTTTTTTTTAATGTTGTACAGAAAAGTTTATGGCTGGCATGTTTAAGGTTTTTTTTTTAATGTTGTACAACAAAGTTTATGGCTTGCATGTTTAAGATTTTTTTTAAATGTTGTACAACAAAGTTTATGGCTTGCATGTTTAAGATTTTTTTTTTAATGTTGTACAACAAAGTTTATGGCTTGCATGTTTAAGATTTTTTTTAAATGTTGTACAGCAAAGTTTATGGCTGGCATGTTTAAGATTTTTTTTTAATGTTGTACAACAAAGTTTATGGCTGGCATGTTTAAGATTTTTTTTTAATGTTGTACAACAAAGTTTATGGCTGGCATGTTTAAGATTTTTTTTTTAATGTTGTACAACAAAGTTTATGGCTGGCATGTTTAAGGTTTTTTTTTTTAATGTTGTACAACAAAGTTTATGGCTTGCATGTTTAAGATTTTTTTTTTAATGTTGTACAACAAAGTTTATGGCTGGCATGTTTAAGATTTTTTTTTTAATGTTGTACAACAAAGTTTATGGCTTGCATGTTTAAGATTTTTTTTTTAATGTTGTACAACAAAGTTTATGGCTGGCATGTTTAAGATTTTTTTTTAATGTTGTACAGCAAAGTTTATGGCTGGCATGTTTAAGGTTTTTTTTTTTAATGTTGTACAACAAAGTTTATGGCTGGCATGTTTAAGATTTTTTTTTTAATGTTGTACAACAAAGTTTATGGCTTGCATGTTTAAGATTTTTTTTTTAATGTTGTACAACAAAGTTTATGGCTTGTATGTTTAAGATTTTTTTTTTAATGTTGTACAACAAAGTTTATGGCTTGCATGTTTAATATATTTTTTTTAATGTTGTACAACAAAGTTTATGGCTGGCATGTTTAAGATATTTTTTTAAATGTTGTACAGCAAAGTTTATGGCTGGCATGTTTAAGGTTTTTTTTTTTTAATGTTGTACAACAAAGTTTATGGCTTGCATGTTTAAGATTTTTTTTTAATGTTGTACAACAAAGTTTATGGCTTGCATGTTTAAGATTTTTTTTTAAATGTTGTACAACAAAGTTTGTGGCTTGCATGTTTAAGATTTTTTTTTTAAATGTTGTGCAACAAAGTTTATGGCTTGCATGTTTAATTTTTTTTTAAAATGTTGTACAACAAAGTTTGTGGCTGGCATGTTTAAGTTTTTTTTTAAATGTTGTACAACAAAGTTTCTGGCTTGCATATTTAAGATTTTTTTTTTTAATGTTGTACAGCAAATTTTATGGCTGGCATGTTGTCGATTATTGTTTGTAAATGTTGTACAACAAAGTTTCTGGCTTGCATGTTTAAATTTTTTTTTAAAATGTTGTACAACAAAGTTTATGGCTTGCATGTTGCAAATTGTTGTTTGTAAATGTTGTTTAAGAAAGTTTACGGCTTGCATGTTAAAGATTTGTTTTGTTAATGTTGTACAACAAAGTTTATGGCTGGCATGTTGCAGATTATTGTTTGTAAATGTTGTACAACAAAGTTTATGGCTTGCATGTTGCAAATTGTTGTTTGTAAATGTTGTTTAAGAAAGTTTACGGCTTGCATGTTAAAGATTTGTTTTGTTAATGTTGTACAACAATGTTTATGGCTGGCATGTCGCAGATTATTGTTTGTAAATGTTGTACAACAAAGTTTATGGCTTGCATGTTGCTAATTGTTGTTTGTAAATGTTGTTTAAGAAAGTTTACGGCTTGCAGGTAAAACATTTTTTTTTGTTAATGTTGTACAACAAAGTTTATGGCTGGCATGTTGCAGATTATTGTTTGTAAATGTTGTACAGCAAAATTTCTGGCTTGCATGTTGCAAATTGTTTGTAAATTTTGTTTAAAAAAGTTTACGGCTTGCATGTTAAAGATTTTTTTTTTTAATGTTGTACAACAAAGTTTATTGCTTGCAAGTTGCAAATTGTTGTTTGTAAATGTTGTTTAAAAAAGTTTACGGCTTGCATGTTAAACATTTTTTTTTAAATGTTGTACAACAAAGTTTATGGCTTGCATGTTACAGATTATTTGTAAATGTTGAAATTTCTATTTGGTCAACTTTTTTTTTTAAAGTTTACAACATTTTTGTCTATTAAGAAAATATTTATCTTTTTGTTTTGTTTTTTTTCTCTAAAATTATGACGAAAAGAAAATCTTTCCTTCCTAACATCAAACAGAATTTCTTTCCTGAGCTTTTTACTCAATTCTTTTCATTCTTTTTGTTAGAATTGTATAACCTTAGTATATTTTGTGGACCACCTTCTCCACAAGCTCGCAACAGATACCCCTCCACAAGCTCGCCTGAAGTCACAACGCCCATTCTCGGAGTACGCTCACCAGTTCCTGCTTTTAACACCCGGTGACGTCACAAAACGAATCTTATTTAATGCTGAATCCGGTCATTTTGATGAAAGTTTTTATGTTTCAAGTTCTTTATATGTTTGAGTATTTATTCATGGTTGAGTGAAAGGGGGAAAGGAAGGAGAATAGGAGGAAAAGGGAAGAGGGAGGGAAATTTTTGTTTTGGATTTTGCAGAACATGATTGAGTTTTGCAAAGAAGAAAAAAACAATAAAACATCAATGTTTGGTGCATTTTGAGTCAGGAAGTCAATCAGACAGCCTGATCTGGTAGCTATTTGACTCATAGATGGGGCCCTTACAGGTATTACCACTCCGGGCCAGAGTGGACCTGGGAGTAATGGCAACTAAGGGGCAACTCCAAATTCCCCACAGCTCCCAAGTGGAGGCCCTGCCACTGGATGTCTTTTAAGGTCATACCCAGGACTTGGAAATGGCAGGGGAAGGCCAAGGCAAACATCGGATGAAAGTGATAATCATGGATTTGAGAGGAAAAGGGATAAATAAAGATCTGGTCAAAGATAGATCTATTTAGAGGTCAATTTCTAAAAGCCGTCCAACACATGCCAGTATGTAAAACAAACGTTAAATTGAACATGATTGTGCTTCGTTTATTTTTATTCCATCTGAAATCCTTAATTTTAATTGTAAACTCTTATATCATGATATGACATAAATCGCTACTCTTATAGAGAATGCACCGCGTCGTCAACGTTCGGGCAGGTCTCGGAAGCACCCGAGAGTTGGCGAAACTATTAACCAATCAGGTTGCAATGCAATATTTAGAAACAATTAATTTCTACGGTCTGCAGCGCGTAAAAAAAATTAATTAATTTCTACTATCTGTGTCAGCGCGTTGAATCTCCCGAAGGACTCAAGTTCTGTCAGCAACAGTCACTTCTAGCGAAAGACTAACCCTAACTGTGTGGAAAGGAAAAAAACATTGAAACAAAAAAATGAAAGAAAAAAACAAGAAATTGGTTCAAAACAATGGTTTCGTTGTTTGTTATATATATATAAAAAAATAATCTTTTGAAATTTTTCGGTGCGCAAAAAAAAATTTTTATTTAAAAACATTTGATTAACAATAAAAATAAAATAAACATCTAATTAATAACAATTGTTTAGCTATGGTTTGTTCGTTTTTTAAAATTTTTTATATGTATTTTACTTTAATTTTCTTCGTCTGAATTTATTGTCTGCCAGTCTTCAATTTATCGTTTGGCAGTTTTCGCCTCGTCAACTCTTCCGAGACCTACCCGAACGTTGACGACGCGAAGTCACTGAAACACGATGCATTCTCTATAAGAGTATTGATTTATTCCTCTCCAGGAGTTAGGCACAAGGCCAGTTTTTATCTTACTCCCACAAGTAAGATGTGACCCAAAGTCGGGTCGGGAAAGTGGGGTTTAAAAATTGCCTGGGTAGCCCGTCGGCATTCCCCGGTAGGGGCACCTCAGGCAGTAAGCAATAAACTTACTCCTCCCCAAAGAGGGGAGGCGAAGCCTGGGAGGGTGGACCTCCTAGAACTGCACAGGACAGACCCATAGACTGGCGTAAATCAAGCCCTGAAGGCCAAGACAATACCAGTCTATGGGGTGCAGTATCCATCGGAACAGATACTACACTTTGATCTTAGCCAAAAGGCCAAGAAAAGGTCTCTATAAGAGTACCCATAAATCTATTGATTCAAAATAAAAACCTGTAACATCCTTTCTGTCTTTTTTTTTCTTGACAATTCTTTTAGTATGATTTTGATTATTCCGACTACTGTTCTCATCTTGAGTGTTATAATCACAACGTTTCGGCTGCTGTAACCTCCGGCCTTCTTCAGGTGTATCTTTTCGAACTCAGTAATATTTCTGTCAAACTCGGGAATCTGGACGGAATTTTGAACAGAACCCTTTATTAAATCCACGGGGGGTAGCATGCTCTCGTTCTGTCAGCCATGACTGGGAGAAGTCTTCAGTAATTCGCAATTCTTTTTATAGCCAGCACCGAGGATTGAACACTAAACCTTCAGATGACTAAAAAAAAAAGAAGAATTTTTAAGTAGCGATATATAGTGATAAAGTAGTAAGACTTCACATTAAAAAAAAAAAAGAATAGGTTTAAGGCTCCCAAAATTCATACTAGAACTGTCTGCAAGGACCTGTGGTGCTGTTGATATAGTATGTAGTAAAATTCAGTTTTAAGTGATGGTCATCTGAAGGTTGAAGGTTCAATCCTCAGTGCGGGCGATACGAAGAATTGCGAATTACTGAAGACTTCTCCCAGTCATGGCTGACGGTACAAGAGCATAACACTCAGGATGAGAACGATAGTCCGAATAATCGAAATTATACAAATTATCAATCCTCATCTCAAAAATCCAGAAACGTAACTCTTTTATTTTAAAAAAATGAATTTCTAAAAAGTTTGATTTTTAAAAATAAGCTTATTTTAAAAGAATTGCTTGAATATGATGATGAATTGTAGAAATTTATTCAATAAATAACAACAAATAATAGTTAATGCACAAAATAATAAATGAATATTCATTTTATGAATAAAATATTTCCACTGTTTGAATTCATTTTAAATTTGTAAATTTTAAAGCGGTAAGGAGACCAATAAATGCAGACATTTTTATTAAATAAAATATAATTTATTTAAAATTCAAATTTTCAGTGTTTGAATGCATTTTAAATTTGTAAATTTTAAAGCGGTAAGGAGACCAATAAATGCAGGTTTTTTTTGTTTTTTTTTTAAATAAAATATTATTTATCTAAAATTCAAATTTTCGATTCATAAAAGAATCTTATTTTTTTGTTGTTTATTTGTTTTTACAGGCGTTTCAGGATGACGTCATAGTAGACATGGCATTGCCTCGGGTGATAGCTAGGGAGATCCAAGTAGTCTCTCGGATCCTTTTTCTGCAAGTTGCTATCATTTGTCCAATATTAAAACTTATGATCATTTAAGTAGATCACTTAGGAGAGTAGAAAGTGGACCTTAGGTTTACTTTTCGTCGGCCTCGTAACTCTCGCTTCCCTTATTTTGTCTTTTAGTCCTCACATTCCATGAGCGATGTTTCTGACAAAGGGAGAAGAATACGGTGAGTGTGTGAAGCAATTCATGTAGTTTTGCCATCATTGTGACGTGGTGCATTGTCATGGTGAACGATTTCTTCCTTCAAATGCACCAATAATGCGATATAATATTCGCGATTGATAGTTCTCCCTTTCTCAAGGTAATCACAACTCTCGCTTCCCTTATTTTGTTCTTTAGTCCCCACGTTCCAAGAGCAATCTTTCTGACAAAGGGGGAAGAATTGCTGTTTTCTGGGTCGGAATCTATCCATCTAACATTTACTGTTGGCTAGTTTTTTGACTCTGAAGTAGTATTCTTTTTAGCTCCTTACATCAAGTGGCTTCATGCCTTGTCTGGAGCGATTTCCATTAAAAAAAAAAAATCATCGATCAAAATATCTTGCACATCACAAAATACAGAGGTCAAAGCCTTGTCTGCTGATGTTAGTTTCTCTAGTCGTTTTTGGACGGCTTTCACATGCTGGTGTCCACTCAGCTGACTGCTGATTTGACTCTGGAGTGAAGTGGTAGATCCATGTTTCACATATTGATGCAAAAACTCCTTCCTGTTGTATTGAACAACGCTCTGAATCGTTGATGCAATGTTGTTTTTGATCGCTACTCTCGCTTCCCTTATTTCCATTCCATGAGCGATGTTTCTGACAAAGGGGGGAACAATTGCTGTTTTCTAGGTCGGAATCTATCCATCTAACA
Source organism: Sepiola atlantica (assembly GCA_963556195.1). Lineage (NCBI taxonomy): Eukaryota > Metazoa > Mollusca > Cephalopoda > Sepiida > Sepiolidae > Sepiola > Sepiola atlantica. The sequence goes on along the minus strand of OY744541.1, from coordinate 16,268,506 downwards.
CTTATCGTTGGCTAGTTTTTGACCTTGAAGTAGTATTTTTTTTTAGCTCCTTACATCAAGTGGCTTCATGCCTTGTATGGAGCGATTTCAATAAAAAAACAAAAATTTAATTAAAAGATACACCTGAAGAAGGCTGGAGGTTAAAGTGGCTGAAACGTTGTGATGATAACACTCAAGATGAGAACAGCGGTCCGAATAATCGAAATTATACAGAGTCAGCAAATATTCACCAATGCCACCTGTTTTGAGCAACTCTCTCCATTGTTGTCCACGATGAGAGTAGAAAGTGGACCTTGGGTTTACTTTCGGCAGCCTCTTGCTCCATTTATTTTGTCCTTTAGTCCTCACATTCAATGAGCAATGTTTCTGACAAAGGGGGAAGAATTGCTGTTTTGGGGTCAAAATCTATCCATCTAACATTTATCGCTGGCTTGTTTTTGACCTTGAAGTACTATTTTGTTTAGCTCCTTACATCAAGTGGTTTGATCTCTTGCCTGGAGCGATTTCCATAAAAAACAATATCAAGCTTCTTTGACAGTTGAATGGCGATGAATACTATGAGAAGATTGAAAATCTCCGCCTAACCCTAACCCTAAACCCTAAAACACCAAACCCAGAGAACAGCAATTCGACCTTGCATCGGGTAAGGACAAAATAAGGGGGAAGCGAGAGTTACGAGGCTGACAGAAGTAAACCCGAGGTCCAGCTTTTGGCTAAGATCAAAGTGTAGTATCTGTTCCGATGGATACGGCACCCCATAGACTGGTATTGCCTTGGCCGTTGGGGCTTGATTTACGCCGGTCTATGGGTCTGTCCTGTGCAGTTCTAGGAGGTCCACCCTCCCAGGCTTCGCCTCCCCTCTTTGGGAAGGAGTAAGTTTATCACTTGCTGCCTGAGGCGCCCCTACCAGGAAATGCCGACGGGGCTGCCCAGGCAATTTTTAATGGCCAGAGTGCTCACCTTTAGGGCGCTGGCTTTTCAAACCCCACTTTCCCGACCCGACCTTGGGTCACATCTTACTTGTGGGAGTAAGATAAAGCTGGCCTTGTGCCTAACTCCTGAAGAGGAGTAAATAAATACTCTCCATAACAAGATAGGGTGAATTCTAAAATTAACCTAAGTTATGTTCTTGTTCTCTTTTAAGTGATTCCTGACTAACCGAGAAAGGAATTTCCTGCAAATATTTCACAAAATTAGAACTTTTATTTATTTATATATTTTTCGCTTTGCCACATTTTATCAACACATCCCCCCCCCGTCCACTTTTTACCATGACCACTTTTTTTTGCCACTGGGTTACCTTAGTTTTACCTTTTCCCCCCCCGCCCGATTGTTCGCGCTTGGTTGGCCATGACCTAAAAAGCTTCTCCCCATTCTATCAATGTTATTCAATAGACACTTTTTTCAGTCGCTTTCTGCTTTTTCAGTTCTTGGTCAGCTTCGCTTGAAGAATTCCCAGGAATGTCACCAAAAAAAAAAAAAAAATGCAGCCTTGTTTGCGGCTCAACATAAATGTTGACAAAAATCGACTTTGCTTATTTGGTTTCACTCGGCTGCTTACAGGAAAAGAAAAAAAAAATGTAAGGTTCATTTGAGAGGCCTTCAGTTTGATGCATCGGTTATCACCTCCTTTTCGGGTGCGTCCACGACTCTCTGAAAATGGCTGCATTTGTCGCCGTGAAATGGCGCTTCCATCGTTTTTGAAATGGTGCTTTCATCGTTTTTGAAATGGCGCTTCCATCGTTTTTGAAATGGTGCTTTCATCGTTTTTGAAATGGCGCTTTCATCGTTTTTGAAATGGTGCTTCCATCGTTTTTGAAATGGTGCTTTTATCGTTTTTGAAATGGTGCTTCCATCGTTTTTGAAATGGCGCTTGCATCGTTTTTGAAATGGTGCTTCCATCGTTTTTGAAATGGTGCTTTCATCGCTTTTGAAATGGCGCTTCCATCGTTTTTGAAATGGCGCTTCCATCGTTTTTGAAATGGTGCTTCCATCATTTTTGAAATGGTGCTTTCATCGCTTTTGAAATGGCGCTTTCATCGTTTTTGAAATGGCGCTTCCATCGTTTTTGAAATGGTGCTTTCATCGTTTTTGAAATGGTGCTTTTATCGTTTTTGAAATGGTGCTTCCATCGTTTTTGAAATGGTGCTTTCATCGTTTTTGAAATGGTGCTTTTATCGTTTTTGAAATGGTGCTTCCATCGTTTTTGAAATGGCGCTTTCATCGTTTTTGAAATGGTGCTTCCATCGTTTTTGAAATGGTGCTTTCATCGCTTTTGAAATGGCGCTTCCATCGTTTTTGAAATGGCGCTTTCATCGTTTTTGAAATGGCGCTTTCATCGCTTTTGAAATGGTGCTTTCATCGCTTTTGAAATGGCGCTTTCATCGTTTTTGAAATGGCGCTTCCATCGTTTTTGAAATGGTGCTTCCATCGTTTTTGATACGGTGCTTCCATCGTTTTTGAAATAGTGCTTCCATCGTTTTTGAAATAGTGCTTCCATCGTTTTTGAAACGGCGCTTTCATCGTTTTTGAAATGGCGCTTTCATCGTTTTTGAAATGGTGCTTCCATCGTTTTTGAAATGGTGCTTCCATCGTTTTTGAAATAGCGCTTTCATCGTTTTTGAAATGGCGCTTCCATCGTTTTTGAAATGGCGCTTCCATCGTTTTTGAAATGGCACTTTCATCGTTTTTGAAATGGCGCTTTCATCGCTTTTGAAATGGCGCTTCCATCGTTTTTGAAATGGTGCTTCCATCGTTTTTGAAATGGCGCTTTCATCGTTTTTGAAATGGCGCTTCCACGGTTTTTGAAATGGCGCTTTCATCGTTTTTGAAATGGCGCTTCCATCGTTTTTGAAATGGTGCTTCCATCGTTTTTGAAATGGTGCTTCCATCGTTTTTGAAATGGCGCTTCCATCGTTTTTGAAATGGTGCTTCCATCGTTTTTGAAAAGCACTTCCATCGTTTTTTAAATGGTGCTTCCATCGTTTTTGAAATGGTGCTTTCATCGTTTTTGAAATGGTGCTTTCATCGTTTTTGAAATGGTGCTTCCATCGTTTTTGAAATGGCGCTTCCATCGTTTTTTAAATGGTGCTTCCATCGTTTTTGAAATGGTGCTTCCATCGTTTTTGAAATGGTGCTTCCATCGTTTTTGAAATGGCGCTTCTATCGTTTTTGAAATGGCGCTTCCATCGTTTTTGAAATGGCGCTTCCATCGTTTTTGAAATGGTGCTTCCATCGTTTTTGTAATGGCGCTTCCATCGTTTTTGAAATGGTGCTTCCATTGTTTTTGAAATGCACTTCCATCGTTTTTGAAATGGTGCTTCCATCGTTTTTGAAATGGCGCTTCCATCGTTTTTGAAATGGCGCTTCCATCGTTTTTGAAATGGTGCTTTCATCGTTTTTGAAATGGCGCTTCCATCGTTTTTGAAATGGCGCTTTCATCGTTTTTGAAATGGTGCTTCCATCGTTTTTGAAATGGTGCTTCCATCGTTTTTGAAATGGCGCTTTCATCGTTTTTGAAATGGCGCTTTCATCGTTTTTGAAATGGCGCTTCTATCGTTTTTGAAATGGTGCTTCCATCGTTTTTGAAACGGTGCTTCCATCGTTTTTGAAATGGCGCTTTCATCGTTTTTGAAATGGCGCTTTCATCGTTTTTGAAATGGTGCTTCCATCGTTTTTTAAATGGTGCTTTCATCGCTTTTGAAATGGCGATTTCATCGTTTTTGAAATGGCGCTTCCATCGTTTTTAGAATGGCGCTTCTATCGTTTTTGAAATGGTGCTTCCATCGTTTTTGAAACGGAGCTTCAATCGTTTTTGAAATGGTGCTTCGATCGTTTTTGAAATGGCGCTTTCATCGTTTTTGAAATGGCGCTTTCATCGTTTTTGAAATGGTGCTTCCATCGTTTTTGAAATGGTGCTTCCATCGTTTTTGAAATGGCGCTTCCATCGTTTTTGAAATGGCGCTTCCATCGTTTTTGAAATGGCGCTTTCATCGTTTTTGAAATGGCGCTCTCATCGCTTTTGAAATGGCGCTTCCATCGTTTTTGAAATGGTGCTTCCATCGTTTTTGAAATGGCGCTTTCATCGTTTTTGAAATGGCGCTTCCATCGTTTTTGAAATGGCGCTTTCATCGTTTTTGAAATGGCGCTTCCATCGTTTTTTAAATGGTGCTTCCATCGTTTTTGAAAAGCACTTCCATCGTTTTTGAAATGGTGCTTCCATCGTTTTTGAAATGGTGCTTTCATCGTTTTTGAAATGGTGCCTCCATCGTTTTTGAAATGGTGCTTTTATCGTTTTTTAAATGGTGCTTCCATCGTTTTTGAAATGGTGCTTCCATCGTTTTTGAAATGGTGCTTCCATCGTTTTTGAAATGGTGCTTCCATCGTTTTTGAAATGGCGCTTCCATCGTTTTTGAAATGGCGCTTCCATCGTTTTTGAAATGGTGCTTCCATCGTTTTTTAAAAGGTGCTTTCATCGTTTTTGAAATGGTGCTTTCATCGTTTTTGAAATGGTGCCTCCATCGTTTTTGAAATGGTGCTTCCATCGTTTTTGAAATGGTGCTTCCATCGTTTTTGAAATGGTGCTTCCATCGTTTTTGAAATGGCGCTTCCATCGTTTTTGAAATGCACTTCCATCGTTTTTGAAATGGTGCTTCCATCGTTTTTGAAATGGCGCTTCCATCGTCTTTGAAATGGCGCTTCCATCGTTTTTGAAATGGTGCTTCCATCGTTTTTGAAATGGCGCTTCTATCGTTTTTGAAATGGTGCTTCCATCGTTTTTGAAATGGTGCTTCCATCGTTTTTGAAATGGTGCTTCCATCGTTTTTGAAATGGCGCTTCTATCGTTTTTGAAATGGTGCTTCCATCGTTTTTGAAATGGTGCTTCCATCGTTTTTGAAATGGCGCTTCCATCGTTTTTGAAATGGTGCTTCCATTGTTTTTGAAATGGTGCTTTCATCGTTTTTGAAATGGTGCTTCCATCGTTTTTGAAATGGTGCTTCCATCGTTTTTGAAATGGTGCTTCCATTGTTTTTGAAATGGCGCTTCCATCGTTTTTGAAATGGTGCTTCCATCGTTTTTGAAATGGCGCTTCCATCGTTTTTGAAATGGTGCTTCCATCGTTTTTGAAATGGCGCTTCTATCGTTTTTGAAATGGTGCTTCCATCGTTTTTGAAATGGTGCTTCCATCGTTTTTGAAATGGTGCTTCCATTGTTTTTAAATGGTGCTTCCATCGTTTTTGAAATGGTGCTTCCATCGTTTTTGAAATGGTGCTTCCATCGTTTTTGAAATGGTGCTTCCATTGTTTTTAAATGGCGCTTCCATCGTTTTTGAAATGGCGCTTCCATCGTTTTTGAAATGGTGCTTCCATCGTTTTTGAAATGGTGCTTCCATCGTTTTTGAAATGGTGATTCCATTGTTTTTGAAATGGTGCTTCCATTGTTTTTGAAATGGTGCTTCCATCGTTTTTGAAATGGTGCTTCCATCGTTTTTGAAATGGTGCTTCCATTGTTTTTGAAATGGTGCTTCCATTGTTTTTGAAATGGTGCTTCCATTGTTTTTGAAATGGTGCTTCCATTGTTTTTAAATGGTGCTTCCATTGTTTTTAAATGGCGCTTCCATCGTTTTTGAAATGGTGCTTCCATTGTTTTTAAATGGCGCTTCCATCGTTTTTGAAATGGCGCTTCCATCGTTTTTGAAATGGTGCTTCCATCGTTTTTGAAATGGTGCTTCTATCGTTTTTGAAATGGTGATTCCATCGTTTTTGAAATGGCGCTTCCATCGTTTTTGAAATGGCGCTTTTATCGTTTTTGAAATGGCGCTTCCATCGTTTTTTAAATGGTGCTTCCATCGTTTTTGAAAAGCACTTCCATCGTTTTTGAAATGGTGCTTCCATCGTTTTTGAAATGGTGCTTTCATCGTTTTTGAAATGGTGCCTCCATCGTTTTTGAAATGGTGCTTTTATCGTTTTTTAAATGGTGCTTCCATCGTTTTTGAAATGGTGCTTCCATCGTTTTTGAAATGGTGCTTCCATCGTTTTTGAAATGGTGCTTCCATCGTTTTTGAAATGGCGCTTCCATCGTTTTTGAAATGCACTTCCATCGTTTTTGAAATGGTGCTTCCATCGTTTTTGAAATGGCGCTTCCATCGTCTTTGAAATGGCGCTTCCATCGTTTTTGAAATGGTGCTTCCATCGTTTTTGAAATGGCGCTTCTATCGTTTTTGAAATGGTGCTTCCATCGTTTTTGAAATGGTGCTTCCATCGTTTTTGAAATGGTGCTTCCATCGTTTTTGAAATGGCGCTTCTATCGTTTTTGAAATGGTGCTTCCATCGTTTTTGAAATGGTGCTTCCATCGTTTTTGAAATGGCGCTTCCATCGTTTTTGAAATGGTGCTTCCATTGTTTTTGAAATGGTGCTTTCATCGTTTTTGAAATGGTGCTTCCATCGTTTTTGAAATGGTGCTTCCATCGTTTTTGAAATGGTGCTTCCATTGTTTTTGAAATGGCGCTTCCATCGTTTTTGAAATGGTGCTTCCATCGTTTTTGAAATGGCGCTTCCATCGTTTTTGAAATGGTGCTTCCATCGTTTTTGAAATGGCGCTTCTATCGTTTTTGAAATGGTGCTTCCATCGTTTTTGAAATGGTGCTTCCATCGTTTTTGAAATGGTGCTTCCATTGTTTTTAAATGGTGCTTCCATCGTTTTTGAAATGGTGCTTCCATCGTTTTTGAAATGGTGCTTCCATCGTTTTTGAAATGGTGCTTCCATTGTTTTTAAATGGCGCTTCCATCGTTTTTGAAATGGCGCTTCCATCGTTTTTGAAATGGTGCTTCCATCGTTTTTGAAATGGTGCTTCCATCGTTTTTGAAATGGTGATTCCATTGTTTTTGAAATGGTGCTTCCATTGTTTTTGAAATGGTGCTTCCATCGTTTTTGAAATGGTGCTTCCATCGTTTTTGAAATGGTGCTTCCATTGTTTTTGAAATGGTGCTTCCATTGTTTTTGAAATGGTGCTTCCATTGTTTTTGAAATGGTGCTTCCATTGTTTTTAAATGGTGCTTCCATTGTTTTTAAATGGCGCTTCCATCGTTTTTGAAATGGTGCTTCCATTGTTTTTAAATGGCGCTTCCATCGTTTTTGAAATGGCGCTTCCATCGTTTTTGAAATGGTGTTTCCATCGTTTTTGAAATGGTGCTTCTATCGTTTTTGAAATGGTGATTCCATTGTTTTTGAAATGGTGCTTCCATTGTTTTTGAAATGGTGCTTCCATCGTTTTTGAAATGGTGCTTCCATCGTTTTTGAAATGGTGCTTCCATCGTTTTTGAAATGGTGCTTCCATTGTTTTTGAAATGGTGCTTCCATTGTTTTTGAAATGGTGCTTCCATCGTTTTTGAAATGGTGCTTCCATTGTTTTTAAATGGCGCTTCCATCGTTTTTGAAATGGCGCTTCCATCGTTTTTGAAATGGTGCTTCCATCGTTTTTGAAATGGTGCTTCCATCGTTTTTGAAATGGTGATTCCATTGTTTTTGAAATGGTGCTTCCATTGTTTTTGAAATGGTGCTTCCATCGTTTTTGAAATGGTGCTTCCATTGTTTTTGAAATGGTGCTTCCATTGTTTTTGAAATGGCGCTTCCATCGTTTTTGAAATGGTGCTTCCATCGTTTTTGAAATGGTGCTTCCATCGTTTTTGAAATGGTGCTTCCATCGTTTTTGAAATGGCGCTTCCATCGTTTTTGAAATGGCGCTTCCATCGTTTTTGAAATGGCGCTTTCATCGTTTTTGAAATGGCGCTTTCATCGCTTTTGAAATGGCGCTTCCATCGTTTTTGAAATGGTGCTTCCATCGTTTTTGAAATGGTGCTTCCATTGTTTTTGAAATGGTGCTTCCATCGTTTTTGAAATGGCGCTTCCATCGTTTTTGAAATGGTGCTTCCATCGTTTTTGAAATGGTGCTTCCATCGTTTTTGAAATGGTGCTTCCATTGTTTTTGAAATGGTGCTTTCATCGTTTTTGAAATGGTGCTTTCATCGTTTTTGAAATGGTGCTTCCATCGTTTTTGAAATGGTGCTTCCATTGTTTTTGAAATGGTGCTTTCATCGTTTTTGAAATGGTGCTTCCATCGTTTTTGAAATGGTGCTTCCATCGTTTTTGAAATGGTGCTTCCATCGTTTTTGAAATGGTGCTTCCATTGTTTTTGAAATGGCGCTTCCATCGTTTTTGAAATGGTGCTTCCATCGTTTTAGAAATGGTGCTTCCATCGTTTTTGAAATGGTGCTTCCATCGTTTTTGAAATGGTGCTTCCATTGTTTTTAAATGGCGCTTCCATCGTTTTTGAAATGGCGCTTCCATCGTTTTTTAAATGGCGCTTCCATCGTTTTTGAAATGGTGCTTTCATCGTTTTTGAAATGGCGCTTCCATCGTTTTTGAAATGGTGCTTTCATCGTTTTTGAAATGGCGCTTCCATCGTTTTTGAAATGGCGCTTCCATCGTTTTTTAAATGGCGCTTCCATCGTTTTTGAAATGGTGCTTCCATCGTTTTTGAAATGGCGCTTCCATCGTTTTTGAAATGGTGCTTCCATCGTTTTTTAAATGGAGCTTCCATCGTTTTTGAAATGGTGCTTTCATCGTTTTTGAAATGGCGCTTCCATCATTTTTGAAATGGCGCTTCCATCGTTTTTGAAATGGTGCTTCCATCGTTTTTGAAATGGTGCTTTCATCGTTTTTGAAATGGTGCTTCCATCGTTTTTGAAATGGTGCTTCCATCGTTTTTTAAATGGCGCTTCCATCGTTTTTGAAATGGCGCTTCCATCGTTTTTGAAATGGTGCTTCCATCGTTTTTGAAATGGTGCTTTCATCGTTTTTGAAATGGTGCTTCCATCGTTTTTGAAATGGTGCTTCCATCGTTTTTGAAATGGTGCTTCCATTGTTTTTAAATGGCGCTTCCATCGTTTTTGAAATGGCGCTTCCATCGTTTTTGAAATGGTGCTTCCATCGTTTTTGAAATGGTGCTTCCATCGTTTTTGAAATGGTGCTTCCATTGTTTTTGAAATGGTGCTTCCATCGTTTTTGAAATGGCGCTTCCATCGTTTTTGAAATGGCGCTTCCATTGTTTTTGAAATGGTGCTTCCGTCGTTTTTGAAATGGTGCTTTCATCGTTTTTGAAATGGTGCTTCCATCGTTTTTGAAATGGTGCTTCCATCGTTTTTGAAATGGTGCTTCCATTGTTTTTTAAATGGTTCTTCCATCGTTTTTGAAAATGCGCTTCCATCGTTTTTGAAATGGCGCTTCCATCGTTTTTGAAATGGCGCTTCCATCGTTTTTGAAATGGTGCTTCCATCGTTTTTGAAATGGTGCTTCCATTGTTTTTGAAAATGCGCTTCCATTGTTTTTTAAATGGCGCTTCCATCGTTTTTGAAATGGCGCTTCCATTGTTTTTGAAATGGTGCTTCCGTCGTTTTTGAAATGGTGCTTCCATTGTTTTTGAAATGGTGCTTCCATTGTTTTTGAAATGGCGCTTCCATCGTTTTTGAAATGGCGCTTCCATCGTTTTTGAAATGGTGCTTCCATCGTTTTTGAAATGGTGCTTTCATCGTTTTTGAAATGGTGCTTCCATCGTTTTTGAAATGGTGCTTCCATCGTTTTTGAAATGGTGCTTCCATTGTTTTTAAATGGCGCTTCCATCGTTTTTGAAATGGCGCTTCCATCGTTTTTGAAATGGCGCTTCCATTGTTTTTGAAATGGTGCTTCCATCGTTTTTTAAATGGAGCTTCCATCGTTTTTGAAATAGTGCTTCCACCGTTTTTGAAATGGCGCTTCCATCATTTTTGAAATGGCGCTTTCATCGTTTTTGAAATGGTGCTTCTATCGTTTTTGAAATGGTGCTTTCATCGTTTTTGAAATGGTGCTTTCTATCGTTTTTGAAATGGCGCTTCCATCGTTTTTGAAATGGCGCTTCCATCGTTTTTGAAATGGTGCTTCCATCGTTTTTTAAATGGAGCTTCCATCGTTTTTGAAATGGTGCTTCCATCGTTTTTGAAATGGCGCTTCCATCGTTTTTGAAATGGTGCTTCCATCGTTTTCGAAATGGTGCTTCCATCGTTTTTGAAATGGTGCTTCCATCGTTTTTTAAATGGAGCTTCCATCGTTTTTGAAATGGTGCTTCCATCGTTTTTGAAATGGCGTTTCCATCGTTTTTGAAATGGCGCTTCCATTGTTTTTGAAATGGTGCTTCCATCGTTTTTGAAATGGCGCTTCCATCGTTTTTGAAATGGTGCTTCCATCGTTTTTGAAATGGTGCTTCCATCGTTTTCGAAATGGCGCTTCCATCGTTTTTGAAATGGCGCTTCCATCGTTTTTGAAATGGTGCTTCCATCGTTTTTTAAATGGAGCTTCCATCGTTTTTGAAATGGTGCTTCCATCGTTTTTGAAATGGTGCTTCCATTGTTTTTGAAATGGTGCTTTCATCGTTTTTGAAATGGTGCTTCCATCGTTTTTGAAATGGTGCTTCCATCGTTTTTGTAAATGGAGCTTCCATCGTCTTTGAAATGGCGCTTCCATCGTTTTTGAAATGGCGCTTCCATCGTTAAAGGTGTTGATTCATCTTATTTTAGATCTTATCAAAACACCTTTAAGAGGCTCTTTTAGTAATGAGTCATCTCTCATCAAAGGCCAGAAGCCACCCGAGGATGAGGGCAAATGAGATAGATGGATTGTTAGTTGAACGATGATGCATATTATGAGAGGATTTAAAATAATGAATGGAATGAATAAAGTCATTCATCTTATTTTAAATTTAATATTTTTTTTAAATGGTAAATTAGTCGTTTCCCAGCTAAAATGGCAGACAATGAATCGGTTGCTTTTTACTGATTTTTTTCCGATCTCACAAATGAGTAAGTAAACCCAAATAAATTGCTTTGGACTTATTTGCCAGCTTGCCTTTAAAATAATTTAAGGTGAATTTGAAATTAATCTGTCGGAAAAAAGCAGCTGATTCATTGTCAACCATTTTGGCTGGGAAACGACTAATTTACCTAAAAATATATATTTTCACTTTTGTTCACCCCATACAAGGCATATTGCCACTGAAGTGTAAGGGGCTACTATGATAAGGGCTGGATTTATAGGGGCAGAGGAGCAACCTGGTAGTGCGGGTGAGTTGGACAGCCTGATGTTTGTTCACATTACATTTAAATTTCTACATGTTAGTACGGTCACCTGGGAGCCGGGCATCTGTTCCTAAAACTTATGTACAGAATTACATTCGCACTTTCCACACACAGTAAGCTTGTTGAACAAATCCTTGTCCCTTTTAATGACAATATGTTGTCGCTGCCGACCACGAGGTATTATTGACAGTTTCTGACCTGTATCAATCCAGTTTATAAACCTAGCGTTGGTACACTGAGATAATAATAAAGCATTTGGGGTATCTTTTACAATAATCCGCAGAGTCGCTAACGGGGTGCAAAAAACGAACAAGAACGGGGTAAAAAAAATAAATATACAACAAGTGAAGCTGACCTACGTTGAGAATAGATATTTTCCTACTTACCTATGAAATTTGTTGGTATTTTTACGTAGCATAAATGGGTTTTTATTAGATGTAAAAAAAAAATTCTTGTTTTTTTTTTCACCGGTTTTTACTAAAACAAAATGGCGTCTTGGCCTTACTTCCTTACCAAAACCCCCCAATCGCCATTTTTTTTTTTTTTTGTGTGCAATGTTCGTGTGACAAAACTGTTGATTTCTAATAAATAGCAGGTGGAACGGTTTAAAAATACAAACAAATATCACAGGTAAGTTGGAAATTAACTTTTATCGACTACAGTTACTTTTATTTGTTGTATATTTGTTTTTTGAGCGTTTTCACTCTGCGGGTTATTGTAAAAAATACCCAGAATTTGTTTTGTTTTGTTTTTGAAAGCCAGATTGTTTAAATATGAAAGCATAGAAGCCGAAACAATAACTTTTTTAATCTGAATCTTCGGAAATATAATCACTTCTTTAGAGATATTAAAAATTGTTTCTTTTCTGTAGTCTTTTGTTGTTGTTGTTGACGCAGCTGGTCGAGACATCTCATTGGTCGTGGTTGACCTGTATCAATTCGTAAGTTTATAAACAGAGTCGGCACGCTGAGACAATAATCAAGAATTTGTTCTTTTGAGAAGCAGTGTGTCATTTGAAAATAGAAAAGTATTTTTATATGTTGTCCCTATTTGCCCCAAAAGATCTTATTGGCAGTTGCTGACCTGTATCAATCATTAAGTGTATGAACATAGCGTTGGCACGCTGGAACAATTATAAAGAATTTGTTCTCAAACTTCATAAGCTTAAGGATTGATACAGGTCAGCAATCGCCAATAAGATCTCGCGGCAAGCAGCGACAACATAAAAAAGATCTTTTGTTCGAGTGTATTTATTCTGAACAACTACAACGACGATAGAAACAAAAATAATAATTATTATTTGATAATAGTAATTATTATTATTTGATAATAATAATCCCCGAAACCTAGAGAAAAGAATGGGAGAAATTGGAATCAAAGGGATCACTGAGAGCGTACATAGGACAGCTGTAATCTTAGGGGAAATCCTCGAATGCGGAAACCAACCCGTATAAGTTACAAATCAGCACCAGTCACATGGAAGTTATAATAGGAAGAACACCACAAACGCAGAGAACAGAAACTGCAAGAAATCTCATAAACTGCCCCCCCCCCAAAGTGATGGCATCAGCCTCGGCTGATACCACACAAAATAGTCGTGAAGAGTCAAGGAGGATGGGAAGACCGATGAGGGGAGCACTAACCATACTTCCTATAGAAGAGTGTGGAGAAGAGTACTGACACTTTGGGAGGTGGACTTATTGCCACCCAAATTCTAGAGAATACCAATTGTCGTTACTAGCGAGAAATCAATTGTAAACGCCTATTGCGAAAACGCAATAGTTATCGTAAGAGGTTTAGAGTACTGGAAATCTGGGGAGACTCGTTGTCCCTCAGGCTCCAGGGAACGCCACCGGTTATTATCAGTTAGTAATCACTGATGATGACCTGTGTGAGAACTCCTAGTGGGTTGATAATAATAATTTTCATCATTTTTTCCTGGGTGCCCTCGATCCGCTTGTAGATCTGTTTACAAGCATCTGCTCTCCTAGGTTTATTTTTAATCTCCTAATAATCAATAATCTAGAATATTATTTAAATGTTTATATATAATTCGCCATTCACGCAGTTGATGATTGGTTTATCCTTACTTACAATTGTGTTTGCTTCTGGTGGAGTTGTTTTTTAGAATGGCTATACGTGCATATGTATGTGAGAAAGGAAGGATGAGAGTAATCCGACGTAACGGCTACTACTTGTCCTCATCAACCCATCATGTCAACCCAATATTTCGATGTACTTGCATGACATTTTTCTTAAAATTATCATCCTGAGGAAGTCTTACAATAAAGACGAAACGTTGATGAATATATAAAAAATATCTCTTGGTTTTTCATTTCCCATATATGTATGTACATTTTTCTGTTTAATTTTACTTCAGACGAAGCTCTCAGAAATCAAGAGGCCTCTTCCTGGGGCTAACACTTGATCTCTATATGAGATACATAGACATCCGAGTGTTCAACTAAAGTTCTCATTTACTTGTCAAATGTTGAGTTAGTAAAGAAGTTAAGAACATTAATTTTCCTTCCCCCAATTGACCAGTTAATTATATTATAGTATATATTTCTTGTGATCTCTTGGTCTTACCGGATTCCAACACAAGAATTCATCTAGTCTGGTGGAGTATCCAGCTTAGTTTTGTTACTAGATGAAACATTGCTTTGAGAAGGTGCACTATTCCTCGTAAAAGCCAGTATGTAACCATACCGAGGTGATCATATTTGGGCTTCGAATACTATGTTATTTTGAATACTTGGTCAGGGTTTACTTTTAGGGGGAAGTATCCTCATGTCAAGTTGTCCTGACAAACCCTTGTACAGAGAGACTGAAAACACTCGAGGGTGGTGTTTAGTAAGTAATTCAAACTATGTGTATGTGTGTGTGTTTATGCGTATGTTTGTTTAGTGTTTATTTTGAAGAAATGTTCTCTTTTATGGACAGAGTGATTCAAGAAATAACTTTGAGATTTTAATAGTCTCATGGACTTGTTGGGAAATATGCGTTCCTGGCCTCGATGAATCTTTTGGATAATGCCATGTGACATGTGTACCAATGTGATCTGCAATAAGTTAAACCTAGACTGTGCACAATTGACTATGCACAACGCACTGCACCGAACGGGAAAGAAGGTGTAAAAGCACTCGTTAATATTAAGGATGCAGTAAAAGGTGTACACTAGAGAAATAGGTAATACAAAATACAGACAAGAGAGGCTGATTATCGCCGCCAAAAGCATGGGCAAAATGAACGAAGAATAGCGAAATGAAAGTCAAAAAAGAAGGGAAGAGAAAAATTAGAAAAGAAGTAACTACATTTATAAGAAAGGCCAAAGAAATTTTGCACAAGAAAAAATGGACAGAACTATGTGAAGAACTCTAAAAAAAAAAAAAAAGAAGTGTAATCAATATTGACAGCCGCTTAAAACAATGCGATTAGAAGACATTACATACCAACCAAGATACACAATACACCGGGAAACAGCAAATGTAGACTCTGTGGACAAAGAAACGAAACAGTAAACCCCATCATAAGTGAATGCAGCAAGCTATCTCAAAAGTGATATAAAATAGACATGACTGGGTTGGGAAGGTAGTACACTGGGAACTGTGCAAACGAATGCGCTTGCATAGTATAGATCATTATTCAATTCGGACAACGTTGGGTCTTCCTGTTCGTCTTTAATAAAATTGTTTAGGAAATTTACACTTGCCGAACGCAAACAGGACTGACAAAATCGTACGCTAAAGATGATATTGAGAAGAATATTACTATCTTTGGAGTACATTTTAGTCTTTAAAAAAAAAACTGCCACTGTCATCGCTTATCAAGGCCAGGAGCAACTCGAGAGTAAGGGTTGATGCGACTGAAATATTCGTCAGCTGGAAGATGAGGAAAACTATGGGAGTACTGACATTGATCAATTGTATGAACGTGTTATTTTTTTTTAACATAGTTCACCCAAACCAAGACAAGTTGCTACTGAGACGTAAGAAGCTTCTGTGAATTAGGGGTCAGATTTATAGGGGGCATCCGAAGTGAGGAGCTGTGCCGCGAGATGCTTGTTCACATTACATTTAAATATCTGCATGTCGATACTGTCGGGGAAACAGGGAGAAGGGGGGGGCGTTCCAAAGTTTGGCAGCTCAAAGAAAAAAAAGGGCTATTGAAGTAGAAGGCTCTCCGGCATCTGGGGACCTCCACAGTGAAGGGATGGAGTTTAGCTGATTGTCGGGTTGGTCGAGTGTATTTACGTTGAAGGGACACCAGAGTAGCAAGTACATCGGAGCACATTCCATTGAAGTACTTGTAAAACAAGCATAAGGATGCTACATTGCGGCGATGAGACAGGGGCTGGAGCTTTGTATATAGTGAGGGACCTATTAAATTAGCGACTCTTTTTGGACTTTGTCTAAGGGGGAGAGACAATTCTAATTTAGGATGACCCCCCCCCCCAAAAAAAAAGTTTTTTTTTTCCTTAGGTTAACTCTGTCCACAGTTGGTCAATTTTTTTTATTATTATTCTGCGTTAAATTTGTTAACTTCAGTATCCTTGTATGAGTTTTTATACTCCTGATATATTTATTCTGATTTAATAATTCATCCCTTGCCTTTTCTTCTCCTTTATATAAACAGCTCAACTTTCTTTCGTTCGCTTCGTTTGGAGAAAAGTGTTATATAAGTACAAACATTTATCTATCATGAAATAAATTCATACAGCATGTTTAAGTGTTTAAGAATATAAGATTAAAATCAAGAACTTTATAATTCAACTGATAAATGGGAGGTGACGGTGGTTAAGTGGATAACGACACGGACTGGGTGTTTCAGGTTCGAATCCAGCCGGTACCACAGTACCACTTTCACTTAGGGATGTTGGCAATCTTCTAGTGGTCCTTCCCGTAAGTACCTGATGTCTTTTCAGAAAGATTTCTAACCAGAAAAACATCGGGGAAACTAATGCTAACACCAGAATCATCTGATTCACACGAAAGAAGTACTGACAATTAAATATATATATATGTATATATATTGGAAGCTATCTCTCTCTATATATATAAATTCTGAAACCAATAAAAAAAAAAATTAAAAATTCTCGAAGCTATCTACATAAAAACACAACAACCTAAAATTAACAACATCACATATGAAACCAGTAGCAACATTTTATAATGCTTAACGTAATGCGCTTTTGTTCTGTGATGCCATCCAGTGTTGCTGAATTTAAATCGTCAACGACTTCCTGGAACAATGCGAAAAACGTTCTATGTGCGTTTCTCCGCCGTCTTTTTAAAAACATCTTTTCCTTCTACAGCTTTTTTGTTCATTTGGTTTTGACACCTGAGGATGATTCGACGAAGAATCGAAAACGTCCGTGAAACTTATGTGACATTTATTTTATTTTTTTTAAATTTTAATACAAAAAAAGACCATCAGAAAAATTGAAAAATAAAATAGGTATAATTAAACAGACGAATTCTGTTATTTTTAACAATGTTTGCATATATATATATATATATATATATATATATATATATATATATATATATATATATATATATATATATATATATGAAAAGTTATGTTGGTGCCGCACAATATAAATTCGTTTTGTTCGAGGGGTGAACGATTTTAGAATTTAAAAAAAAGAAAGGAAAATACGATTTAATGAAACATAATAAAATAGATGTAACCCCGAGGCGCCTTTCGACCAACTACTTTTCAAGGGAAAACGTCGGTAATTGTTTAAAAAAAAAAAGAAGCCAAATTTAAAACCAATAAATGGTATAATGAAAAAGTTCAACAGGTGGCGGGAGGGAGAGAAAAAAAAATTATATAAAAGAGAAGAAAAAAAAATTGGGGAGTATATTAGTGCATGCATATATATGTATAAACATATATATATATACATAACCAAGCACAGATAAAATGATCACCCATCAGAAGCAAAGGAGTCCCCAAAGATCAACAGTCTGTGTTTTAAGTCTCTATGTCGGCATAGAGATGGTCGTTGAGTATTGATGAAAATGGCCTCCAGGATATCCAGATGAAATTTATGACGTCCTCTATATAGAACGGAGAAGTTGTTGTCTGAATAGAGATCACGGCAACTCTTTTTACTAAGCAAATTTTCACCTATAGCTGACTCGTGTGCTTGTAGATGCGCGGATGGTGGGATGGGTTAATTTCGGCGAACATACCCTGGCACGTGTTGGGCGATTCTAACCAACAATCGCTGGGTGGTCTTGCCAACATAATCAGCGTCACACTGACATTGAAAACGATAAATTATTAAACTTAAATCAGTGGTCGGCAAGACATCCTTACGAAATGAAGGGAAAGCAGCACGAGGAGAAAAAATAATGCGCATATTCGCAGCATTATAGCAATGTGTCACAGCAGACGAAATCAGCAAGTGGTTGGCTACTAGAACCCAGCCACGGAAGCTTAAGATAAATCGGACAATTGGGGGAGGGGGAATATATATATATATATATATATATATATATATATATATATATATATATATATATATACGTGTTGTGTGTGTGTGTGTAATAGTTTATTATTATCTGTACATTTGTTTGTCTCTCTGTTACTTAAAATTAAACCGTAACCTTTGTTGCTGACCTCGGTTTTCTAACCTCAGCGACATCTTCTTTTAACGGCGAATAAATCATCATAACCTAACCCTAACCCTAACCCTAAAATCATCAGCTCGAATGAAATTAAAAGGAAGGTGAATATTTTCTTAAAGACAGATTTTGATTTTTGATAAGTCGAATTAAATTGCACACCTTTTGGGATTAGCTCCCCTTTCACCGCCGCCCAACAAATGAAAAAGACACCCAGGCGACAATTGCAAGAAGGGGAGGGGGGAGAAGATCTGCGGGACTCAAAGGCAGTGGTCCGTGAAAAGCAAAGAACAATTTGCAACAAGCGACCACGTGACGTACCTGTTATCAATATTCGAGATTTCAAAAGGAGAATGCCTTTTTGAAGAACAGTGGACGGGTAAGTTATGTCAGAGAAGAAGAAGGAGAAAGAAAGAAAGAAATTAAAAAAAAAAGAAGGACTGGGTTAGATGGTTTGTATGAACGGTTGGGAGTTGATAAAGAAGTAAAGAAAAATTGTAGAAAAAGAAAGAAAAAAGAAAGTTGAGTGTCTCATGCCAAACCACAGTTGACTTCACATAACAGAACCAGTCAATCGTCTCTTCAGGAGACGATTAGTAAGGACGACGCGCTTACGTTCATTTACGTCAGTCGAAAGTGGGGGAAGACGACAAAAAAGCGAAACAAATACCAATGCGCATGTTTTATTTAGATATTTTGCTGTTTTGACGAACTATTTCCTATCTGATCATGTAAAAAGTTTTTAAAATATCGTGAGGACATCCTGAACCCAAATGTCCTAAGTGAAGGGACACTGTTATTCGGACACAGGACAGTATTGTGGCCTTATATTTTCCTTCTTCTTCTTATAATCTTTCGTGTTTATCGCACGGGGAAAAAATCGAGACCAAAGTTAAACACAATGTTTACCCAAACGCAGCTCTACAAGTCAATATGCAACGAGGACACAGACGGAGTGTTTAAAGCCCTTAATTTTTACTGTCCATACTCTGGAGTGATGACCGGTGAGGATCTCAATATTCGCGACACCGTCACGGGAGGCACCTATCTCCATTTGATTATGCAAAAGGCGGAATTCTTTCAGGAGCCTTCGACCGTCACTATCATCTACGGCATGGCGTGCATGGGGATCGAAGTGGACGCCAAGGACGACGACGGAAACACTTGTCTCCATTTGGTCGTCAGCAAGGAGGGAGCCTACCGTATCCTAATTGCTCTTATGAGGTGAGTTTAGAATTACAAATCTTTTTTTTTTTTTTTTTTTTTGGTACTTATATCGATCTTGACCCAGTTTTCGCGAGTTTCTTGTCGGAAGCGTTCGGCTGTCCTACGCAAACGCCCGAGAGATGACGAGCCGATTTGTACCAGACGATAATTTTGATACGGTGCTGCGTCCTATGATTTTAAGTTATATTTTCAAGAAATTTTCTAAAAGAAACGACAAAAAAAAAAACAAGCAAAACATAGCGAAGTTACTGTTATCAAATAAATATTTTTTGTTATTTT
The DNA here is from genome assembly GCA_963556195.1 of Sepiola atlantica. Classification (NCBI taxonomy): domain Eukaryota; kingdom Metazoa; phylum Mollusca; class Cephalopoda; order Sepiida; family Sepiolidae; genus Sepiola; species Sepiola atlantica. The sequence continues at coordinate 16,249,199 of OY744541.1, read as the reverse complement.
GATACGTTGCTGCGTCCTATAATTTTTAGTTATAGTTGCAATAAATTTTTTAAACAACAAAACAAATAAAACAAGCAAAACAGAGCGAAATTACTGTTATCAAATAAATATTTTTAACCCTAAACCCTAACCCTAACCCTAAACCCTAACCATAGCAACAAAAACAAAACAAGCAAAACATTATAATCATAGGACGCAGCACCGTATCAAAATTGTCGTCTGGTACAAATCGGCTCGTAATCTCTCGGGCGTTTGCGTAGGATAGCCGAACACTTCCGACAAGAAACTCAGGGAAAGTGGGTCAAGATCGATATAAGTACCTTCTTTTTCTTTACTAACGAGTCACCACTTATCAAAAATAAAACATTCAAATATAGGGGTCAATAAGATGAGTAGATTGACAGTTGAATAATGATGAACACTATGAGAGGATTGAAGATCTCCACATATCACCCACCCAAAGGAACAGCTAAACCACGCTCATAGAATGTGAGGACGAAAAGAAAAAATAAATAAAAGCGAGCGATAGTTACTGTCGAAAGTAAGACCAACGCGCACTTTCTACCCTTCCTAACAAAAATTATAATAAATTAATAAATAAATAAATGAAACCTTAATCAAGTATAGAGCGTACAAGATCACGCAGTAGACTCTGCCCAGTTCCATTTATTTACCTCCTCTCCAGGAGGTTAGGCACAAGGCCAGTTTTATCTTACTCCCACAAGGTAAGATGTGACCCAATGTCGGGTCGGGAAAGTGGGACTTGAAAAGCCAGCGCCCGAGAGGTGAGCACTCTGGCCATTAAAAATTGCCTGGGCAGCCCCGTCGGCATTTCCCGGTAGGGGCGCCTCAGGCAGTAAGCAATAAACTTACTCCTCCCCAAAGAGGGGAGGCAAAGCCTGGGAGGGTGGACCTCCTAGAACTGCACAGACCAACCCACAGACCGGCGGAATCAAGCCCCGAACGACAAGACGACACCGGTCTATAGGGTGCAGTATCCATCGGAACAGATACTACACTTTCTTCCTAGCCAAAAGGCTGCTCAGTTGTTTCTATTTATCTTCCTCCCACAAGGTAAGATGTGACACAAGGTCTGGAAAATGGGGAAAAAAAACAGCGTTCGAGAATTTGAGCATTCTGGCTGTTTAAAAATTGCCTGGGTAGCCCCGTCGGCATACCCCGGTAGGGGCGCATCAGGCAGTAAGCAATAAACTTACTCCTCCCCAAAGAGGGGAGGCAAAGCCTGGGAGGGTGCACCTCCTAGAACTGCACAGGACGGACAACCGATGGACCGGCGTAAATCCAGACCCGAAGGCCCGGACGATACCGGTTTATTAGGCGGGGTAAAAAAAACCCTGGTGTAGTTGTTATTCATTCAAGTCACAAGTACCCACTTTAAAGAGCTTTACTAGCTTCACTGGTTTGGGAGCCGCTCCCGCTCCTAAAAAAAAGGAGCCGTTCCTTTCACCGCTCCATCTGCACCTTAAAATATCCTGTTAGAAAAATCCAACATTATTTTCAATACAGTCCCTATTGGATGCATAAAAAGGGGAACGCGCTCCAGGAGTGGGCTCCTTTCTGTAAACCCTGCCAACTCATCGTTTAATCGTTAAAGTATTACTTGAACCACAACAGTTAATACAAAACAATGTCTATTTTGTTCAGGGTACGTTTGTTTATTATTGTTTGGGTTATTCTCAAGGGTAGTTAACAGAACAAAAAGGGATGAAAAACAAACAAACAAATAAGCAACAAATAAATGTTACCAAAGGCAAGATAAGTTACTCTTCTACTTACCTGCTACTTACTACTTACTACTAAGTTTATTTTGTGTTTTAACTTATTTTAAAGCGTTTTTATATATATATATATATATATATTAACAAAAATTCCTTTAATAATAATTTTCATATTTTTCAAATATTTGAACTTTGGTTTTTTCGAAAGCCAACTTATCCATCTGTATTTCTCCTCTGATGATAAGATTTCGATCTTTGAAAAGCCTTGGCTTAAGGAAAGAATAATAAACACTAGTTTATTACTGAATACACCTTGCATTGAACAATTGAAATTTGAAATAAATTTGGACAATCGTCGCATATTTATCACTCTTTTTTCTTCTATCTATCTATATATATATATATATCTATATATAGATATATATATATATATATAAACAAACATAGTGTTCAGTTATAACAAAAAAATAGAAAGATGGCGTCGATAAGCAATCCACGTGTACCCCTGGGCCTCTGATAATCGCTTACAAATCGGAAATTAAACAAAATACTGTAAGAAACACATCCAATAAACGTCACCAATCGTGCGAAAATGTAATGTTCTAACAGTATTTTATTTAATTTTCGATTTTTGAGCGATTATCAGGGGACCACGTAGATTGTTTATCGACGCCATCTTCTTTTTCGTTCTAACTGGACACTATGTTTTTTTTTGTGTTTTTTACAAAAAAAAAACGCTTTAAAATAAGTTAAAACACAAAATAAACTTATCTAGGTAGGTAGAAGAGTAACTTATTTTGCCTTTGGTAACATTTATTTGTTGCACATTTTTTTTCATCCCTTTTTGTTCTGTTAACTACACTTGAAAATACCCAAAACATGATAAACAAACGTGCCCTGAACAAAATATACGTGGGTAGAAAAGTAACTTATCTTGCCTTTGGTAACATTTGTTTTTTGCACATTTGTTTTTTTCACCCCGGTTTTGTTTTGTTAACTACATCTGAAAATGCAAAAACAAAAGAAACAAACGTACCCTGGAAAGAAATAAACATTATTTTGTTTTAATAATTACTAATACTTTAAAGACCAAACGCTAAGTTGGCACTGATTTGCAGAAAAAAAGGGGCACACCCCTGGAGCGCGTTCCATTTTGCTGCATGCAAGAAGCGGAGGCAAGTACATGGACGGCGGCACCATCGGAAAGGGGGGGGGGGGGCAGGGGGGGGGTCAAGCTCCCTCACTTTTTGACTTGGGCCCACCCACTTTACGGTCATCAATAATTAAGTTGATATGCTTGTGTTTAACCGCCCCCTCCACACTTTTTAGGAGAGCCCCACCCCCTCCACTTTTATAACTGTCCCGCCGGCCCTGAAGTAAATAGGGGGCTTATTTGAAAATAAAGTTGGACACGTGATGAATTTTTCAGCAGGTGATTTTAAGATGGAGCGTTGTTGTTTGTGTGATCAATCGAAGATATGGTCTAATTCTCTGATGTTGTGAATATCAACAGGAAAATAAAAGAATGAGGTGCATGCACCATTTACGTCACCCGTTGAGTTCATTGTGAACAAACGCATTCCTTTATCGTCAAGTGTTCCTAAACGCAGAACAACCCCTGCACTTTTTTGTTATTCTCTGAACGAATCACAGTTTTTTGTTTGTTTGTTTTTTTTCGTCTCTAAAAATTGAATTAAATGGTTTCAAACATAAAAAAAAATGACTTGATAAATAGTTAAAAGCAAAATAAGTGCAATTTTCGTCCATGTTTAACAGGCACAAAACTAGAGTCGTCGAAAAATAAAGTTTCTCTTATGTATTGGCCTTGTGCCTTTTTCTACATGGAATGACGGATACAAATCAATAAAAAAAATTTGTCGTGAATATAGTTCTACTTTTAAAGTATCGATTTTATCCTAAAAATTGGTGCTTCTACAGAATTTGAACCGAGCCAAACCGGCCTTTGTCGAATCAAACCTAAAACATAGATCAGGATTAGCTTAGGGTTAGTTTAGCGTATGATTAGGGCTAGGTTAGGGTTAGGTGAGGGTTTAAAAAAACAGTTCAGTTCAAATTATGTAAAAGTATTTAAAAAAATTATTTAAAATTCACTGATCGTTGATTAACGAAATTTACTTTTTGACCAAAATATTTTTGATGTATTTCGAACAGTTTCTTTTTTCTGAAAGATAATTTATTTACAAATAGCTATATGAACGTGACTAAGATGGAGACCTATTTCCGAGAGAAAAATAATTCAAAATATAGTCATGCTTATATTTTATTTTAAATGGAGTTTATTTTAAATCGTTTGAGCTTTCCGTTATTTTAGTTTTATTTCAATAAATATTATAGAGTAATAGTAAAACACAGAAATAATTCCATGTGAGTTTATCAAGGTTACGTATAGGCGAGAAAAACACACAAACACGAAATCTTGTCCGATAGTTTAATTAATAATGCGATTATATAGATAACAAGACGAAGACAAGTTGTATTATTTGGATTATTCGGACTATTGTTTTGATCTTGGATTTTATTCTCACAACGTTTCGGCCGATGTAATCTCCGATCATCTTTAGGTGCATCTTGTAGAACTCGAGGCCTGGATCAAAGTGTAGTATCTGTTCCGATGGATACTGCACCCCATAGACTGGTATTGTCTTGGCCGTCGGTGCTTGATTTACGCCGGTCTATGGGTCTGTCCTGTGCAGTTCTAGGAGGTCCACCCTCCCAGGCTTCGCCTCCCCCTTTTGGGGAGGAGTAAGTTTATTGCTTACTGCCTGAGGCGCCCCTACCGGAGAATGCCGACGGGGCTGCCCAGGCAATTTTTTGTAGGCCAGAGTGCGCTTCCTCTAGGGTGCTGGCTTATCAAATCCAACTTTCCGACCTTGTGTCACATCTTACCACTGTGGGAGGTAGATAAATAACTTGTAGAACTCGGGAAACATAAATAGGTTTAAGGCTCCTAAAATTCGTACTAAAATGAGCCGAAAAGACCTGTGACGCAACGGATAAAAGTGCTAATTAATAATTAGTTACAATTCTTCTGGTGGTTGAAGGTACAATAACAAATTACTTTAGACTTCTATCCGGTCATGGCTGACGGAACGAAAGCAAGCTACTCTGTAATTTAAATAAAGCGTTCCGTTCAAATTTCCCGAGTTCAGCAAGACGCACCTGAAGAAGGTCGGAGGTTACATCGGCCGAAACCTTGTGCGAATAATCTAAATGATACACATGATCAATCCTCATGTAAAAAAATTCCGAAACCTAAAACGATGACATTTTATAATCTTTTAAAGTGTCATTAATTTATTCTGTGCTTAAAATAATGGGGGGGGGGGGGGTAAAAAAAAAAAAAAAAAAAAAACAATCGAACATTTCCGAAAGAAATGGGGCAAATAGAAAATTCAGTTTTTACAGCTAAAAAAGAATTGTTATGTAAGATAAAGAAAAAAAAAGGTGTTATGTAAGATAAAAAGTCGGGGAAGTCAAATACGAGGGATGTTTTTTCTTTGTTTTGTTTTTTCCTTTAACAGCAGCACACTCACAACACACACATGAAAAACATACACTCACCAAACACATACACACACAAATCACATATACAAACACACAAAACACAACACAAATATACACCCAAGACATGCACCTACAAAACACATACACTCACAGACCATATATGTACAAAAACACAGACATAAACACAAAAGCACACAAACTATATACGCACACAAAATATACACATAAAACATGCATACACAAACCATATACAAACACATACAAGAAGACATGTCAAAAACATACACACACACAATACACACACACGATACACACTATATACACAAAACATACCAAAATAAAACACATACATGCAAAGCCGTATACACACATCAAACATATAATCAAACGAATCATATACATATACATACAAAAACACATACACACACCAAACACATAGAACGATAGAACATACACAAATAATATCTGCACGCAAAACACGTACATATGAAAAAATAAACGTAAATACGCATAAAGTACACAGAGAAAACGCATATATACTCAGACAATATAAACACATACACATAAACAATATACACACACCAAACGCATACACGCAAAAATATATACAAACACAAAACACACGTGGATAAAACATATACACACATCACTTACAAACACAAAATAAATACATAAAACACATGTGTACACAAAAGAAACACATGTAAAACAAAAAGCATATACAATAGATTATATATATATATATATATATATATATATTAATTATTTTAATACCTACAGACATCGATGTGTCATACTAACGCAATCTTCAGTGCAGGAAGCTAATTCTCAACGGTCGGCGGGCGCGAACCCTGATCACAAATCGCCACTGATTCGTAGTCAGGAGTCTTAACTCCTCGGCCATAGACAATTAGTTAATAATTATGGAGGAATTTAACTTTGTAAATAGCGAATCGGCGGCTAAATTTACACAAGCAGCTAGAGTGATCTACGAACGTATTCGGATCGTGCATCAGCTATTAGTACTGCTTGTTATTAAAGTCACTCAAGATAAATATATATATATATATATATATATATATATATATATATATATATATATATATATATAAATTCCCGAAACAGTTTTTCATGGTAAACAACTGATGATCCCTTAAAATAGTGTTAGAAACTAACTAATATAATAACTGTAAAAAATAAATTGACTTACATGAGTGATTTTCCACTGGAAGACTTGGGACTATAAGTTAAAAAAAAAAAAATTTTTATATAGTTTTAATGGTTGAGAAACTTCCGAGACTATATATATATATATATATTGGTACAGACAAATTAGTACAACATTCGTACTGTCGGTTTCAAGCACAGAAGGACTTAGCCATCCGGCTCTCTTCAGCTTCTGTTGTCATCTCTGTTGTCAAGCTGAAGAAAGCCGGATGGCTAAGTCCTTCTGTGCTTGAAACCGACGGTATGAATGTTGTTCTGATTTTTCTGTACCAATTATATATATGTATATATATGTATATAATTATTACGCTTTTAATTTTTAATTTTTAATTTTAATACTCAATTAATCGAGCACTCTGCTGAGATTTTTCTTGCTATATTACAAAGAAGTTATATATATGTGTATGTGTGTGCGCGCGCACGCGTGTGTTAGAGTGAAATAAATTCCAGAAGGAAATTCGAGTATGAGAGCTCAATGTAATAAACAGAGCAAGAATAAAATAAAGTAAAGTAACACGGGATCACATAATCACCGGTGCAATAATTTATTTCGACCCTACGGCCTTTTCAAGCATCCGAGCAAGGTGATTACATTTTTGAAAATGAAAAAATATATATGATAAAGACAGGAATAAAATGTTGCGACGACGTAATGGAAAATAAAAAAGGAAAACCGAAAAAATATTTATGTATTCATCAACATTTCGTCTTTATTGTTAGACTTCCTCAGGATGATTTGTTTGAAGAAAAACCATACACGTAAAAACATTTTGTTGCCAGCAAACTTAGAGCTTGCGGCCGATATGAGCAAGAAAATCAAAATGAGAAACAATTAGATGGTGGCAGTGGTAGCAATGAGGGGGTAGGATTGTTAGGAAGTAGGAGTGAGAAACAATTAGATGGTGGCAGTGGTAGCAATGAAAGGGTGGGATTGTTAGGAAGTGGGAGTGAGAAATAATTAGATGGTGGTAGTGGTAGCAATGAGGGGGTACGATTGTTAGGAAGTGGGAGTGAGAAACAATTAGATGGTGGCAGTGGTAGCAATGAGTGTGTAGGATTGTTAGGAAGTGGTGAATATAGTGAAAATGGACAAAAAGTAGGAGGCGAGTTATGGTTTAACCAGGATAAGGTAACATTTTGAAGGGGGGGGGGCGAAATGCTATTTGAATCAATTTATTAATTTATCTTTGAAAGAGAAAACAAAAACGTCTGAGTCAAATATATATATACATACGGCACACACACAAATAAAAAAGTTACACACATAAAGCACATACACATACACATAAAGCACATACACACAAACCATATAGACAGACACAACAAACATACACATAAAGGATTTTTGCATAAAACACATACAAGCCGCAGCGATACAAGCATACAAAACAAACATAAATCATATAGATACGCAAATATTATACACACAAAACGTGTACCACCGAATCGAATAGATCATATACACTCACAAAACGTATACACACAAAACATATATACGCACAAGGACGTACATATACAAACCACACACATAAACATATACACACAAATAATATGCACAAAATATATACAGACAAACGGATGCAATATATATACATATCTTTCATGCAAATCGCTCCAGAAAAGGCATGAAGCTACGTTCTATAAGGAGCTTAAGATAACTACTTCAAGGTAAAAAACTAGCCAACGATAAACAGCAACTATTCCTCCTTTGTCAGAAACATTGCTCAGTGTTTTTTCTTAAGGTTCATTCTGTAATTGCAGTTGTTGATGTTGTTGATGCCTGGAAATTTCTAAAATAGTATTTTTAAATTTCTTCATTTTTCGACACTTAAGATAGGCTGACTTTTTCGTGAATATATATATATATATATATATATATATATATATATATATATATATATATATATATATATAACATTCTATTTTTAAAATAATCTTATCTTGAAAAGTCGATGCTCAATATACGAGATAGAGCAATAAGAGCAGAACGGGACTTTTTCATTATTCGAATTTCTGAAAGAATTTATGCTATATTTGCTGAACATTCATAATATCCTAGATGTACCTTTTTGGACATGTTACATTTTTCCATCGAGGTTGATTATCTTTGCTAAAAAAATTCAGTGTATTTTTTTTTATTCTTGTATATTTTTTTACATTTTCAAATATGTGCTAACAGTAATATAATTTTACTGTTTCATCCCTATGAGCTCCTCTGATGACTAAAAGCTTGCATTTTTGAAAATCCATGGGTTAAGGAAAGGAAAAAAGTTTATTTATTTATTCCTTGTTTAAACTACTTGATTATTCAATAAATATTGTTCTTTTTCCAATTTTTATTCTCATCACTCATTTCATTATATATATATATATATATATATATATATATATATATATATATATATATATATATATATATATATATATATATATATGAAGAAGAATGGAAAGGAATTAGAGAAGCAAAAGCCAAATCAAAATTCAATCCAATTGCTCAGAGCAAGGTATATTCCGCAAAACCTCTTTATATATATATATATATATATATATATATACTTAAAATAACATACACATAAAGCATACTGCGTAAAAAACCCACACAAAAGCCATATACAAAAATGAAACACACATAAGAACCACATACTTGCTAATCATACACAAACAAACACGTGCAAAGCCAAATTAAGTTTCAACACATAATACATACCCTTATAAAGTATATATATACATATAAAACACATAATTACACAAAATACATACACACACACAAATAATATACACACAAAACACATGCACACATAAAAACATATGCAGGCAAAATACACGTGAACGGAACTTCCATGACCAAAGTTTATATCCTTAGAATATCCTATCTGAGGAACAAAATACCACGAGTCTGCTTCCCAACCTACTACGACATGGTCGTCTTCAAGTCTAATGTAAACAAATATCATCTGCCTATTCACCCCATTGTTTCCAATCTTCTCGTAATGGCTATCATCGTCCAACTAACGTTCTCTTTAACCCTTATTCTCTAGTGGCCACCGGGGTCTTGATAAGTGATGACCCATGAGTAAAGAAAGTAGCTTTAATATTTTATTTACCTTCTACTCAGGAGACACAAGGTCAGGTGTGGGTTTTTGATGAAAGCGTTTCTGTGGAACAAACTGGATTCGAACCTGGCGTACATAGGTTTTCAGTCCGTGTTGTTAACCACTAACCCACCGTCATCGCCCCGAAAATTGCGTTGGTATTAGTGACAAGAAAAACCATGGAGCCTGGCCTTTTACTCGAAGAGTATATGATATCATATTAGTCTTAATTCCAGAACAAATTATAATAACAAGATTAAATTATTTTTGATGGGGGGGGGGGGGTTAATCGCTCCAGACAAGGCATGAAACCACTTGATGTAAGGAGCTAACAATAACAAATATGATTATCGCAAAGACAAAAGATGCCTATTGGCCTTAGTCTTGAAAAGACCAAGGTTATAGATAGGAAGAAAACAGTCAGCAGGAAGAGAGTTCCACAATTCCTGCAATTCTTGGAAAGTTTTGCTAGATATTAATATAAATGTCGGTTTGCTAGATATTAATATAAATGTCGGTTTGCTAGATATTAATATAAATGTCGGTTTGCTAGATATTAATATAAATGTCGGTTTGCTAGATATTAATATAAATGTCGGTTTGCTAGATATTAATATAAATGTCGGTTTCTTAGATATTAATATAAATGTCGGTTTGTTAGATATTATTATAAATGTCGGTTTGCTAGATATTAATATAAATGTCGGTTTGCTAGATATTAATATAAATGTCGGTTTGCTAGATATTAATATAAATGTCGGTTTGCTAGATATTGATATAAATGTCGGTTTGCTAGATATTAATATAAATGTCGGTTTGCTAGATATTAATATAAATGCCGGTTTGCTAGATATTAATATAAATGCCGGTTTGCTAGATATTAATATAAATGCCGGTTTGCTAGATATTAATATAAATGCCGGTTTGCTAGATATTAATATAAATGTCGGTACTGATATCGAATATGAACCAGTTTCCGAGAAATTCGCGTCGACAGAATTCGGCATGTTACGTAAACACCCGAGAGATGCCAAGGCGATTAGCTAACCAGCTGTCAGCTGGCAGACGACACATTTTCTAATCTATATATGTGTCGTCTGCCAGCTGACATATTTAAATATAAAAAAATAATTAAAATAATGTAACCAGTCTGATTATTAAAACTAAGAGACAGTTTATTACCTTTAATTCCCACTTTTACGCAATTAAAAAATAAAAGGTTTAAAAGTGAAAACTCTGAATTAGGTTAGATTTGGTTATTTTCCTGGCTTTGTAAAAATATATAAAATTTCCAAACAGAAAAAAGAAGACAGAAGAATAAAAGAAAGGACTGATATCTAAAAAGAATTTGAAAGTTTCCCACTTGCCGCGGCGGTCACGTGGTTACGGTCGCTCAATATTTGATTCTGACTAGCCAATATTTCTTTTCATCGCTTCCGTTTCTTTTAAATAATACTTATTCAGAATCGGAACTTTGCTAACATATAACCATATTTTATTATTTACCATCACGTATTTATCTGCTTACGTTCTCATAAAATACTGTACACTTTTCTATGACAGTTTTAAAATAAACAAATAGATGTGCTTACATAAAATATTGAACTACTTTTTTCTATAAAGTATTTGAATGTTATTAAAAGACGGAAAAGAAATTCATTTAGAACAATTACTTAAATTGTTGTTTTACAATAATGATATAAGCGGCCTGCATTGCAAATACACATACTAATGATTCGCTTAAATCTTTTCCTCGTTGTATACGTATGTACAAAACGAGGCAAATACCAACAATATTTTACGTCCATTATTTATTTGAGAGAAATAAATATTTGATTTCAAGAAAGCGGTTTTTACTTTTTTCAACATTCATTTTATATTAAATATCACTTACCTTTTCATAATTTTAAAAAGTGATGTTACAGTCTCTTGGCATGAGTAAAAACAATATTTGATTCAATTTAAGATTACATGTATGTTTTGATACTTCGAGGGAAAAACCCTTTTTAAAAAAACAAGCACTTTTGCGAAGAAAGTGTTTCTTCCAAAATATGCAAATATATATTTTCCATAATCCCGAGCACTTTGTAACAATAAGTGAAAAATAAATAAATAAGTATAAAATCGAATATATTATAACCACTTATTTGTATTGATTCATATCCTCTTTCAGCGCATTTACCACAGTTTCAACAGCCTTATTACATACCTATATATATATATATATATATATATATATATATATATATATATATATATATATATAATTATTTCACGTATCCACATAAACTGTTATGAGGAGATATACTCTTTTATGTATCAATTTTCAGTATTTACTTCAACAGTGCTCAATACGTGAGTAGAGCTAGATAGTAAGTTATGAGAATATATTTATCGCAATTAAGCCACACAGAGGCTTCCGCGTTTCATCTCCGTAGGGAATCGTCAGGTTAAAATGCCTGACGCGTTTTTACTTGCCATATGCAGAGG